>OZ018326.1:105009419-105609419 GCA_963969495.1 Ceratothoa steindachneri
ATAGCTTTTGCACCCTGGGCGTAGCTTGCGCTTTTCCTCTTCTCTTCTGTTTGTTTCTTTTCCTCGTTCTTCTTCTTTATTGTGTCTTTTTTACTGGACAAGCCTTTGTCAGTGTGATAAATATTTTGTATTCGCTCTCGCAGTTGTGCCAGTTATGGTTGTCAGAACCGCATCAGGAGCAGCGCTCATTTTCTTGTTGGCCTGCCCTTGTTGAGTGGTCCTCAAAGGGATAGCATTTGAAGCATATCTGCACCTCTGTAAATTCCTCTCGTTCAATTTGTTCGGGTGTTATTCTAACGGTGAGTGGAATTTTTAAACTAACTTTAATGTTCGATTCCAGCTCGTGGCCTGACTGTTGAGGGCCGGCTTTTCTTCGTTTATTAACATGGTTTCTAAGGTGTTCAGCCTAGCTTTATTTCCCTCTTTTTTTAATTGTGGTGTTTTCAACCAGAATATATCTAGATAGGTTGATGTTATGTGCACTCTCCATATGATTTGGGGGCCTTCCGGTTTGTAGATGCATTGTAAACCCCTCGAAAGGGTGATGGTTGTCATGCCAACATATTTTGATTTATTATGAAGCTTGCTGTCCTCATGAAGGCAGTTAAACTCAAAAACTATGTTGGTTGACTTTAGATTCGAGGAGTTTGGGCAGCTGTTGTTTTTCATAGGGAGATTGTTAACTTTTGTCATTTTATAGTATCTAATAAGCTGAATTTTCTCCATTTTATTCTTAACTTTGATGTTACGGTTAACAACCACCTATAATTCCACTTTGATTTCTCCTACCTAAACAAAAAGTACTTTCCTCAATTAGAAGTTTGTGCTGTAAATATACATATATATTATATAATTTAATCTTCGTGTCAGCATTCCTTGGTATTTCCTTAAGTTAAACACTCGCACTCCGAGCATATTAATTGCTCTCTTGGTAGTTAAGAAAAGACTAGCGTATTGTAAAATACAATCTTTTCCCTAAAAATATGTTGATGATGTCAATGTGGCAATTAAACAGCCTATTCTTATTTGATGAATGAACGGAGAACCTTATTAACGTCTACACTACTATGATTCTCAAAGTTGAATTGGAATATGATAATTTAACTTTCCTTGCTTTGAAATTCATGAGAGTTAACAATCGACCGCTTTTACAGGCCAATGTAAAACAAACAATTCTAGTTCCTACATTCATATGGTGGCATGTTATGATATCAAGATTTAAACGGTAGTTGTAGTAATGTCTATGTTGTTAAGAGCATCTAGAGATGTGATCCAGATTTTTTGTTGGAGAAAATCATAAACAGAAACTGTAGCTTTAAATAATTGTATTATCTTCTCCACATTATTAGCGAAAGCTTATCTAAAGCTAGACTAAATTTCTACGGTTCCAACTCAAAACAGCCAAGCGTAAAACGAAATATCTATCCTTTCACTTTTGTCCTTAGAGGATTAAACCGTGTCTTTCACTCGAACTCTACCACCTCTAAGTACCTTTCGACCATTAAAAAACTTAATTTCTAACTAAACCTAAATAAAACCAAGTCTGCTGACCAAAAAGTCACGTGCCCTCAATTTTTTCTGACTTATGTCATTACGACTTTGAAAACTTTCAATAATTCCAAGAGTAACCTTGGGAGGACCTTGACAATTATATCATTCGAAAGAAAATGTAAACACCTTAAGGGTTTCAAATTTCGTTAGAATCGGCCGAATAGTTAGGATGTCATTGCCAAAATACACTAATTTCAGGGCTAACCTTAGGAGAACCTTAGCAATTATATCATTCGAAAGAGAATGTAAAACAACATAATGGGTTCAAATCTCGTTAGAATCGACCGAATAGTTATGATGTTATTACCAAAACAAAATAATTCCCTGGATAACCTTGGGAGGGCTTTGGTAATTATATCACTCGAAATATAATGTAAAACAACATAAAGGTTTCAAATTTAGTTAGAATGGTCTGAATAGTTATGATGTTATTGCCAAAAGAAAATAATTCCCTGTATAACCTTGGGAAGACTTTGGCAATTATCCCATTCAAAAGAGAATGTAAAACAACATAAGGGTTTAAAATTTCGTTAGAATCTGCCTAATAGTTATGTGGTTATTTCCAAAACAATATAATTCCCGGACTAACTTGCGAGGGCTTTGACAATTATATCACTCGAAATATAATGTAAAACAACATAAGGGTTTCAAATTTCGTTAGAATCGGCCGAATAGTTACAATCTTATTACAAAACAAAACAGAACGGGGACTGACCGACCTAGTGAGATGTAGAGTCGCTCGTGACCTGACTCGCACGCGACTAAAAAACGATGAAACAGATTAATTAATCTGAGCACAAAGGCGATATGAGGTGAGCCAATGTTAAATCAAGTGTTGTCTTTCATCCTACTGATGATTTTAACCAAGACATCACCCGCCCCCTCTCCCCCGACCAAAAATAATTTTCACGTGTAATGATTGTTCGCCAAAGAAAAAAAACATATACACATTAATTAAGAAAATACCATGTTACAACCTTTCGGAAGAGCATTTTAGATGCATCCCCTTTACAAAAAATATAATTTTAAAAGACATTTTTAATTACCTTAAATTCCCCTTAATTAGTGATATTGATTTATCATATTTTTATGTTTGGATGTATTCGCAGTTGACGACTGAATATGGTATGATAAACTCCAAACCAAATCTGGTCTCATGATTAAATATTACACTGGTTTTATTATTAGCATTTAAAATACTCACTCGTCTCTACTGTTTGTCGTGAGTGACCTTCCCAAATAACTGACCTCAGCCTGCGCTTTCCTCCTTCATTGGACGCCGAAATAATCACTAGATAAGTAGGCCAGGGCCGCTGAACCCACCCGAATCGATCCAGGCAATCGAACTCATTGTGGGATTTGGATTGGGGCAAGCCGGCTTCAAACCAATTCCCCTTATGAGTGAGGTCACATTATTAGAGGTCAGCTGTCATCAAGGGGGGCGTGAACTTACTCCTCCACTACGGGGAAAGATTCCACCCTCACTTTCTCTCTTATAAATAAAAAAAGGAACGAAGAAATTCGCTTTTTCACTTATGGAAATTCCATTTAAGGACATCTCCAACAGAGGGGTTTCCTGACGAAGGTCATAAGAAAATGGTGAACTTAGAGGATGTGAAATTGTGGGAGGTGTTTGGTCAGGGTTTCCCAGGGGTGAATCTATTCTGGATTCTTGAAAAGAACAACACGAGTGATGAAATAATGAATTAAACACGAATGAAAAGAGCAGGAAGAAGTGGTGAAAAAGAGAGTCATACTTAGAAGTAACGGCACGCAATTGCGTGAATGAAAAAAAAAATAGAGGGATATGATCTAGCAGACCTTGGTCGAAATTGTCCGATTTAGCAGCTCTAACCACTAGGTGGTCAATTTATTTGGAATCAGTGACCTCAATTACCTTTGGTAGCATTGGTTTCAGCTGGTTTTATTGAGCCGGCGACTCGTTGAAGATGAACACAACACGAGATTGGCATCGTCCATTGACCTGCTTCGCCATGGTACAAACAATCTTGCCGGGACCCACCCCCACCCCCCTTGAGACTTGTCTCTTTGCAGAGTGGAGCCCTGTTCAGTGAGGTTGCGCATCTTCCTTGTTTTTCCTAATTTTCAGGGATGCCTTCATTGGTTTTATTTTTTATTCTAAATACTAAAGTGTAAAATTAGTTACGATGATTTTTCAAGCGTATTTTCTTTGTTCTCATTGGATTACCCTTTCATCTCCTTCCAATTACTAATCCAACCATAAGGATCAGTACGAGTACTGAACCTTTCTTTGATGGTGATCAGGATTTATCGCAGCAGGTAATCAATGATGTCTAAAAAGGCTTTTGCTGTATTTCTGTAGACCTTATTTAGGACAAAACTTGCTTCGTTTTCCATTTTGAGCCAATTTCGGATATATCAATTTATTTTTAATTTTCCTCTTTCTTCTTCAGCGAAGGCATAATCGAGGAAATGACAAACAAAAGAAGGTGTAGGAACAAAAACAAAACAACAACAAATACCAGAGGCTGAGTTGACAAAGAGTTACTGGGGGATTGATAGGAGAGGATCTGGTGGTGCGGATGAAATATTTGCACAGAGACATGAATAAACAAGAGAGAAGTGATAGAAACTGTATGATGGATTCAGGGATCTGAAGAAAGCTTATGTAGGTGTGGATAGAGAAGTGTTATGGCAGGTGGTATCAATGTATGGAGTGGTAAACTCTCAGAAAGTTTAAAGAGTATACATATTGAAAGTATGGCGTGTGTTAGTGCGAAGCACAGCCAGAGTGAGTGATTTGGGGTGTAAGACAAGGTTGTGTGATGGGTGTTTAATATCTTAATGGACGAAGAGAATTACGTTTGAGAGTGAAACAAGGGTGTGCGAGAGTGATGAAGAATGGGTTCGATCGATGTTAGTATATGGTGATGACCTGGTGTGGTTGTGTGAGAGTGAGGGGGATTTGGAAATCTCGATTGTACCAGGTGTGTGAGAGGATGGATCTAGAAGTGAATGCAGAAAAGAGCTTTGGGTTTGGGGAGGATCGGAGGGAGGGGGGGGATGAATAATATTCTAGTGTATAGTATTACCCTGGAAAAGGTCCCAAGTACATTGCGACCACAAGGTTTCAAATGCTAGAGGCAAGTGCATAAGTTTGGACCATTCACGAGGTCGTATTTGTCATCGACCAGGCGACACCAGGATCATTTGTTATTGGGACGTTAATAAATCATCCCATTAATCTCCCTTAACGCGCATGACCAACTCACGATGTGTCTCTTGCAACCTGTGGGCGTTAAAGGGCGTTTTCATAGAGCTTCCAGAACCGCTCTTTTGGCAAGGCAGGGTGGAGCTGGTCAGGTCCTTAATACGAGATAGAAGAAGGATTTTAAAGAGGTTCAGATGAAGGATTCGATAGATAACACGTTCCCCCATGCATGACTGAAATGTTGACAGCTCAGATGAAAGATTCGATAGATAACACCAGTTCCTCAAGATAGTGACTATAATTTTCTCAGTTTCCACAATGTCCAAGCCTTGTTTCAGGGTGTTGGAACCCGGATGGCACATACCCTTTAAATGCCAGCTGTGTTGCGCGTACCCATTCTACACCATTTTCTCTGGGCAGAGGCTATAGTGGTAGCAGCTAACATCATACTATTCGCCTTCCTAATGGATGACGGGACCGAGAGGGGGCAAGGTTCCTTCAACACCGCTATTGTTTTTTTATGTCACAGCTGGCATACCCATATGCCCTGAGGCCGAAAGGCGTGACATTCCTACCTGTTGTAAGACTACATGAAACACCCCTTTGCGTGTTCGAATCAAGAAATGATCACTGGTACTATCATTATTTAACATAATCTTGCAGATATGCATACATATTCAAGCTGCCACAAGCATAGTATTATCTTTATTTCCATCTTTTGTATTGACTCTATCAGTTCGAGAATGATGACTGGAAGTAAAAATGTGCCTTATTATTCTAAAATGTGCTGATATTCATCAGCACACTCGGTTGATTTAATATTTTATGAGAATAACATAAGTCAACGGATGACGAAAGCCCAGGGCTCATAAAAGATCACCGGAATCAATCCCAGAGTCAATGTAGGAAGCAACCAACCTTCCCCGTAAACTGCAGAGACAGGGTTAAGTCCAGAATACTACTTCCAAGCATCAACACTCAAGGATTGGTAAAAACAAAATTATTCAACTACACTATATAGTAGAATATTGAAGGGGAAAGTTATTTTCTTCATAGATTATTATTAGAATGGATGTATAAGCATTTATGCTGAGTTTAATAATCGGTGAAAGATAAAATCGAGCTAGACGGAAGCTCGCCTCTTTTTATGGTGCAAAAGCTTCTATGTAAACCATTGGAGCGTAAAAATGTCATTATGTTTCTCGTCTTACGTCATTTAATGAGAATTTATCGAGTATTTTCCATTACGATAATTTACTGTTTTACCTAGCAGATGGGATGGAACTTAGGAATCGAAGTATAAAGGTGTCAAGTGTTTAAACGAGGCGGGGATTTTACAGAAGACATGAAAGAGATGAGTTTTGTGCCTTATCCTGAAATGAGCACTCTTTCCTTTGGCTAATTTCAGTATAGTGACTTGTACTCTCATACCCACCGCACGAACTACCAAAATCAAGCTGTGTCTGACTCTTGCGGGTCCTTAACTTCCGATAACCTTGAGAAATGCGATTATGATCGTCCAAAATCTTTATATCGAGTAAGATTAGCTCTCAGGGTTTAGTTCCATGGCGAAACAGACTTCCCTAATGGAATCAGACCTCCATCCCAATTATGCAAAGAAGCACTTATGCCTCTTAAAAAGAAATAAAAATGGCCATGAAGCCACCGATGTAATTCTTACATTTGGATCGAATTATTCAATTTTCATCGCCTAATTTCAAAATATTTGTCCCTAAGTTTTTTCCGATTTTAGTAAATTCACCGCCAAATCAAAACTAATCATCAACAAACAGACTATAAGAACACGGGCATCTAGATTTTAATTTTAGTGTTCGTTGTTCCATTAAAATCAAACCATTTGATAATTTAATTGGGAATTGAAAGCCTATTTGGCAGCAACGCAATGTAAATGAGATTTAAAGAGCCTAATGACGTGTTCACTTAGCTTAGCTTTGAATTTCCCTAAAGATTTCCTCACGTAGAAAATTGAAATTGCCATTGGATGTTTTCAAATGAACGACATTTAAATTTTTAGGGAAAACGAATTAGTTATTTTTCATTCAGTCTAAAACTCTCTTCACATCCATAACCAAAGATTTAAAGTGTCAATCTTTCACATAAAATTATTTATTGCTTACGTGATGATTAATTGATTAATTCAAACTCCTAAATGCAAATTAGATTATAATTTACTATATACATTTGGACAAAAACTCTCCAAACTCAAAATTTGTATTCGCCTCTAGCGCAGTACAAAATGATATGCAAATCACATTTCATGCTATTTATCAGAACTCTTTCAGAAGAGATCCCTACCAATTAGCATAAGAATAGTTCATATCAGATAAATTCAGCTCAAATCATTCATTGGCTGGATAGATGTGAACATAAAGGATTTATATCATTATTCGTTATAACAACTTTATATACATGAAACACTTTTTCGGAATAAAAGACAACGGATGAAGAACATTTATTAGAACACTTAACATCTATATAATGAACGAAAAACAGCAGTTCATTAATATGGATTGTTATGACCCTAATAATGAATTCATCCACAATAGTTGACATAGCTGAAAATTAGCCAAAGATCCATCTAGGAGGTGAGATTTATTTATGATCATTGAAAATGAGATATTCTTGGAAGTGGTCTAAATAGTAACTTACAACTATTCATTGAAAGACTATTGTCACCCATTCATGTAAATATACTGTTTGAGGATACCCCAGAGGTTCTGGATGAGGTTAAAATCCAAGAAGCAGGCAGTCAAGTCCAGTATTTTGCCACGTTTGAACTGTATTTAGTCCAGATACTTCCGCGTCAACTCCATCGAATACATGAAAATTAACTTTCTTCGTAGGGTCACTTTCGTCTTCTAATACTAAAGGCGATGGTTAGCATTTAAGAATTCTATATAGGCTACTTCTATCATTTTGACTCTATCAGAAACTCTGAACAGAACTATAAACTCCTCCACAACCATCCAACAGCAAAGTATAACACCTCCGATTCCTTCTTCCCACCGAACCCATAGAGGACGAGGAGTCGCTCTTGCACATCATCCACTCCTACACCTTCCGATGGTCGCTCTATCTTCGTTGGTGAAAAGAACAAGTTGAAATTTAGCTTGATATACTTCTCTTCCATTCAACTTGCTTGGTCTTAGAAGAATTTTTAAGGATGGCAAACCACTGGCTTAGTACTCTTTGCTAGGGGCTTCAAGACCCGGCAATTAGTAGTTTGAGGGACATTGCTGGCACCAGCACCTTCAAATATTTGCTTGCTAGTCTGCAATGGGTTTTTAATGAGTTATCGTTTAATAAGATCCACAATTCAACGGCTTACAGTCTAGTCTCTTCTCATTTATCCCTTGGCCGATCGTCCAAGTTGTTTTCCCTTCGAGAAGTGCCTTTATAACTTTTCAGCTTCAGAATTTATAATTATAGATGTAAGTTTAAATTTTTTTTAACATAGATGCACAAAAGATAGACAAACCAAATTAAGTTTTCAGAAACTATCTAGCTTTAATACTTTCAGAGATATATTGATTTAAAGGTCGATTTCCTTCTTTTTGTGACAGCCTGTATATATATGTTTCTTCGAGTATGGAGTTTATCATACGAATTTCACTAATAAATAGGGGGAGGCGAATTTAAGGTGATTAATATTGTCTTTTAAGAACTAAACTTTAGGTAAAGGGATACATTTAATTTGCCGCTCCTTAAGGTTGAAATTTTGGATTTCTCCAATTAATGTGGATTCCTTCTTTTACGATAATGATTAGACCGGTAAATTATTTGGGTCTGGGGAAAATCTATGTATGATAAAAATACTTGATGTACCCTATTTATAAACACGTCTTAGGTAGAACAAGTGGCAATTAATGGAGATACATAGGATTAAGTTGACAAATGCTTCATAGTTTTGTAATTGTTTAGAACTATGTTGATTTTTAGTCGCATGCAAGCGACTCTATAAGTTTCTATGTTGTTCCGTAGGTGGATCGGTCGGATGTAACCATTTTACTTTCCAATGAGTTTTTTGGTAATAACATCGTAACTATTCGGCCGATTATAACGAAATTTGAAACTATGAGGGTAGGGAACGTACACACTCACATGCCGCCAAGCGATCGTGGGAAGAAAGAGATTTGTCGTCTGAGTTGAACTTCGTTTTCTCCCCCCCCCCTCCCCCGACATTCTACCGCTCTCCTCTGCCTTCCCCCTGACCTAAGTCGTTATCCGCGCCAAACACCCCCCAACAGCTGACAGGAAGTCTGACGGAAGAAGGCCTATCTCACAGAGAAGCCTAAATTCTATTTTCCTTCTTTATGATACCAAGGAGATTGTCCAGAAGGCGCCGCGATAAGCAAATTGTCGTATAGGGAATCTCTCTCTCGATTTCACACAGTCCGCAGTATAAATTGCAACGCCGTTCATCCTTCAGCAGAAGTGTTCCGGACCTACTCGCGTAATCTTCACGTTGAGCGAGAGTCGTTGCCGTAACGTATCGACTGCCAACGCGCTCCCGCTGAGTCAACCTGGTCGCTGTCTCAAAGAGTTCCTGAGGCAAATCTCGCCCCGCAGAGTCTGTGACTAGAATAATACGCTATGTTGCTCAACGTAACTTGAGAAAGAAAAGGAACACCCAAATAGTTACTGGAAGTAACTATTTGTTAGTGTCACATCCAGTTAGGAGTGAGCTAACCGGAACTGCAGTCAGCAGCCCCGAACCCGTCGTCTTATCCCCCCTCTCCCCGGGAACTCGTGTTAAAGCCACCCGAACCACCCCGTCTGGACCTGAGTAGTCGTCTTTCCAATCCATCACAATTAATGGTAATCTTTAAACCCAGTGTCCCTCTATTCTTAAATTACCTATTTAATTAACAGTAATTGATACTCCCAGTGAGTCATTATAAATATAGGCGCTTAACGTCAGGGTTATCCTCCCCTTTTTTAAGAAGATTCAAGTGAGTCATTCCCTGATATTATTATTTTTAATTGCTGTCAACCCAGACTAATCTGTGTTTAATATTTAATCCTTATTTACTTAAATGCCCGTTTAACTATTGCTACTAATTTATTCAACCTGCATTATGCACTCTTAGAATTTAACAATCACAAAACTCCCATCCCCCAGTAACAAGTGGGACTTTTATAGTGAGAATCCTGGCCGTGGCACAACCCGCCTCTAACCAGCCTTCGCACGTTCAGTAGGAATTAAAGCATATATATATATATATATATATATATATATATATATATATATATATATATATAATGATCGTAGATTGAGTCATAGGGTTCTCAATACCATCGACCTAAACAAAAGCGGTGTGTCCAGATCAAGGACTAGAATAATTGTTGGACCGGACTATGAGCAATTCTACGACAGAAGCCTTTATGTTGTTTCAAAGTATCTTTCGAGTGATATAATTTCCAAGGTCCTCTCAAGGTTAGCCCGAGAATTATATTGTTTTGCCAGTAACATCATAACTATTCTGTCAATTCTAATGTAATTTGAAACCCTTATGTTGCTTTACGTTCTCTTTCGAGTGGTGTAATTGCTAAGGTCTTCCCAAGGTTAGCCCGTGAATTATTTTATTGTGGCAATAACATAGTAACTATTTGGACGATTCTAACGAAATTTGAAACCCTTATGTTGTTTTACATTCTATTTCGAGTGATATGATGATCAGAGCGCCCCCAAAGTTAGCCAGGGAATTATTGAAGGTCATATACTCATAAGTTAAAATAATTGAGACTACGCGACTTATGTCTGTTGACTTTATTAGGGTTTTGAGGAAAATTCAACTGTTGTAATCCAAATGTGGGCCTCCGAGAAGACTAAAGCAAAATTAAACCTACAGGACTTTAACGACCAAACAATACTCGTAAATATTAAAATAATTGGATAATACTTTATGTATTTGGCAACAAAATTGCCATGTTCTTTAGAGGGTTGCTGTAGGAATTAAAATTCTAAGTTCATGGCCGATACTAATTGTTTTTGCCACTTTCTAAATGGTACTATCTTTTTTCAGGTGATTTGTACTCTTTTTCCTTTTCGAAACGTTTCATCCAAGTTAAAGATGAGGAAGAGTCTCACATTTCCCTTCTTAACAGAAAACCACGCCATGTATCTGCCAGGTAAGCTGACTGACAAGATCCACCACACAATATTTGGCATTTGTCAAAGAAAATTGGTGCCCAGTATTCGCTTCCATAACTCAATTTTAATATTTTAATTTAAACTCTATTTAAAAATAGGGTATTTTGAAGTTTATTGCAGGTTTTTTTATACAACTTCTTCCAGAACTTGAGCTAGTATTATTTGTAAAAGGAACAGACACATCTTCACCAACTCTCATTCTGAACACTCAACTACATACGCATTCACATATAAAAAGATTACAACAAAGCTCAAGAAATTTGAGTAGTGGTACTTGATCAATTGTAGTACGAGCCCCTTTCGAGAGAAGAAGGGAGTAGTACATTTTGTGAAGCAATCCATCGACAATTGTCAACTTGAGAGGTTATATTCTTGAGTTATTTATTATTTCCTAAAACGGTTTCATAAAATTTCATCCCAATCTGAAATAACAGAATTCTTGATGCTCATTTTGATCTTCTTCATAAAAGAAAAGTGGTGACAATTCCTAATTATCAAAAATCGTGAAGGCTTCAATCAAAGCTCCGAGCAACAAATTGGTAACAAGCGCAGTTACTCCAAATTATGAATAGGATTCTCTAAGTGCGGGAAATATACAGAATATTAATACCGCCTCTCCAAAACCATTTAAAAGGAAGTTCAATTAATAATATTGATGAAAACAGTGTTTAGTTAAATAAAGCATTATAACATATGAGAGGAATGTTAAGAAAACGGCTGAAATTAAAACACACACAGTTGGCGTCGTCATCTCCTACGAGACAGGAAACTGAACGGGGACACTCCAAACCCCTCGTAAAGGCCTAAGAATTAAATCTAAGTTAAATGAATAAACATCTCTAAAAACTTCACGTATAATACTCTCCTCTCCTCTAAAAATTCATGATTCCTCCCCACTCCATAAATATTAGATGTCCTTTCCCGTAAGTAGAATAAGTGTAATGAAACATTGCGAAAACAAGTTCAAATGAATCCAACCTCGGAAAAATTCATTTCTTTTGATAAAGTTACTAACTATGAAAATTATGTTAGTCAAATATACTTTTTCATAATAATTCTGTTGGCTTATTTCCGTAACCAAATAGAAAAATGAAATGAAATCTCGGTTCAAATAAGAAAAAACTTAAATTTTCTTATTTTTTGACACCGTACATAAATAAATCTCATATTTAAAAATGAGATTTTACAAGGCATCTTATGTTTACATCATATGCGGTACGTTTGTCAATCCGACGAAAAGCTTTTGTTCGCTGTATTTTCAAATAAAGTGTTTCTTTAGGCAAATGATAAAATACATTTCATTAAGTTATCAAGAGATTAATGTCGTTTTTAGAAGACATTAATAATGGTAGTTAAATTGTTTTCCATTTGGTACATGCGGTTTAGAGATAACTGGAGTCTTTTTGAAGATAGAACTCGTGTGCGACATGAACTTTCTGAAAATCTTTTTGGACATTGTTTCATTTCTAGGGTTAAATGAAGCTCTTGAACTAAAAGTTCCTTCACTGGTCAACCAAAAGGCGGGTGGCGTCGTAATAAAGCGCGTCCAGCCTTACTAACGTTAGGTAGGGAAGTTCTCCCTCAGCCTTACTTTGACCGATCATTTCACCAGGTGACTATTACTTATTTACGTCATTACAAATGACGAAATTTACCCTGATATGAAAGATATCAAATCTTATTTAAACGATGGGATAGCATTGCCAACAGTGATGAAAATAACTGTGCTGAATAAATCATTATTTTTTTCACTAAAAATGACTTCATTTTTCTTTTAATAAATATGACATTAATTCCTCGACAACTTAATATATATCCTTGTATAAACACAAATAAGGAACGAGAGAATGGTTTGGATCAGCCAAGTTACGTGAACAAGTTAGGTAGACAGAAACGAGCGCCAAGGAGACGGTGAGGGAATTTGAATGGGGATAAAAAGGTGTAAGCAACTAATTAAGGCTAATGACGTCAACACCATTGCATCGGGGTTTTTTGTGCTCGCTTCCATCAGAACTTGAATAAAAGAAAGCGAGATGAAGGCAGATCTGAGCCTTATTTCAATTCCTTCGTGGGATTATTCTAAAATAAAAAAAAATCGGTACCACAGCCTCTTGTCAAAGCTAATTACACTCAAAAACGGCGGTTAGTTTTAATCATCTACATATAACGTTAGATGGCAACATAGAGTCTAATTATTACAGTCTTTGCAGACGGAAATACAAGTAAAATCAGACGATTTTTATAAGGAATAAGAATTTATAGATAAATGATTCATCTTTCATTTGGTTTTATTCCATCTCCCTATTTGCAACGGTTATGGAGATATTGCTTCTCAAATAGGGTCTAATTTCTTTGGGGGGCTCACTCCGTATATATAACACCCTCTTGTTCAGGTTCTTATAATATGCTAGCGGGACGGATGATTGGGGTTAAGCACAGTTATTGAACTTGCCCACGTTGTACAACGACTGTACGAGTCTTTACAGGCAGTTAAGGGGTGGGTTCGAATTTAGGGAATGTGTATACTAAATCCGTGATTTATTTGTAGATAAAAAAGAAACCCGATTTATTTAATATTCACGTGTAAAAGCCACATCGTGTGTGGTTAGACCGATTCTAGTAGGCTTTTCGTGGGCTGCTACGCGCTCTCATGACCTCTGGTTCGACCCCTGGTTCGACCCCACCTTCAACTGAGAAATAAAAGGATTCCAAAATGAGTCGGATCGGTGTTAAATCGCTACCTTGATTCTTTTATATTTATTCGATGTAAAAAAAATAATAGGGGATAGAAGCGTATGGATACATGATGAATATAGAGGACAATGGGCTCGAAACCTATAGGTACACTCCCTAAATGGATCGAACTCATGCATTTGAAACCCTGTATTATCTGTAGATATTTGAACCTATTTTTAGCTAGCCCTAATTCAGCAATTGCGATTTTCTCATATCCTGAAATTTCCGTCTCCTCCGGATTTCAATTTGTTCTTGATGGCAATATCGCGGAAAAGGAAATTTCGCGTTATAACTGTGGGGGAATTCCACGTGGAATTTCTTTTCCAGCACGGAAGTGATGTCCATGCGCTGGAGAAGAATCTAGAATTTGGTTAGGCTTAAATTGGTAAGCCTCCCCCCCCCCCAACATCCAAAAGCGGTAGCCTCGAACCGCGTCCACCACGGACCACCTTTACGCAGGTTAGAATCGCCTCGGCGTGAAGATTCGAGGCCATTCGAGAGTAGCGCTGTTTTCCACACCCCTGCGGAGGGAGCCTCGGGAGCCTCGGATATATAGGGCTCGTTTCCAGGTGGGAGACACAAAGTTGAGGAGTCTCGCCATGACCCAAGAAGATTCCCCTAGTTCCAAGTCAGGTGCTAACAACAAATCAAAGTGACGGCTGAACTTTTTGTGTGTTGGAATTAGCCCAGCCAGTGAGGTAATTCCATTTGACGATTGCCACCGAGCGATTTTTCCGACTTCACTCAACAACTCCTGTCGAAGCCCTCCTCGTTTTTGGGTGGCCGAAATACTCTCCCCTGAACCGGACGTTACTGCCCCCCCCCCTTTTGGAAAACCGTCATCGCGTCAACTTCCCGCTCAGAAGCTCCGGGCGCCCTCGCCCTCACGTTTATTGCCTGCAGAAGACATCCGTGAAGCCTTATCCTAACGTCTCACCCGGAATCCTCCGTAAGCCAACCCCTCTTCCCCTTCAACAACCCATTTGAGTTAATCCCTCCCCATTTGAATAGTCTCCTTCTGTAACGCATTAATTTCTAACTTCAGAGTCTGATGCATAACTCTGCAATTTCCCCCTCGTTTAACAATTTAATTTTGCCCATTAATTCTTTCATTTTATGTTAATAAAATTATATTTTTGTACATGCCTCTTTAAATAACCTTGAGCTTTGCCATTGCCCAAATTTTACCTGACCTCGTTAAACTCTTTTTTTTTGCTGTTCCGTGCGTCGAAACTCGTGGCGTTTCGTCCCTTGTCGGTTCGCCTTTAAGTTATTGGTCCCTCCCCCATAGATATAATATGGTATTGATATAATGTAATGTCATACCACGACAATAACCAACTGCGTTGCATTGCACATTTTTTTCTCTCATAGTTTTTTCTTTTATCGTGTGTTTGGTACAGTGTTTGCCTCGTTTGCTACCGATCCCCAAAGAGCACCGGCTCCTCGTGCCCTCGGGCTGACTAGTGATTTCATGTAGATTTCATTATCCAGTCGGGGATACTCCTGCATCAAGGAAGAATTGGCGTCGACTAGCTAACAAACCATAACTTAGTATCTAAATTACGCGTGAATATACCATAGGGCATCCCTACAATGAGGCCGGTTTCAAAATCGTTAAATCCGGTGTTTAGCCGACCACTGACCCCATAACCATTGTGATCCAACGCCAAAATATCTATAAATATACACACACGTGTTTTGTGTGTAGCGGAATTTCATATTTTGAAACAACAGCTTCTTCAAGAGGGATATTTATTTTATATAAAAACTGTCTTTCACAGATTTATTACTACTTTCTAGTAGGAGAGGTTAATTTTACCACCCAATAGACTTGTAAATCTACAATGTAATTTAACCCTTTATGAATGTGTAACAACAAACCTATTGTTGGTTGGTATATAACAAAAACAGTACTACCGCTCATTGTTTACCCCACCACTCCTCTACCTACAACCAGAACAAACAAAAAATTTTACTCCTCTGAGGGTTCGGAAATAATCTCAATGATTGATTTCACTCATTAATATCATCAGTACTGGTAGTAATATAATTGAAATTTCATTGCTATAATGTATTGCTAGTGGGGGGCGCCTGGGTCCTCTAGTGTGTATATAAGTATGTGTGAGGGTAGGTAATGGAGCAACATGGCTAGCAGTGTGAGTAAATTCCTTAGCAAAATGGCTATAAAAAATATATTTTTTCTGATATATTAAAACAAAACAGAACTATATTTGTATCTTAAAAGACGAAGAAATTTCTCTCCTTGATCTATTCGATCCTTTCTATATTTCCAGCTCCTATTTATGGCCTTGTTTTGAACAATTAAAATAATTTTATTCGGTATAATAACAATCTAATGTATAAATTGGATTTTTCCTTTCCTAAAATTATTTAAGGAAATTGCGTTGGTATTCATCACTATTAGAAGTTTTGCTCTCGAACAATATAAGCCTCCTCCACACAATAACAAAGAGCAGCCAGCAAAACATTTCCGTTGATCTTAATTTTATTGGCCATTAAAGACTTAAATATGATGGATCAAATGGATTCTAAGCTCATTCATGGATCTTTATGCTCCTAATTTTGGGAGAAGAGCGATGATAAAAGCCTACTTCATGATATCATTCGAGACATTTTTATCTCCAACTTATAAGAATTTTTTACAATGTCAACTATTTTTATCACTAAGCTCTATTTTCCCTCTCTTGACAGATAATCTCAACTTCTGGACCCTGGCGACGGTAGCTCTTGGCTCTGCTTTCCTCTTCCTTGTCATCATCACCATCGTGATTATCTAGTAAGTGAGTAAAACATTCTTGGTTATAGATACCTATTAATTTGATCGCAAAATGAGATTGGTGTCAAAGAATATTCTCAAAGTTTTAAATATAGAGCAAATAATGAAGAAAGAACTGTGTGCATGCGAGCCATATCAGTTGTTTTGCAGTTGATTCAAGCTAACGTACATATATATTTTGACTCCGGGTTTAATAAAATTATGGAATTGTCAATACTGTTTGCGGTGGTGGGTCGCGCGTGAGAAAATAGGGCTCCCAAAGTTGAACCCAGTTATACCGCTTTGGGTAAGGTTATTCGCTCTGGTTCGGAGTCATTGATAAAAAGTAGGTCCACACTGAAGCAATTAAAGTGCAATCGTTGGTAAATGAAATAACAAAAAATACATAGACAAACATCTCTTCTTCCAACCTTCATGACCACTGGCAGGGTAGCAGTAATGTTTGGATGTTATGAGGTTTTAATTTAGTTTGGTAGATAAATCCTTTTGAGCTGCATGTGTTTGTTTATTTGTTTTATGTTCATGAACCAGGAATATGCCTCCGTGTTTCATTAATTGGACAAGTGAGGTAAAATCAAAGTTACTATTTTAATATTTACTACTAGTAACTAACAATACGCTAATTAATATTTCTCTTTCAGCCGAACAGAACCCGAACCGGTTCTTCCTGTACGAGCAAACCCCACCGTGAACCACATCGAGCCGCCTGAAAACGAACCAGAAGTTCAAGTGATGATGCACAACCCTTGCTCTACCACCTTAAATAAGGATGAGGTAGGGGGAGTTTTCAGCTCTTCCTCCTTGATGACCCATCCTGAGATGCTCGTTTCGCCCGAGCTTCTACTCGATCGAACGCATCACGGAGTTCTCTCCCCCAAGTGAATTCGCCGGCGTACCACAAGGGGTCAACTTTTCTCCTACATCAGTTCCACTATTTTCAAGAGTCAAATAGGGAGAAAAATCTGTGTTTTTGATTTATTTCTGATAGCGATATACATTAGAAGAAATAGAAGTATGTGTCCATTATCCCTGACAAAGAAATAATAACTAGGTAACGTCTAGTCAGTCTAAAACGGTAGTAAAAGGATGACAATATTGTATATAACTTCGTTGTATATTAGCTTACTGTATTATAAAATTTGTAGATAGGTGTATAATGAAAAGACCTCTTGAAACCTATAATTTAAATTGGTTATTTATGTGCTAACGATAAAAAGGCCTTGAAATCCTTTATAAGGGTAAACATAGTTATATTACATTTACCACTGCTTTCTGCCTCAACACGACTCATTTAACCTCAATGAAATACGATCAACTCGAATGCTTTCTTAATTAACACTGTGGTAAAGTTAAAGTTAGTGAAGATGCGTGAATTGTAAATGATAAATATTAATGTAATTTTTAAGCAATATCGTTCAAACTTATCGTGATTTATTTATTGGGTAATTTTGGGGCCCTAGTTTTAATAGGTGGCAAAAGGGCATTGAGAAACTTCGAGAAAAGAAAAAGACTCGTTTATGGAAAATGTACCGAGTGTCGAGCTGTAAATGACATCTAAAAATGATTTGAAAAGTAACCCCCTTAAAATAATGGTCATCAGGGAATTTACACCAAGTATTTGAGGAACAGTTTTTCAGAAAAGGGGTTGAGGTAAAAATTGCCAACAAAGGGGTCCTACACTGATTCATAATGTAGTCTAAAAATGTGCGGAAGTATCGAACACAATGAGATGATTGAGGAAAAGGTTATGTAATATAATTAGGGTTTGTTGTTATACGCGACCTTTTGGTCAGCAGACCTTGTTTCTTTACGCAATTGTGGGATAATGTTCTTATCCAATTTTATCTATCCCATCTTTACGGGTCTTGAAATAAAATCAAGGAATAAATATACAACTATTTTAGTATTTTTTTGCAACCTATCTTGAAAATAGCTTGGAATAGTCTTATTCTTAAAGAGACTCGTATCATTTTCTAAATAAAGATTCTTTAAATTCATTTTGTTGGTGTGTAGTAGTAAGTTAACATTCGTGTTAATAGTAGTAGAAGAAAAACTGAGATGGAAAAAAAGCAATTTTGCTACATGAATTTCCACCAATTAATTACATCATTTGATTTTGTAGCAAATCTTTTTGTTCGCAAACAGACTTCAAAAACGGCGCCAGCAAATAAGATACCTTGAATCTGCAATGATGGCAAAAACTATCTTTCAGCCACAGGGGGTTCATGAACCAAAATTTTAAAAAAGGAGGGGGTTCTTTTAGGAGCAAAGGATGCCCCAAATAGAAGGCTACTTGAACGGGATCTTTGTTGTCACCTCGAAAAACACCAGAAAGGTTGGAAGAGTCTAAAACCAGAATGAAGTTCGGCCTTGTTATTCGTTTATAGTTCGGAAGGGCGTTGGAAATTCGTTTCTTTCCTACTATAAGCTATCTACAAGGGTGATTACCACCCGCATGAATATATCTATTTTTAAAGGAGTTGTAGAGTTGGCATCTTCACCTCTTTCAAATAGATCATCTATCCTCGTTCTCCCATGTTGAACGCCTCACCCCACATACCCGGCTCAGCGCTATTAAACAATATAGTCTGATAAGGACCCCAAATAATTCTCGGTAGAGATCTTCTTATGTTGACCCGAGAGACATTATGAGGTCGCATAATTGCAGCCATGTTGTGGTCAATTAGCCCGGACTGGTTGAATTGAGGCACGTCGTCAAATTGGCTCCGCGCCGTTCCTCAAGTCATCGAGGCCGAGATTAGCGTCTGTAAGAGGATGCACATGTGCATGTCATATTCCATTATTTGTATGTGTGTGCGCTAAGATTGTGTGTGTGAAAATTTGAAGGAAAAATTTAAAAGCTTCGTTACAATAAATCTTCTTTTTCTTATTTAATGTAACTTAGGGTAATGAATACTCCAATATAATTTGTTAACTAAAGTAATAATTGAGAATATGATTCGAAGAATGAAATGTTTTTAAGATGGCGAATTTAGCGTTGAATACTAGAGAAAACTGAACTAATGGCGTTCAAAAAGGGAGGACTACGTTAGAATTAAATTAAATTAAAATTTATATATTACGGGATTAAAGCAATATTTAAACCTCTCTCGATAAAATTTGAGATGAAGGAAAGTGAAAATTAGTTTTAAGAAAGAAGAAATCTTTTAAGCTAACGAAAAATAAAACATTTGAATTTAATGGTTAGGGGCGTATCCAGGATCAAAATTTAGGGGGGGGGGGGCGGCTACTCAAAATTTCCTCCTCTGAGAAGTCTTGAGGTATAACTAGGCTGCCCAGATTTTTTTTTTTAACCCAATGCTGGACAGAACCATCTGCATATATATATATATATATATATATATATATATATATATATATATATATATATATATATATATATATATATATATATATATATATATATATATATATATATATATATATATATATATATATATATATATATATATATATATATATATATATATATATATATATAGAGAGAGAGAGAGAGAGAGAGAGAGAGAGAGAGAGAATATGGTTCGAAGAATGAAATGTTTTTAAGCTTAAGTAATCAGAAAATTGCAAACAATTCATCTCATAATTGCATGTAGTTAATAGTGCTGCTTTTAAAGTATCTATATTTAACCTGCTTTTTTCGTCTACCCAGTAGTTTTTCATCATTGAAAATACCCTCTCTGTTGGTGCATTTGATCCAGGTAGACTCAAAAAGAATTCTACTACCTGATAAATGTTTTCAAATGTAATATTCTGACTTTTGAAATGTGCAAATATTTCCAACCATCTACTGTCAAATGAATTTCAATGAAAGAAATAATAAGGAATGACTCTCCGAACGAGTCAATGACTCAAATTAACTCCGGATTGAGTCACGACAGTCGGCTATTCGAAGCGGCGTTGCGAAATGTTGTTAAATCTATAATTACTTATGATTGTTTGACAGAATGTCCACCTGCATTTCCCAATGCTGGACTTTACATTGTCCAGCATTGAGTAGTCATTTTTGCTGGACAAATGATCTAAAAACAGTAAAATGCTGGACCTCTGGGCAGCCTAGGTATAACAAACACTCAACTAAATAAAAGATTTTTCAGATTGATTTGTATTGTAAAATAAAGAAATATAACAATAGCAATATAAAAATAACATTGTAAATATAACAATAGCACCTTGCTATAGGGAAAAGGCACAAACAAGAGGAAATATAATAATTGAAGCATAAGAGCAATATTTGTGAATTAAGCCAAGATTGCCTTCATTAGAACTTTAGAATACACACACTAATATAACCTTTACATCTTGAAATATACTTTTACAACACATTTAGAAAGGGAAAGTTAAAAAGGCGACCTAACCTTTTTTTTTAAATAATTACATGATGCAGCAAGCATTATCGTTTTAGAAACTTGATTAATAGGCCGATTATTTGCTGCATCTTGAACAATAGCCACAACTTCATTATGGTCAGAAATGCAATACAGAGCCATGATAAATTATGTAAGTTCTCACTGAAATATGCATTGCACATCAGCTTCAAATTCATAATAAAATAATCATGAGGAGAAAGAACTATGTCAATCTTTGAGGTAGTCTATTGCCTTTTATGTTTCAAGGCAACATACGGCCACTTTTGGTAGCGCAGGAGGGTTGGGTGGTGTCCACACCACAGTCTGGCCAGTTGGACTGTCTTCATTAGTGTGGGAGGATAAAACAGGGCCATATATCAAGCAGCATGTCTCAAACTAACGATAGAGTACAGCAATGAGTAGACAACATCGCACGCATCAAGCTTTGGGATTGGTCTATTGGATATAGTCATTTGCTTGGCGTGGATGAAGAGTAACCTACAGGTGAGCCCGATACAGTGCGAAAGTCGAGCCTCAATGCTATACTCGTGGCAAAACATAACTGCGTACATTGCAGTTTAGATTACTAACTCGGTCTAGGTGCGAGTGAAATGCATGCACATGTTTCTGGAAGCTGGTTTGGAGTGGGTTTGGTGAAAGGAAGAATAGCTTGTTTTATTTCAATACATTGTAAATTAGGTAGTTTTGATGTGGTAATTGGGTGTACTACCGTATTAAGTATTCCAAGTGTGTAGAAGCTGCAACTGAGATCAAGTTACAAGGAGTTACAAGGAAAGAAAGTACCCTAGGAGACCTTACAGTCCATTCAAAGAGGGTACCTTTGGACTAGCAATCGAGTAGGTACATGGCTGCTCAATTGTTTTGAGTCCCTAAACGGCCACTTTTCAAGACTTTTTCTAGTCTTGACTTGAACTGGTCAATAGATTCCCTGAAAGTGCGTTCCACTTACCGCAAATACTGTAGGTGAAAAAGTTTCCACACAGATTGCGGTTGTAACGCTTCAGTTCAAGTTTGAAGCCGTGATTGCGCGTTATTTTCTCACTCAGTGTGAAAATATCCTGGTAGTCAACATTGTCGAACCCTCGAAGTATTTTGAAAACTTCGATGAGCTGACCACGCAGTCTACGGGTTTCCAGCGAGAACAGATCTAATTCCCTTAGTCTATCTTCATAACTTTTATGTTGGATAGAGGGAATCAGTTTGGTTGCCCTAGCTTGTACGCGTTCCAACCTTGCGATGTCCTTTCGAAACGAAGGACTCCAAAATTGTACGGCATACTCCAGGTGCGGCCGAACGAGGGAGTTGTACAGACAAAGTACTATCTCCTTGTTACGGTATCCAAACTGGAGCTTTATGTAGCCTAACATCCTTTGGGCTTTCTTCTCTGCCTCGATGCACTGTTTCGAGAACTTGAGGTCACTAGTGATAGTAACACCCAAGTCCTGCTCAGTGTCACTCGATTCAGGGCCTTAAGGAAGTACTGAGATTTGGGGTTTTGGTGGCCGATATGCATTACTTTGCATTTGCTCACGTTGAAAGGCATTCGTCACGTGTTCGACCACTCCCCAATCCTTTGAAGGTCCTCTTGGAGGCTGGCAGTGTTCCCCTCCTTTGCCACATTGATACCAAGCTTGGTGTCGTCGGCAAATTTGGAGATTTTGGCAACCATGTCTCCGTCAATGTAGTTGACATAGATAATAAACAGTAGTGGTCCCAGGACGGAACCTTGAGGGACACCGCTAGATACGGGCGCCCATTCAGAGGCCCGACCATTCACCACTACGCGTTGCTGTCTGTCACTTAGCCAGCTATCTATCCAACCTGCTACATTGCCGCCTATGCCCTGCGCATGCACTTTCCGGAGAAGGAGGCGGTGTGGTACCTTGTCAAAGGCCTTTAGGAAGTCAAGGTACACAACATCCACCGCCTTGTCTCGATCATGCTCACTGAACACGAAGTGGAAGAATTCCACAAGGTTCGTCAGGCATGACCGTTGCCTTCGGAAGCCGTGCTGGGAACTCTTCAGTAGCGGGTTTGACTCTAAATAAGACATTATCTTGTCCACTATCATGATTTCCATGAGTTTACCGACTATCGAAGTTAAACTGATGGGTCGGTAGTTTGACGGATGGCTGGGGTCTCCTTTCTTGAAGATTGGAGTCACCTCCACCTCACGCCAGTCTCTAGGAACGCATCCGGTCCGGATTGACATGTTAAAGATAGCGCACAGATTTCGTGATACTTCATCCCACACTTCCTTCAACACCTTGGATAGAAACCCGTCCGGTCCGGGGGATTTATTCGTATTTAGTTCAGCGATCTTTTTCTTTATTTCACCTTCGGTGAAGTCCATTACCTCCAGCTTTTCCCCCCGAGTAGGAATCCGTGGGCTGGGGGATGGGACCACACTCTTTAGTAAACACTGAAGAGAAGTAGTCATTGAGCAGGTTAGCATTTTCTGCATCTGACTGAGTTAATGCCTCCTCCTCGTCCACTAAGGGCCCAATCCTACGATGGATTGGTTTACGGTTATTTACATAGCCGAAGAACTCCTTGGGATTCTCCTTGCAGAGTCTCGCCACTCGGAGTTCCTCAGACCGCTTAGCCGCCCTTATATGGACTTCACTCTTCTGGCTAGCCTCCGGTACTCGTCAAAGGCACCCGAGATCTTCGATTGCCGGTACGCATTTCTCTTCTCCCTAAGCAGTTGGCCGATTTCTCGATTAAACCACTTTGGTTGAACAAAAGACCGACGGAGGCATTTCAGAGAGATGCAACTTGATTGAAGACTCATGAACTTATTTTTGAAATTGTTCCATGAATCCTCAACATCTTCGCATACCGCTAGCTTACATCAGTCAGCCCAGCACGAAGGCTTGCAAAGTCTGCTCTTCTCAAGTCAAGTTTCCTTGATTGACTGGCAACAGACCTTACCTTCGGGATCTTGACGGTAAATCTAATTAGCTGGTGATCACTGCCACCGAGCTCTTCGCCTACAGAGAGATCCTCAACGATATCATCCTCAGAGGTGAAGACCAAATCGAGGATATTGTCTCCTCTCGTCGGTTCTCTGACCCATTGAGTGAGGAACTCGTTGTTGGTGAACTCCAGGAGTAGCGCGCTCTCGCCACAGGCTGCTCTGGTTTCCCAGTCAACTTGTCTGTTGAAGTCGCCCATAACGATGCACACTCTGCCTTGAACAAGCTCACCCAGCAGCTGGTACAGTTCCCTGTCCTTCTCAACGGGTTGGGAAGGGGGTCTGTAAAGCACCAGGGTCCTGTATCTGACAGGACCTATCTCTAGGTCAACGCCTAGAAGCTCGTGATTGGATATAATGTTAGAGTTCGTAGATTTGATTGTATCATTGACATACAACATTACACCGCCACCCTCTCTGTCTGGCCTATCTTTGTGGAAGAGTTGGTAGCCAGGAACCGTGAATTCGCCTTCAAAGTCTCGGTTTGAGGTTTTTAACCACGATTCTGTTATGGCTACCATTTCGGGTTCTTCCGTCGCTACGAGGCCACGGAGCTCAGGAACCTCGTTCCTGATGGACCTCGCGGTGGTACCATTTTTGACACCCTCTGAGAAGGTTGTTTGGGGAGTGACTCGGGCGTACTGGCGTACGTCCGCCTTCCCAATGGGCAGGACACTCCTTTGGGTGCGCTCCACGACATCCTGGATGAGGTTGGCTAGGAAAGCCTTGCCCTTAAAGGAGAGGTGCACCCCATCCCTTTGGTAGATGTATTTTCTACCATAGAATACGGCGTACGGGTCGACAAAAAAGACACCCTCCGCCGTACAGAGGTCTGCAAGGCACTGGTTTAGGGACATGTTCCTCACGTGGGCAGTCCGGCTTGGACCCCACCTCTTATCTATCATCTTTTCATCCTTGTCATCCTTTTCAGTAACTTCTACCTTTTGTTCTTCTATTTCTCTCTCTTCCTCTTTCTTCTTTCCCTTTTTCGTCTTTCTTTTCTTTTTATTTTTTCCTTTTGGCGTTTCTGCCACATTCGGGCCTGGCCTTTCTGTAGAGGTGGTGTTTGCCACAGGACTCGAGAGCTCGTTTAACTTCTCTTCAAGCCTGCGGATCTGGTGGGAGTGCTCCTCCTTGAGCCTCTCGATTTTCTTTTCGAGGTCTGTCGTCCTTTCCCTGTAGTAGGCCACTACTTATTCCACCTCCTTCTTTAATATGCAGGTGGTGCATACACTGCCTGGGTGGCATTTCGCATAGCAGCCCTCCGGGAAGTCAACGCACCACTTGTCCTTTTTACATGTGGCACACGTAAATTTTAGCGCTGCTGGACCTTTCTTGCCTGCCATTTTGAACACACTATATTTCTTATGCTTGTTACCAATCAATATGTGAAATGGGGGTTTGGTGAGTTCTCCCTGCGTGATTCGCTCTCGCCTATTGATCGGAGTCGTTTCGGAGTCTTCCAGAAGGCACGCTCCATGTGCTGCTGTTCTTCCGACCGAGTCGTCAAGCAGGGGCGTGCCGTGGCTCCCAACCAAGCAGCACAGACGGTCCCCGAAGGGGCCATCGATTTGTCACCAGGTGAACAACAACCAAGCACGCCCCTTACTAAACTCCTACTAGTTCCCTTCACAACGGCCAGGATCTCGGAGTATCGTTCAATGGATATCCCGCCACACCAAGGAACTCGACCCAAGGCTTTTTATTGGCCTGGCAACCAACATGGGAACAAAGGGCCGTCACCTCGGACCAATGCTACCAGAAGCACCCGTCAACGGGCACTGGGAACGGTCAATAATTACGCGCCAGGGAAGGGGTTAATGGGGCACTACCCTCATCCTATTCATCGTACCCCAACGCCTAGGACAACTCTAGTCCTAGTATCTCGCAACCAGTGAGCGTTGATTGACGTTGTTTATAGAGGTTCTAAAGCCTCTCTTCTGACGCGTGAGGTAGCTGCCAGGTCCTTATATGTAGATAGAGGGAAAAAAGGGAAAGAGTGACATGATAGGAGTAGGCCTTTTTTGTTGTTTTTTTCTTTTTGTATAAGTGGGAGATAGGATAAAAGTAAAAAAATAGAGAAGGATAGAGTAGAAAAGGGAAAGAATGACGCACTTAGTCTGGAACCTCGTTTCCGACCAAATCGACAAGGGAAGCCCTACCAGGGGTACCCAGAAGAGGTACCCCCGCCGGCATAGCTCGAAAAGTCAAAGGTACACACAAGCTCTCTTCCCGCGACAAGGGCTTTGTTGTGTATGGTGTGGTGTGTGACTCAAGCAGGGCTTATAGAGTCCAGTACTGAGCCGATTTAAAAACTGTGGTTATCTTTTGTCAATGTGTGTGAAAGTGATCTGAGGCTGTTGACAAAAGTCTTGGTATAAAGTTCAGACACTGTTTTTAAAAGAATATCAACACCAGATTAGGAAGTGCAAGCAAAATAAATGATAAATTAGTAAGTTGCACCGATACACTTAATAAAATTACAAATTAGTCAAACTATATCAGGAAAATTTTTTTTTTTTTTCCTAATGAATTTAGAACTGAACATCTCATTCTTTATTGTTAAAAAGCGTTATTCTACATTAAAAAGTCATTTAACATATCTATATAATAAAAATGAAGTTTGTCTATCTGTATAAGACTAATAAGAAAATAATAATAAAATATGATCCACAAAATAAAACCAAGAAGTTCTATAGTGCTGCAGAACATTAAGATTAGTTCATAGAATGAGACTTAAGGTTTATGAAGAATAAAAAAGAAAGATTAAATCTGTCGTACTTTATTTCTGAAAGCCCATTTTTGACCGGGACAGCGCTGGGTACCTTTGCTAGTGGTAAAGTTGTTATTTCAATTAAATTAGGAAAAAAAAAATAAGCTATCGTACCCAAAAAGGATTTACTACGTCTTCTTACAAAGCCCTCAACTTCTGCTTGAGGAGCTTCCGCTTCAATAAGCCGTGCTAGCTCATTGAAGCGGGGGGCATAGCCTCATCCCCCACTGAAAAAGAAAGTCGTATTAAAGCCACAAAATTTAATTTTTAAATGGTAATTAAATTGTTAATCACTTTTTTCAGCTTTAATAATAGTAGCAACAAAATAGGGAGGAAAGATCAAGGGCGTATAATGTAAAAGGGAACTAAGTTATCTAGACCAGGGTTGGCAAACTCAACCCCCCCACAAATTTTGAAAAGCCCAATAAAACCTGGGTTTATTCTGGGGGTTTTCAAAAAACAAATGCTATAAGCATTAGAATAATAGGAAAAGAATAGCTATCTCTATTTTTATAATAATTAATTAGTTTAATAATTATATTATAGTAAGAAAAGATCACACTAACATTTCACTGATCGAGAATTGTGGGTACCCATGATAGCCACAACCTGTAGAAGGAGAGATGAATTATTATGAGTCAGTATCACCAGGGGGGACTGGTGATCAGACCCAGCCCCGTACCAAGGAGGAATGGGCGATGGCTGGTCGGCGACTAGAATGCGCATTTAGCCGCCAGTCCCACCAAGAAACATAGGTGTGAAAAGGCTTATAAAATAGAGGTAAAAATGAAAGCCCAGGTGGAGTCAATCTAGTTTCAGACTGCTGGGGCTAGTATGCCCTGGCGTATGTACACAGGGTGGCCACTTGTAATGAGCATATCTCCCCCCCCTATATGTTGCATAATGAACCCCTGACCACGTGGGTGCGCCCACGCCGCTGGACAGGCTCAAATCTTCATGAGACGGGAACGTTTGATTCTAACATTTTTACTCCCTACAAATTCTAAATAATTATTAATAATATTATTTAGTATAATAACGATCACATTCATGTGTACACAATCACATTTATACGTAGACAAAAATGAGTAAATTTATACTGAGACATCCACACATAAACCTCACTCTTTCTCCATTAAAGATACACACCGAACACTTGAATCTCTTGTGGAACCGGAAGGGAGGGCCCGCAGAATAAACCATCACTGACCTGGGGCGCGACCCCTCGAGGGTTTGGTTATCAGAGCTGCAGCTAGCATACATAGAGACGGGTGTTACTTCACTCTATGGTCCTGGGTTGACTCCCTGGGTGGAGAAGTTAGGGCGGGCACCCACTTCCCTACCCGAAAGTTGCAGTCCTGCCCCTTGTCCGGGTGCCTCTGACGCCGTGTTCCACAGTGGGCTAATCCTCAAATTTGCTTTCCTTGGCGCCCCCGATTATGTCTATCACAGAGAAGGACATAGTTGGAACGAGGCTACATGAATGGCAGTCCAGTTAATTTCAGCTCCCTTATCTCGATGAGGGAGCCGTGGTGAGGTTAGGACGACATGGGTCGTCTATTGTAGGCTCTGTGTATTAATCTCTCTCTTAAATTCCTGTATGGAAAAAGTGAATGAAAATTCATATTTTCAGGCAACCTCCCCTTTTCTTTTCCTCCTTTGGCGGTGGTGAACCTCTTCAGATTAACTTGATTTTTTCGCAGTTGGTTGTTTCTAATATCTAATCGTTAACGCACTTTGTTCAATTTTCACATTCACTGTTTATATAATTATTTCGTCACATCTATTATCTATTTAATTCACTATTGTACTCGTTATTATTATTTTACCCACTTCTAATTAACACTTCATTTTGTTCTTATTCCAGACGTTTTCTGTCCACTTTTAATAGCTTTGAAAGTTGTCATGTTCATGGTGCCCCTGAACACCAGCGCTGCCGCTTCTTCGGGTGAAAAAGGTCCTTCATAGGGCCACTTGACTTGAACTTCCCCTTTACGACGCCATGCAGGAGTTGTTCTTGGTCTTTTTTTTTGGGGGGGGGGGCTTGCACAGAGGCGAACCAAATACTTTGAGGCCCAGGTTTTCACCGGCTGAAGAAATATCCTTTTTCGAGAACCTCTTTCTTGTCGGTAAGGGGGACTTCAGCGTATTCGTCTTCTTGTTCCTCTTCTTCATTCGTGGTTATTTGTTCGTTATTGTTTATTTCCTCCTCTTTCTTTTCTTTTTTCTTCGCGCCTTTCCTCGTTTCTTTCTCTACTTCCGAAGTTTCTTCTTTTTCTGGCTGATTCATTTTGGGCTTCTCTGTTGGGCTCTGCTTTGGTTCGTCTTTTTACTGTTGTTCCTGTTGAGGCTCGTCGATGATTCAATAATTCTGCCGAGGCCGGATTTTCGGGGATCCAGACCTCATCTTCAGAAAACAGTTGAGTTCTTCAGAGAAAGAGCCGGAGTTAGCCAGGTGAGCGGAGATGACCATTGCCATTATCTTTCTTTCCTCCTTTGGCATCACCAGCTTCGGGGCATTGGTTCACTCGTTCTTCGGGGCTGCTGTTTGCGCGTAGTTCCTTGTGTTTACTTATTTTTTTTTATGATTTCCAGCTTGGCACAGATAGCTTCCTTATGGATGTGACACTTCATGACTAAGGCCCTGTGGACCCCTCCACAGCTTATGCACTTTTGTTTTTGTTCTCTGCATTCTTTCCAACCGTGCCAAAATTTGGCATAGTTGGAACATGCTACTTCAGTCGCTGTGCAGTCCTTGGTATGGTGTTTCTCGACTAAATAGCACTTGTAGCACCAGGCGACAGGTATGAACTCGGGTGATACCGTTAGGTAAAACCCAACAGTCCTTCCTTTTTGCAATTCCTAAACTGGCGAAAATGACTTTAACGATACTATTACCTTTTTCCAAATTTTTCCACTCTGTTGATGGTAGCCCATGGTTGTTTTGAAGTAAGTTCTTTAATTTTTTTCACATGAGTTGTCAGTGAAGAGTGGGTCCAAACGCCGTAGCATGATTGTATTTTGGACGAGTATTTCCTGGGGAATACTAGTCTCGAACCAGATTTTTCTTAGGTGGACCTTCACTTCGTTTGAGACCAGCCGCTCCACATCCTACATGGTATGGCAGATGGTTGCATAGCCGATCGTGGTATCGATGAGTCTAATGAGGAGGACGTCGATGTTGCAGTAGATCGTCTCGATTCGATCACGGTCGTTCTTAAAGTTTTTATCCTCCTACCCCTTGCATTCTTGGGGGGCCGAGCTCATCGGGCCCCTCCGGGTAGTGGGCTCCTCTTCCATAATTTGTTTCATTGTTAATATATCCTCCAAAATCGGACATTCATTTCGCTCCATCCTGATATATAAATTCCGACATCTTTCAGAAACTTCATTTTTTATGAAAATCAAAGCCAGGAGCAGTTTTCGGAACATGGATATTTGCACGTTTAGAATATCGTCTATTTTCAACATCAGCCAATAATGGAGCACAATAAATTCATTAAAAGAAGATAAAAACTAAGAATGTATATAAAAAAATGAGAGAAGGAAATGGTGATGAAAATATATATAATCTTAAGGATGAATCCGAGGAACAGAAAGAAAGTACTATTCATGATACCAATTCTTTAATAACCATATTTCAGGCTTCGTGCCTATCTTTATTAGGTCTGACCAAGTGAAATAATTATGAATAAAAATTCCAATATGTCATTAGTTATTAACATAAAGCAACATCAAATTAGATGGACTGATCATTATTGAAATGGGGGAGGGATAATTTGGACAAAAATAATAGTGGAGTAACGTACTGGTTTGAACTACGAGAGATACTAAATTCAACAGCTTAAGGAGATGAGGGAGGAAGGAAACGAGATGGAAGAAAGGATAGTCAAACTAAGAGGAGCAGGGCAGAGGTTATGGGGCTATTGAGGGATGGTTTTAATATTTTAATATACATGAACACTAAAATAGGAAGGGAAATCTCATTGTTAGCAAGGGGACTGATAGCTTTATCTTCCAAACAGAGAATTAATTTTTTAATGTGTCTATTACTTTGAGGAATTGAGTAGTGTCGTAGAGAATGTTGTGAATTTTGGAAAGGTAATCGGTTTTGTTGAGTATCACCACTCCCCTTCCTCTATCCGGTCGAGAAATAACAAAATTACAATTTTGGGAGAGAGAGAGAGAGCGAAGAATGGCATTGTCATGCGGTCTATGAATAATTAATCAGTGTTTGAAAGATTTGATCTTGCAGTAAAATCTATCAGAGAGTTTTGATAAAGGCACACGAAATTTGTTGAAAAAAGTTTTAAAAAATAAATATAAAGAAAACATACCAACTTAAGTGAAGGACAGGAATAGAATGATATAAAGAATGAAATTTGAACAGAAGTAAACTTGGACACTGATTTAAAATAATCGGAATAGTGGACAACGAGGCAATCCGGTAATTTAACTGCCGGACCATTGAGTCACTTGTTGGACAAAATTGTATGTAAAACAAAATAGAAGTCGAACTAAAATTAAAGTTGATAAGATTTAAATTCAAATATATAGATTGAGTCAAAAACTGACTATAATTTAATTCAGGATTTAACTTTTGGATAAAGAATGATTCTAAAATATTTATGACCTAGGATTTATCCACAGAACTCCAAATTTTGAAATTTGAGGGGGAAAATTGAGGAGTTACAAGAATTTAAATGGCTCCTTACTAAATAAAATTCAGTGAAAATGGCAAACCACACACAAAACATGAACAACTATAAAAAATTCCCAGCATTTTAACATCAAATTAACAATCAAACACGAAACTAATGACTCCTTTTTAGTTGTAGACAAAAAAATACCAGTTCATATAAGAACCTTTCTACATCAATGTATAAAAGTCTCACCTCCTCTCTGATTGGTACTAATTATTTCTCATGTTTATCAACCCGTATTAAAATATCCTCTGTAATCTTTAGAATTCACTGTGTGTATGAAATATGTCTGACAGAAATTATTTTCAGGAAGAGATGTCTTATATAAAGTAATTTTGTAAATTTACCTTATTCTCAGACTCATTGCTCTATAAATTGACTAATCGTTTTCTTAATAAAATAAAAGTTATTCTTGTTCTAAAAGTACATGGTGAAAAGCAAACATGTTTGTTAAAATACCTCACATAAATTAACCTACCAATAAATTAACCTCTTACTTAGAAAAAAGGTGTTATCAAAAGTTTATCAAAATAGCACCTTTTTATCTCATTCCAATTAAAACAGTATTTCTTTAAACAAATCTGTCTGATAAGGAGACGGGTAGTTATTAGGTTGTCGGTTGTCTATCAATTTCTGTGTGCGAGTTGCCAATTTTATTACGTAAGTAAAACTATTCTACAATTAAAAGTGATGGTCTGTAAACACATGGATCTTTCTCATTACACAATATACCCATCACTAAACTGGAATCTTGTTCACTAAGAAACTATTTAAATTCTTGCAATTCGACAATTTCTCCCTCAAATTTCAAAATTTAGGGTGCTGCGGATAAATCTTTGGACCTAATATTCCTAGTTCTTGGGATGGGAGCTATGGCTAAGTATTTTAAAGTTATTCAATCGTTGGTCTGCATGGTGGGATCAATAGCAACGAATATCTGAATATTTTGGAAGATCAAGTCCATCCCATGGTCCAGACATTATTCCTTGATGGTGAATGCCTTTTCCAAGATGACAATAACCCAATACACACCACTCATGTGGTTAAGAATTGGTATTAAGAGCATAAGAGTGAGCTAAAACAAATGGAGTGGCCTCCACAATCTCCAGATCTTAATATTATTGAGCATTTGTGGTGCATCTTGGAGCGACAAGTTAGAAGTCGTTACCCTCCATCGCCGTGCATGAAACAGCTGGAGAAGTTTTTGCAAGAAGAATGGCTCGAGATTCCTCTCAATGAAGTCAGGAAGCGGTATGAATCAATTCCAACCCTCATCGACGCTGTTCAAAAAGCAAAGGAGGGCCAGCTCCGTAGTAAATAAATATTCATTGAAATTCAAAAATCACACAGGAAAATGAAAAGCGGATTCCAAGTACTTTCGAACTTGTTCAGTTCATTATCAAGGAATGACAAATTTTTTTACAGAGGTGGTATATATATGTATATATATATATATATGTATATTTATGGGAAACAACAGAGTAATTAATGCCCTGCCCATGTACAACGAAAGGACACAAAATAGAAAAATATTATCAAAGACGGATATGAAGCATAAAACCAAAAGATAAAAGGTCTACTTCCGGAAATTCCAACTGTGAGCAAAGAATGTAGACATTTAGGTCACTAAACTAAGTACATACACACGTAATTGTGAATGCATAAAAATAAACGAGAGAAACATAACTAAATTAATAAACCAAAGGGCTAAGATTTAAAATGGACATTTTAGTTATAAATGCGCCTTTTAATAACAGGGGCCTATTTAAAGAGACCTGGGGACATATTAAAATTAGACGAGGAATTAATGAATGAGCATCCAACACTATTTCTTTGAACAAAGTCATCGGATTTGTAAATGAATTTAACCGAATTCCAATTCATCCGTTGCTTAACCAAGGTGACCCACTTACTACATTTCATCCATCCCTCATCAGAGTCCGGTTTGCCCTGAAAACTTCACTACCTGCGGTTGTGTGTTTCACCCTACACCGCTTGTCCTCCCCTGAGCATTCTTCATTCCCATCCATAGCACTCCTCTCTGCCTTCTGGATGCTCGGGCACCGTCATGCCTTTCATCCTTCATTCTCTCTAGGTGACCATACCATCTCATCACACCTCTATTAGCTTTTTCAAGCAAACTTACTTTACTTTCACATCTCTCGCACTTTTTCGTTTCTCACTTTCCACTTTTTGTCCTTTTCACTGCCTCTTCTACTTCCTTTTTGCCAATTCTTTCACCCTCTCTGATGTCATTCCACCTCTTTCAAGACATAAAAGCTGTACTTCTCTCATATCGTACATCTTTAACAAATTCTCAAAATATTCTCCCCATCTCTTCCTTACTTCTTCATCTATACTGATTACTTCACCCCTTCCATCCTTCACTTTCATTTCTATTCCTCTTTCTTCATTCTAACGCAATTTACTTCCTTCCAAAATTGTTTTTATTCTCTCTAAAGCACTCAGACATTCATTCACCCCACCTATCATTCGCTCCTCTCCTCAGTTCAGCCACTTTGTTTTTTACCTCTTGTTACTTCCTCCTATACTATTCCTTGTTTTCTGCGCTTCTGTTCTGTCTATATCCGTTGAACTGTTCACGCTTCTCTTTCACTAGCTATTCCACTTCAGCATTCCACCATTCGCTAACCTTCCTCACTATCCCTTCTCCAATCACTCTAAGTCTACATGTTTTCCTGGCAGCTTCTTCTATACTCTCACGCATCAACTTCCATCCATCTTCCAAACCCTTAGACTCTCTTATCACTTCCCAGGTATGCGTAATAATAAGGTTCCTTAATCCTCTAGAGAAGTCTTCTGGAGTTCCCCCCGGCCTTCCTCCGTCAGGAGCATTACATATAAAACAGGTCAATCATCCACTGCCCTCCAAAAGGAAATTTCAAGCGAACGTTTAACTTCAAAGGAAAACGAAGAAAACGGGAATTTTAGCCATTGATCTTAGGAGCACTAAAGCCTTAGCCTAAAAGAAAAAGACTAGCTTTTGACCAAGATCCCGTTTTACGATCCGGTTAGCAATTATTTCCTTTACTATTTTTTAAATTAAAAATACTCTCAATACTTTAAAAAGTTGTGGGGGGGTGAGGGTGCCAAGGTAACTTTCTGGATATTATATAATCGCTAACATGTTTTAATTTGTTTGTTTACAAAATTGCACGAAAATTTAATACCCGATTTCTCCCAATCTTGGTGGAGCACTAAAGACTTAACCCACAACGAAACGATTAGTTTTGGACCACGATCTGGTTAGTATGTACATCTGGATATAATATCCGATTAAGTATTTTTTCATTACTAACTTTTGAACAAACTATTGGGGAAAATCCAAACGTTAGTTAATGTTGTTTTTTCTAAATACTTTAGAAAATTATTAACCACTTTGAAATTTTAGAGCTAGAAATATAAAGATAAATTAAAATTAATAATGTATACATAAATGACGCATATTCAATGAATACATTAGTATTAATAATATTAACAATAATACATACAATAATAAATAAATGAAGTATATTGCTATATATATCGTTAAGCTAAGCCTTCTTAACGTGTGGAATTATATTTTAAGCCAAATGCTGGAAATTTAATAAGCATTTCGTAGTTTAAAAACTCGAAATATGCCGATTGGGTTCCCTTGGCGGAGATTTGTGCTCCATGAGTGTTATCTTTTTGCGAAACTAAATTCCTTGGGAATGTCTGAAAAGTGATTTGAAATTACTAAATCCTTCTACCTAAAAGAATTAGTTATCTCTTAGCTTTGTGGCCACAAGAATTAATACGAAAGCAATATATCATTTCATAGTGAAAGGACAAATGAAAACTCTTAGGGACAGTATTTTGGCCTTAGGATAATGGTTGTCAGCTAAATATTTATGAGGGATTTGGGAAGATTTTACACAATAGTAATTTTTCTAATACAGTGCTTTAAACTCTTGGAATACCATTTTTTTAACAGAGATTTGAAAAAGATAAGAAAAAGAATTATAAATAGTGGTATAACTTTTAAATAACAACCACAAAAGCCTTGTAAAAATGCCAATAGATCCACTATTTAGGTTTAAGGATAATGGTTTACCTGTTATAAAAATTCATAAGATATTAAAGATTATTTCAAACTTATTAAATTAAGTAAATTTTTAATGGAGCTCACAGAGAAACTACCTATGCCTATTGTTACCCTAAAAAGCGACCAGGCTTGGTTTCAAACAAAGTTTGCGATATATATTTCTAAATATTTCTGGGAAAGAGATTTGAGGGGGATTCTACTAATTGCTCCTCTTCCAGCATCAATATTTAAACTCTTGGAACCATCAAATTTAACAGAGAATGTGAGATTAAATTTTTAAACCAGTGAATTGTGTAAATAGAAAATGTCTTTCAATTTTAAATTCAGTTGTGTCTTAGACATCTTTCGAGTTGATGAACTGGCTCGCTTATAATCAAACTTTTTAGATACCCAGAACTCAGATACAATTCGGTTTTTATGAGTTTCACTTTAATATTTTCAAGTGACTAATTTATTTATCTCTATAAAAAGTTGAATTGTTTCATTGATTAAAATTTTCATAGACCGAAATATAGCAGCGAACATAATATCAAAACGGGGAAAGTCAAAATTTGAAAGTGATGATTTTACCTGTTTTTGATAGATATAGTGCGGACAAGGAAATAAAATTTTATAAGTGTTAAGGAAAAGATTTTTGCAAAGCAAGAATTCATGTTCAAAACGAAGAAATTGTAAAATATATTATTGACTATTCACACAATCCTTTTCCAGCCAAAAATGAGAGACCTCATTCTAACTGAAATAAAGACGCGTGCAAGCAACGCAGTAGAACTGCTATAGTTGTCAACGCATACTCACAGAATTTACCTCAATCTTGCTAATGAGCTATGCCAGATAAGAGATCTTTTAAAAAAAATGGTCCATCGACAAACAAAAGAATTTTTGCTTGCAGACAGTGGATGTTCGGGAAGTTTTTGTAGATTTTTTTTTATTTGGACGTAAAATTAACCGAGATTATTAAATGAGTGTGAAAAGTTTTTTGTTGATGGTGCTTTAAAAATCGCACCGCTTCATTTTATCCCAGGTTTATGTAATCTCAAGTGAGAAATACGGAGACGTCCATCCCTTTCTATACGTTCTGTTCCTTAATAAAGTTCGAGGAACTTATGACAAATTAGTCGACATGATTTTAAAAAGTGAACGTAGTTTTAGTCCAGCAATTATCAACTTTGACTATGAATTAGTAAATGTTAATAGCTTACAAGTGCATTTCCCTTCAGCAGATATCAGAGGTTGTGTTTTTTTTTATTTGGGTAAAAATATGAAAAAGCAATACAGAAATCATCCAGAGTTTAACTTAAAATGAAAAATGGTCTTTACCTACAATAATTTCTCGATTGGTTTGGAGACAATTATTTAGGAAGAACTGAGAGAAGAACAAAGAACAGAAGAGAACCTTGTTTTCCTCAGATAATGTAAAATCCATATTGACGAGTACTGAACGAAGAAGACTGAGCAAACATTCATGCAGAAGCACCAAAGTTGCGATTGAAACTTGAAATGCAGCATCCAAGTATATGGAATTTTATTGACTGTTTGCTTAAAGTACAAAGGAGAGACTTTTATTATGTAAAACTTGTTGCCGGCCATAATACTCCCTTAAAATTGAAGAAGTTCAGGGATGCAGATGAACGTATTGGCAGACTGGTGGAGAATTTTGAGAATATTATGTACACTAAATATTTAAGAGGAATTTCTCAGAATTAGGACGAGTGTGCATGGTTAAAGTCATGATGTGGAGAAATGGCTACATTAAGCCTCCTGGAGGAGTATAGACACATTCAAGCCCCCCCTCCCTTCATGAGGAGAAGCGTGGGAAAGGTAGCCGGCGAAAATGCTTTCCATGTGTGATCGCCTCGCCGCTGTGGGCAGTTGGAGCTAACATATGTTTGAAGGCGACCACCTAAGGTCCTTAAACGACGCTCTAACGATCGTATGACCTACGAGACCCATAAACCCGTGGTTAGGAAAAAAAAACGGTGCGAGTCAGAAGGCACGCTAAGGAGCGGTGTGGTTACGAGCCTATAATTTGCGAGCTGACTTGGGCATCCCAGTGCCACCTCAGGAATTCTCGCTCTTCCCAGATGCTAACCCACCATTCGCTCCCCCCCTTTTGCATCTGTGGCCTGGTCACTTCCCCCTTTAGATGGGGCGGCAATCCGCCTATAAATAAGCCCCGCAAAGAAAGAGAAGAAGATTATCTGAAGTCGATACGCCAGAGTAGGATTAGGTCGTGAAGATCGATCCATCGGCTAGACAAGAAGATTATTAGAAGTCGATTCGCCAGAAGAAAGATTAATTCGTAAAGATCGACCCTTCAGCCCTACAAGACTATTTCCGTGAGAAACGATAGGATCAGATTGAGAAAATCGATCCCCCCCTTTCAGGGCCGTATTAACCTAAATAGTCAAGTTTTATATCGGTGCCATACCGAAGAAGCCTTTTCCGTCTGCAAAGAAGTCCGACTGAAGAAAAGCAAAGCCGCTCACACTCGAGTGATTCTTACATCGCAAGCACCGTAAGAGTGAGAGGAGAAGAACCCAGCCCCAACGAGCTCCCGTTCTTTAATCACGTTGAAGAATCACCCCCCTCCTCGACGAAATTTCAACCTTCGGCCACCACACTTCAAGGCGAGAGATAAGTCCTCCAGCGACATCCGGCAATCCCTAATACCTACCTGTAAGTTAACAATAACATTTATATCTCTATTGCGATAGTAGAAGTTTAGTACGTCCCACGTTTTAAAGGAGCGTAGAAACCATTATTCTTGAACCTAGGTCATATGTGTTTGTAGATGACAGTACATTAATTTAATGTTTTATGCTAAACAAATAGGGTCGTGATAAAAAAATACTAATTGGCAATTAGTTTGTTTATTGAAAGCCTACTTGTTTATGTTTTGTCATTCAAAATTCTTTGAGGCCAAATATAGAAATGCTTTTACTGTTGGTTTGTAATATTTAATTTAAAATACATGTTTATTTTTTGGTAGATTCTGGTGTTTCCTCTTATCCTTATGTGTTTAAAAATAGCTCTTCCTTAAGGACTAAACCACTAAAATAGCACTCTTAGAACCAAGCCTACTTCCTCATAAGAAGTAACTCACGCCCCTTAAAGCATACCGTGACTAAAAGGGAATCAAAGCGTAAAGTGATCAAAGCCAAGGGTCATTCTACGACATATTATAAAAGTGGTGTCAGGTCTAGAGGTTTTATATTAGAAAGAACCCAGCAGTGGCTATTTAAGGAAGAGCTAACACATAAAAGGAACACCAGGAATAATAGAATATTTGACGAATGGGAAATTGGTAAAGTTAGAGGTGGATACCATCTAAAGGTAATTGTTAGGCCAAGTGGTAAGTTTCGGTGGTGGAGTAGGTCAGGCTTGATTAAAAACAAGGTAGATGACTGACATAAGCGCGATGGCATTGTTTGACCTTTATCGGAAGCAAGGTCAAAGCCTCGGACTACAAGGAACCGAGCTGAGTTCGTTTATTCAGGAGAAAGAGAGAAACGAAAGAGAATTTATTCAGGAGAAAGAGAGAAACGAAAGAGAAGAAAGAAGAGAAAAGACGAAAATGGAAGCTGATGAAAGAGAGAAGATAAGGGCCCACGAAAGAGCTCTTAGTAAAGACCAGTTAGAGGTGCAGTCAGTGTCATCTAAAACAGGAGTATCACCAGCGGCCAGCATGAAACTCCCGGAGTACAAGGACGAAGAAGATTTATGCTCATATCTCTCCCATTTTGAGAAAATATTTGAAGTCAATAATTGGGACCTAGAAGAAGATGGGGTCGCCAGACTGTTACCGCTACTCAATCGTAGGATGAGAGAGATATTCGTATCTTTACCCTCAGAAGCGACTGTGGACTATTCCACTCTCAAAGCCGAACTTCTCTCAGCTACAAACCTTAACCCGGAAGAATATAGGATGAAGTTCAGGCAGTCTCGTATAAGACCTGGACAAACGTACAAACATTTTGGCTTTGAGCTTCGTCGAAGCCTACAGTTTTGGATGGAGTCAGAAGGGGTAGAGAACGAAGTCGCTGCGGTCGTCGACTTCATGCTTAGAGATCAGTTACTAAGTACCCTACCCCAGGAAATCCGTGCATTCGTTAAGGACCGAAAAGCTTCTACCTTCAACGAGTGTCTGGACGAGGCTGACCTCCACGCGGTAAATCATCGGTTATATCCTAGGGAGTACAAGAAAGAGAAGGCTCCCTCCCCAAAGAAAAATGGGCCGCCACCCAGGCATTTACAGAAGAAGCCCTTTAAGTTCGCAGCAGCAAAAGGAACTTATAAACCAAATTTTGGAGGAGAAAAAAATCAAAAAGAAGTTAGGATTCCACAAGGATCATACCCTAATACCGGCACGTATCCCAGGAAGCCCGTCACTTGTTATACCTGCGGGATAATAGGTCACCTGAGTTTCCAGTGCCCACAGAACTCCCGACTGAGGGAGACCTCGAGACAACAGGTGCAAAACCTGACTGCCGCGATCCCAGCAGGACAAGCTGATTCGTCCTACGTCCCCGCGCCAACATCCGAAGGGCCCCAGCAACAGGTAAACTTTCTATTCAACAAAAGTTCGCCAGGCGGCCTACAATTTGAAGAGGGCACTGTTAATGGGTGCCGAGTATCCACTTTAGTCAGAGACACCGGGTGCACGTGCATAGTGGTATCCGACAAGTTGCTGCCCCCAGTAAACCCTGCCCATAAGAAATTCGCAATCGTCCACGACTTTTTAGGACGCGACAATCGATTCCCCGTCGTGAGATGTCATATACAATGCAGATATTTCACCGGTTGGACGGACGTGGTAGTAGCCCCGATTAAGTTCTGCGCAGTACTAATCGGACAAAACCCCCTAATTCCCCAGCAAGAAGTGGCCCAACAAGTAGTCACCCGGGCACAAGAAGCCCAGAGGAAAGAGCAACCTGCTAAGTTGACCCCGAGGATTACCCTCGAAGACAATGGGTTCAAATTGACTTCCTTCGCCAGTGCTCAGAAGGAATGCCTCACTCTTAAACCTCTATGGGAGAAAGCTATTAAAGGTGAAATTCTCCAAGTGAAAGGAAAGAAGCCGATCCAGTATATCGTAGAAGACTCACTTCTCTACCGTACTATCAGCGAGGAGGATAAGGAGAACAAGAAAGCACTGTGTGTACCTCAAGAATACACGCAAAGAATTTTGAATACCGCGCATGATGGAATATTAGCCGGACACTTTGGGCACAACAAAACGGCGCAGCAGATATTCCGACACTTTTATTGGCCCCAGGCCGCAAGGGAAATTGTGGCCTATTGCCGATCATGCGACGTGTGTCAGAAGGATCCCTCCAGAGGACGGGTACCTCCCGCTCCCTTACAAAAGGTGCCCGTTATAACCGAACCATTCTTTCGAGTGGCAATTGATTTGGTGGGACCAATTCACCCCCCTTCAAGTGGAGGACACTCCTACATCCTCACTCTAGTGGATTGTGCCACCCGGTTCCCAGATGCCGTGGCCCTACGGAAGATTGACACTATTTCCTGCGCGGAAGCATTAATTTCAATTTTTGCACGAGTAGGCCTGCCTAAAGAAATTCTATCTGATAGAGGGCGCCAATTCACCTCAGAATTGATGGAATATTTTAACAAACTTCTGTTAGTCAAGCCAATTTTTACGAGTCCATTTCATCCAGCCGCTAACGGAATCTGCGAGAAATTAAACGGGACTCTCAAAAATATATTGAAGAAGTTGTGTCAAAACAACCCTACACAGTGGCACAGATTCCTGCCTGCTGCCCTTTTCGCCTGCCGAGAAATACCTCATCGGACGTTGGGATTCTCGCCCTTTGAGCTATTATACGGGAGAAATGTGCGAGGTCCTATGAGTATTCTTAAGGAATTATTTTCCAACGCGAAGCTCGAGCAAGAAATCAAATCGTCTTACGCCTACGTGATGGATATACGCGAGCGCCTAGAATACTGCTCTGGCTTAGCTCGAGAGAACGCCGAGAAAAACTTAACCAAATACCGGGACTATTTCGATATGAAAGCAAAGGCTCGAAAATTAAAGGCAGGAGATGAAGTCTTATTATTACTCCCGACCGAAAATAATAAGTTATGGGCCCAGTGGAAGGGACCGTTTGAAGTAATCGAGGCACGGGGTCCAGTCGATTACTTAATAGATACCCCAACAGGGCGAAGAACCTATCACATAAACATGCTAAAAAAATATCACCGCCGCGCGTGCATAAAGAATATTACCCTTCTAGACGAAGAAGAACCGATGGATGCCGTTTACCCGGGTACGCCCCTGCAAGTCATACACACCGTGTGTGTGGAACAAGACGAGGAATACGAACTTCCCTCGCTCTCACCTACCCCGGAAGACCCTCGGGTGGATTTAAAGATAAATCCCCACTTAGAAATTCAACAAAAAGCGGAAATGTTGAACTTGCTCATGGAATTCCCAGAAGTCATTTCTGAAAACCCTGGATGTGCCAAGGATTTTATCCATGAAATAAAACTAAAAACTAATTCAGTGGTTCGGAGCAAACCATATCCCTTACCAATCCACCTACGAGAAGCCTTCAATAAGGAAGTCCGGAATTTACTAAAATTGGGAATTTTAGAGCCATCGGAGTCCGATTATTGCTCCCCCATAGTAATGGTTAAGAAACCTGATCAATCATTTCGGATGTGCGTGGACTTCCGAAAATTGAATTCAGTGACCGTTTTCGACGCCGAGCCCATCCCACTAATAGATCAAAATCTCCATTTATTTGAAGACGCTAAATTCATCACCGAATTGGATTTATGTAAAGCGTACTATCAAATACCTCTCGCTAAGGAGTCCAAAAAACTGACGGCTTTTGCGACCGAGAGAGGTCTGTTACAGTTTACCAGGCTACCCTTCGGACTACTTACAGCCGGTAGCAATTATAATAGGAGGATGAGGCGAATTATCGCTGGACTAAGCGACGTGTCGTTTTACTTCGACAACGTGTACGTAGCTACCCGTACATGGGAGTCACACTTACACGCCCTACGCTCATTGCTGGAGAAATTGAAGGAGCAAGGTCTAACCGCCGGGCCGACCAAGTGTTATTTTGCCTACGAATCCATTGACTACCTGGGATTCAAAATAGGACAAAAACACTTGACTACCCAGCAAGAAAAAGTGGACGCCATAGTCAAGATGCCCCGGCCGAAAACAAAGAAACAACTCCGATCGTTTATGGGAGCGGCCTCGTTCTATAGGCGTTTTGTACCACACTTCGCTTCCATTGCGGCCCCACTGAATGATTTGTTAAAAAAGACAGCGTCAGACCCTGTCACGTGGAGCCCCCATGCAATAACTCAGTTGGAGATTCTAAAAGGAAAACTCGTAACTGCGCCCATTCTTCGCTTACCAAATCCCAACAAGATCTTCGGTCTTCGCACGGACGCTAGTCGGGACGGGCTAGGCGGAGTATTGCTTCAATACGAAGATGACGAAACAGCCTATCCCATAGCTTATGTCAGTAGGAAACTGTTGAGTAGAGAAAAAGCCTACGCTACTATCGAAATCGAAGCTTTGGCCATAATATGGTCCATAGGTAAATTCAAATATTATCTAATAGGGCGCGAGTTCAAGTTGGAATGCGACCATAAACCGTTGTCATACTTAGGTAAAAATAAGTGTAAGAATGGAAGACTCCTGAGATGGAGTTTACTCTTGATGGAGTACCAGTACTCCATTCACTACATAAAAGGGTCCAACAATTGTATGGCCGACTCGTTAAGTCGGAACCCTGTCGACGATTAAGGAGCAGCCCAACTATTGTATTATAGCAAAGTTAAGTGTAAATCAGTAGAATTCTAAGTAAGTAGGGGTGAGTAACCCGAGTGGTAGGTAAGAAAATCCTAAGATGGCACAGTAATATAGGAATTAATGTAAGGTCAGGTGAAATGTTATCGAGGCATTCCCGAGTGAACTAGAATTTATTGTATAATATAATGTTCCGTAAGTTACCCATGTATATTATTGTAAGCGTCGGACTGGAACCCCCATCCCTACCGTTATTTTCTTAAGAATGGAGGTAGATGTGGAGAAATGGCTACATTAAGCCTCCTGGAGGAGTATAGACACATTCAAGCCCCCCCTCCCTTCATGAGGAGAAGCGTGGGAAAGGTAGCCGGCGAAAATGCTTTCCATGTGTGATCGCCTCGCCGCTGTGGGCAGTTGGAGCTAACATATGTTTGAAGGCGACCACCTAAGGTCCTTAAACGACGCTCTAACGATCGTATGACCTACGAGACCCATAAACCCGTGGTTAGGAAAAAAAAACGGTGCGAGTCAGAAGGCACGCTAAGGAGCGGTGTGGTTACGAGCCTATAATTTGCGAGCTGACTTGGGCATCCCAGTGCCACCTCAGGAATTCTCGCTCTTCCCAGATGCTAACCCACCATTCGCTCCCCCCCTTTTGCATCTGTGGCCTGGTCACTTCCCCCTTTAGATGGGGCGGCAATCCGCCTATAAATAAGCCCCGCAAAGAAAGAGAAGAAGATTATCTGAAGTCGATACGCCAGAGTAGGATTAGGTCGTGAAGATCGATCCATCGGCTAGACAAGAAGATTATTAGAAGTCGATTCGCCAGAAGAAAGATTAATTCGTAAAGATCGACCCTTCAGCCCTACAAGACTATTTCCGTGAGAAACGATAGGATCAGATTGAGAAAATCGATCCCCCCCTTTCAAAGCCGTATTAACCTAAATAGTCAAGTTTTATATCGGTGCCATACCGAAGAAGCCTTTTCCGTCTGCAAAGAAGTCCGACTGAAGAAAAGCAAAGCCGCTCACACTCGAGTGATTCTTACATCGCAAGCACCGTAAGAGTGAGAGGAGAAGAACCCAGCCCCAACGAGCTCCCGTTCTTTAATCACGTTGAAGAATCACCCCCCTCCTCGACGAAATTTCAACCTTCGGCCACCACACTTCAAGGCGAGAGATAAGTCCTCCAGCGACATCCGGCAATCCCTAATACCTACCTGTAAGTTAACAATAACATTTATATCTCTATTGCGATAGTAGAAGTTTAGTACGTCCCACGTTTTAAAGGAGCGTAGAAACCATTATTCTTGAACCTAGGTCATATGTGTTTGTAGATGACAGTACATTAATTTAATGTTTTATGCTAAACAAATAGGGTCGTGATAAAAAAATACTAATTGGCAATTAGTTTGTTTATTGAAAGCCTACTTGTTTATGTTTTGTCATTCAAAATTCTTTGAGGCCAAATATAGAAATGCTTTTACTGTTGGTTTGTAATATTTAATTTAAAATACATGTTTATTTTTTGGTAGATTCTGGTGTTTCCTCTTATCCTTATGTGTTTAAAAATAGCTCTTCCTTAAGGACTAAACCACTAAAATAGCACTCTTAGAACCAAGCCTACTTCCTCATAAGAAGTAACTCACGCCCCTTAAAGCATACCGTGACTAAAAGGGAATCAAAGCGTAAAGTGATCAAAGCCAAGGGTCATTCTACGACACATGATTAAAACGAAATGTTAAAGTTCTGTTTTCTTACTGTGATATACATGTCTACTAAGGTCTCTAGTTTCTCTCAGGTTATTATTATTAATATTTTATTATTAATGTATGCGTTCAATTAGCGTCATATATGTATTCCAATATTAAGTCTGTGTAGAGTTTATGATTGTAAATTTACCTTTACATATTTTTAGTTTTAAGATTTCTAGATACTTAATAAATTTCCATCATTTAGTTGTTTATATACTTTCACGTATTAAGAAGGCTTAGCTTAGCAATATATCAATAGCAATACCCTAATATGCGTTGAATATGCTTCATTTATATATCGAGTAATTAGTTTAGGTACAATTTTGTAAACAAACAAAATTAAAACATGTTAGAGATTAAATAATCTCCACCGAGTTGCCTTGGCCTAAAAAACTATAGTTTCCTTCTAGTCTAAGGATCGAGCGGTCCACCAAATTTGGTAGAAATCGGTCCAATAGTTTTTTGGGTATGTTTGAACGCGAACCAAAGAACGCCCTCGATCACATAACTTCCGACTTCCTTGTCAGAGATTTATAACAAAAACCTTTCTTTACAATTTAAAAGAAAATTAGCTTCGGTCTGCGCCGAAACGTGTCTTTGCAGACACTGACACTTGTTTTCACTGAACTTATCCCGACTTCAGAGGCCTTTACCTTCCGGCTTTGCCTCTTTATTGCATGCCCTTCACACAGATGTTTGTGCTCCAATTGTGATCGCGCTTTCTCAATCTGCGGCCCTAAGGTGTTGAGTGATCTCCAGCCCGTCTCAAAGGTAGGCAGGAGCTCTCTACCAAGGGTTCGAAAGGCGCCAGAAAAATCAATGCATTGTTATCATCATTAATCCACCTTCAAATGGTAACATTTCGCTCTAAATTTCACACTGCACTTCTGAAGAATTCTCTTTTTAGGGCGTTTAACCCCTTTTCCTTTTACTCCTCTCTCTCCAGTTGTGTAGAAGAATGAAAGTACAGGCAGGGAAAATGAGAATGAGGAAGAGAAGGACCAAAAGAATGAATTTCTTCGAGCGTAGATGATGGAACAGGTAGGGCGCGATTAAAGCCCTCAGGAGTGAATTCTTACAAAGAGCAGAGGGGCTCAGAATTATGCACCCCCTCCTCTTGCATTTGTGAATCCGCAATATCTTCAGCGATCGTAGGAACATAGGTGACATGGTTCGCCGACTAGTATCATGTGTTTCCCTATCATAAATAAGCTTCGAAATGTTTTCCGGTTTAACCAGCAAGAGAGTGTAGCAGCCACGCTGCAGCTAACATCCCGAGGATGGCGTGCCTTCGACGCACACATGCGGATCAGACGTTTTTAGTCTTAAATAACTAATAATAATAATATCAATAAAAATTACGATAACAATTTGCCTCCTAAATTATCGATAGGTACTTTACTACAAAATTTCGTGTTTACGAATGAGTTAGGTGCGTGCATCAGTATGTGTTGCTGGATGATACAGACAAACCCGCGTTATGAAGGTGAGTCACCGCATAACTAATCAATAGTTTACTCACTTCATTTGCGTGTGGCGGCGACAGAGCGCATTTTATCGGTGGGGGAATTTCGCTATCGTATCAGTTTCGTGATAAGTGAAACGCTTGTATTAAGAGAGTCTCTGCTGGAAAAAAGCCTCTTAATAATATCTGTGGGTTGTGATTTTCTCTAAACAAATATTGTGAATTTTGACATTTTACTGACAGACGTTCTGGGCTTAGACATTAGATTATTCTGAGTTAGAGCCAGATTTATATACGTATTAATGAATTTACTTACCTCGTGTGAGAGTCAAACGAAATAAAAATGAAATTCTTCTGCCAAACACTTGCCAGTCATGTCTTAATTCACTTAATGATGATGTTTACAGCCGTGGGTCTTGTGGGTGCCCAACTTGGTCAAATTGTTTCAAGGAAAAATCTCCCTGAAATGGACAGAACCCTCTCTAGACTCGGCTTAATGGACAAGAAAGGTAAGTGATGGGTAACTATATTATTTTTGTAATGGACTGAATTGTTTTATTATTTATTCTTAAAAGGTGAAATTCACAATGGCATCTCGCACGAGAGTTTTTGAATTAAATTTCGCGTGAAAAGTGGAGGAGGTGAAAAGAAGAGAAAATGTTTGGAAGTTGCATAAGCCAAGTAGACATCCTACAGTGAATTGGTAGGTCACGAGTGTCTGTCTCTTAAACCTGTCTCTTCTGCGACGAAAAAAAGGTATCCTTTGGAGGAACTGAATCGAATTAACGTGAATAAAATCAACATATACCAATAAAGTATAACTGCAAGGAAAACAAAACACGTTAAAAGAAATAGAAAATTATCTTATATTGGCATAAAACTGTTTTTTACACTTAATGAATGCAACATTGAAAGAAACAGGCTCTGATTTGCTGCGCAAACGTACCAAACTCAATACAAAGAACCAAACTTATTGTATTAAGTAACCTTACATTAAGTTTTCCTCTGCCTTATTACTTAGGCACACAAAGAAAAAGCAGGGTTTTTTTCACAAATATTAAATGAAAAACCAAACAAAGAAAAAGCAGTTTTTTATGTCACAACTATCAAATGAAAAAAACTGGTTTATACTAGTGTAATGTAACTAACTACTTTTATGTTGGGTCCTAGATTAAAAAAGAAATTAATTCATTACCTATCTTTAAAAGGATTTTAAATCCACAACTGTTTTAGTCGCAATATTCACACAAGATTCTGCACATAATATTTGAAATAAAATTTACGCAAATGAATGTTTATAAAGCTCATTTGAACATGTTGATCAACATATTATCTATCCAGCCACGTGTCCTTAATTAAATTTCAAAACGTCATCTTTAGTTTTTCCTCAATCCAAACACATTTCAGGCACTTCTAAATGATATTCCTTTTAAATTTCGAGTAAGTCACTGATGTTGTAAATATATACATATATTGTGATCCAATAATAACTGCAATGCTTTGAAATGATCAGTGTCGATGTTACCTGACCACGTCTTCAAAGTCGAGCTTACAGGAATTACAGACCATTTGTTAAAAGTCAAAAGAAACAAAATAAAAACTGAAAAATCAGCGTACAGATGCTTAATGTATGAAAGTATGGAGTGTAGGGAATTAGTCTGCCGCCGCAAAAGTATGGCTTTATAGTCATTATTAATTTTGGTCACATATGTTTTTCATTCTTGCAGATCAGAGAAACTATAGTTGATAAAGGGTGACCGGACCGAGGTTTAGAATGGCGGAGTCTTTATTTTTGATGGGGGAACTCGCTGGTTTCTTTCTCTCCCTCCTTCGAGGCGTTACCGGTCACAGAATCTACCTCCTGGGAGAGAAGGGCCCCATAACTGGTGACAAGGCCTTCTTCTTGGGTCCTACTTAATGTTTAGGCTGGAGGCTAAGGAAGGATGGACTTGAGGACGAGGATAGGACTCGTGACGGGTGACCCCTTCCCCCCCCCAAAAAAAAACGGGCCTGCACAAACTTTTTGTGATATATCCTTCCTTCATTCACTAATCACTCTCTCTCTCTCTCTCTCTCTCTCTCTCTCTCTCTCTCTCTCTCTCTCACTCACTCACTCTCACACACACTTCCTGTCATAGGCATTGAGATCAGTGTATTAATTAGAAGCCCCCTTCCCAATTCTTCAGGTTTTATATAAAATAAAGGATTAATTAAGACTTGGTACGAAAACTCGCAGCCAAAATTATCCATGCAATATCATTTTCACATAAATGTTTGATTTATGTTTTGAATTATGTCAGTTTCAAAGTCAGACGAGTAGTTAGTGTGGTGAACTTCCATTACACTATAATTTAGCAAGGCAATTTTTTTAACAGTTTGAGTTTTTATAAATGTCGGGATTTGGATATAGTCGTGGCCAAAAGTTTTGACATTAGCTTATTGATAAGAGGATATTGTAACTTTTGAATTTTCTTTTAAACAAAAAGAATTTTAATTGGTGAAGTTCCTAAAAATAAATATGATATTCGAATGTTTTGGAAAATTAAAAAAAGAAAAGAATTACAAATGTTAAATTTAGAAAAAAAAAGAAGAAAATTTCTCAAAATTAAAGCATAGATGTTTTTCGTATATTCGAAGGTTTTATTGAAGTTCTTTCTAACATAGATTTTTCCTTTTAATCTTCAGCAGGAGAAAATAGCTACTGGCCCCTGAAAATGAGTAAATCAAAATGATATTATTACCGCAAATTTAGATCGGAAAACAGACTTCAAGCGATGGTTTATTCCATATTTCAAAAGAATTCTGCATAAAGCTTTTTTCTTGCTTTGAGCCCTAGAAAATAAAGATCCATCTAAAAAATCATAGACCTTGAGTAAATTATTAGGAAATATGAACTAGAAACCTTTTTGTAAAAAGTAGAACAAAAACCCGTTTCCAGAGCCGGATAAACCTTAGGCCAGAGACCTAAGATCTTCCTGCGAAGTTCAAGTTCCTCTTGTAAGGAGGACTAGCAAAGGCACTATTCTTGTCTCCCTAAAATTTATTCGGTCTAAGTTTTTTCAGATCCATTTTTATTTTCTGGCTTGAAGAAAAAACAACAACAACTTATATCGAAATTCTTTGGAAATAGGAAAAAAACAACTCGCAAGGTGTTTTTTTTTCTTCGATCTCAATTTGCTCAAATAATTGATCGTTTACAGGATTTTAAATACCATTAGGTATTTCCTCTTATTAAAGATTAAAATTAAAAATCTATTGTAGAAAGAACTTCAATAACGCATTCGAATATTAAAAAAAAAATTCAAGCAAAACAGCTGTGCATTAATATTAATAAATGGGATTTTTTTCCCATCCCTTTTCTTTAAAAAAATTCCCAAACATTTCACAATCATATATATTTTCAAAAGTTTATTTGTACCCCTAAAATTTAACGAACATGTATGGTCATTCTTTAACTTAAAGAATTCTTAGGAAATATTCTGAAAATTTTCCAAGTTAAAATATAGTTTAAGGTAATTAATAGAATTAATTAACCGTCGCATTTTGTTCATCCATAACGTTATATTTTAAGAACGAGATTTTTTGAAGGTTTGAATAAGATTTTTTCCTTTAGTTCGGTTGTCATTTAAATTTTTTATCAAAGTTATTTCTAATAATTCCTTTATAGTATAAAAAAATACAATGGTGAAGTTCAGAAATAAATATAAGTATCGAATATTTGTGAATTTTTTAAAACTAAAAGAATTTCAAATGGTGAAGTTCAGAAAATTTATTAAAATTTGGGCATGGAAATTATTAGAGAAAATTTAGATGGAGAAAAGTCTGCCAGTGAAGCGCAAGCTCCTTCTGTAAGGAGTAGCGAAACTGCTTCTCTTGTAATATAAGAACGTTTCCGGATATTTCCTAATATTTTTCGCCCCCAAAATGAGAAAATCTATTCAAATTAAGGTAATTTTCTTAACAGTTTGAATTTTTACTGTAATATGTTACAAATTTCGGGATATCATTTAACATTAGTTTATCGATGTTTGGATTAAAAAAATAGTTATAAACGATCAACGATCGTAAAAGATAGAATGTGTGTGGATAGAAAGTAGGAAATAGATAGAAAAGGTGTTTCTTTAGTAGTAGGGTATGTGTGCCAAGTTGTCTGTCTACCTCAGTAAATGTTTATTTGTTGAAATACATTTTGCTACCTTTTGGTTATTCAGCATTCAAGCCTTTGACATAATAGGTCTTGTAATAGGTCTTAGACTTGTTGTTACATTTCCTTGTTTTCCAGTCTTCTTTCTTCATTTAGATCGGTTGTTATTTTCATATTTACTAGAATTTATTACTTTTAATATAAGTTTGGCCACTACGGATCTTTTAGGTAATAGATTGTTTATTTTATTTTACAAAAGTTGTCTACTTCGGATCTTTTTAGACTTTTAATGGTGAAGTTCAGAAAAAAAAAACGATAAAGCAAAATCAAATTATTACAACACATTTAGATTGGAAAAAAGAGCCTTGCAAATTGTTTCGACCATATCTCAAAAGAATTCCGATAAAAGTTTTTTCTTATGTCTAAAAAAAAAGCATCCATCTAATAAATAAAACAAGAGTAAATTATTAGGAGACCAGGCAATGGCTTCGCCACTCCCCCTACGGGGGGAGCTTGCGCTTCGCTACTAAGATTAAAATTTAAAATTTATAAAAAAGCAGCCATGGTTAAATTTGTATACATTTTCTGAACTTCGCCAATTATAATAATTTTAAAAAGGAACTCTAAACTAAATTTCCTCCCTTTCAAAATATCACGTTGCTAAAATATATAGTTATAGAAGAAGATATATAAAAATAAATTTTCTGAACTTCACCATTTGTAATTCTTTGGGTTTTACAAAATTCACAAAATTTTGATATTTATATTTATTTCTGAACTTCACCATTTTGGATATTATAAAATAATTATTAGAAATAACTTTCATAAAAAACATAAGTCATAACCAAACTAAGATGAAATTATTATTCAAATACTCAAAAAATCCCATTCTTAAATTATAGAGTTAGTGATGATGACGATGATGACTAGAGGAGCCTTTTACAACGTGGTTTTGATAAAAAATTAAAGGTTTCCTGGTCTAGGTTTTATCAGATCGATGCTTATTTAATTTGGTTCACCAAACAACTGTTCTAATCCATCCGAATCAACTGAGAGAAAGCCTTTTCGGCTCTCACAAGGTCCTCTCATCCAGAGTTGTTTCCACGTGAATGGACGAGTCATATTAGACACCGGATGCTCCACCGCTTCAATATCGGAAGAGACGCTCTCGAATGCGGGCTCCTCCAATTAGCTGTCGTCAATAAATACTTCAAGTTAAAGGCATTACATCGACATATGCAAACCAGTGTAAGCTTACCTATCAACAATGGGCCCCAGAGGTACGGCATGCAGGCCCACAGGTTCGAGGGCACGACCTGGCGCCTACCAGCCACTGCACCTCCCCCCTGCCCTGTGGGGCCTGCCTTTTTAGGCAAAGGCTAGAGGAAGGATACCTGGATCGAGAGTGTCTATAGGCGAGCACCGACAGACCGGTGTCTCGGCAGCTCTCTGCAGCCGAGGATGAAGCCTGGTCTGCTCGAGTCTCTCCTGCTACCGGGGTCCTTCTCCCTCGGTCTAGCTACGGGTCCGAATACTGCGCACATTCATACCCGTTTAAACCTAGTGCAGATCTGATGCCCTAAATATGAGGGCGTCCGTGATCATCGACCTCGATGGACTACCCAAAGGAGCTAACCATAATTTTAATATATTTTCTAAACTTCACGATTTGTTATTGTTTGATTTTTTAAATTCCCAAACTTCGATAATCATATTTATTTTTCTGAATTCTTAGAAAGAATTTTGATAAAAACTTAAAATATATGAAAAACCAGCTCGGAGGGTTATTTTTCAAACTGTAAAGAAAATCTTAGAAGAAAATGAAAGAAAGAACTTGGATAAAAGCTTTAAATACACATTGAAATTGTTAAAACAAAACCTCTGCTAACCAAAGTCGCATGCTCTCATTTATACTGATTTATGACTTTAAGACCTTAAAACTGCCAATAATTCCTGAATTAACCTTGGGAGGACCTTGGTAATTGTATCATTCGAAAGATAATGTAAAATAACATAAGGGTTTCAAATTTCGTTAGAATCGGCCGAATAGTTATGATGTTATTGCTAATTAAATTTTCTGCTAACCTTGGGAAGAGTTTGGCAATTATATCATTTGAAATAAAATGTAAAACAACATAAGAGTTTTAGATTTCGTTAGAATTGCCAAATAGTTATGATGTTATTGCCAAAGCAAAAAAAGCAAAGCGGGGACCAACATAGTGAGATATAGGGTCGTACGCGACAAAAAATTGCATCCCTAAAATGTAATGTTATGGATATGTATTGGAAATCTCTTACGTTTTTTATAAACTAAAATCCTGTTCTCAAAGCTGAATCGTACGTAGGCCACAAACCAAAGGTCTACTTGCAAAGCACACGTTCAACCCTGTAATGAGGAGTGGCGAAGCCAGGAAGAATCTAGAATTTTCTACCAGCTCTTTCTTCGGCATCTAAACTCTAGTATTATTCTACAAGTAATCATTATGGTGAAAGGTAATGAACTGTTTTCCGACATTAAAGCGAGAATAATTACCAAATTCAAATCTGATAAGCTCTGAAGAAATTTCTGAATAAAGTCACGAAATTTACAGTGCAGTCAGTAATAAGGAATTCAAGACCACCAAATCTCCCTGTACGGGCTTTCCTCGTAAATTTCTAATTCGCACTCTTTGGACGATCCTTAGCTCTGTTAAAAATTACCCAATGGTAGCTAGAATGGAGATAAACGATCAGTTAGGAGAGGAAAACGTCGCTGTTAGTTTCAAAACAGTGTCAAATATGTTGCATAAACCGAAAATGCATAGACATCGCCCGAGGAAAACACATTGAAAAATATTCATTTGAAAGCGTCTAAAGTACGACCATCATTATTTCAATAAAGGTTTGAATTTGGGAGCCATGTGAACTGGTCAGATGAGACGAACATCGATTTGTTCTGTTCTGTGGATGTGGTCTACCTAGACTTTCAGAAAGCCTTTGATAAGGTACCACACCGCCGCCTTCTCCGGAAAGTGCGAGCGCTTGGCATAGACGGAAAGGTAGCCGGCTGGATCGAGAACTGGCTAAGTGGCAGACGGCAACGGGTGGTGGTAAATGGACAGTCTTCTGAGTGGGTGCCCGTTACTAGCGGGGTGCCTCAAGGTTCTGTCCTGGGACCACTACTATTCCTCATCTACGTCAACGACATGGACGGTGACATGGTTGCCAAGATTTCCAAATTTGCCGATGATACCAAGCTTGGTATGAACGTTGCAAAGGATGGAAATACTGCCCGCCTGCAGGAAGATCTTGGGAAGATTGGGGAGTGGTCGGACACGTGGCAAATGCCTTTTAACGTGGGGAAATGCAAAGTGATGCATATCGGCCACAGAAACCCCCAATCTCAGTATATCCTTAAGGGCACTGCTCTTGAATCGAGTGACACTGAGAAGGACTTGGGTGTAACAATCACTAGTGACCTCAAGTTCTCGAAACAGTGCATTGAGGCGGAGAAAAAGGCCCAAAGGATGCTAGGCTATATTAAGCGCCAGTTTGGTTATCGGAACCAGGAGATTGTACTGTGCCTGTACAACTCACTTGTCCGACCGCACCTGGAGTATGCCGTACAATTTTGGAGTCCTTCATTGCGAAAGGATACCGCGAGATTGGAACGCGTACAAGCCAGGGCAACCAAGCTGATTCCCTCTATCCGACATAAAAGTTATGAGGATAGAGTAAGGGAGTTAGATATGTTCTCGCTGGAAACCCGTAGACTGCGTGGTCAGCTCATCGAAGTTTTCAAAATACTTCGAGGGTTCGACAATGTTGACTACCGGGATATTTTCACACTGAGTGAGAACAGAACGCGCAATCACGGCTTCAAACTTGAACTGAAGCGTTACAACCGCAATCTGTGTGGAAATTTTTTCACCTACAGTATCTGCGGTAAGTGGAACGTACTTCCAGTGGAAGTTGTCAACAGTGAATCTGTTGACCAGTTCAAGTCAAGACTAGACAAGGTCTTGAAAAGTGGCCGTTTAGGGACGCAAAACAATTGAGCAGCCTTGTGCCCGCTCGATTGCAAGTCCAATGGTACCCTCTTTGAATGGACCGTAAGGTCTCCTAGGGTGCCTTTTTTCCTTGTTGTTATTCCTTGTTGTTATAAATGATTTCAGGTTTGTCTGCGTAAGTAAAACTATCTATTATGTTATGAGTCAGTTTTCGTGTAACGAAGGTTGATACATCTCACCGAAAGAACAAAATGATCAATAAAAAAATACTACGGAAAGATTACTGGAGATTATCTTATTAGTGATGTTCACAAGATTGGCCTAGCAAAAGTATGGATCTTTCATCACGATTTCAACCGAATAGAAAACTTTTTGAATTAAATTTATGGAAGTTTTGCGCGTCTTTTAATATATTTCTCTTAATGACTCTAAATTTCGTTATCCTGTAATAAACTGCTATCGAACTATTGTAAATTTGTGTTATTAGCTAGCGGTATTAATAATTTCTGGAGCAAATGTAGACGCAACGGTAATATCCGAGTATGTATACTTCGATTCACGATGTGAACGTACTGAAAACAATTCGCAAACGAATGGTAATAAATTGAGATAAAAACGTTGTCAGATGAATGCCGATGTGAACATTTTCCTATGTAAAATCGTATCAACTTGAAAAGCTCTTTTAGCTAATGTAGTTCAAATTATTTTTCTCCCAGCTTCTAACCGAACTGGCAAGTAATGCTCAACAAATTTCCTTCAAACAAGCAGCCAGTAGTCTACAACCAAACAAACTCAAAATAATGCCACTATAATATGGTTTCTCATGGGCTGCCATTTTTTGCCCCTACGTTTCAACCATTTTTTCCATATGACCTAATAATGATAGCCGATAGCAGGAACATAGGAAATACAACCATACATTCCTTACTTAGAACTATACCACTTAAACAAAAGACTGAAAGCCACCTCCCTAAAATCACAGTCAAAGCGACTGCATCACACTAAATAAAACGCCTACACTAATAGACCTCTCCTAATATACCACATGACCTTCAAACACCACGTTTACACGAGCAAGGAGAAGTCATATTTAGCGTGGCAACACTGCTGCCACTGACCTCTTTAGGATTTTGTGCTCTGCCGTTTTCAGATTGCAAGGGGATCGATTATAATGTAAAGATGGTGGGAATGCAACCTGCTTTCCTATGGAGGAAAATTCCATCTACAGGTCGACTATACTAGATTCCTTAAGGTCAACCAGTAGGCCAGAATAGGTTAGGAAATTGGCTCCGAAGATCGCATGTGAAACCTTATCCACAGGAAAGATCTAGGTGAGGAGCATTGCAACCTTAGGATGAGTAACAGCCGTTTTTTGCCCTATGTTGGGATCGAGATGCCGTTTGCAGCCTTAACAGTACTGCGCCGACCGAAGGCAGATTCCACTAAAAACCTAGTCCTGGTGACTGAGTCAATCAGTACCAGACTGCATGCGTTCCTCAAACTCGAAAGGTAGCGTATGTTTCCCCGAAAGGAACAGGGAAAAACGCCTTTGCGAGCATTTTCTTTTATATTCTTTCAAGCGGTTTTCGCGCAATCTTTTAAGGCAAGAGGATCAAAGGCGGCTGGAGAAAGGGAAGCAAGGCTCTGACTTTGAGCTGCGTTCGGTTGTCTCGGACGTCGATGCCAAGAAGATGCTTTTTTACACACGCCCCAAAGCTTCGATCTTACCTTGTGCATAGGGAAGTATTTACTTGGCTACAGGAGGAGGACTTGAAGACAATTTTGCTATCTGGTCTAATGGGGTGCTGGAAGGTATAGGGCCAACACCTGCTGCATCTGAGGAAGGGGAGGGTGCAAAAATAGCTTAGGGAAAAGATCGTCGCTGATGGAAGCATTCAGAGAAAGGGTGAGGGTCTCCTGTTAGCAAGCTCCTCCTGTGTCGGGAACTGCCGTAAATGTTGGCGTTTGGAGGTATTAGTGAGTGTTATTAACACTTGCTTCAATGTACGGTAATTGTTAAAGTTAGCGGCGCACGATTTTGTTAGTGATTTTTGCTACAGCTTTGCTATTTTCTTAGCGTTTTTCAGCTTGCCCATTGGCCAATCATCGATGTGAATCATTCAGTGGTGTTGAGCAATCATAAGCGTTTATTTTTTCCAGGTTCACTTTGTGCTTCTAAACACGGGTATAAACTAGTTTTTTTTATTTTGCATGTTTTTTTCTGAAGCCTATTATCGATGTCTACTAAATAAACTCCCTTTTTACCTATCTTCAAATGTTTAGGTAGGCCTGTGACGTATGCTTCTTTTTAGTGTTTTGGCTCGCTCGTTTGTTTTGTTTATATTCGTTATTTTTTAATATTTTTTTATTTTGTTTTCCTGTTATTTGCTTTGAATATTTTTCATTAGCTTTTTTGTCTTATTTAAAATTAAAAAAACTTCCTATAAATGCATTTACTTACATTAGGGCGGTGGGTAAAGTTTTGCTGCAGTAAATGGTCTTTTATGCTCTCTTTTGTGGATAATTCGCATATATTTGTGCCTTAAAACAAGTTGTTTTCTTTAATTCGTAGACCGTTTTTCTTCGGCAAATTAAAAAAGGTGTTTTTTTTTGTTCGGTTATTGGAATCGCATCAAAGTGTATTATGACATTTTGAAAGGAATTTCGAATTTGAGGGCTTCGTTCAAATATCCTCCTTTAATTGTGGAGGGGTTGCACTCTGACCCCCCGTTATTTTTAATAATTAGTAGTGTATTCCCAATTTTAAAGCCTAGGATTAGATTCGAATTCAAAGGCGATCGCCAGATGTCGTTGTAAGCAAGCCTACAAAAAGTTAAGGGAATGAGGGTGGAAGTAGCTAAAAAGGTAGCCAACAAAATCGCTAAAAAAATCGAATGTCTCATATCGTCATGTAGCTGGAATGGATAAGATTAAATCGCGCACAATTTCAGCAGCGGACCGTGATAACAAAGGAACAAGAGACGTATTTATCCGTATCGCTCACGGCTCTCTGAATCTCAAAAATAGCTTTGAAATGTTTTATTCGTAACTCGAGGTCACTCTCTTGGTACAGCGGCAAAACTTTTCAAAATTCTTCGATTGGAAAAGGAGTTTTAGTCTCGAGAGGCTCCATCCTACGAGATTCGAATCGTTTCTCGACAAACGCAAAGTTGAGCGAAACACGTAAAATCATCTATTTTTTTTCCAAACAACGACCAAAGGAAGAGTATAGTTTGAAACGTTCAATCAAAGTATCTCAATTCTGACATCAATTTTTTTACCCACTTCAGGACTACAATTTTGCAGGCACCACTGTCACTGCTTACTCTAAATTGCATGCTATTAAAGCGTATTTGATTTTCTTTAAATCACTTCCAAAACCAGCGAGGGCATTGACTGCTCGAATTGAATTTGGATGACGTATACTGTATACTCTTTACTCATGAAGATTAAAAAGAGAGAAATTCGATTTTGACCGTAGATGATATTAATCGATTATATGAAAGAATATTATAAGTGATAAAAGATCAAATTATTCGCTACACTGGAAATTGCGAATAAAAATCAATATATTATTAATTCACCTAATATATCGCCTTACTTTAGGCACTGTAAAAACACTAAAATTATATTAATTGATAACTATGCTTTTCACGACGTCATAAAGCTAGTGACAATACGCGAAGAGAATTTAATGTTATTTGAGTTCGGTGAATTGATAGAAGAAATTCGTGTGTAAAGTCTCTGTGTAGTTGGAGAGTGTAGGCTTCGATGAGTGTTCCGAGTCGGTAAAAGGAGAGTGGCGCATTTAACACGACCATCACCCTTAGATTCCAGGCTAGACGGAGACATCTCTTGAGGCAGGTTTTTCTCGTCTTCTCAGCGTGTGTAGAAAGAGTTTCAGAGAATGTGATAAACTCTGATTGAACTCCACGTAGCTTGACGGCTCGTTTTATTTCACAAATTTATTATTCTCTCTAGTCCAAAGTTTGGAAGAGAAAGTTTTCCCTAGAAAAGTTACTTTCCCCGGAACTGGAGAAAGATAATGAGGTTCTTATCTGCTGAAACGCAGCAGTGTTCTCCCCTCCTTGCTTTCGCACGTGCTTCCAGAAACAGCCAGGAGATAAGGTCAGAAGTTTTCATGATCGGTCAAACATGTTATATGCGTTTATACAAGTCGTGTGTGAAGCTTATGGAACAGCTTACATTCTAAAATTATTCTTCCAAAGACGGTAATATATCATTTTTTATTATTTTCAGTATTTTGATGGCTATTAAATGTGGGAGAGTCTGGCATTCCAATAGCCACCACACTTATCAACCATCAAAACACTTAAAAAAACGTCTAAGATGGTATACTGGTGTCTTTAAATGGTCGGCTCTGGAATGTAATTTTTTCTGTTAGTTGTTCATCTCATTTTAAAGTTAGTGATAATGCACGGAGCGAATTAAATGTTCTTTGAGTTTGGCCAAGTTATAAGAGAAACCCGTGTGGAAGACTTCCCTGCCAAGTGGAGGTAGTAGGCCTCCTCAATTAGTGTTGCGAGTAGAGTGACGTCACCTTGGATTTCAAAAGTGATGGACACGTCTCTTGAGGCGGGCGTTACTGGTCTTCTCGGCATGTGCAGAAAATGGATTGAAGAATGGCATGAAGTCTGAATGAACTCAGCGTAGGTTGAAAGGTTGGTTTAATTCTCTCCAAATCGGGGTAGTCTGCCGTCTCCCTACTGGGTGTAGACAATGTTCCAGGGGAAAGGTTATTGCGCCAGAAGCGAATGAAATAGGAAGGCTCTTATCTGGCGACACGCAGTGGAGTATTCCCTCCCTCTCTCGCTCTCTGAAGCATCCGGAAGTCTCCCTGGTCGCTCGATCATGCTATGTACGTGTGTACAAGTCGTTTGGAAAGTCGTTGCCGGCGTCACCTACACACTTATCAGCAATCTAAACACTAAAAAACATGAAAGGTGATATACCTGCATCAATAGAGGATCGGTTCAAGAATGTGAACTTTCAGTAAGATGTTAAGTTTACAGCGTACATAAATATTTCTTATTCGAACTCATTTCCTTTATTACCCCATCCCCCCCCCCTTTGCCTCTTCCCCAATTTCTTTCACTGTGAGAGGCTATATTTTGCTCAAATGTAATGCCATCTACATTTATCCTTAATGGATTCTATATTTTTCAGACGGTGTCAAACACCAAGAAAACGAAGCAGAAGCTCAGTCCGATGAAGTCATTGTGATACCAGTTGAAAGCAGTTTCATAGCTTGCATCAATGGGTCTTTTTTATTGAGCGAAGTTACATACCTGAACCTTACACAGGCGAGTTATAAAGTCTTATTTTGTTTGTTTTTGAATTCGTTCTATTTATTCTTCAACTCCCTTTTTGCAATATCTGTTTTTTTCGGTAAGAGTTTTTCTCATCTTTAGTCAGGAACAAAGCTCAATGTGCTATAAATTTTATGATCATTCTTTCATAAAATTAATGGACTATTGAGAAAAGGAGAGCTGAAATTAGAGATTAAATTCAATTTTCTTATTGCTGAGTGTTCAAAATCCAGCCTGAATGTTTTGTATGTCAGAGGAAATTATAATCTGAATTTTTCTGGGTTTGATTTACAGTTAGGCTTTACATTATCCTGATAAGGAATAATACACAATTGTTTTTTCATTTTATGTTTGGTTATTACCTGTGCGCATTTCAGAAATAATGACACATGTTAGTATTTATCTGTGTCGAAGAAAGAGAGATCGAGTAAGATTTTCTTTAAAGTAGTCGTGTGAAACGAAAGTTATCGGGAAACTTCCGATGAGATTAGCCGATAATTTCTCCGGTTCAGTTGGACCATCAAAACCCAGCCGCCGAGCTATAAACGCCGAGGCAATGAGGCAGGGCTTAATTGCTTCCGTTAACAAATATAGGAGTTCCGGCGAACGCCTATATATTCCCCATCACAAAATTAATCGAGGAAGTATTCCGTCAGAATTCACCCAAGGAAGAGTCCCGAAGACGTACCCGTCCCCCCCCCCACCTCCATTGGAGAAGACCCAAGGTCATGGGGGTGACCTGTCTCTGGGTTGCTCCCGAGTGAGCCAAGCCCGGAAAATACAGAAGGTATTCGGCGGCCTCATTTAAGACGTCTGTGGAATCATCCACTAACGGCGCATATCCTCGACCGATAGAACACGGTGTCATACCGGCCCGTAGCTAGGATCTTATTTGGAACGACGGCTTCAGGATCGATGGACCCGTCCAGAAGTGGCGCACAGTCTCAACCCCACAGGAGCTTTCCCACTCGAGTGTCTACAGGAGAATCCTCCCTCTTTGAGCGTCTACTTGGAGAATCTTTCCCGAGGGTCTACTTGTGATAACCCCGAAATAATAGTAAGATATTGACACCTTTCCTTGCCTCGCCAAGGCGGTGCTACGCCCTCCGACTAAGACTCGTCAAGTAGTCTCCTCCTGAGTCATCTCGAATAACTAAAGTGAATTATTGTGAGAGTAAGGCTAGGATTCCATTCGTAATTTCTTCCTAAAGCCTATCTGGTTAGTATTCGGAGAATTGAGCCCTTGCGGCATGAGTAATTATTGGTAATTATTGATAATTTTCCGATTGCTGAATTAATTAATAACTAGAAAGTGTAATTATTTGTATTATATGTTTTTATGTGTAATTAAAGAATATTTTTGCAATTCTTGTTTAAGTCTTTCAACCACCAAAGCCTAATTAAATAAGACCAATCCCGGCCAACCATATTTAAAGGATTCGAATAACAAAAACCCCACGCAATTATTATTTTGGACTGTCGTAGTCCTTCCCTGAACAAACGAATGGATCGAGGAATAGGCGATAACTGCCTATTCTACGACATATATATATATATATATATATATATATATATATATATATATATATATATATATATATATATATATATATATATATATATATATATATATATATCATTATATTAACCTAGTGTCAGGTATTTAAAGGTCATTAGTGAGGATTAAACAAATGCTTTTAAAGTGGTGGTTTGAGGATTTCAAGAGAAAAAAATGTTTTTAATATAATTATTTGCGGCGGTAGAAAACGTCCAAGAAAATTTTAAATAGGGTGCAGATTATTTTAATTGGTGTTGATAACGGTCAACGTTAGGATTTGCCTAGTTTGGAGCAAGTTCCCTTCTCACGTGTACATTTGCTTTCGGTGTGTGAATTTTGGGTTCCTCAAAACTCGTCGGCGTGACTTCTCTCCACCACAAGTGTTCTCCCAAGTGTAAAATTTGGGTCAATAAAACCTTTTTATATTCTCTTAAGTGTGTGCATTTTTCTTGGGGGGGGGGGGCTGATCAAGTCAGAATGTCGTCGTTTGACATATTTAAAACCAAGGAGAATCTTTAGGATTAAGTGGGAAAGAATTGATGCCCTACATACAGACAGAAGAAAAAACTTCGAGAGAAGAAAAAAGAGAAAGAAAAAAAGAAGAAAAAGAAAGAAAAAGAGAGAGAAGAAAGACAGAATTCGGGCACATTAAATCCAAATCGAGAAAATGAGGAATGAGGCTCTATCAATCACCTCAGGACCGTTAAATTACCCACATTTAGAGATAGGAAAGACTTCGCCTCCTACTTAACTCATTTTGAAAAGATCTTTGAAGTCAAAAACTGGGATATTGAGTCGGACGGTGTAGTGAGGTTGTTGCCACTCTCAAACACCTCCATGAGGGATATCTTTGTCTCTCTCCTCTCGGAAGCAGCCATCGATTACTCCACGTTAAAGGCACAACTGCTCTCTGCCTGTAACATGACTCCCGACTTCTATCGAGTTAATAAGTTCAGGCAGAGTTGTATTCAACCCAAACAGACTTTTAAACAATTTAGGTTTACTCTTCAAAGATTCCTAAATTTTTGGCTAGATGCCTAGAAAGTACGCCAAGATTAGGACGCCCTCATTTATTTCCTCCTGCAGGGTTAGTTTTTAACATCTCTTCCTTCAGAAATACGATCCTTCATCAAGGACAAAAGATGTAACAACACTAAGGAATGTGTAGAAGAGGCTGACGTATATGCCGCTAGCCATAATTGTTATCCCAAGGAAGCAAAGAAAATGGAGCACATGCCCCCCCCCCCCTCCCCAAGTCCCGTTTTCAAAAGTGCCCCTTCTTCCCTCCAAATAAAAGAAAATCAGTCCAGATAATCGGCCCAGTTATTTCCAAACTGAAGCAATTTCCCATCAAGCAGGAAAATCGGCCGTTCTGTTATAATTCACCTCCGTCAGCACCCCCCACAAGAATCATCGTGTGTTTTTCGTGTGGAGTAGATGGACACGTTAAATACAATTACCCTCAGAACACCCAGCTTAGAAACAACTTCTCCTACCAGGTGCACCAAGTGAGTGCAACGCCCACTCAGAACACTACGCCTCCAGAATCTTCGACTTCGTCAAGTGAACCCGGTCCGTCTGGCCACCAGGTAAACCTTTTATTCAATAAAAGTAACCCTGAGGGCCTCCGGTTCGAATCATGTGCGGTAAATGAATGCCGTATATCCACCCTCGTCCGAGATACAGGGTGCACGTGTATTGTGGTCTCGAATAAGTTACTCCCACCAGTAGCACCGGATCACGATTGGTTCGCCATCGTCCATGACTATCTGGGACGTGCTAATAGCTTCCCCATAGTAAAGTGCCACATCTATTGTGCCTACTTCGCCGGCTGGGCAGAAGTAGCGGTGGTCCTCATGAAGTTATGTGCCGTTCTCATTGGGCAGAACCCCAAGGTCTCATCGACCCTGATGTCTCAACCAGTGTCCACCCGCTCTCAGGCTAAGAAAGATACCGAAGCGCCCGTCCCCTTGGAAACTCCCGGAACAGCAGAACCGGATTGTAGAAACTTAGTCAATTTTTCCAAGAAGCAGAAGGAATGTGAATCCCTTTAAAACCTGTGGGTGAAAGCCCGCGAAGGAAAACAGGAAGCGGTAAGAGGTGGCAAATTGGTCCCTTTTCTGGTTAATAATAAGCTCTATCGCATTTGCTCGCACGGAGACAGGTCTGAGTCCCAGACAGTGTGCGTTCCGCGCTCACATGTGCGTCTCATACTCCAGAACGCACATGACAGCCTTTGCGCTGATCACTTTGTCCACACGAAGACATCTAAGCAGATCTTTAAATATTTTTATTGACTTGTGGCGGCTGAAGAAATTTTGCAATACTGTCGATCGTGCGACGTATGTCAAAAGATAGCAGATAAGGGGCAGGTTAAGCCGGCCCCATTGCAAAAAAAAGGGTCGCATTATTTCTGAACCTTTCTCCAGTGTAGCTATTGGCCTAATTGGTCCGATTCACCCGCCATCTAGTGAGAGGCATAGTTACATCCTCACCTTAGTTGATTTCGCTACACAAAAAGAATTAACAGCGTCTCATGCGCCGATGCGTTCATTTCATTTTTTTCCGCATTGGATTACCCAAGGAAATTCTGTCAGATCGCGGCCGTCTATTTACTTCTCATTTAATGGAGAATAAGGGAAACTTTATTTTCCACTGCGTTCCACCCGGCTGGGAATGGAATGTGTGAGAAATTAAACGGAACTCTCAAGGCGATTCTACGAAAGTTGTGCATAAAGCAACCGAGCGAATGGCATCGTCATTTGTCAGTTGCTATTTTCGCTTATAGGGAGATATACCCCATCGTACTTTGGGATTCGCGCGCGCCCTTTGAATTATTATATGGTAATAATGTTCGTGGAACCCTGATTGTCCCTAAGGAGCTCTTTACAAATGATAGTTTAGACCAGGAAATACAGTCCTCGTATTCCTACTTGATCGAGCTCCGTAAGAAATTGGAAGAATGCGCTGAGTTTGCCCTCCAAAACGCAGACTTGAACCTGGCCAAGTATAAGGTCTATTTCGATGGAAAATCTCAAGATTAGAGGTTTAAACCCGGTGAAGAAGTTTAGCTATTACTCCCGACGGAGACCAACAAGCTTTTGAGCCGATGGAAAGTACATTTAGGATAGTCAAGAAGCCTGGTGCCGTAGACTATCTGATCGAAACTCCAAGCGTAAATAGGCTTTTCCATATCAACCTCCTCAAGAAGTATGACTGGCGTGCATGAATTCATCACATTGTAGCAATTGATGAAGAATCGGAATTCGAAGGAAATTTTCCCCTGGTTCCCTTGGGGGTTGTCCAAAATGCCTGCGTCAGCAAGACGAGGAGAACCCTTTTCCCGTGCCCGAGATAACGGAAACCCCTTTAAAGGAGCTTAAACTCGGCGAACACTTAACACCTCGACAGAAAGCTCAGCTCCTAGCCACCCTCGAGCAGTTCCGTGACGTCATCTCCGACGTACCTGGATGTGCTACCCAATTCTAGCACGATATTCAATTAACGACCCAAGAAGCAGTTAAGTCTAAACCATACCCTTTGCCTGTCCACCTGAGGGATGAGAGGTGGAAAATCATTGAGCCTTCTAGATCCGACTATTTTTCCCCCGTGGTCATGGTAAGAAAACCGTGTTTAACGCGGAGCTTATGACGCTAATTAACAAAATTTGCACTTGTTTGAACGGGCGAATTATATTTTGGAAGTGGATTTATGCAAATCGTACTATCAGATTCCTCTGAAGGACAGTGTGAAGAGATTTACTGCATTTCTTACCGAAAAAGGGCGAATACAGTTTAGAAGGCTTCCTTTTTGCCTCCTCACTGCTTGTAGCAACTATAACCGGATGATGAGACAGATTTTAGACGGATTGCCTAATGTTCAGGGGTAGCGCTCCATCAAATAGCGGTGCGTTCCGCGAGTGTGTCCAATTCGAAGACGACGGAAAGCTACCTGAAGCCGCCACGGCATTAAAAGTAGATTTAGAGGAAGAGTCTCAGCACAATAGAACACAACTTCAATTTCACATTTGCCCTCCCCCATCTTTGCTGTCATTCTCCTACCATATAGTCAGTGTAAAGATGAGCGAAACGCTGATGTGGTCGCCCAGTAATCTCGACCTATTTTGCGCCCTAATCGGCGCGCTCATTCGCCACAATCTCTCACATATCCGTGAAGCCAGGAGAAGATAATCTCAATATCCGCTCGGCTCACGACACCCGTAGCGTCACTGATACCGCGCAGCAGGTGTTGCAAAGATTCCAATGCTCTGACAGCATTCAGGGCGCTTTTGATTCGCCAAAGATCACAATCCGGTCATCTAACTGGGTACGATGCGTTATCTCCCGTACTGAGCAGTGTATTGCAATCAGCTCGTCAATTATGACAGGCGCAGCGCCTGGTAGAGCTTCGCTAAATTCAAACAGAGGGGGTACGACATGAAAGCTGAATCCTCTCCCTCCTCTTGGGACTTGGAGACATCCGTATACACTGACTCGGTTCCAGCGTGACGCGAATTGTGCTCCAAAAAGTCCGAACGCAATACTCCCGGTGCTGTACAAGCTTTGAGAGCAGAGGCGTGGCGAAAAATAGTCAAAGGTGTACCCACCAGGGTGGCATCCTGGGCAGAACCAAGGGCGCCACCGGCCCGAGAGCTATACCAAGCTCTCGAAGGAATTTCCTTGCCCTAAATCCAAAGTGCTTTGGGTATTACTGGCGTCTCTCGGCGGCATAGGTACCATCAAGATGGGCTGTGGATGCATTGAGAGTCATTTGTGACTGAAAGGGACGCCGAGCCCACAACCCCATAAAAATAATGGAAACGATAAAAAGACAAAGGAATTAAAAAATACACTAAGAAAAAAAACACTAAATACTACGCTAAGAAAATGGGAATATGCAAACCGAACGCTTTCTGGGCAAGAAATTGCAAAAATTAAGTTACAAAATTAAGAAATATTTAAAAAAATCAAAGAGTAGAAGTTGCAGAAAATTTAGCGTGATCAAGTGTATCAAATGGAAATTACTCGAATTAGGCTACAAAGGAAAAAATTAAACATAATGGGGGTACGTCACTGAGTCTTACGTAGAGTTATGACAGAGGGTGGTCGATAAAAATGGGTGGCCAGGAAAACGTAGGTCTTCGAGGCTCATGTACAGAGAAAGGACACAGATTAGAGAAATATTATGAAAGACGGGATTAAATACCGGATAAGAAGGGTCAAGGCATATAGATAAGGCTTACTTCCAGAAGTTCCAACTGTGAGAAAAGAATGAAAACATTTAGGTCACAAAGCTATGAGTACAAGAAATTATAACAAAATCATCAGATTTGTAAATAAATTTAGCAGAGTTCCAATTGATAGATTGACTGTTTTCAGATAAATGGACAAGGAGAGCACTATTACTTTCACCTCTTCTAATATTGTATTTATGTTGGTTTAAGCGTACACTTCATGATTTACCGGTTTGCGCAAGGTATTGATGAGGTCAAACGGCACAATCAACATTTTATACATGGTAGACTCATACTTGAATATAAAAGATTTTTTTAAACTTTTGAAAAGGCGGGGAAGCAAGGAAAAGGAATCAGAAAACGGTAAAACAAGGGAGTTCTTAAAATTGTATGCGGGAGGGATTTCAGTTTTGTAAAAGGATTTTTTTGGCCAAATCTAGGCATCCTGCAAGAAACTTTTGAGGGTAACAAAGATTGTTACCTATTTCAAAGATTTTAGAAATCTCAACATCCAAGAATTCGGCGCTGGTGACCGGCAACCCTCGGAGAAACATTGAAATCAATACAGACCGTTTGACTTTTCATTATAACCTGAGTAAAAATGAATATAAGAACCAGAGTGGGTAGGCTTCCAATAGACGGAAAATTTAATTCCAAATGGAGTCGTATGAATGATTAGAACTAGGAATGGGAGAACACACTTTTGTTCGAGTTCAAGGGAAAATTTAATATAGGGAACCAGAGAATTTAGTTCAGTAAGAAAACTATTGCCATCCTTAAAAGTAGGCCACAAACAAATAATATCGTCTATATATCGGAACCAAACAATGGGAAAATCGATAATGGTGGGGAGTAAGGTAGTTTCAAAAAGCTCCATATATATTAGAGAGGACAGACTCCTGTCCTCTCTAATATATATATATATATATATATATATATATATATATATATATATATATGGATTTTTTTCTCCGCAAACTTGTCAATCACTTGATCATTTGAAACTTGAATGCCATTGTGGACGGTGAGTAGTGTGAAGCTGTTTAGGCGATCCTGGCCAATGATGCTCCTCATGTACGTCTTTAGCCGTTTCAAGGCTGAGAATGAGCGTTCAGCCTCTGTATTTGAGACCGGCAGAGTCATTAAGATGGTCAGGAGCTTCGCATTGTTCAGGGACATACGGGTATAGGCGTACTCCTTCGCATTCTTAACAGTCCCGAAGACCGGAGTGGAATTTGTCCACCGCTGTGCTTCCGCATGCACGAGCACCAGTGTCTAAACATCGCTTTCGTAGAGCTTAGCAGCTTTAAGGATGGCCTCCACGTCTGCTTTTCAGCTATTGAGAAGCTCCTTCAACCGGAGAGCAACTGACACGGTATCGTCCTCAAATCCTCTCTTCAGCTTGGCGATCAATTGGTCAACGAACGGTTTATGGACCGAGCATCGACAGTACACCTGAGCAGTACTGGCCGGGTTATTCGCGCGCTGTGTCTGTCGTGCACAGACTCGGGAAACAGAGACGCCATCGTGAGCTGAGTCCACTTTAATCGTGCTCTTCGGCATTCGTTTTGAACTTGGCGAAAACAGTCTTGATCTCCCGATTCAGTGCGTACGCAGATTCCAAGTCACCGCCCTTTTTCTGCAGTGCAGTGTCCTGCTCGGCTCAAATGTGTTGGCCAAAACTAATTCCGCCACAACCAGCCCAATGAGAAAGTGAGGGTCCCTAATCGCGGCGAGTAAGATGCCAGCATTGACATCCAGCTTAATTTCCTCTTCCATGAAGACTGCAATGTGCGCAGAACCTCGAACACGAGGACTGCATCATGCCGCTCAACCCATCTGGTGGGACACAAGGGCACTAACTTCTCCCGCTTAGCTGAGGAAAGCTTCACGATTTTGGAGAACCGGAGCGTCCGCAAGTTGCTGGAGTAAAGGAAGTTATAGACTTCGTAGAGCGTCTGAAGGGCGAGTTTCACCTCTTTCACATCGCAGGCCGTGGTTAGCACCAGGTTTAGTCGGTGATTAAACCCGTGGATCGGTGTGGCGAGGGGGTATTGCTCGATGATGATGGCGGCACAACCTCTGAACTTCCCTATCATGACACTCGCTCCGTCGAAGCCAAGGCTCCGGGAGTTTGACATATCTAAACTAAGGCCATGTACGGTGCGAATGAGCAGTTGGGTCAGGCCTTCACCGGTGGGGTTCTCAGCATGAAAGAAAGTGAGAAAGTCCTCCTTATTGTCCTCTTCGACGTGTCGAAGGATAATGGTAGCTTGACCCTTCCCTGAGACTTCTGTGATCTCGTCTATTAGCATTGCGAATACCCCAGACAGTCCGGCAAGACCTCATCCAGCACCAACCGACCTGTAGAGCTAAATATGATTATGGTGACACCTGCTCGTAATGTCACAATAGCATGAATTCTACTTTTGGAATAAGAGACCTATTTTTTGAACAGAATTTGCAGTGTGACCCACCTGTGATATCGATCAGCTCGTCATGAACGGTTTTGCTAATGTGGGTGGAGTTGGCTCGGCTGGCCAAGCTGATGAGGATGCGGTTGATGTGGCATCTCCTCCCTGGGCTCGGTAACACAGAAGTGCTCTGACGACTCTTTCTCCCGTTTTGCTGGGAATAAAGATGTCCAATGGACCATCATCTCGATGCCCACCGAGAGGCAGCATATTTCGTCCGTGAAAGAGGCTGCTCTCATTGATCTGAACCAACAGGCGCCGGTTGGTCTCGATTTGCTACTTCTTCTTCTCCTGTAGAATGGTGTCGACAGCCCTCGTCGGGTTTCGCAAAGTGTCGAAAACCCCCTCCATTTTCGCCATAGCGGTCACGTGATATCCGTACTTATTGTGACTGCTGATCAGTTCGGTGGCATTTTTGTACCTGCACATCGGCTTTAACACCAAGTTGCCTAGCCTATAGTCTCCAAATCCGCCCGTATTTCCGTCAAACAGAACACATGCAACGCAGTATCCACCCTCGTTCAGCAACCAGTACTTCAGCCAGGGGTATTTGATGCACCAGTTTGGTTGGAATTGCCTCTTATGACCACCTTCTTCAATGAAGGGTAGCGACTCGACAGCGGGGCAGTCTGGTTGATTAAGGCCACTTTCTCGGAGTCTGTGGCCGCCTTGTTCCCAATAGAGTTGGCAACGTCCACTGGATCTGCGGGAAGTGTCAGTGTGCCATGCGAAAAATGAGAAGTGAGTTCCTTGGCCCCCTATTCCTCATGGTGGGATTCGGCTTCGCTGTCGGATCTACAGTCTGTCGATGTCGAAGTGCTTGGCCTGTTGCTCCAGCTCATTGACATCAGGCTCACAATCACTACTCGTCTTGGCCACTTTGGTCTTGAACAACGATGTCATCTTCATATCGCCGGCTTGCTTCATGGTACACGCCCTGTGAATGAGAGGGAACTAATGTATTACATGGAAAAGCCCAGCCGCTCACATCACTCCATGTCCGTAACAATATATAATAAAAAATCACTTACTTCGCACTGCTGTGTTTCAGAGAGAAGGTGATGCAGAGAAGCTGCTGGTGTAGTTGCGAGGAGAGAGGATGCTGGAATTAGTTCCGAAAGTGAAAGATGCCAGCGAGAACATGCCCAGCTCAGGCCAGCTGACAAGCGTGTGAGTCAGGATGCGCGATCCGACTGGTCAGCAAGTCAAGCGCATGCGCCGTGTGTCCGCCGTGACTCAAAACACGGCGTGCCGACTCGAAAAGCGATGCAAGCCAGGCACACTGTGTGGAATTTACCCCTGGATCCGCCCGTTATCATCCTATTTAATATTCGCTAACATCCTATTTAATATCACATTGCGATCCACTATTATTAACACTATTATTTTACATCCAATTAAGTATCATATTGTGATCCTATTTTATCTAACATCATATTAAACATCCTGTTCAACGTGCTATTAATATTCATTAAACCATAACTCGTGTATACCAATTTGTAACAAGTTATACTCAATCAATCATGTTTTCATCTGTTAATTCTTAAATACATTATATTTGCGTTAAAAAAAATATAATAATAGCGTAGGCGAGTTGCAAACAGCTTCCCACGTCGCTGGACCACTGTTAGCCTTGGGCCAATCCACTTTTCCATCCTGAGTCTCAATAAAAGACTCCTACAAGCGAATCTTTTAAGCTGCTCGCCTCCACTTCTCGTACGCTACTGATTCACTCCTCATAATATTTGTCTAAGTTATCGCTAAAAACGCGTTTTCTATGAATCCAATATGGCTGACCATACTGACGGATTTATCATATTAAATGAATTTGTACGGATAAGAGGGCACTGAGTTTTTTATGAAGATCTCGTAGTTCTGGAGACCGTTTTAAAAGGAGAAATGAACATTGTTTTTCTTAAAATATGTTTTGTCTGCGGGGTAAAAATGGGAATTCAAACTTTAAGTTATTATCAACAACAACCGATTCTAATAAAGACAAAATAAACTCTGAGATGAAATAAAACTAAGGTTTTAATAATAATTATAGGACACAGAGCACAAAAAGAAATTTCTCATAGTGAAAAAGATAAGATACCTGGATTAAGTTTGTAGTGTGCCGCAAAGTGAACACGGGGGGTTTGAAAGCTTCGCTTGAATGAGTCCCCCCTTTTGAGACTTGGGATGGCGATACGCTGCTCGCCAACAGTGATCCGGTAAGGAAAGAAGCTGTTCCCAGCTCGCCGCACGCTACTTTATTTACATTATTTTGTCATTGCCTCCTTTCATACACCCGTCTATCTGCAATGGTTCCCAGACTCAGGCTGGAGCGTTAAGTCATAACGTTTTCAAGCGGCGTTCGTCGTCTTGTTTCTTTAAATTAATCTGAACAACCAGGATTGGTATGTGTGCAAACTGGTGGTTTAAAAGCTGCGCTTTAATGGGTACTTTTTTTTAAAGATTCAGATTGGCACAGTTGATACACCGCTCACCAACAGTGGTCCGGAGATGCAAAAAGCTGTTCACAACTCGCCACACACTTATTTTGTTCTTTATTTGTCCATCGCTCCTTTTCCGACACTCTTTTATCTCTAAGCTGGAAAACAAGAAAAATGGATAATTGAATTAATGAATGATATACAAGGAACTATTTCTAAACTAAGTTGTAGTTCTTACTGTTGATTGCCCCTAAGTTGGCAGCTTTAAATCAAAATAAAATATTATTCCAGAATCTGATGAAATTATTAATGCACAAATGAAAAAAAATAGGATAAAATGATAGCGAATGATATACTGTTAACGTAAGATGCCGGTTACTCAATTAGTCACAAGTAGCAAGAGCATATAACAGGAATTCCATATAGTAATTATCCATAAAGAAAATAATTTTTCTCTCTTAGTTTAGTTATGACCTAGGTATGTACATTTGAAGTTTCCATCCAATTTATTTTTAAGAGTTCCATTAGAGTTGGAAAAAACATAATGATAAAGTTAAAAAAGCATGAGTGCTATTTTTATTTTACTTTTTGTTATATTCGAGTGTTTTATCGAAGTTATTTCTAAAATAGATTTTCAATTTTAATCTTTATCAGAATTAAATAGGTAATGGCCTCTAAAACGAGTAAAGCAAAATTAACTTATTACAGCAAAATTTAAAATAAAAATAAGAATCGTGAGGATTTCATCCTCTCCCCCCCCCTCCGGATTTATAATGAATTCCGATAAAACGTTTTCTGCCCATTAAGCCTAAAATATAAGCATCGCTGTGAAAAAAAGTAGACCAAGAATAAATTATTAGGAGATATGAATATATTTATAACTTTTAAAAAAAATTTACACCAAAAAGGGAATTGGTAAAGTCGGATAGGCCGTACTGAAGGATGTTTGGGGGTATATTGAATTATTTACCAAAGTTTTTTCTAAAAGTTTATTTAGACATCGAAAAGGTAGGGCTGTTTTTTTCGTATATTCAAAGCTTTTACCCATGTTATTTCTGAGAGTTGCTTTAGAGTTTGAATAAACAGGGATAAGGGATGGGTTTTCGTATATTTGAAGCTTTTATCCATATAATTTTTGAGTTACCATTTTCTCACCCTATAATTTTTACTCCCTGAATATAAGAATAAAGATGAGAAAGGTTTTGAATAAAGTAAATTGTAAAAATATTGCGTACGAAGAAGTATTTAAAGACGAGTTTATTAATTAAAGTTTAGAAGAAAATAAAGATTAAGATTACAAAAGAGAAAATTAAAGAGAAGTTATTCGTAAAGATATTGAAAGTATTCTACTTGGAGAAGATATAGATAAAGAAAGAAAAGTAATAAATATATTTGACACTTGAGGAAACCTAACTGCTCGATTCAATACTGAAATGTAAACCGATATCTTTACCTTGGCCTTAGGCCAGAGACTCCTGGAGGTCTGTTTGAAAAGTGCAAGCTCCTTCTGTAAGAAGTGGCAAAACCACTCCACTCGTATGCTATATTATAAATCTTATTATTACGGAAAATGCAGCGCCTAATTTAACCTTCTGACTCTATAATAAAATAAGTGCTGCATTAAATAAAGTACTATCTTGGATATTAAAAAAACAACAACCTCGTTAAGCTAGTCAGCGCCAGATCCGGACAGTAGCGCAATGATTACACTCTGAAACAATATTTAATTATGTTAAGTTAAGGAAAATGTGATATGGCTAGTTGATGCGGAGTGCCACTCTGTATATAATTGTGTTTGTGCCACTGACTTGACGACAATTCCTCCTGTACGCACGGCAAGATCAGTGCTACTTGAATTGTCACAAAGTGAGGTGTGCTGCTCTGAGTAGTGCATTACTTTATATGATCAAGAAAGTGTGTCGTCCTTTCTCGTGTAATAGTAGAGTCGTAATTAATTTGGTATTGCATATGCAATCTACCTTTCCATTGAATATTTACCCACCTACAATTCCTATACTATAGTACCTCCTTTTATTTTTTATATGATATTTTAAGATGCTCATGACTATCATTAGAACTGAGCTGTCTTCAGGCTCATTCTGAAATGTCTACATCGGCGCAAAGAAGACCAAACAGAGCATTGCACCTAGCTCTAAACTTGAAAGATAGAATAAGATGGGGAGGAGTTTGGAAGAGAGGGTGGAGGGTAATAGTGAGAAAAGGAAGGAAGTGGTAGTAATATATGTGTTTGGGAGTGCCCAGTGAACGGACCATCTCCATTTGTTATTTTGTTTATTTTTTCGTATTTGTTATTAATGTAGTCCCACTGCGGGATATTTTTATTATTTTCTACTTGTTATTGAAATATTATTTTGTCCCATTGTGTTTTTTTGTTTTTTCACTCTCTCATTATTTCGCAATTTTCTCTTACTTTTTAGTTGTACTTTGGTACGGGTTCCGTTGTTCTGGTGTTAAGGAGGTACCTTTTGTATCCATCATCCTCTGCCTCTAGGCCAAAAGCCGCTACAGTCTCCATAGGGAGAATAGTCTCTAGTCTTGCCCAGATGTCTCAACCTTGTTTATAGAGGTATGTGTTCAGTGGTTCAAGACCTTTTTCTGCATGCAGGCTCCTCGAGGTCCGATACTCATACCACTTATCGTTGGTAATAAACCGGAGGCCTCGATTTTATTGAGTCTTGACATATTTCTTCTTGACGCCGCGTTGAACGGAATAGCAGGGTACACCAGTTTCGATCTGACTAAACTGGTGTACAACTTCTTTTTATTCGTTGTGCTGAGGTTTCTGAATCGGAGGAGTTTATAAAGTTCAGTTTTAGCGTATCCAATCCTGGAGATGACGTGTCTGTTCATTCCAGTAGTGGCAAGTTTGTAGCCGAGGACTGACAGGTGCGGTGAGTAGTTAATTTTGCAGTTTTCTAGATTGAGAGGAACGTAACGATGTCTCTCTATTGCGTTTCTAAGAATTTTGATACGTTGGTCTGTATTATCTAGCATTTCTCCAACCTGCAGGTTCTTTCGTCTTCTGCTGTCGTGGCTCTGGCTATCATCTTTGCAGAATTTATTCTTCGAACCACAACTTGGGTAATATCGTCCGCATATTGGATGTTGAGAGTTCTTCCATCGGTTGGTTTATGGGTCTCTCGTAAAGATGGTGTAGAGAGTGGGGTTGAGGCTTCCTCCCTGAGGGACGCCGGGCAGGAGCTCGAAGGCTTTCCCTGTGTACTTTTCGAAGACGATGACAACTTGCCTGTTGGTCAAGTAGCTACAGAGGATCTTTACGAAATGGGGGTGAGTCTTAGTCGAGAGATTTTCTACTTCAGGCCGTCGATCCAAACTTTGTCAAAGTCCTTCTGTACGTATCTGCAAACTATGTCAATCCAGCAGGCCCTAACCCGACCTGCTGCTGTAGACTATGACAGTTTTTATGCTTCGGTGGCTTCTGAATCCGTGCTGTTCCTCGTTCAACATAGTGTTCTGACAGGTGTTTTGATAATCTTCTGTTGATAATTTTCTCAAAAACCTTCCCAACGGTCTCCAGCAATGAGCTAGGTCTGAAATTCATGACCTGGCCTCCCAGGCTTAGGGATGAAAATCATTTTCTAGGTTTTCAGCCTAACTGGGAAATATTTCATTGCTAGGGACGAATTGGGCAGATTCAACAGCCAAGTCTTAAATCTTTCGGTGCCTCCTTCAGGTGTCTAATTGTAATTTGGCTGAGGCCTGGGGCTTTAGGCTTGAATGATGCGATTGCTTCCGACAATTCCGCACTGGTGATGGGGTTTCCCTCATGAGAGTTGCCATGAAGACAATGGAGGTACGAGGTTCCATAAGGATCGAATCTGCCTTCCCTCATCTCCATGTACTCGAGAACCTGATCCTCGGAGCCTAGGTCAAAGTTCTTCTACTCTTCATCCGAGATTTTGAAAACGTTTTTCCAGACTCCACGGGACAGCCTCTCCTTCTCTATGGGAGTGGTCGCGGTGGTACCTTCGTGCGAAATTGCAGTTGGGCCATGGAAACGGGAGTTCCCCTATACTCTGTTGACTGTTGCCCAAAAGGATTTCGGATCCCTTCAGTGTCTAAATTTTCAATTAGTCGGTTTTACTTCTCCCTCAGTTCGTGCGCCGGCTTGGTGTTCAGCTGTCCCCTGAGGTGTTGAACGAGTTGGAAATCCATGGGCCTGAGGTAGCCCATTTCGAGGATGTGGTGTAGACATCAGTAAAGCGCTCTAAGTGTTTCATTACATATGATGCTTATTTTGGCATACCTATGGGTGACCAAGACACAGCTTAAACACCTCTTATATTCTGTCTAAGTTGCTGATCAACATTGGAAATGTTATTATGTGGTAACTGCAATTGCATGCCATTCAAAATTCCACGCATTTAGAGAGAAAACACCAACCACCATGGTGACTGCTACTTTAGAATTGTTGACATGTCTAAGTACAAGTAGGGTAAAGATAGATAAAAACGATTATTGTGTATCCGAGCATTCGATCATCAATTGCTCGCGCGCTACACTTTGGAGATTTACCACTCCACATACCCACTTTCTTAAACGTGACTTCAGATGATGATCCCTGATCTGAAGATAACGATGCTGTTACCTTTAATATAGCAAGTTCAAACCAATCCCCTCATAATCTTAACCAACATGGGCTAGATGAGTTAATCAGGGATTTTAACCTTAACGAGGAAAAAACAGGGGATTTGATATATCATCTCAAATAATTGAATTCAGTTGATTCCAGTTACAAAACGTCTATATACAAGAAAAGACATACCTATAACTTTTATCATTTTCTTCAAAGTTTGTTGAAACAATATGCTGGTTTGTTGTTTCGATGTTACTAATCTTTTTGATGCTTTAGGCATTGACTACAACCTTTCTGAGTGGCGTTTGTTTTTTTACAGCTTCACAAAAAGTATTAAGTTCGCATTTCTTCACAAAGGAATCGAATATTCACAAATTCAAGCGTGACACTTAGTTAAGAAGAAGGAAGATTACAAAAATGAAAAAAGAATTGGGACAAGATTAATTCCACAGGCCACAATTGGGATCCATATGGAGACTTCCAAATGCTAGCATTCCCGCTTGGGCTACAATAAGGTTATACATAGTATTCTTGCTTTCTCTGTTTATGGGATAGTATCACAGATGATCAAACTATCCCAGAAGATAATCAAGCTCTCAGGAATGAATTAACTACTAGTACACACAATGTACGATATTATGTTCTTCTTGGAAGAAATAAGATAGTGCTTGAAGTATCCCAAAGAAGATTCTAAACGTTTGCTCTATTTAACTGAAATAAACAATCACATAACATAAGTATACAAATAAGATAATACATATAATAAACACATCTTGCATAAGCACTCACACAAAGAGGCACACATAATTCAGAAAATTAGTATACTCCCGCATAAGCACACATACAAATATAGACAGGTGTACATATCACAAACTAAGAATTTTTAATGTCAATATGTATAAGTGGCATAATGTTGGTTTCACAAACCTAGGAGTCCAGTTAGTAGAGGAACTTCAAGATATTCATTTTCCTACATTATCTATAAGGTATGCCTGAAGGGGATGAAATACAAGATCCTCCAGCTTGGCATAAGCGCAAATCTTGAAAAGATCCTCTGTCACTATGTCATGGAGAGGTCTGCTTACATCAGTATAGGGCGCACGGAAGGCCCAGCCTTTCTTCTACAGACAGGATATCGTCAAGGCTGGTGCCTCAGTCTGACCTTAGACTCGATATATACAGCCGACATCCCCGGATCAGGCTACCCCAATAGCCTAAACATCCAGTTCACCGATGACGTAAGTCAACTAATAGTTAGTGGATATAGAAACGCGCCTTGGCAAGCTCGAATGACTGCACAGAAAATGATGAAATTTAACGAATATGAATCAAAATTAAAAATCTGAACTAATGGCGACAAACTCAAGATCGTCCCAATGGGAAGAAGAAAAACAGCAGATGTGAGAGTGGGAGATACGCGTTATCCATACACGAACGAGTGCAATGTACTCGGGATGAAGATCACTTCTAACTGGTACAGGAAGCACGTCAAAGAACCGATCCAGAAATCAAAATTGGCAGTCAGAACCCTCTATAGTTTCAGAAACCTCAGCCAAACAAATAAAAGGAAACTGTATCTGGCGCTAGTTAGATCCACCCTCATCTAACCCTTAGCATCTCTGTTCAGCGTCTCAGAAACAGCAAAAGTAGAAATTCAGAGGATACAAAACAAGTGTATGTATATCATCAGCAATACACGAAGAAGGGATAGGAGGAAGCAAGTGGATCAAGCCGCTCAATACGATCTTAAAGGAAACAGCGTCAGATATGAGAGAGAAAATTACAACGAATAGCACTGAGGAAATTAGAGCAGAAAACCAACGAGGTCCAAGTCACGCAAGATTCCCAAGCAGCGCCAGCGATCTTGGAAACGCAGTTGTCCCGTTTTTTGTATAGGAAAGAACTACCAACAAAAACCGACGAAGAAAAACAACCGATAAAGACGAAACAAACCGATTTAACTTCAAAAACAGAAGAAGACCACCACTACCTAATGATGACAAGGAAGAATAAAAATAAGAAAGTATGAAACAGAGAACACACAAAAAACAAACATGAATACAAACAACCAACGATGAAAATAACAAAAACAACATTTACAAGAAATCAAAAGAATACACACGTAAGAATCAATGAAGAAAAAAAAACACATAAAAGGAACCAAACACCACGTCGAGTAAAAAATAGACGCTAAATTAGTACACGAATCCCAAAGTTTGAACGCCAATTTAGTAATATATATGTGCATACTTATTCGTGCACATAAATAAATATTAAAAACAACATTAATAAACCAAACAAAGAAAGAGATTATTAGCCTGATCTCCAGGCAACTTTTTAACCCTAAGATATCCTTATTTTCACCACTATTCCCCTTCCCCTATTCTTGTACACCACGATCTCTCACAAACACTTACCTCACCACTTTCCACCAAGGTCAAAAGTGAAAGTCTGTCATATAGCAATAAATCTAATCATACTTTTATTTAATATTTGAACCTAATAAAGAAAGAAAAACAGGTTAGTTATAAACTTAACCCAAAACTAAATTATAACAATCTTCCTCTCTACAAAGAGAAAAGGCTAAAATACAATGAAATACTAGATGAAGCGTCTAATGCGAGTATTTGTAGGATCTTGCAGTTTTCAATGTAACGTTCAACGGGATTTCTAGGTCGAGTAGAGTGAAGAGGGATATTTTCAGGGAAGGCTTCAGGGAGAGCAACTGGAGGAGGAACATGATGAATTAGGATCTCGTTCAGTTTTAACATTTATAGGAGCATCAAGAAACGGAATGGGGGATTTTGTATCGGAATTAAGATTAGGAATATCTTCGATCTCGTTTAACTGGCTCTCTCCGGCTGGGGCTAAATCGTGGATAGCCACTGTATCTTCTCGGCCGTCTGGAAATCTGACGTGTGCATATTTAGGAGCCACCGGGAGGACGTGTTCCCAATGGTTAATGCTCATGTTTCTAGACTCCAGCTCCAAGGTAACAGCTTTCCATACAATTCCTACATAGCGCTCGCATTGTCCATTTCCGGTAGGATGGTAAGGTGTTGAACGACTCGTTGGAAGTCCTTTCTCGTGCAAAAATGATTTTATTTCGGCAGACATGAAAGAAGTACCTAAATCCGAATGCACGTACCCTGCTAACCCGAAAAGAGAAAATAACGCAGTAAGACACTGTATAACAGTTGACGAGTAATTATCCTTACAAAGAAGAGCAAAGGGAAAACGCGAGTATTCTTCTATCAGAATTAATAAATACTCATTGGGAGAAGAAGGCGGTAGTGGCCCTTTAAAGTCCAGGCTGATTCCATCCAAAGGGCGCATTGCACGGATAAGCCTTTGCCTCTCTGAGCGATAATATCGACGTTTTAACCTTTGACACGTTTCGCACCTGACACCACTCGCTTAATGTAATCTACCGAATAAGGCAAGTTTCGTACTTGAACAAAATGGTGAAAGCGTGTAATCCATGGATGACAGAGAGCTTTATGAAGCTCGACAAGATTATTGTGAGTCATGCTTGAGCAGAAAATACATGATAGGGCGTCAGCAGCTCTTGGAGTCTTTGAAGCACACAAGCCTCCGCACGACCACAACGTTGTAATCCAGATCGCAGAATTACTGATTTCGACAGATGCCTTTTTCCCACAAAGGTGATCTACATTTTAACGTGGGAGCCACAGGTATCTCTCTTCAGCGTATGGCAACGGCCGTAAAGTTGACCAGAAATGGTAGTCCATCCGGCGAAGTGCCTCATTTGATACTGCCCAAACTTCGCTTTAATCGCGCATAAACCATTTTCATTTGACTAGAATTAATTGGATTTAATTATTTCTCTGATTAATCACGCAATTAACCGACACCGCTCACATTTCTTTATCATTGGAATTTAAAACCCCACAATTGTTTCTCTGTGTGACTTCACACCGCTTTCCTTATCATAGATATAGATGTCGATGCTATTAAAATGTGGGGTTGCATTAAAGAATAGACCAAAAGTAACATTTCCCCAAGGATTAGATTTCCGATAAAGTGATGTGAACAAAATTTCTTGCTCGACTTAAGGAGAAATTGTCATTAATTGCATGGGATTCATTTATCATTCTTACTGGCGAATTTTAATGGAATTTCTTTTGTCAACGTTGTTACAAATCATGATTTTTAATCCCCATATCAGTGACAGCTGATTTGATAGTAAAATTCCCCAGTAAACAGGTAGGAATTATATATATTTTAAAATTTAAACAAAGTGATGAACGTAAATAAAGAGAAAATGTGTAGAAGATATATATAGCTGCAGATTCTAGTACTTGCATTGGGTCCGGAAGGGCACGCAATCCCCAAATTTCATCTGAATTATGGTTGCCCATATATACTTGAAACTTAAAATATGTATGAACAAAGTATTGTGTTAAAATTTTGATTTCATACTTATCCATTCGATTACACTGGTCAACACACTTTTGGTTAACTTATGTTTTGTGGTTGTTTTTAACTAATTTTGACCTGTTGATTTCAAATATAGGATCCATTTATTTGTAACACATCATGTTTTCATTCTACCTCATATTCTTATTTTACGACGCACTGGGTAAGGATAGTTTCCTAAGTGTTAGAGCTTCAAACTATAAATTAAAATGTCAACAGAATTTGAAATGATAAATGCATTGAAAGATAACATCACCTATTACTAAATACATACAGGTTATTTTCTAATATAATGGAGAAAACACAAGCAATCGTACACATACCTATACATTCATGGAATAAATTTTCGCTTGTGAGAGTGTCTGGAGTGTTTGATGTTTACAGTCTCGTTGAATACTCCAACAGTAGCCTGCCATCATGTTTGTGCTCCATCGGCATTGGTATATCTCCTCCATAATCTTGATATTTTGATGAAAATGCTCTCCGAGTTCATCACTCACGTTGCAAAGATTAGCAGGAAGTTCATCATGATGTCACTTGAGGAAATTAACCTTTATGTTCATGTTGCAGCCTAAACGATGAAAGCTATCAAGTAACGTCGCTATCAAATCCTTGTAGTTAGCAGCCTTTTTGTTTCCAAGAAATCCTTTCACAACAGCCATAAATGAATCACAATCTCCTTTTTCTATGTCAATCATTAAACTCGAGAAGTTTTGGTTTTCCATTAACTTTCTGATATGTGGCCCATCAAAAACTCCAGCCTTTATTTAATCAAAACTTAAGCCAGGAAATATTGCACATATGAATTTGAAACAGTCACCCTCCACATTAAGAGCTTTCACAAATTGGTTCATCAGCCCTAGTTTAATATTAAAGGGTGCGCCACTGCGCCTTTATTCACATGTACAAGTAATATTTATTTGAGAGATATGAACTATTTAAAACATTTGGTGAAGCACCTCAACAGAAAGTAATACACAAATATTATTTTAGGTAATTAACCAGAGGCAGGCGGAGCACGAGTGTCGGCCGAGCTTGCTTGCTTGTTGTGTATAGAAAGAACAGAGAGGGACCGCTGTATGTGATACGGCAGTCAGGTAGTCAGAGAGGAGCGTTGCGGAAAACATTTACGAAAAGGACAATGAGAGTTGATAGGTCGGTGGCTATACACCGATGCGTTGTGTTGTTGTGGGGGCGTAGGTTATGTGGAATTGACTGGGCGAGGGTTGGGGGTAGGTCAGGAGGGGGAGGCTGACTGCTCATGCGGAAACGCGCTATTCATGATGCCTACTGGTTTTATGCGAAGAACGGTACGGGCGGCGGGTGTTCGTGGGCCGCGGGATATCGCGGCGCCATCGTGTACCTTCTCACGTGTAGCGAGGTGTATAGTGGGTCTGTGGTGAGTTTGTCAATATGTTTAGTGAGTCTGGTGTGAGCGTAAGTGTTGAGGGGCCGGGGGCGCATTTTGGTGTCTTTTTTATGTAGTGTTTTTTTTCCTCGACGGTGATTGGAGTGGTTAGTGTGAACGTGTAATCGAGCACCTCTATTCGTATCAGGGGGGCAGGCCTTAGCTCGTGAACGTGAGCCCGACACCACTCCTGGATTTCTTGGAAGTGCTCCTGCGCATGTGGTTTTGGTGGGTTGTGCGTGTGTACTGTGTCCCAATGGGACCTGAATGCGTCGAGGATGTCGTTAGTGTCAGTGAGTGTGTGGTTGTTTATTTTGAGTGTGATCGAGCTGCATGGTTCAGTGCCCAGCATCCTTTTTACGTGCCGCCAGAAGAAGGAGGGATCCGTGCAACGGGTGTCGTCCGCAATGCGGACGACCTCACACCACTGCCGGTTCCTGTCTAGCTGCACGCACTGAAGGATGCGGGCACGTAGTTGATTTATGTTATGTTGTCTTGGGCCTCTGGTGTAGTGGTTATTGTACTGTGTGATGAGTCTCTGTGTGTGTATTGAGAATGTGAAGTGTTTTATGCAGGTGTAGTTTTTTTGTGGTGAGTGTAGGTTTCGTGCGGCGGTGATGGTGTCTAGAAAGTGAGCACCAGTGGTGGTCTTTAGTCCTGGATTGGTGTCCTCTAGGTCGAGGTTATGTGGTGTATTTGTGGATATGTTACTCCTGAATTCTACCCAGTTCGTGTTCCTGTAGTCGTATAGAGGTTGTGTAGGGATGAGTATGGGAGATGTGGATATGAGAAGGCATATCGGTATGTGGTCAGATAGTACGTGGGGACCGGGTGATATGTGAGTGTAGAATCGTGTGGCATAGTCGTTGCGGAAGACCACATCCGGGGATGTGGTGCCTCCGTGCGTACCGAAGAATGTGGGGAAGGCAGGGCCGATGTGCTCGCAGCGGTAGCGCCGCAAGGCACCGGCAAGTAACTTCCCGCATCGTTTGTGTTGTTGGAAAGGAGTGTCGGGTGGAAAGCGTTGAGGTCCCCCGCGAAGAAGATAGGCAGATTGTAGTTTGATAGGGCCCGGAGTGGGACTTCTAAGTTTAACTGTATTCGTGGTGGTCTGTAGTGAGTGGCCACTATTATGGGGCCGGAGCTTGTCTCAATCTTGCAGGCTAGAAAGGAGGTGTCATGTGTGTTGACGAGGGAGTGGTGTATGTTGCGCTTTACTAGAATCGCAGATCCTAGGTGCCGCGCCTGTGGAAATAGTTACGTGTAATAGCCTGCAATGCGGAATCTGTTGTTGGGAGGGTGTAGGCTGGTAGAGTTCAGGAGTACTTTGTCGGATCTTTGTGTGTTGAGGACCCAGTTGGCGACCGTATGGCGAATACCGTGCCAGCTGCGTACGTTTAATTGTATTAGGCTAAGTCGACCTATTGTCGTGGGCGGAGTGTGCGGGAAGCTGACTTGCCTGGTACCGTCCCCTTCTCCTTGGTAATTGCCCAAGAGGCATGAGGAGCGAGTACCTTAACGCGTGTAGACTGTTGTTTTGTGTGGGTCACGGCGGTGTTGTTGGGTGGGGGAGCCGTAGTGGAGGGAGGAGTGTGTTCTGTGGGCGGAGACGTCGAGGTGGTGGCTTTGGAGGGGGTAGAGTCTTGGTGGGGGGATTTTGTAGCGGCGGTGAGTGGTGTATAGCTGGGAAATGAAGGGCTAGAGATAGTTGGAGAGGTACAGATTATTAGAGGAGGGGTGTCGGGGGAGAGAGGAGGTTGGGTCGGCGGAGGGGTGGGAGGAAAAGGGGTTGAGGGGGAATGAGTCGGAGGCAAAGGAGTGGAAGGGGGAGGAGCGGAAATAGGAGGAGTGGAGTGAGAAGGAGTGGAAGGAGGAGGAGTGGGGGAAGGAGGGGGGGAGGAGGAGTGGAAACGACAGGAGAGGGGGAGGTTTGTTTGTCCCGTGCCTGTGTGCGCGGGTGGGGCTTTGGGGTGGGGTTTTTTGGATTGGCACGGGGTGTGGTGGACTGAGTGAGAGTGGGGGGTGGGGTGACGGTGGAAGCTGTGGGAGAGGGGGTGGAGATGGGTGGGAGAGGGTTGGTGGCAGTGAAAGGAAGGCGGGGTTTTGATAGAGAGGTGGAAGGGATGCGGGCAGGAGAGGTGGTTGGGAAAGAGGCGGGAGCAGTGGCAAAGGACAGGCGGCGGGGAGAGCGTGATGAAAGTAGGGGCCAGTGATTCCCGGAGAAGTGGGGTGTACCCATCGGGGTGGGGAGGAATGCGGGTATGCTTGTGTGTTCGTCTATTAGAGCGAACACCTTCTCAGGAAAGGTGATCTGCTCTATGCCATTGGAGACGAATAGTGTGTTCAGTAGTTTTGCGTATAAGCGAGGGTCGCCCCTCGACATGTCTTTTGCCACCGCTGAGAGCAGGGTGGCCAGGTGTAGTTTTGTTTTTGTGTTGTTGCTTGTGTGATATTGGGTGGAGGTGGGCGTGTAGAGTGGGGTGAGGGTGGTTGTGTGATGTGTGGGTGAGGTGTGGTTGCTGCAGGGAAGGTTGGGTGCGTCTTGGGTAGGGCAGGGGAAGCAGGCAGCGTTGCGCCGGCAGCTGCGGCGAATGTTCTGGTGAAGGGAGGGGGCGGGGCGGAGTGTGTGGGTGTATGTGTTTGTTTTGGGCGCCGAATAGCCTCCACCTCGTCATGGCAGGCCTTACTCAGGTAAGGACATCTGGGGTTGACGGCGAGGTGGTTGCCGCCACAGTTTACACAGAGGGCTGTGGTTGAGGTGCAAGACGTGTAGTGGTGCCCCACTACACTGCACTTTGAGCACATTAAATCTGCTGAGTATGTGCTGGTGTTGTGCCCGGTCTTGTAGCACCGGTGGCATTGTGTGGGTCTAATGTTATGTTGTTCTTCAATGCTTTGTGAGTTTGTGAGGGTGCCGCAGACCTTGATGCCTTGGCCTAGCAGCATGTTTTTTGTAGGGTCGCTGGACAGTGTGATCACTGCTTAGTTCTTCGACCCGTTGAAATACAGGGCCTTGATGACCTCCTCCCCATACTACTGACGGAGGTGAGTGCGAAGGTCATCATTTGTGAAGGCCAGCCACAAAGGGTTGGTCCTTGTCACACGAATCTGGTATCTCTTTAGGATACCGTCAGCGAGTTTCGTTGTGAGGTTGTGTGTGCTGAGTACGGCGCTTGTTTTTTCGTGGAAGGTTAGCGCGTTCTCCTGTGAACGGAAGACGAGCTTGTGAACTGTGCGTAGTTTGATGATGTTGGTGATCGGGGTGTCGTGAGTGGCGGCTAGGTTTAGTAGCGTGTGGTGGTTGATTGTGGTGGGTGTTGTTTCGCAGGTATGTGATAGTATTAGGTGTGTGTTGGTTGCCATGGTTGTAACTTTAACGGTTTCTATTAAATTTTATTTGGGAGTACCCCCGCCCTGCCGATAAGGACCCCGTGAACATGACTCGGATGTGGTAAAGGGTGATGGATGAGTATGAGTATGGACCTGGTTGGGCTCCTCAGAGGGTGTAAAAACATGGCGGACTTAATGATGACTGAAGCCAGAATCAACTGACTCCAGTCGGGGTGCCGCCCACTCTATTGGGTTTTGGGTATTTAACAGTTACGTCCGACATTTCACAGAGACGGTAGTGTCTCCCTCTTTGGTTTTGGACGGTGGCCGCAGGTTAGGTTGTTATGCCTCCCCGCGTTTGTGACTGAAATCCCGATCCAGGTTGCTTCTTCCTCTGGGTTCCGCAGCGGGGTAAGCCTCAGACCCACTTTCCCCAGAGTTTGCAATTATGCCTTTTCTAAGTAGAACAGCATAGTTGCAACGAAGCTATATGTGTAGAGTCACGTACACGGAGCCAGACATCACGGCGGAGCAGGGATGGGGGGATGGTTAGCACGTCATAACAGAATGACGCGCCTGGGAAATAAAGGATTTTTTATTCTGGGGGGCAGGGGGGTGACTGGAGGTCCTATTTAGGTCCGGGAGTATCTGGCAGGTCGATGAATACTACCGTCCTCGGTATGGCTGTTGATCAGGAGTGGTCTTGGAGGTGACTTCCCTCGACTTTACCTCCTTTGCAGGCTAAGACTTCTCTTAGGTCGTATAAATCTCGAGGATTTCCGATGTGTGTCGGCCGAGTCAGTTCAGTTTGTGTATAGAAAGAACAGAGAGGGACTGCTGTAATACGGCAGTCAGGTATTCAGAGAGGAGCGTTGCGGAAAATAATTAAGAAAGGGACAGCGCGAGTAGATAGGTCGGTGGCTATACACCGAAGCGAGGTGTTGTTATGAGGGTGTAGGTTATGTGGTATTGACTGGGCGAGGGTTGGGGGCAAGTCAGGAGGGGGAGGCTGACAGCTCATCCGGAAACGCGTTATTCACGATGCCTATTGGTTTATGCGAAGAACGGTTTCGGGCGGCAGGTGTTCGTGGGCCGCGGGATATCGCGGTGCCATCGCGTACCTTCTCACGTGTAGCGAGGTGTAAAGTGGTGAGTTTACCGAGTTGTTTTGTAAGTCTGGTGTGAGCGTAAGTGTTGAGAGGAGTTAGTTTGTTGTTGTTGTGTAGTGCGTCCATTCTCGAGTACAGCGGCGAACGGCAAGCGCGCTTCAGAGCAGAGTTCTGAATGCGCTGAGCCTTTCGCTTCCACGTGTCGCTCGCAGCTACGAGCAACAGTGGGGCGTACATGAGAATGGGACGCACGAGTGCTTTATATAAGTGTAGTTTTAGTTTTTTACTCGCTGGGTAGAACCTACCCAGCGATGCGTTTGTGCATGAGGCTCTTGCTTGTATTATGTTTTGGTGTAAGTTGAACCTGAGGGATTTGTCGAATGTTACCCCCAGGATTTTGGTGCACTGTGTGTATGCGAGCCTTGTTGGGGTTTGGTGGATCATGTCTGGTGTGTGTGAGTAGATTTGTAGGTTGTGCATCAAGTGATCTCTAGCGCCGTAGAGTGTCATCTGTGTCTTCTAAGGATTCGTGGCAATCAGCCATTTATCCTCGTAATCTGTCTTCTCATCAAGTATTCTTTGTGCGCGGAGCGCGATTTCTTCGGGGGCCCGGCCGCTGACGAGAATGGTCTCGTCGTTGGCGTAGGCCACTATGTATGTCTGAACACAGTTTTCTGGTGGGCGTGGGGTGTCATTTGTGAACATAATGTAGAGTGTGGGTGCCAGTACGCTTCCTTGGGGAACGCCTGAACGTGGTGTGAAGGCTCTTGAAAGGGTGTTGTTGTATCTGATGTGGCAGCGCCGTCCAGTGAGGTAGTGTGAGAGGAGCCTTCTAGGGCAGAGAGGTAACTCCGTGTTGTTGGCGAGTTTCCAACGGAGTCCCTCGTGCCACACCTTGTCAAAGGCTTTCTACACGTCCTTACTGACGGAGAGAGTCTTTTGGTGTATCTGTCGTTTCTTCTGTATTCTGTCGTGTACGATGGTCACGGCTGCCTGAGTGGACCTGCCTCTCCTGAACCCGCATTGATGGGGGGAGAACCAGTCCCTCTCTTTCAGGAACTCCCGTAGGCGGCAGTTGACCATTCGTTCGAGTATTTTGCCTAGGTGCTCTAATAGAGCCTGTAATTGTTTGGGTGTTTTGGGTCTTTGTGTTGTTTATGAGGGAGTATATTGTGAGAGACTTTGAATATTTTGTGGAAGTGGCCTGAGGCTAGTGAGGCATTGAATAGATATGTGAGTGTGGGGTATATGTCTGCGGGGAGGTTATGTATGAGTGCGGCTGGTAGACCGGAGGGGGCGGGGGCGCGTTTTGGTGTCAATTTTATGTAGTGTTTTGTTTCCTCGACGGTGATTGGAGTGGTAAGTGTGGATGTATAGTCGAGCACCTCCGTACGTATCAGGGGGGCAGGCCTCAGCTCGTGAGCATGAGTCCAGCACCATTCCGGAATGTCTTGAAAGTGCTCCTGGGCATGTGGTTTTGGTGGGTTGTGGGTGTGTACTGTGTCCCAGTGGGACCTGAATGCGTCGAGGATGTCATTAGTGTCTGTGAGTGTGTAGTTGTTTATTTTGGGCCGAGAACCGAACGACAGCTTTTATACTCCGTCGCGAGTGACGTCAGCGCCAGCTGGAAACGTCATGGATTTATCGCGACGTCATAAATGACGTCACGGAAAAATCGCATACGCTAAACAGCGATTAATCCACGCGACGGAGCGTCAGCGAGGTTCGACTCGGACGGCACCCACGTGACCGTCGGCCTATGGGAACAGAGTTTCTGTTCCCAATGTTTGTCCTTGGCTCGGCTGTCCATTAAACACAGGACACACGGATATTTTGTATAGCTTCCTTGTTGGTTAAGTAAAAAATTTAACATTTTCAGATCCACACATATGATTCATTTGTGTTTATCATATTTGAGTAAATCTAATACAGATCTTATGCGTTAATGCTTCTTTTTTAAATGCACAGAGTGACCAATAAGAATCGCGCCGAACAAGTTTCCATTATGGAGTAATACACATTTTAGACTCTTCTTTCAACTTTCTATAAAAAGTCTCGATTCACTTGGATCATACTCTGAAACACCCATTGCGTTCAACAGTCCCGCCAAGTCACAACAGTAAACAGAACCTTCTTCAGTTTTAAAGAATGCCAAGAGATCTCTCTCCCTGTTTAGATTAAAAGTTACATTTGTTAATTCCTGCAACAAATTCTTCTCTTTAAGTCTAGCAGCTAACACTTCTGCTAACTCTTTTGACAGGCCTAGGTCTCTAGCTAAATCATTCAGTTCTAATTGGCTGAAGTTTCCACGGTCTTGGGTCGATGTATGTACAAAGTCTGGATCAATTTTAAGTTCATTGCTTACATCAGATTCACGTATATCACTTACATCGTCCAGTGAAACACTGGACTATTATCTGAATGAAGCACTGGACGAATTGCTGAATCAAGATTTGAGTAAATTATTTTATGTCTCGTTTTCTTGCTATAACCAAAAAGTATTTGTAAGACAAAAGTAGCAATCGTTCACATGGTTTTTTGGCTCCCGCCACACCATAAGAATGCCAAATCCTAGTTGTTTCCTTGTGCCCTTTGTCCATTGACGTAGATTTTTGACACATGGTTTACAAACATAGTACGAAGCCCACGGTTTATCCTGATCACCTAATTTAATCTTAAAGTAAGCCAAGTATGCTCTTTTCACAAAGATACTAATGTTCATTCTTTGAGTTGGTGCAGTAAAACAACCATAGCAAAACAAGTCAGGGGAATTCAAACATTTCCTTCGTAATGAGGCCATACTACTGAATGTTATTTTCTAAAACATATCTGAAAAAACACAGAATTATATTATACACAATTGTTTTATATATCTAGATGGGCATAAATATAAGTCTAAATACGTAGATAAAATAAAATAAGAAGAATACCAAACGCCTCCACACCCGTTCACTTGGTCGTAAGATAGCCTGCTACTATGAGTGGGACCAACATAGACCAGTCCATAAATAAAAAAACTTGACGTGATATAAGAAAGCTATTGCTAATTTTAAACTTGATGACCCCGAATTTCCCCAAAACAGGACTCAACCTTAATTCAGCAGAAAAAAGTTAAAATTTGTTTACCATTGTTATAGTTCCCAGCTCATTTTTGTCTCAACTGGAAATTGAGATGAATCGTCTTTGCTTCGATGCAAAACGAAGGCAGAATCTTGAGAATTGCCTACATCATTTGTGCTGAAGAACTCAATCTTCGTTTTATGTGATCCTTGTAAATGGCTCTAAAAAATGAAATCGTCCTCTAAATGATCGTTGGCGTTGTTCACACGAGCTTTCGAATGGATGTTTTTCAATAAAGGTGTTTTTCTCTGAACGTCCAATGCTTTAAGTAACGAATCGGCCACCGTGTTCAAAGTAGCATCGAAGCCTTTTTCTCCAAAGTGATCGTTCATCGCTCTTTTGACCCCATCCCAATCAAATGGAAGACAGTTAAATATCTTTCACTATGATGAGTGCTTGTAGAATACGACTGTCGAGCTTAAGATGCGGAAGAAAGGGCTGATAGAAAGTTTTAGTCTCGCGCTTTTCAATGACTCGGGGCATTGCCGTCAGAAATAATAGCTTCTGGTACAGTCACCCATGGTAGTAAGGTAGAATATGAAGGATCAAACTAAAAACTATCGACATCTAAACTACAAGACCTCGACATAAGATCAGGTTGCTCAAGTTATCATAACTTCAAAGGATATAAGGGCGGACGAAAGCTGCAACAAGTCTTCCACCTCCAGTTATCTTGGCCTTCTTGCCATTAAAACCAGCTCCCTACTTTGTAGAGGACCGTCTGTTTCATGGAGTATAACATCAGTTAAATAAACACGTGCACATCCGTATTCGTTCTGAGTTTGCACAAATTCTTCAAATCTCCCGGCACTCAGGGAACGGCGACGGAGGCAAGTAAGTGATGGCTGGAAGCACATACTAAAACTGGTACGGAAGCGCTGAATGCTTGATTAGGTGGCTCAACGTTCAGTTGAGAGGCAGGAAAGTTGCTCAGCAGCAGCATTCACGAATTAGGATCCTATTTAGGATCCACTTTGATCACTCAAAATTTGGAGCGGGGTGGGAAAGATCTCTAAGAATAGTCTGCTTCATCACATCTTGTCCAGTAAACCTCGTCCAGAAGGATCACCAGCATGCAGTAAAAAACATTAGGAAGGAAAGACGATCTTCATCGTTGCTCGAGAGCAGTAAATATTTTTTGAAAGGACTTGACCCTGTATAATCAACAGTGTAGATTTTGCCATCTATAACATCCTACTACAAAAGTTAAACTAAAAACCAATAGAAATCGACAAACTATTCATGCCCATCTGAATCCAACTCTTCAAAATATCAACTTTTCGTCTTCATTAACGCATATTCACCACCTTTAGGTAGGTGTGGATGAGGACGTGAATGCAAACTTCTATTCTCTACCTGATATCGCCATCTCTTCAATCCATAAAAACAAAGTATCATTCAATGCCAGAATTGGAAAAGACCATAAATTCTGGACAGTAACAGTCGGCAAAGGAGGACTGGGCGAAGTCAATACAACTGGAATGCTCCTCTTCAGCAAATTTGCTGAACACAACTTGATCATCGCAAATTCTCTTGTACAAATTCTCTTTGTATCACTATACTACAGAAAATTGGCATTTAATTGATTACGCCATGTGTGATCCTGTGATTGCCAAGATTACATGGCAAAAAGTACAGTCAGTGGAGGAGGGATATGTTGGATGGACCATTGTCTAGTCGCTTTCATCATAAGAATAGAAGTTAGATCCAAATGGAAACATCCAAATCCCCCAAACCGAAGAATGAGATCACCACAATCTGTTAATCAGGTTCAAGCCCCCAAAACATTAAGATCAGTATGACAAGCAACTCCACAGCTCATAAAAGAGAAAAAGCAGGCTTTCATCATCAAGCAAAATGAAAACACTGTCAGCCAGAGGAAGAAAAATGAACTATAACAACTATATGAAAACCTTAAGTTTTTTCAGTGCAACAAAAAGGTTCTTTTGTTCCGTCCACGCACAAGGAGAAATCCTGAGACTTCTCCCTGGGGGTAGGCTTACCTCATTAATGGCTGACAACACAAACTGTAAGTACTTTTAAGTGAGGTCAGTAGTCAAACAAGGATGCATGTTTGCCATTACACTTTTCATTGCACCATTACCCAAATTATCGAGAACGATCTTTCTCCATAAATCGAAACATTCTATAGAACAAACGCAAAAATTTCCAAACTTTTCCGACGAAAATCTCCAAACAAAACATCTTTTACCTCTTTGCTAGAGTTAAATATGCTGATGAATGTTGTATTGCTGCTCACTCCAAAGGCCACCTACAATAGATCATTGAGATCTTTTATCTCTTTGCTAGAGTTAACAATTTCTGATGAAAGTTGTGTTGTAGCTCACTCCAAAGGCCACCTACAATAGATCATTTATATCTTTTATCTCTTTGCTAGAGTTAACAATTTCTGATGAAAGTTGTGTTGCAGCTCACTCCAAAGGCCACTTATAATAGATCATTTAGATATTTTACCACTTTGCTAGAGTTAAATATGCTGATGAAAGTTGTGTTGTAGCTCACTCCAAAGGCCACTTACAATAGATCATTTAGATATTTTACCTCTTTGCTAGAGTTAATAATGCTGATGAAAGTTGTGTTGCAGCTCAATCCGAAGGCTACCTACAATAGATCATTTAGATCTTTTATCTCTTTGCTAGAGTTAAATATGCTGATGAAAGTTGTATTGCAGCTCACTCCAAAGGCCACCTACAATAGATCATTTAGATCTTTTACTTCTTTGCTAGAGTTAAATATGCTGATGAAAGTTGTGTTGCAGCTCACTCCAAAGGCCACTTACAATAGATCATTTAGATCTTTTACCTCTTTGCTAGAGTTAACAATTTCTGATGAAAGTTGTGTTGCAGCTCACTCCAAAGGCCACCTGCAATAGATCATTAGGATCTTTTACCTCTTTGATAGAGTTAAATATGCTGATGAATGTTGTGTTGGAGCTCACTCCAAAGGTCACCTACAATAGATCATTTAGATCTTTTACCTCTTTGCTAGAGTTAAATATGCTGATGAAAGTTGTGTTGCAGCTCACTCCAAAGGCCCCCTATAATAGATCCTTTTAGATCTTTTACCTCTTTGCTAGAGTTAAATATGCTGATGAAAGTTGTGTTGCAGCTCACTCCAAAGGCCACCTACAATAGATCATTTAGATATTTTACCTCTTTGCTAGAGTTGAATATGCTGGTGAAAGTTGTGTTGGAGCTCACTCCAATAGACCATAAATGCCTCAAACCGAGCATACATTAAATTTGGAATCAGCATTAACTCCTAAAGGACCCACATCGTTTACCAACCATGAATATCTGAATCAAATCACCACTACAACTCTGTAGAAATAACGTAGGAAAGTGTAGATAACTTTTTCTCTCTTGGAAGTTACCTTTTCTCATGTATTGATTTGCACAATGGAATCCTGTACCGTCGAAAATGCACAGGAATGACTTTTGGACATCTCTGTATGAAAGAATTCCATGAATGTGAGATTAGAACCAACACCAAAATATTGTTGTATAAAGGAGGGGTAATTCCAACACTTACCCATCAGAAACGTGATAGACAGACACACATTACCTGAAGCCACTCGAAAAGTTTTATCAACGTTGTCCATTTAGCATTCTTAACATAAGATATGAAGAAAGAGGAGTGAACATTAATGTACTACATTAATCGAAATCATTGAGACCATCGTCATCAAGAACCAATTGAGGTTGATTGGGTATGTTGTTCAGATGCATGAGGTACGCTTACCGAAGCACATCTGTTCCCAAGTGAGAGAAAATGTGGATAAATGGACAGATTTAAGAAAAAATGAAGAAATGTAACATCGATATTGAGAAGTAGGAAACAAGAGATAAGAAGAAGGAACTCTGGAGATCTTCTATCAGAGAAAAAACATCATCTTTTGAACTCAATTGATGCGCTGACTTTAAAGAAAGGAGGAGACGGCGACTTCAACATCCTTAATGTGCTATCAGGAATGACCTGTGGTCTATTTGTGGAAAAACAGATATCAAGCTCATCAGTCGCCTCTGAATACACATACAATAATATAATCCTGAGAACAAAGGCTATCTTCCTCCAACCCGAGGGATAATCACTAAGATTAATTAAATATTTCGATGTGAAAATAATGATAATTTTTGGTTGCACCATTAAAAAAAGTGTTGTTACTCCTTTATTTGTTTATCAAACTTGTTGGGTCTGATGAGTAATGCATTTGGCACAATACCTCCAAATTTTCATGAAAATCTGGGAATTAAGTAGGCTAGGAGTTATTATGTACAATTTCAACAATTGCATTGACAAGAATATAGATACTAATGTGAAATATTATACTGATAATGAAAACTTGAAAAGACTAGTCAAATGGTTGGTAGTTGTAATTCAACGTGGAAAAGTGTAAAGCAATGCACAATAGTCATTTTTAACCTCCGAACATATTACACTTTATGGTCAAATTTTAAACAGTCAACATTGAAAAGGAATTACTTGTTTTAACCTATGGTGTTCTAAGACATTTGTAGATCACTTGGATACATAGCTTGACATTTTACCTTTGAATCTAAAAGTTCTTGCCTTGTATAAAGGACTTGTAAGACCTAATTGGGCGTGAGAGATGCAAGTGCCTCAATGTCAAGGATTTTAGTTAAGAGAGTGCAACGCCTTCCACTTCAAGCCGGTTTCGGGCTTGATTATGAGCAAAGTAGAAAAAGTAGAGTCAGAAAAATTAGTCTTAGAAACCAATTCAATTCGTTAGTTTTGCATTGTGTGTCTGATCAGAGTACAGACTCCTTAATCCAAGACCTCAAGCTCTTGAGCGCAAAATTCATCCTTGGCCGAAGAATCATGTGTAAGCTCCAAGAATTCGTCTTGCATTCTGCCTGGAACATCGTCCACCTGAAACATAAATTGGTTCCTAACCAACCACACATTAAAATATCTTCTGTTTCGATACCATCGAAATAACATTTGAACTCGTATCCCAAAGTTTAAGGTGAGCGACAAATTATTCCATAGCTGGAATATTCCCATGAAATTATTGTTCGTGTTATTATACACAATCACGTGGCACGATAAATGAGGCGAACTTCGAATCCTTGCTTGGTATAGTCAGACAAGTTATTCACTTTGCCTGTAGCACTCAACATTTTTTAGTTCTTCCTCCCATAGTTCGAAGATCCTCCGATTGTGCATGTTGTCTTGTGACAGCCGTCGAAATTGTGAATGAAATAAAAGGACCATCAGTTCGGCGTCCACATCCTTGCAGAGCTCACCAAAAAAAGAAATGTTGAGACCTGATGTTTTCATTCAATGCACGATGCTTATGACAAAGAGCAAATCTGATTGCAGCTCTTTGTAATTGTTTCTGAAGAGATTGAATAACTGTATAATACAGTGGTTTCCGTTATTACCAAATTGCTTCCACCTCACAAGAGCAAAATAAATTCTGATTGTGAAGCAAGCCTAATAGGTCAATCGTACGAGCAAATTCATTCCAATTTGCTCCACATCGGACCCGAATCTTCGAAAAACTCTGCTAATACTTCTTTCACATCCAACACCTTCGTCTTCGTAACTTTCTCCCGCAAGTGGTTACCCCATGTAGGCTGTCACACCTAATACCTTGGACAGCTTCACGCTCTTTCTGCCTCGGAAAACTAAGGCTGTCAGTTGTAGTATGGACACACATAACACAGTTGACATTTGGAGAATCTTACGCCCTCCAAGAAAGGCGAATTGTCATCATTACAGTCACTGCCTAGAGAAACTGGCGTTCTCTCTCATACTTTTAAAATCTACAACTCTTTTTTATTCTTGCCCTTCTATTAGTATTAAAATAGTGACCAGCTACTTCTTAGAGTGTCAGAGGTGAGTCTTTATAACATTTCTAAGCAATAGGTCCCTCCCTGAGCCGACTGCTACTTCGTCTGCTCAGTGGGAAGCTGCACCTCTTTGGGAACTTATCTGACGTCTGGGAAGCTCCGGATCAGATTTGCCATAAGGCTCGTATGAACATCATCATTAATGCAGACAGGTTGGTAGCACTCAAAAGCTACGAAATTATTACATCAGAAAGGTTAAATGCAAGATGCAGCTGTTTTTCTTATCGTTCTGGTCAAAAGATATATTCAGTTGAATTGCGTTCAAGGGCGAGACCTCATCTTACCTTGGCGCAGTGCGGTGGAGGGGTAAGTAAACTTGACCACGGCACACCTCTTTCTGATGGAAGGAATCCATCTCCTCTCATTACCTCTAATAAATGATAAAGAAGTTTCCTCATTAGCATCTATGTTTGTCAAACGCCTCCAAGTTGGCCCCTTTCTAACGTGGAGATGAGCACCACTATCATTTCTCAGAGGTACTATACGTTGATGGCTGAAGTAAGCCTCTTCGCGAGTAGTGTGGTTAACAAGGGTGATTTGTCAACCGAATTTTGGTACCACTCTTGCGGTGGTCAAATGGGTTTCTCAATTCGGCTGGGTGGCTGCCTGGTTGCTTCCTCTGCGAAAGCCTTGTATTTACAAGGCACTGACTCCAAAAGAGTAGTAACGTCTCATCTTGCTTGATTGAAGGCTTGGTAAATAGTGATCAGAGATTTACTCAAAGGTAAAAGGAATCTTGGAGCTGGATTCAATAGTCTTTATTCGGCGGGAACTTTGGAATCGTCTTCAGATGTCTCTTTTGGATAAAAGAATTCCTCTTTATGCACAGTCTATCTCCCTTTTTACATCAATGGCCAGCATACATGCAGTATTTTTATATTTCACTCGAATTAATTTTTATACATTTAATTAGTTCCCATGATATTAAATTTATTCTTTCTACTTACATTAACAATATTTATAGTAAAATTGTTTTTATTTTAATCACAGATATCTACATATTACAGAAACAAAACAAAACCATTAGATTTGTTGTTTTCTTAAGTCAAACCTTGCATGGTGCCAACTGTCACTATTTATCATATTTCAACGCTATTAAACAAGTAACCTTTTTTGGTTAATTTTACTCAATTTATAGTAAATATATTGAGGGAATAAGATTGAAATTATTTTCTATAGACTTTAACAGATATCTACATATTACAGAAACAAAACACATACCATTACATTTGTTGTTTTCTTAAGTCAAACCTTGCATGGTGCCAACTGTCACTATTTATCATATTTCAACGCTCTTAAACAAGTAACCTTTTTTGGTTAATTTTACTCAATTTATAGTAAATATATTGAGGGAATAAGATTGAAATTATTTTCTATAGACCTTTACACTAATTTTATATTTACTTATCAAAAATTGGTGAAACTTAAGAAGACTTACGCTGTGTTTTTAGTATTGTAAACAGTACTAATGGTGTTTTTAGGTATTTTAGTCGTCATATATCGTTTGGATTTGGCGCGAAAAATATTCGAATTTATTTAAAACATTCGCAACCCTGTTTTAAACACTTGTAGTGTCCATTGAAAGGTGGATTAGGATCAACATTGAAGCCTCACAAATGACCCTCATATAAATCCTGTGGAGTCTTGAGACAGGCACGCAAATAATTATAATTATTCACATACAAATAATCTAAAAGTGTATATCAGGCTCCATAAATATGAATAACTCTTTGTGAAAATAATATATAAATCTCTGTTAAATAATAATATATAGCATTCGTTCATGTAAATAACAAACAAAAGTGCATTGCAAGGTGGAATAGGTTCAATAATGAAGCCTAATAAATAAGTATCATGTGACTCCTATAAAGGCTTGTAACAAGCACATAAATCGAACATTAAAATAATATACAATCCTGTAATAATAAATTAATGTAAGACAAAACAAATACTTGTAAATAATGTAAAGTTACAATTTAATAATTTATGTATTTATGCAAAGCAGTATATTTTTTAATAAGGCAAATGAAATCGTTGTGCGACCACGTGAACGTACAAACATACATACATTAGAAAACCGGTATAGCCGACGATCTGGCCGCAGAGATAAACAGAAACGGTGGAAACAGCTGGGCACACATAGGACACAATCTAATTTGACTCGCCAGAGTTTAAATGAACGCGTGAAAAGACAAAATCAATCTTGCTACAAATATTAGTTGATAAAGCACGGTCAGAAACTATCTTGATGCGCACACACGTTTTGACCAAACAAGCTTCGCCCAGCAGTCTTAGTAGAGAACACACGCACATACCTTTTGATCTGATAAACCCCACCCCGCATTCAGATTAGAGAAGCGAAGCTACGCCCCCTTAATTGGACTTAGTATAAATAAGCGGGCATAAATATACAACAGCATTATTATTATAATTGGAATATTGGATTACCTCGTCTTCAATCCGGCCGTCCATAGCCACACACGTTTTGACCAAACAAGCTTCGCCCAGCAGTCTTAGTAGAGAACACACGCACATACCCTTTGATCTGATAAACCCCGCCCCGCATTCAGATTATAGAAGCGAAGCTACACCCCCTTAATTAGACTTAGTATAAATAAGCATGCATAAACATACAACGGCATTATTATTATAATTGGGATATTGGATTACCTCGTCTTCAATCCGTCCGTCCATATTCACACCAATCTGACCCAGAAGGAGACTTACAAGGAATACTGAGTATTAACACTGAGAGTCAGCCAAACATATGAGCACACAAACGAACCACGGAAAACTCAACAATTTCACCTGCCTGAATCAATTGAGCCCCAAGCTAAGATCAAAAGCCTAAAAAAACGTCATTCTATCTTCCGAGTCATTCTTTATGCCAAACAACCTCCAGGTTACCATTCGAACCCAGCCTACAAGCTGATTACCCAAAATAACTCTTTGGAGTCGAACCAAACTCAACTATATGGCCGCCTTACCTTTTCTCTACCAAATAAATCGGATTATCAACCAGAGTCCCCTTATAACTGGTGACCTACCATAAACTGGTAACACCACCTTATACATTTAAAACAAGGCTGATTTCAAAATTAACACCAAAACCCATTGGCAACCGTTAGTAAATGATGACGGATTGCGATTCTTGTGCGTTTAGCTTGTTAAACTTTAATATGACTTTTGCTAACTCCTTTAACAATTTAATTAACTTTTGTCTAGCTCATGGCCTCATTTTAACAGTGAAGAATTGCGACAGATGTTGGAACGAGGCGCGGATCAATTATAATGTTAAAAGATAGAGATGTGACACGTATGTTTCCGTGAGAAAGCAATAATGGCGAAAGTGTAGTTGGTCGCTAACTATTTTCAAAAATACATTTTTGACAGTGTCTACCTTGATGTGCTTAGACTGTTGAACTTTGTAAATCTTTACATTGGGAAATGTTTTTCATACCCACTCATGCGGGCTGAATTTGATCTTGGCTTTTCTGTCTGGGAACGGCGGAAGAAGCATTTTGCGAGCTATCTGGCCCGCATCATATTCATGCTTCAATTTCAAACAATGGACAGCCGCTTTCATCAATTCCTATTAGCAGCGGCGAATATATATAACCACGCTAATCTCATATCTCCCCAGTACTAAATAGTACCCAAATTTTGTTTATTTCTTTGCATTCAAACTAATGCTAGGCTTTTGAATTGTTAATATTACTAGGTGTTTAAAAATAGCGGTGTGTGCGTGGGGGATGCACCTACCCACTCACACTTAAATGGGAGTATGATGGGAAGGCTTCCCTTTCAAAATAATTACACTGGTCAACTAATGAATATCACGGTTAAAATTGTTTGTTAGCTCTACCCTTCAAGATACACCTATGTGTCACAGCAGGTTCCAACAGGCTTGCGGCACTGTGTTCCTTACCACACTCTCAGTCTCACTGCGGAATTTTACAACAACTTTAATGTTCGATTCCAGCTTGGATGTTGTTAATTATGATGGCATCTAAGGTGTTCAATCTGGCTTTATTTTCCTCATTTCTTTTGATCGTGGTGTTATTAACCAATATATCCCTGGTTAAGCTGATGTTATGTACAGTCTCCACATATATATATATATATATATATATATATATATATATATATATATATATATATATATATATATATATATATATATATTCTATATTATTACATAATTCTTTCTGAATTATGTAATAATTCCTAATTCAAAAGTCTACCATCAGATTTGAATACAAAAGTTGATTGCTAAATGTTGCAGAATACAAGTATGGATTGAAATATAAACATAAACCGGTCTGAAATTTGTAGGGAGGGGGGAGGGGCTTCAGCCCCCTAGCCCCAACCTTGGATCCGTGCCTGATGCTAATAGGGCTACTGCTTTACTTTTCTCCTGTTCTTTTCTTCGTTTGAAGTTGACTACGGAGCCAGTTTTACGCAGCTGAGCGCCTATTGTGGTAGGTGTACTTGTTCCACACCACTAGTCTCCACCCAGTTACCTGGTGCTTATCAGAGAGCCTACTTGTGGATGCCGGTGAGATGCCCTCGTTTTAAACCGTGCCTTATATGCCTATTTCCACGAGCCTGGCACTCTGCATTCGCAGCCTATCTCGACGGTGCTTATGCCGACCAGAGACACTATTCATATCCTAAGCCCTTTAAGTTTAGGGCTAGAAAACACCCCTTGGTGTAGCTCTCGGGCCGGTGGGGCTTCTGGTTCCTTCCAGTTTGTCTGAATGGAAGGTGGCAACCTCGACTATTTTTCGCCTCACCTCTGCTGACAAAGCTTCCACAGCGCCAGAACTATTGCGTTCGAATTTTTATGAGCACATTTGTTGTACTCTGCATCCGTGCCAGTGTACATGGAAGATTCCAAGTCCCGGGAGAGGGTCGGGGTATCCCCTCTTCTCTTTTAGAAGTCAGCTGTGCTCTACCAAGGGCTGCGTCTGTCTTCACGGCCAAATTGATTTCAATACATCGTTTGGAACGGGAGATAAAACGCCGCGCCTATTTCGGAAACCAGATTGTGATCTTTAATGACTTATAAAGCATTTAGTGCTCTCGAGACATTGGAGTCTCCACGCCCTCTGGTTCACGATATCCATGACGCTACGTTGCCACGAGACGGGCAAATGTGGAGATTATCATCTGCTGGGTTTCTTAGACATGTGGGAATTCTGGGAATGATGAGGGCGCCAAAGAGTCCGCGAGGACTGGGTGAGCAGCCACTGTCTACATGACATGATTCAGAGCAGACAGCCGGGCTGTCTTGCAAAGAAAATGGAAAACGGACGAGAGGAACTTCTAGTTGCGTGTTATTGCACCATGACTGCTCTCATGGACCTACCCCCAATGTCGTGACGACTCCAGGTTGCTTTCTGTCGTCTCCGAATTGGACACACTCGCGGGACGCACCGCCTTCTAATGGAGCGCTCGCCTGCGCCTTATTGTGACGAGTGCGTTGTACCCCAGACTGTTCGGCACATTCTTGTTGAATGTCCCAGTCTGGGTGATCTTCGTGCACGTAACTTGTCCCAGTACCGAGACAAGCGGGGTCGCTACCACTGTCCCTTGTACGCGAGACGCGTTTGTGTACACAGAGTTGTAGACTATCTGACTTTTAAAACGAGACTGGCGTCCTTCATTTTCTATGGTCTTGGTCACATGTTCCTGCTTCGTTAGAATGTAGGCCTTCCCCTGACGCCTGAGCCTACTTCTTACTTCTTGCTTCTTGTTTTGTTCTTGTCTTTACTATGGTTTGGTTTGGGGGAATTTTAAAGGAGCCAAGCACTAGGATGAAATTTTAATTCTGGCGACTTATGCCCTTAAAAGCAGTCGCTAAATGGGCGCGTTAAAAAAATCAAGATTGCCCCACTTGGAAACCAATCTTCCATTCCCAAAAGTTCTTGCTGACCACATCCATACTATAAAAAAAGTTGATAAAGTCCTTAAATGGAACCGGATTATTAAAATAAAATTTAAAACAATCGAGACTTTAAAAAATGTGACTCCTGTACACCCAAAAGAGGGTAAAATAGGTGTTTAACGTCAGAAAAAAAACACAACTTCGAGCTACAAATTTTAATCTTGGATTGTATCTTTCTTTTCTGACTGTAATTTCTTAGCCTTATTTCCTTGTTTCGTTTCTTGCATTTAATATGAGTACTTCTTTATCCTTTCTCCCTCACTTCTGCTTCCTTTGGGGCTATAGTTGACGGCTACTTGGCTTAGACAGATGGTAGTCGTAAAGGGAAGAAAACATTATAGGAGAGAGAATAGGGAGAAATTGCAAGGGGAAAAAGTGAATAAATCAAGTCCAAAAGTAAAATACATTTATTAACAGTTAATAAAACATCAGATAAAAAAAACTCATTATTAAATTAGTATTAGAAACGAACTACATAGCAGCGGAACTAAAACGTGTTTCCAATTTAGTTGTCAGAGGAATGGATGACTGAGAATAAAAGTTTTAAATATAAAAAAAGATGTGAATAAACGCTTTCTTTTAAGAGCTTATCGTGGAATGGAAATCCCCCTACTAGGAAAATAAAATATGGTTAAGATGAGATTTGCGAAACATAAAAAAGGAAGTTTTGAGCTGAGAATTTGCACCTACTTTGTGTCAATTAATCGCGCGTTCCCCTCGTGGGCGGTCGATTTAAACTCCCTTTGGAAAGCATCTTCCTTTCAACAGAATGATGCGGAAAGGCTCCTTAGATAAATTATTAAGTTAAGGATTATCTACGTGCTTAATGACTAAATTAAATATTCTTATGGCAGGTAAAGCTTGATGACAATTATAAATGGGAAGAATCTGAAGCTTCGGCCTGCTATATCTTCTGTAAAAGTTCTTTGCCGTCGAGATTCATCTCTGTCCAGGCCGAATTTCATCAAAGTACCCAAAGCTGCGGCTGCCATGACAGGGTTGAAGAAGAGATTAATATTGAACAGGTACTGTCATCAAAGATGTTAATTGAATTTCACACTTAAAAAAACAAAACAATTGTTCCAACTTGAAGTTATTGTGAGAGGATTTTTATTTACCAATAAAAAAGCGGAAAACTGACGGGTACATGTCTGGCAGACAGTTTTGGAAGATATAATCATAAAGAAATAGAGAATTCGGGGAAGTGCTGGGAAGTGAAGTTGTATGGCGAGTAAATAGCACCAAATAGCCCCTAAAGGAGACTTTCATGCTCATAAGAGCGGGTAGAAGGGGGAGGGACCCTTTCCTAAACTTTGCCTCTTTCAGAGGATATGCAATTACAAGAAAATGAATTAGCGGATAGAATAAACATAAATGTGACAGTAGATAAAGAGTAAGTAAATTCTGTTAAGAACAAAAGGTTAGAAAGAGGTAAGGAGGGAACGATAGCCATCAGTAAAATTGTTAAAACATTGATTAAATTAAGAGATAGCAAAAAAATAAGAAAAAATGCAATCTAATGATTTTAATAATCTCCGCTAAGACTGTAAACGTGTACTTGGGAAATAATTATTCCCTCTAGCTCTTTCCTCCACGATACCCTGATAAACCATTCAAGTCTTTAAGATCGAGGAGAATAAAGTCTGTTTTCCCCAAATCCTGTCGATTAAGTAAATCACTTACTGAATCTAGCGGTTTCTATTGGAAGCTTTCCATTATCAGGAAGGAAATAATAATTTTGGGGGAAGATCATTGATGGCGCCCCTAAGCCCATGGCGCACCCCGGGCAATTGCCCCAGCTACCGGTTCCTAAAGCTGGCACTGTATCAAGGTACAAAATAATCATAAATATGTGAAACAAATTATAATGTTAACATCGTAAACTTGATTTACTCTATTTAGGATATGTTATTTTTACCGATATCCTTTTTAAAGAAATTTCTTGTATGTGACCATTTTGCCTTTTTTTGGCCTTTTTCCAATCTGATCAACTAACAGGATTAATGAAATTGGAATGGATTTTAATCATAAGATAATTCATGCATATTAATTTTTCTGAGTGTATATATATTTTAAAAACTGATTTAAATATTTATCACGACCAAAGTAACATATAATTACATCAGAAGAGACGCTTATAGAAAAGTTCAAAATATATCATAATTTTTTTTTATTTTTACGTGGGTTGATTGAGATTAGGTATGTTTGGGTGTCTAAGCTAATTAGGATATGCTACTAATTAAAAATTTGGGGTCTTACTTGAGTTAAAAATATCCTGTTTAACATTTTATTTTATTGTTCTCCTTTGATTCCCCACCCCCAACCCCCACACATACAAATGAACATAGCCCCAATGGATTTTTTACTTACCCAAACCTTCACAATACAGTAATATACAAACTCTACTTTGATTTATATTGTAGATTTTTATACTGATTTAATAGTATATCCAATCTCTTGCTTAATCTATGGATAGCTCTAAAAAACACTATAATTTTCAGGATCAAGGATTGTGTGATGTAATACCAGGATTCCTTAGGATCTATTGTGGTCCATTAAACCTTGACTGCTTCAATGGAGCTTCTGCAACGCAAAAAATTGATCAATCTTTTTTCTGGATCATCTTAATAATATTTAACATAGCCAAATATGAATTGACTCCAATGCTATAATTGTATGAGTCATTTTTTTTCTTTTGTTTTTCTAACTCTTATATAGATTTATAAAATTAACATTTAATTAAACTATTTCGTATGCTACGTTTGGTGTTTAATTAATCGTGTTTATATTTCATATCATTCATTTAATATTAACAATTAATAGATGTTCTTCAGAAAACAATAGACGGACTGTCTATTTTGACCTCACTAAAAGATTTGCTATTAATATAATGAATTTTGATTTCTGACTTAATTCACTACATATCAACCGCTATTGTGATTCCGCTGTAAAGCACTTGGACTTGGACTTGAAATTTAGGGGAAGTAAGAGAGAGATAGTGAGAGAGGAAAGTGGTGAAATAGGGTGAGTTTAATTCAATTCTTATTTTTTATATATGATCTTAATGGTTATTTGAGGCGGGGGAGGGGGGTTCCCGCTGTGGGTTTTCCGAAAAGCTTTTCTAGTTACATTTTGAATTTTTGTAAAGTTTGAAAAAGGGTAAATCTTAATGATGGTTTATGAATTTCTACTAAAGAAACCTGAGCATTACACTAGTGGTTTTTTATGTTTTATCGATTTTGTCATGTGTATTTCGGAGTCACGTCACCGTCAGACTGTAGTTTACTACTCTTGAATGGTCTTACTTGTCGGTCTACTTCGATTTCTAAGTGTGTACGGGAGAATTCAGGGGTCAAGCGGGCGCCAATGGCTTGTCATATCCTCTTAGCTCTCTCGTGGAGCGCCACGTTGATCGGAGATAATCCAACCAAGTCGTGGAGCTTCCTCTGTCGTTTGTGTTCTCTTCTTCGGGTGTTTGTAATGAGTAGCACCGCTTTGTTCTGGATTACTTGAAGTTTCGCAATGTGGGTCTTGGCGCTCGCGTTCAACGACACTGGGGGGTACAAGAGTCTCGAGCGAATGCACGCATTGAATATCTTGAGTTTATTTGAGCGATTTAGGTCACGGAACCTATAGAAATCCCTCAAATCTCTCTTGCTATTCGCGACTGTTCGTTCGATATGACTCTTGTAACCCCCTGTGGTGATTTTGAGCCCCCAAACCGTCCCTTCCATGCAGTAGGGGATTCTCTCCCCTTGGTCCGTAATTAGTGTCTGGGGTTAGTCTTTAATTTTTCTTCTGTGGGCATTGTGGTTGGAGCCTATCAGCGCTACTACATTGGACAGGTCCCTATATTCTTGAGCCAGGGCTCTCATGGGAGGGGTCCAGGGGGGAGCTGGAAGGGTTTTATAATTAATACGGGGAATGCTATTTTGATCGGCTTTGATAAGAAAGTCAGTGATTTTATCCAGCTCTTCATCTTTTTCTTCTAAATTGGCATCAAATAAAGGGTCGGGTATATAATTTAGAAGATTTTTATAGCTTTCCCAGTTCGCTTGGTTATAGCTTTTGCGTTCTGGGATTGCAATTTGAATGGGATTTAATCTTACTGTAATTTTGATAGCCTGGTGGTCGCTCGGAATGATAGGGCCCGGTTCAATGTAGTAGTTGTATGGAAAGCTGATACTAGATAGGCCTATATCGGGTTTCGTGGCTGCTCTTTTTGATATGTGCGTCGGGAATTCTGGTCCGATCCTTGTCTTGTATTGTCTGTCGAGTAGCAGTACGATGTTTCTCTCTGCATTTTTGTAGGGGGTATATCCTGCGGCAGCGCACCTTGCATTTATATCTCCGGCGAGGATAACATTTTTCCTCTGGAAGAGGTTGTGCATGGGCACATAGCCGCGTCTTGGGGGTTGGTACCCTGTGACCACGATGAGTCCCCCTAGGGCAGTACATACTTCAATGTCAAGGTAGGTTTCATCTAAGTCCTCCAGGGTCCTGTATTTTAGTCCTTTTTGACGGCTATTGCACAGCCGTCATACCGTTCCTGACTATGATTTTTGTTAATAACGTCGTATTAAATAATTTTAACTGTTTTTGCGCGGTCAGTCCGTGTTCAGAAATAAGTATTATGTCAGGGTCACTCTGTCGTATAATAATGCCATAGATGGAACCTTTTCCGTTCCACCCATCGACATTCATGTGTATAATTGTAAGTCTGTCGGTCATTTTGTGTAATGTTGGTTCTCTAATGTGTGGGATTAAAGTAGACGTTTATTCGCGATCTACTTTAGCGCTACGAGGTGTACTGGGCGGGGTGCGCTTCCTGCCGTTTCTTTTCGCCTGTATTCCGTGTCTGTGATGGTGTGGAAGCAGTCTGTGGTCAGGTTTACCATGTTTTGAGCGAGATCATCCTCAACCTCCGTTCGGAAACCTCATCTGAGCATTTCCACTTGTACCTTCCGGTCCTAAGACATTCAGCTACTTCGCGGGAATCGATTTCAGTTGAGAAGGGAGCTGATTTGGGGGCATATATTTTGAGGTTGAACCTCCTCGCGTGATATTTAAGTTGGTGTTCTCCCCCTCGCGATGAGGAGGAGGTTGACCTTGGGCCGCGGGTTTCAGATGGTTTTCTCGCTCGTGGAGACCTGACCTCTTTGGGTCGCACTGCTTCCTTGTTGGGTGAGTGATTTTGCGTTTTAATTGTAGTGATGGTGTTTTCCTGGATGAAGCTGCCGCCTGTTTTGTTGTTTGTGTGACTGCAGGTTTATTAAGACACGGATCACGTGTACTGGCTGTGTTTGGAGGTGTGGGAACTTTTGGCATATTTCTTGGCACTGAGAGGCTACGCTTTTTTTCATAACCTCCTCTGAGGGTGGGTTGTCCGGAAACCAAATCTTTTGCAGCCCGTTCCTTACGAGCATGCGATTGACTTCTGTGGCAAAGGTACCTGGGCGAATAATGTTGGCAATGTGTGCATAGTATATGCAGCACATTATTTTGGTTGAGTGTTTGTTTTTAATGTGGAGGTATGTTTTGTAGTTGTTGGTCTCGACAATGTTGGCTTTGGCTACTTTAGCATAAGTCGAATTGGCACTTTTTCTCTTCTGTGTCGCGTTTAATTTGGGGGGGGGGGGTTTTGTATTTCCTGCTTTTGAACCGGACATTCCATAGGCATAGTCCGGTGGGGGCCTTCACGTTTGAGCATTTGGGGGAGTTACTTTTACAGTCACGCCCAAAATGGTCGCGTCCGGCGCAGAAAGAGCATAGCGTGAGGTCTTTATCCGGTCAGTTAGAAGTGGTGTGTTTGCCGTACTTATAGCACCGAAAGCACATTTGTAACTCGACAAACGCCTCACGTTCCATCTGCTCTGAGCAGACTCTTACGTTGAAGAGAAGCAAACCGTTTTCCTTATCTTTTTGAGCCATAACCATGTCCTCGAATACAACCTTAAAGACGTGCGTGTAATGTTTGAATTTTATTACCTCAACTGCCTTTGCCCATTGGTGGTTCCTTTCAATTTCGTGTTTAATCTCATCTGCCGAGTGGCACCCGACCCAGGAGTCGAGGCGCCTGTAGGTTTCATCTAAGTCCTCCAGGGTCCTGTATTTTAGTCCTTTTTGACGGCTATTGCACAGCCGTCATACCGTTCCTGACTATGATTTTTGTTAATAACGTCGTATTAAATAATTTTAACTGTTTTTGCGCGGTCAGTCCGTGTTCAGAAATAAGTATTATGTCAGGGTCACTCTGTCGTATAATAATGCCATAGATGGAACCTTTTCCGTTCCACCCATCGACATTCATGTGTATAATTGTAAGTCTGTCGGTCATTTTGTGTAATGTTGGTTCTCTAATGTGTGGGATTAAAGTAGACGTTTATTCGCGATCTACTTTAGCGCTACGAGGTGTACTGGGCGGGGTGCGCTTCCTGCCGTTTCTTTTCGCCTGTATTCCGTGTCTGTGATGGTGTGGAAGCAGTCTGTGGTCAGGTTTACCATGTTTTGAGCGAGATCATCCTCAACCTCCGTTCGGAAACCTCATCTGAGCATTTCCACTTGTACCTTCCGGTCCTAAGACATTCAGCTACTTCGCGGGAATCGATTTCAGTTGAGAAGGGAGCTGATTTGGGGGCATATATTTTGAGGTTGAACCTCCTCGCGTGATATTTAAGTTGGTGTTCTCCCCCTCGCGATGAGGAGGAGGTTGACCTTGGGCCGCGGGTTTCAGATGGTTTTCTCGCTCGTGGAGACCTGACCTCTTTGGGTCGCACTGCTTCCTTGTTGGGTGAGTGATTTTGCGTTTTAATTGTAGTGATGGTGTTTTCCTGGATGAAGCTGCCGCCTGTTTTGTTGTTTGTGTGACTGCAGGTTTATTAAGACACGGATCACGTGTACTGGCTGTGTTTGGAGGTGTGGGAACTTTTGGCATATTTCTTGGCACTGAGAGGCTACGCTTTTTTTCATAACCTCCTCTGAGGGTGGGTTGTCCGGAAACCAAATCTTTTGCAGCCCGTTCCTTACGAGCATGCGATTGACTTCTGTGGCAAAGGTACCTGGGCGAATAATGTTGGCAATGTGTGCATAGTATATGCAGCACATTATTTTGGTTGAGTGTTTGTTTTTAATGTGGAGGTATGTTTTGTAGTTGTTGGTCTCGACAATGTTGGCTTTGGCTACTTTAGCATAAGTCGAATTGGCACTTTTTCTCTTCTGTGTCGCGTTTAATTTGGGGGGGGGGTTTTGTATTTCCTGCTTTTGAACCGGACATTCCATAGGCATAGTCCGGTGGGGGCCTTCACGTTTGAGCATTTGGGGGAGTTACTTTTACAGTCACGCCCAAAATGGTCGCGTCCGGCGCAGAAAGAGCATAGCGTGAGGTCTTTATCCGGTCAGTTAGAAGTGGTGTGTTTGCCGTACTTATAGCACCGAAAGCACATTTGTAACTCGACAAACGCCTCACGTTCCATCTGCTCTGAGCAGACTCTTACGTTGAAGAGAAGCAAACCGTTTTCCTTATCTTTTTGAGCCATAACCATGTCCTCGAATACAACCTTAAAGACGTGCGTGTAATGTTTGAATTTTATTACCTCAACTGCCTTTGCCCATTGGTGGTTCTTTTCAATTTCGTGTTTAATCTCATCTGCCGAGTGGCACCCGACCCAGGAGTCGAGGCGCCTGTAGATTAAGCTACGGTGTGTTCTAATTTGTGGCGATGTGGTCGGTTTACAGTTAATTCTCTTAAGGCATTCAAAGGCTTTGCTTGAGGTCAAAGCTTCACAGTCATTTTAATTCTTATAACTGTTTGTACTCGTAAATAACGGATTCTCCAATAAAGAAATACAAACAGCTATAAAAATTAAAATGGACAGATGGTACCTCTCAGAACGACAGAAGAACAGGAATGCGGATAATGAGGATATTGTAAAACTGTACTACAAGAATAGTATGAGCACATAACACCATCCAGATGAAAGAGCCATCAAGGACATTATAGACCGATGAATAAAACCCATAAACGCCGAGAAAAAGATCGCACTAATCATCTACTATCAAAATAGACGTACTTCAACTCTCTTTATGAAAGATAACCCCAAACTCCCGCTACAACCGAAACAAAGGATACGTATGATATACGAGTACACATGTAAACTAGGAGACTGTGAGCTCCGAGCTAACTCGTATATCGGCGTGACCGAAACCACTCTCTCAAGAAGAATGTCATACCATCTAAACAACGGGGCACAAAAAAAAAACATACACAGGAAGTACACGGAACATGCCTCAACCGAAAAATGATATAAAAAAAACAGCAAAATTTTAAACTATGCTCCCAACATGGGGGCAACTGCTCTTCCTTGAAGATATATATATCCAATAGAAAAAAACGAATTTAAACATACAGTCTAACTCCAATGAAATCCTGCCCAGCGCAAGAAAAGCTAACAGGGGGACAGGTGTACTTAGAGTTGCCCCTAGCCACTAATCCCCTCTGGCAAGGAGCTTAACCCCCCCTCTCTCTCTGGCTACCTACTTCTCCCACATTATAAAACCTGGATCCAACCTGCCTATACGTGTATAGCTTCGTTCGTAATTTTGTTAATACATTTTGTAACATATATAAACTGAATACTTTGTAATAATTCTTCATTGTAACTCTAAAGAGGATACTCGATGTATTGAAACGCATCAGTTAAAATAAAGAAAGTGCTAAATTACATTAATTTACTTCTACCTTGGTCAAAATAACAAGCATCAGTCCCTGATGAACATCGGCACGCTTATAATAAAACATGTTAAAATGAATATATATATATATATATATATATATATATATATATATATATATATATATATATATATATATATATATATATAATGTTTAACAGAAATCTCAAGGCGGGAAAATAGCTGGCATCATCCTTTTTATTTACCGGCAACGTTTCGACCAAAATACGGTCATCTTCTTAGGCCTAAAATACAAATAAACCAACAATATATTTTGCACTGTTAAGAGAGCACACTGCTAAATGTTTATCTAGAACTTTACTAGCTAGTATTAGCTTTGAATTGCAAATTTAGAGTTAAAGGGAATATTTAGAAATGGTGCTCAAATTTTCCAATAGAGAGACTAGGGAAGGATTTTAAATATTTAAATTAGTTAGCAAGTGTATAATTGCTAAAATCTATTAAGGTAGGGGCGCTTTGATTTATGAATCTAATGGTTATATAAAGCTGGTTTAAAAAAAATTTTAAACGAATAATTGAAGCAAAAATTGACAAAACCTAATTACAAAATCACAAACCTTGCCAACGAGTGAGTTACGTGCTCCAGGCCGACCCAAAAGCACCAAAACTGCGCCCCGCAACCCACATCCAAACGAATTCAGGTAACAAGGAGGAGAACCGACGAGAGATCATTATTTTAATTCGGGGAGAGCTGTTTTCTAAACTGTTTCTAGGATTCGAAGGGTAATAGGACATTTGTGCGAATTTAGAATTCAAAGTTTTCTAAGGAGATATCACTTTTACACTTAAATACGTGATCTCTTATCGCTGAATTTTCTTTGGTTTCAAGTATCTTACCGGTTCTATTACTTATACCCATATGGGAAGAGAATCTTGCCTTCAGAGTTCTCACGGAGCTTCCGATATATTTGCCTTGGGAACACCCAGGCTATTTAAATAAGTATATAATCGAACTCCGAAGACTCTTTGGAACCGGATCCTTTATTGTAAAAAAAGATTTTATATTTATTTTGTTGACAAAAGCAATTTGAAATTTTATTGGACAGAAGTATTTCCTTAGCAATATGTGTAATTTTCGGCTAAGGACTTTATTTAATAATGCCAGAGCTGGGTATTCACAATAATGTTTGTCTTTTGATACTGTTATCTCAGGGTAGCTGGTTGATACAATCCACTTAAAAATGTGCGGATTGACTCTTCTACAATAAAAGAAGGAAAGCCATTGTGCACAAAGAAAGATTTAAGGTACTGAAATTCTTTGTCTAAAAGGGTTCTGACCTTCGAACAGGTAGCACGTGTTTTATAGAGCTCTCAGTCTGTTGATCTATTTTTCAGATTTTTCTATAGTTTGTTTGTTTTTTGTTTGTTTTCTCACCACAATCAGCGAAAGCTAAGTTGCTCTTCTTTTTTTTCTTATTGCTACTTAAATTCTTTCTTTGTTTGAATAAGTGATGGAGTTTGGGGATGAAAGTGAGCATGAGTGTCGGAATGTATGCATTGGTTGTGGTGTATTAGGTGAGGGGTATACATGTGTTGTATGTGGGCTGCGTGAATGCATTGTAGATTTAGAGGGGATGAGAAGGCAGGATTTAGACAGGATATGTAGGCTGGAGGGGTTAGTTGCTGAGCTCAGGAGGGAACTTAGTGTTAGGCCTAGATTTGGGAATAGGTTAGGTGGTGAGGTAGACCAGTTAGATGTTTCAGGTGAAGGTAGAGGGCCGGTGGAGGAGGTAGGATATGATAGTTCTAGTGATAGTGAAGTTAGCCCCCTTAGATTAGTTAGAAATAGGCCTAGTGAGGATGGGGGACAGTGGAGAGTGGTTAGGAAACATGAAGCTAGGGAGGCTTCTCCTGTTCTTTGTGAGAATAGGGTTGCCTCTGTTGAGGTGGTTAGCCAGGGGGAGAATAGGTGTGTGAGTCAGAGGGACACAGAACCTATTAGCTTGACTAATAGATTCAGTGCCCTAAGAGAGGAAGTAACTGGAAGTGATATGACTGATGGGGGTGGGGGTGGAGTTCGAGTGACTGGTAGTTTGAATGAGAATAGGAGTGGGGATGGAGTTAGGTCTGTGGGGGTTAGGAATAGGAGTCTGACTGAAGTGCTTGTGATGGGTGATTCGCGAGTTAGATATTTAGATAGGAAGTTGAATGCAAGTAGATTGAATGGTTTGAGGGTGTGTTTGCCGGGTGCTGGAGTGAGAGATCTGTCTGATAGGTATGAGGAACTGGTGTCTGGCTGTGCAAGGGATGCGGTTGTGATTACACATGTAGGAGTGAATGATGTGAAGAAAGTGGGTGCATGTGAGTTACGTGAGAGGTACAAGAGGTTGATTGAAAAGGTGAAAGAAAGTAGAATGAAAGGTGTTGTGACAGGTGTGCTTCCAAGAATGGATGTTGGGGTAGAATGGATGTCTCGTGCAATTGGGCTGAATGATTATGTGAGGAGGATGTGTGAGATGGAAGGTGTCATGTTTGTGGATGTGTGGGATAGGTTTGTTGGAATGAAAGAAATGTATGCGATGGATGGACTGCATTTGAGTAGGAGGGGGGTAGATGTGTTGTGGGAGGAGTATGATCGTGTTATTAGGTCTTTGCGGGCGGGAAACTAGATACTAATAGTAGTCAGGGAATTATGAGAGGACATTATAGTACTGAAAGTAGAATGGACTTGGCAGATTACAGAAATAGGTTCCAAGGCGATAGAGGTGAGGTCATTCAAGTTTCAAGAGGTGCTTCAGGGATAGGGGGGTTAAATTGTTTCTATACAAATGCTCGTAGTCTTAGAAACAAGAAGGATGAGCTATTTAGTTATATTAGCAATGAGGATATAGATATATTATGCGTTACTGAATCATGGGTTAATGAAATAGAATTTAGTGACACTATAAGTGAATTTGATTTTCAGGGCTATAATATGTACATTAGTCAAAGGACAGGTAGGATTGGTGGAGGAATAATTATCTATATAAAAAACAACATTGTTTCAAGTTTAAATACTTCAATAAAGCAGGATGGAGTTGAGTCACTTTGGATAGATATTAGGTTCAGTAAAAATAGAATGGTGCATTTGGGAGCTTTTTACAGGCCACCTGGGCAGACTGATGATATAGATGAACTAATGATAAGGGAAATAAGTAAGGGATGTGAAACAGATGCAGTTATTATTGGGGACTTCAACTTAAACTCTGTGGACTGGGAAAATATGATAGGTAGGGATAGAACAAGTGGCAGGTTCATAGAATGCTTTGAGGATAATTTTTTGAATCAATTTGTTAACGATTCAACGAGGGGGGACAATATATTAGATTTAGTACTTTCTAACAGTGATCATTTAGTTCAAGAATTGACTGTTGGGGAAGCATTGGGAAATAGTGACCATCAGATAGTTCGTTTTAACTTGGGAATTGAGAAGGGTAAAATAACTGAGAATGCTGAAAAAGTTCCAAATTTTCATAAGGGAGATTATGTAAAACTTCGAAGCTTGCTAAATTTGGTAGACTGGGATATAGAATTCAGAGGTAAAAATGCTTATGGGATGTGGGATACTTTCAAGCATATAATAAATGTAGTCCAAGAACAATGTATCCCAATGAAGGCCATTAGAAACAAAAGTAGGAAACCATTATGGTGGAATCAGGAGATAGCTAGAAAAATTTCAGAGAAGAAAAAGGCATATAAAAAATTACAAGTAGAAAATAATATTCAAAATTTAAGTGATTATAGAATGGCTAGGAATGAGTTAAATAAGATTATAAAGAAGAACAAAAGGGTGTCAGAAATTAAATTAGCTCAGGATAGCAACAAAGATCCTAGAAAGTTCTTTAGTTACTATAAAACTAATAACAAGTCTGGCAGAGTTAAAATAGGACCTATCAAATATGAAGGGTTTGTGAGAGAAACTGATGAGGAAATAGTTGAGGTACTAAATGGTCATTTTGCATCAGTATTTACAAAAGAGAAACTAAATAGTCCTATGTATAGTACTCATAGGTCAGGAAAAGAGGTGTTCACTAACATTTGTGTGGATCGGAGGATGATAAAAGGACTAATAGGTGATTTAGATACTACCAAGGCCTCCGGCCCAGATAATATTCATTCTAGGATACTTAAGGAAGGGGTAGAAAGTATCTCAATAGCTCTGGACAAGTTATATACTAGGTCATTGGAATATGGAGAAATACCCGATGATTGGAAGAGAGCGAATGTAGTCCCCATTTTCAAGAAGGATAGTAAAGAGGATCCAAATAACTTTAGACCGGTTAGCCTAACTCCTGTAGTCTGTAAAATTCTTGAGAAAATAGTTAAAAAAGGGATTTGCCAACATCTAGAGAGGGAGGGGTTAATCAGCGATGCTCAGCATGGGTTTAGATCAGGTAGATCATGTTTGACTAACTTACTAGACTTTCTGGAGTTTGTAACAGATCAAGTAGATAAAGGACAGAATGTAGATATAATTTACTTAGATTTTAGTAAAGCATTTGATAAGGTACCACACAGGAGACTAGTTCATAAATTAAAAATGATTGGGATATGTGGGGGTGTTTCAAATTGGATAGCTGAGTGGCTGAAAGACAGGAAGCAAAGGGTAGTGCTAAATGGTGTAAAGTCAGAGTGGAGGGATGTTATCAGTGGGGTTCCTCAGGGATCAGTTCTCGGTCCATTATTATTTGTCATCTATATAAACGATCTTGGGGAGGCAGTTAATAATAAAGTGTCAATTTTTGCGGATGATACCAAATTAGCAGCTGTAGTTAAAGATATTGATGATAATTTTAAAGTGCAGGGGGATTTAAATAAATTGTTATCCTGGGCACATAAGTGGCAAATGACTTTCAACCTTGATAAGTGCAAAGTTATTAACATGGGAAAAGATAATAGAGAATTTAACTATGAAATGGATGGGCATTGGCTGAGCTCAGTAGAGGATGAGAAAGATCTAGGAGTAGTAATAGATAAGTCATTAAGGTTTTCTAAGCAGTGTATTGAAGCAAGAAATAGGGCAAATAGAGTGCTGGGTTTTATTAAGAGAAATGTCAGTTACAAAAGTAAGGAGGTTATTCTTAAACTCTATAACTCTTATGTTAGGCCACATCTAGAGTACTGTATACAGGCATGGTCCCCACATTTTAGACACGATATTAACCTTCTTGAGTCAGTGCAACGGAGGGCAACAAAGATTATTCCTTCCCTGAGGCACCTTGAATATGAAGATAGACTGAGGGTATTAAATATGTTCTCGTTCGAAAGGAGGTGTGTGAGAGGGGATATGATTGAGCTCTTTAAAATTTTTTCCGGGATAGATAAATTGGATGTTAGCAAGTTTTTTGAGTTAGATGATGGAAATCGGACTAGGGGTCACCACTTGAAAATTAAAAAGCAAGGGTGTAGGTTGGATTTAAGAAAGTATTTTTTCACCAATAGAGTGGTAGACTTCTTGAACAAATTGCCGCAGAGGGTAGTAGGTAGTCCAAATCTAAATGTATTTAAGAGTAGGTTGGATGAGTTTATGGGAAGGGAAGGTTGTGATGGTTCCTAAGTTTTGTATATATTAATATTGTTTGTATATATCTATAGCTGCATGATTTAGTTCTTGACAAGCCTTGATTGGTGATACCCTTGTTTCTGGATGCAATCCTCTGGATGTAGTTTTCCTGGGAGTTTGGGTGCCTTGAAAAAGAGGCCGCTTGACTCGGATGACCTATGATGAGCCCTTGTGGCTTTTGTCATCTGTTATATTATATTGTGGGGGACTTTGATTTTGTCTTCCCCTGGTGATGGTGCTTTTTGTGGGTGGGTTTTGACGGAGGCGGATGACCTTTGATAGGCCCTTGTGGCTTTTGTCATCCGTGTAATTATGTTATGTTATGTTATGTTTGTCTATAAAATTGTAAGATGGACCGAGATTGTATGCGAGGTGAAGAAGGGTCTTAAGGGATGACATTTTGTATTTCAAATCTAAGCAACTAAAAAAGTTTAATCCTAACCTCGTATTAGTCGGTTTCCTATATATTGACGTTTCAAGATTATTTTGATTTTTTCTTATTGAAATAATAAAAAGGGGAGGGTGTTATCACTCTCAGTTTCCATTGTATATTTAATACCGGTGTGCATGGTGTTTAAAAAATGAGGAAATTCTAAAGCTTGATCTCTATATTTAAATATAGCTATGGATTCATCGACAAAACGTCTATAGAAAGTTGGCCTATATAGTGTATGGTTATCAATGTGATTTATCTTCGGTTAATAAATCAGCCTAGATAGCGTTTCGAAAACCCTACCCATAATTTTGTTTGATCGAAGATGTCTGCCTTAGCTTTAGGCCTAGAGGCGACAGCGAAATAAATTTTGGAATAATGACTTGGGCGTTAAGAAAGACAATTACACAAATATAAATATTTTCATAAAATCAACCAATGTACATGAGATAAGTAGGTTAAGTAAATATGGTGAATAATGTGGTGAAACAATAAGGTGAATAATATAGAGTATCTTTGAGTAAATAATATTGAGTATCTATGAGTAAATAATTTAGAGTATCTTTGATGTAGAGTAAATAATGTAGTATCTATGTAGTAATTTAGAGTATCTATAATGTATTTATGTAGTATCTATAATGGACTGAATTGGGGCTGCAATGAGAACCAAATATAATTAGGATTAGTCTCATATTGTCGTTGGCAAAGAATTTGAGGTTGGAATTAACTCAGTATGATTTGTTTGGAGGTAAATGAATAATTGTAGAAGGAATGGTTACCGACCTTTATACGAAGAAAGCAGCGAGTGAAGTGGGCAGGATAGCGTGCTCGTTTGATCGAGCTGGGAACGTGGGTTTGTTTGTTTGTGTGTGAAATTTAAGAAATGTTGTTTGGAACAGTATACGTTAATTGAATTTACAAGTAAAATAAATGAATTAATTAATTATTAAGTTTAGCATAAAATGTTTTAATTTACAAAAGTTGAAGTAAATTTTATACATAATAAATGATTATATATATATATATATATATATATATATATATATATATATATATATATATATATATATATATATATATATATATATATATATATATATATATATATATATATATATATATATATATATATATATATATATATATATATATATATATATTTAAGTTTCTCAGGAGGTTTTTATTATAGGAATGCTCAGAGGCATTGCTATACCTACATGAATCAGGAACTTCAGAAAAAATCCTCTCTTCCAAATGAGTCATGAAAAATTCTTCTGCCAAAGGGCCGATTCGGAACCCCATACCAACTCCATCGATTTGTTGGTAAATCTGGCCATCAAAGGTAAACACCGACCCACCAAAAACAAGGTCCAACAAGGAACTGAATTCTGATTTACTGAAACTATGGAAGTTTGGTGATCCTTAAAAATTCTGTCTAAAATAATAGTTTTTGTTCCATTAAGTGGTATGTTTGTAAACAGTGACTGAATATCGTAACTCACTAAAAAACTACTGGAATTTGCTTTATAGCAATCAATTCTGCTTGAAAATTGTACGAATTGGTAATTGTGTATTCCTCCCTTGAGAATGTGGATAGTAATTCCACAACGTATTTTGCCAGTTTGTAGGAAGGTAAGCTATATTAAACTTTTTTAGTTGCTTAGATTTGAAATACAAAATGTCATCCATTAAGACCCTTCTTCACCGCGCATACAATCTCGGTCCATCTTACAATTTTATAAACAAAGAATTTCAGTACCTTAAATCTTTCTTTGTGCACAATGGCTTTCCTTCTTTAATTGTAGAAGAGTCAATCCGCACATTTTTAAGTGGATTGTATCAACCAAGCTACCCTGAGATAACAGTATCAAAAGACAAACATTATTGTGAATACCCAGTTCTGGCATTATTAAATAAAGTCCTTAGCCGAAAATTACACATATTGCTAAGGAAATACTTCTGTCCAATAAAATTTCAAATTGCTTTTGTCAACAAAATAAATATAAAATCTTTTTTTACAATAAAGGATCCGGTTCCAAAGAGTCTTCGGAGTTCGATTATAAACTTATTTAAATAGCTTGGGTGTTCCCAAGGCAAATATATCGGAAGCTCCGTGAGAACTCTGAAGGCAAGATTCTCTTCCCATATGGGTATAAGTAATAGAACCGGTAAGATACTTGAAACCAAAGAAAATTCAGCGATAAGAGATCACGTATTTAAGTGTAAAAGTGATATCTCCTTAGAAAACTTTGAATTCTAAATTCGCACAAATGTCTTATTGCCCTTGGAATCCTAGAAACACTTTATATAAAACAGCTCTCCCCGAATTTAAATAATGATCTCTCGTCGGTTCTCCTCCTTGTATCCTGAATTCGTTTGGATGTGGGTTGCGGGGCGCAGTTTTGGTGCTTTTGGGTCGGCCTGGAGCACGTAACTCACTCGTTGGCAAGGTTTGTGATTTTGTAATTAGGTTTTGTCAATTTTTGCTTCAATTATTCGTTTAAAATTTTTTTTAAACCAGCTTTATATAACCATTAGATTCATAAATCAAAGCGCCCCTACCTTAATAGATTTTAGCAATTATACACTCGCTAACTAATTTAAATATTTAAAATCCTTCCCTAGTCTCTCTATTGTAAATTTAAGCACCATTTCTAAATATTCCCTTTAACTCTAAATTTGCAATTAAAAGCTAATACTAGCTAGTAAAGTTCTAGATGTACATTTAGCAGTGTGCTCTCTTAACAGTGCAAAATATATTGTTGGTTTATTTGTATTTTAGGCCTAAGAAGATGACCGTATTTTGGTCGAAACGTTGCCGGTAAATAAAAAGGATGATGCCAGCTATTTTCCTCGCCTTGGGATTGCTGTTAAACATTAAAATAAGTCTTCCTAGAAGCAATCCTCATCGATATATATATATATATATATATATATATATATATATATATATATATATATATATATATATATATATATATATATATATATATACAATACACTGAGAAAAGTTTAGAAAAGAGAGGAGGGGGGGGGTGGAATGAGAGAATGAGGGGCCAAAGTAATTATATACCACTTTAGCTGATTGATTGATTGCTATATAAAGAGTGAAAAGTGTAGAAGATAAATATAGGTAAATGGATGTTGATGTTTTCCTTGGTGTAGAGGGCATCTCTAAGGTAATTCCTTTTTTATATATTGTCTTGCCTCTTCTTGTGTACCGTCAATGTTTTCTTCAGGTGCTTGTTTGGCCGCATTGCGACCTTTTCTTTTGATTTTGCAGCTCTCGTTTTTCTTTGGACTTTATTTATTTATTTTTTTTAATATATATAAATATAAATAAACTCTATATCCTCCGTTGCGGCATTTTAGCCTTTCAAGTGTTATATTTTATATTTTTTGTATCTTTTAATTTTTCCGAAAATTTATTATTAAATAACCGGTAGTTTGGTATTATCAGTATGTGGGCATTTCGCCTCTTTTGTTCACTTCCATTTGCATGTGGGCATTTCGCGCCTCTTTTGCTCACTTCTTTTTGGATGTGGGCATTTCGCCTCTTTTGTTCACTTCTTTTTGGATGTGGGCACTTCGCCTCTTTTTCTTCTTATTCGGTTGTCATCTTCATGTAAAGAGTCCGATTAGGTTCCCCCGGGAGCAGATTCTTCAACTTTGGAATAGGGCTCGCCTGGTGGCGCGTCCCCCTACCCGCTCTCGCAATGTCAATATCAATTTCCATATTTGGAATTGTTTCGTCTTCGATTTTGTCCCAGGTCTTACTCCCTAGCCTCTGGAGTTCCATATTCAATGGCTTCAGACCTGCTCTTGCGTGCAGATATGTCTGCCGAATACGGTCCGCCTTGCACGCTCCCGCTATTAGCAGGGCTGCTTTGTTCTCTGCATTTGCCTGATAGGGGTGGAACTCGCAGCCTGCACGACCACTGCCGGGTATACTAAACTCGAGCGGACCCGAGCAGTGTACAGCTTCTTGAGATTATTGGAGCTGAGGATTCTGAATCTATATAGTTTTCCAAGCTGTCTTGGTGAAGCCTTTGACCATGTTTGTCACTAACTGACCCACAGTTCGCTAGAAAAATGTCTAAATGTGAGCCCAAAAAGTGGATTTTAATTTAGATGTTGCGACTGATTCAAAGTCACATCTTTAAGAAGCTCTCGATCTGAGGATCAATGAAAGCGCCCTCTTTTATCTTAGCGTCGCTCAGTGAGGGAATATTTATGTTAAATACTTGAATCACTGATCAGATTTGTCATCATATTTTATGCATTACAACCTATACTTTATATTCTTATAATTTCTTTCACATGTGGTTCATAGCTCGGGGGAACTGATGGTTCACGATTGCCGTTGTGCAGCAGGACACATTTCAGACTTGTTTTTGATGAATCATTAAACATCATCCACTGTCTGGGTTCGTATTTGAGGCCAAGTGATTCCATCAGACCATTAATATTGTTGCAGGCCACTAAATCACCTTTCATTGCTGCCGATGGTCACGAAGTTTTGAAATTTTCACATCAGCTGCTAGGAGATTCCACTGTTGAAGACGTGAGCCGCGCAACTCTGGCTTATTGTTGGTTAGTTGCAGGTTCCTGACAAGGTTATGGAGTTTCCCTTGTGTTATGAGATGTGGCCTAGAGGAGTGTGATTTATCAAAATTTTGGTCACTCTGTAATCCAGAACTGTCATCCCTCTCGGGTTTCTCATCACCAATTTCCTCATCTCACTCGAAGAATACCGAAGTTGGTGCATCGGGAACAGGTAGATTTTCTCCATGTGGAACTGGCCGAATAGGTAATGGAATGTTTGGATATTCAATAGACTCCTTTTTGTTCTTTGACAAATGTTCCAGCATATGCGAGGAGCCCAGTTCTTATCCGAGTCACCAATCTTGCATCCAAAATATAGATGATAGGCCTTTCTAATCGTAGCAGTTATACGGCGCTTCTGTCATGCAAAGGCCACCCTACTACAAATGAGCAGAAGTTGCCTTATTCATACAAGTACGAGGAATCTGAACAGTAAACATAAAATTTATTCATAAATTTATCATTATAATACAGAGCATGACAGCTTAACAGAAGTATTTATAACATTCAGTAGAAAAATAAAATTAATATAAAATTCCCCAAATGCATATCAATAGCTTGCTCAATGAATATTTATTATAAAGTTTCAAAAGGGTTTGACGATAAAAATCACATACCTTTCACCGCAAAAGGTAACCTTGCACAGCACAACCACCTCTTATGACTGCTGGAACAATACTGAAAGGCGGCGAGACTGTGAGTGTGGTAAGAAACACACTGCTGCAAGCCTGTTAGAACCTGTTGTGAAACATAGGTGTATCTTGAAAAGTAGAGCTAACAAAAAAATTTAACCATGATATTCATTATCAGCAACCGAAAATTAGTTGGAAATTGCTATTCTGGTCTCGGAAGCATTTTGAGTGTTGACCAGTGTAAATATTTCGAAAGGGAAGGCTTCGCCCCCATACTCCCATTTAAGTGTGAGTGGGTAGGTGCATCCCCCACGCACACACCGCTATTTTTAAACACCTAGTAATATTAACAATTCAAAAGCCTAGCATTAGTTTGAATGCAAAGAAATAAACAAAATTTGGGTACTATTTAGTACTGGGGAGATATGAGATTAGCGTGGTTATATATATTCGCCGCTGCTAATAGGAATTAATGAAAGCGGCTGTCCATTGTTTGAAATTGAAGCATGAATATGATGCGGGCCAGATAGCTCGCAAAATGCTTCTTCCGCCGTTCCCAGACAGAAAAGCCAAGATCAAATTCAGCCCGCATGAGTGGGTATGAAAAACATTTCCCAATGTAAAGATTTACAAAGTTCAACAGTCTAAGCACATCAAGGTAGACACTGTCAAAAATGTATTTTTGAAAATAGTTTGCGACCAACTACACTTTCGCCATTATTGCTTTCTCACGGAAACATACGTGTCACATCTCTATCTTTTAACATTATAATTGATCCGCGCCTCGTTCCCACATCTGTCGCAATTCTTCACTGTTAAAATGAGGCCATGAGCTAGACAAAAGTACATTAAATTGTTAGAGGAGTTAGAAAAAGTCATATTAAAGTTTAACAAACTAAACGCACAAGAATCGCAATCCGTCATCATTTACTAACGGTTGCCAATGGGTTTTGGTGTTAATTTTGAAATCAGCCTTGTTTTAAATGTATAAGGTGGTGTTACCAGTTTATGGTAGGTCACCAGTTATAAGGGGACTCTGGTTGATAATCCGATTTATTTGGTAGAGTAAAGGTAAGGTGGCCATATAGTCGAGTTTGGTTCGACTCCAAAGGAAAAGAAGTACCTCAAAGGCCTTGGGGTCCATGTCGAGGAGGCGCTTTTTGCGGTTTCGATTCTTAGCACGTACTAATTACTTGCTATGAGATCATCAAGTTTTCAAATATAATTTGTCAAGTCTACTCTTGAACTGTTTGACACTGCTAATCTCAACAACTCCCGCTGGTAGTTTATTCCATGTGTCGCAAATGTCATATGTGAATGACTTACTCACCGGAATGGTATTGAATCTGGGCAGCTCCACCTTCCATCCGTAATTTCGAGTCATATTCCGGTTGAGGGTAAAGAATTTGGTGGAGTCGACATTTTCAAATCTATTCAAGATTTTAAAAGTCCCTATTAGACGACCGCGTAGTCTTCGAGTCTCTAAAGAATAGAGATAGAGCTCTTGCAGTCTTTTTTGGTATGACTTGTTCCTTAGCGATAGGATAAGTTTCGTGGCCCTTGTAGGCTGGGTTCGAATGGCGACCTGGAGTTTGTTTGGCATAAAGAATGACTAGGAAGATAGAATTACGGTTTTGTAGGCTTTTAAACTTGGCTTGGGGCTAAATTGGTTCAGGCAGGGAAATTGTTGAGTTTTCCGTGGTTCGTTTGTGTGCTCATATGTTTGGCTGACTCTCAGTGTTAAAACTCAGTATTTCTTGTAAGTCTCCTTCCGGGTCAGATTGGTGTGAATATGGACAGACGGATTGAAGACGAGGTAATCCAATATTCCAATTATAATAATAATGCTGTTGTATGTTTATGCCGGCTTATTCATTCTAAGTCCCATTAAGAGGGCGTAGCTTCGCTTCTCTAATTTGAATGCGGGGTGGGGTTTATCAGATCAAAGGTTATGTGCGTGTGTTCTCTACTAAGACTGCTGGGCGAAGCTTGTTTGGTCAAAACGTGAGTGGGTTATCTTGATACCCGTGCTTTCTCAATCAATATTTGTAGCAAGATTGATTTTTCTTTTAACGGTTCATGTAAACTCTGGCGAGTCAGATTAGATTCCGTTCTATGTGTGCAAAGCTGTTTCCACAGTCTTTGTTAATCTCTGCGGTCAGACCGTCGGCTATACTTGTTTCTTAATGTATGTATATTTATACGTTCACGTGGGAGCACAACGATTTCACTTTCCTTATTACAAAATATTCTGCTTTGCATAAATACATAAATTATTAAATTGTAACTTTACATTATTTACAAGTATTTGTTTTGGCTTACATTAATTCATTATTACAGGATAGTATATTATTTCAATGTTCGATTTATGTGCTTGTTACAAGCCTGTATAGGAGTCACATGATACTTATGTATTAGGCTTCATCGTTGAACTTATTCCGCCTCGCAATGCACTTTTGTTTATCATTTGCATGGACGAATGCTATACATTATTATTTTACAGAGATGTTATATATTATTTACACAAAGAGTTATTCATATTTATGGAGAGTGATATCCACTTTTAGATTATTTGTATGTGCATAATTATTTGCGTGCCCATCTCAAGACTTCCTAAGATTTATATGAGGGTCATTTGTGAGGTTTCATTGTTGATCCTAATCCACCTTTCAATGGACACTACAAGTGTTTGAAATAGGGTTGCCAATGTCTTAAATAAGTTCAAATACTATTCGCGCTAAATCCAAACGATATATGATGACTACAATACCTAAAAACACCATTAGTAGTGTTTTCAATACTAAAAACAACATTAGTACTGTTTTCAATACTAAAAACACCATTAGCACTGTTTTCAATACTAAAAACAGCATAGGTCTTCTGAAGTTTCACCAATTTTTGGTTAGTAAATATAAAATTAGTGTAAAGGTCTATAGAAAATAATTTCAATCTTATTACCTCAATATATTTAATATAAATTGAGTAAAATTAACCAAAAACGGTTGCTTTTTTAAGAGCGTTGAAATAAGATAAATAGTGACAGTTGGCACCATGCAAGGTTTGACTTAAGAAAACAACAAATCTAATGGTTTGGTTTTGTTTCTGTAATATGTAGATATCTGTGATTAAAATAAAAACAATTTTACTATAAATATTGTTAATGTAAGTAGAAAGAATAAATTTAATATTATGGGAACTACTTAAATGTATAAAAATTAATTCGAGTGAAATATAAAAATACTGCATGTATGCTGGCCGTTGATGCAAAAAGGGAGATAGACTGTGCATAAAGAGGAATTCTTTTATCCAAAAAAGGCCTCTGAAGACGATTCCAAAGTTCCCGCCGAATAAAGACTATTGAATCCGGCTCCAAGATTCCTTTTACATTTGAGTAAATCTCTGATCAACATTTATCAAGCCCTACAATCAAGCAAGATGAGACGTTTCTACTCTTTTGGAGTCAGTGCCTTGTAAATAAATACAAAGCTTTGACAGAGGAAGAAACCAGGCAACCACCAAGCCGAATTAAGAAGCCAATTTGGCCACCCTAAGAGTGGTACCAAAATTCGGTTGACAAATCACCCTTGTTAACCACACTACTCTCGAAGAGGCTTACTTCAGCCATCAACCTATAGTACATCTGAGAATCGATAGTTGTGCTAATCTTCACGTTGGAAAGGGGCCAACTTGGAGGCGTTTGAAAAACTTAGATGCTAATGAGGAAACTTCTTTATCACTTATTAGAGGTAATGAGAGGAGATGGATTCCTTCCTTCAGAAAGAGGTGTGTCGTGGTAAAGCTCACTTACCCTCCCAATCGCACTGCGCCAAGGTAAGATGAGGCCTCGCCCTCCAACGCAATTTAACCGAGTATATCTTTTGACCAGAACAGTAAAAAAAACAGCTGCATCTTGCATTTAACCTTTCCGATGTAAGAATTTCGTAGCTTTTGAGAGCTACAAACCTGGCTGCGTTAATGATGATGTTCATACGAGCCGTATGGCAACTCTGATCCGGAGTTTCCCAGACGTCGGTTAAGTTCCCAAAGAGGCGCAGCTCCTCCCTGAGCAGACGAAGTAGCAGTCGGCTTAGGGAGGGACCTATTGCCATGGCGTTAGAGCGCTTTGCTTAGAAATGTTACAAAGCCTCGCTTTTGACGCTCTAAGAAGTAACTGGTCACTATTTTAATACTAGGAAGGGCAAGAATGAAAAGAGTCAGAGATTTTTAAAGTATGAGAGAGAACCCCAGTTTCTCTAGACAGTGACTGTAATGATGACAATTCGCCTTTCTTGGAGGGCGTAAGATTCTCCCAATGTCAACTGTGTTATGTGTGTCCATACTACAGCTGACAGCCCCAGTTTCACCGAGGCAGAAAGAGCATGAAGCTGTTAAAGGTACTAGGTGTGACAGCCTGCATGGGGTAACCACTTGCAGGAGAAGTTACGAAGACGAAGGTGTTGGATGTGACAGAAGTATTTGCAGAGTTTTTCAACGAATCGGGTCCGATGTGGAGCAAATTGGAATGAATTTGCTCGAACGATTGACTTATTAGGCTTGCTTCACAATCAGGATTTATTTTGCTCTTGTGAGGTGGAAACAACGTGGTGTTAACGGAAACCACTGTATTATACAGTTATTCAATCTCTTCAGAAACAAGTACAAAGAGCTTCAGTCAGATTTGCTCTGTGTCATAAGCATCGTGCATTGAATGAAAAGATCAGCTCTCAACACTTCGTTTTTTGGTGAGCTTTGCAAAGATGTGGACGCCGAACTGACAGTTCTTTTATTTCATTCACAATTTCGACGGCTGTCAAAAGACAACATACACGATCGGAGGATCTTCGAACTGTGGGATACGAGTTCAAATGTTATTTCGATGGTATCGAAACAGAAGATATTTTAATGTGTGGTTGGCTAGAAACCCATTCATGTTTCAGGTGGACGATGTTTCAGGCAGAATGCAAGACGAATTCTTGGAGCTTACACATGATTCTTCAGCCAAGGATGAATTTCGCGCTCAAGAGCTTGAGGTCTTGGATTAAGGAGTCTGTACTCTGATCAGACACACAATGCAAAACTAATGAATTGAATTGGTTTCCAAGACTAATTTTTCTGACTCTACTTTTTCTACTTTGCTCATAATCAAGCCCGAAACCGGCTTGAAGTGGAAGGCGTTGCACTCTCTTAACTAAAATCCTTGACATTGAGGCACTTGCATCTCTCACGCTCAATTAGGTCTTACAAGTCCTTTATATAAGGCAAGAATTTTTAGATTTATAGGCAAAATGTCAACCTATGTATCCAAGTGATCTACAAATGTCTTAGAACACTAGAGGTTAAAACAAGTAATTCCTTTTACATGCTGACTGCTTGAAATTTGACCATGAAGTGTAATATGTTCGGAGGTTAAAATGACCATTGTGCATTGCTTTACACTTTTCCACGTTGAATTACAACTACCAACCATTGACTAGTCTTTTCAAGTTTTAATAGTCAGTATAATATTTCACTTTAGTATCTATATTCTTGTCATTTGCAATTGTTGAAATTGTACATAATAACTCCTAGCCTACTTAATTCCCAGATTTTCATGAAAATTTGGAGGTATTGTGCCAAATGCATTACTCATCAGACCCAACAAGTTTGATAAACAAATAAAGGAGTAACAACACTTTTTTTAATGGTGCAACCCAAAATTATTATTATTTTAACATTGAAATATTTAATTAATCTTAGTGATTATCCCTCGGGTTGAAGGAGGATAGCCTACGTTCTCAGGATTTTATTGTTGTCTGTGTATTCAAAGGCGACTGATGAGCCTGATATCTGTTTTTCCACAAATAGACCACAGGTCGTTCCTGATAGCACATTAAGGAGGTTGAAGTCGCCGTCTCCTCCTTTCTTCAAAGTCAGCGCATCAATTGAGTTCAAAAGATGATGTTCATTCTCTGATAGAAGATCTCCAGAGTTCCTTCTTCTTATCTCTTGTTTCCTACTTCTCAATATCGATGTTACATTTCTTCATTTTTACTTAAATCTGTCCATTTATCCACATTTTTTTCTCACTTGGGAACAGATGTGCTTCGATAGGCGTACCTCATGCATCTGAACAACATACCCAATCAACCTCAATTGGTTCTTAATGACGATGGTCTCAATGATTTCGATTAATGTTCACTCCTATTTCTTCCCATCTTATGTTAAGAATGCTACATGGACAACGTTGATGAAACTTTTCGAGTAGCTTCAGGTAATGTGTGTCTGTCTATCACGTTTCTGATGGGTAAGTGTTGGAATTACCACTTCTTTGTACAACAATATTTTGGTGTTGGTTCTAATCTCACATTCATTGAATTCTTTCATACAGATGTGTCAAAAGTTGTTCCTGCGAAATTTCGAAGGTGCTAGATTCCATTGTGCAAATCAATACATGAGAAAAGGTAACTTCCAAGAGAGAAGAAGTTACCCACGCTATCTTACGTTATTTCTACAGAGTTTTAGTGGTTTTTTGATTCAGATATTCATGGTCGGTAAACGATGGGTCTTTTTGGAGTTGATGCTGAGTCCAAATTTTACGTATGCTCGGTTGGAGGCATTTATGGTCTACTGGAGTGAGTTGCAATACAACTTTCATCAGCATATTTAACTCTAGCAAAGAGGTAAAATATCTAAATGATCTATTGTAGGTGGCCTTTGGAGTGAGCTGCAACACAACTTTCATTAGCATTTTAACTAAATCAAAGAGATTTTCATCGGACAAGTTAGGAGATTTTTCCTCCTCTGTTCAATAGAATATTTCGATTTATGGAGAAAGATCGTTCTCGATAATTTGGGTAATGGCTGCAATGAAAAGTGTAATGGCAAACATGCATCCTTGTTTGACTACTGACCTTACTTGAAATGACTCACAGTTTGTGTTGTCAGCCATACATGAGGTAAGCCTACCCCCAGGGAGAAGTCTCAGGATTTATCCTTGTGCGTGGACGGAACAAAAGAACCTTTTTGTTGCACTTAAAAAACTTGGTTTCATATAGTTGTTATAGTTCATTTTTCTTCCTCTGGTTGGCAGTGTTTTCATTTTGCTTGATGATGAAAGCCTGCCTTTTCTCTTTTATGAGCCGTAGAGTTGCTTGCCATACTCATCTTAATGTTTTTTGGTCTTGAGCCTGATTAACAGATGATGGTGATCTCATTCTTCTATAGTATATGGTTATTCATGTGATTTATTTTCTGTTAATAAATCAGCCTAAATAGCGTTTCGAAAACCATAACCATAAATTTGTTTGATCGAAGTTGTAGTCGGATAGTTTTTAGGCCTAAGATGACACCGAACTAAATTTTGGAATAATGAACTGGGCTTTAAGAAAGACAATTACACAAATATAAATATATTCATAGAATCAACGAATGTACAATGAGATAAGTAGATTAGGTATACAATGTAAGATATTTTAACATATGATTTACAGTAACAAGATGCAAGAGAATTGAAGTATTTGAAATTAATATGGTGGAATAATATGGTGAATAATATAGTGAATAAATAATATAGTGACTATGATGGACTGTGAATTAGGGGCTGCAATATAAGTAAATATAATTAGGATCTACTCTCGTATGGTCGTTTGCAAAGAATATGAAAGTGGAATTAACTAAGTATGATTTGTTTGGAGGTAAATGACTGATTGTAGAAGGAATGATTACTGACCTTTATACGGAGAATGCTGAGAGTCGACTGAGAAGGAATAGTGTGCTATTTGGTCGAGCAGAAAGCGTGTATTTGTTTGTTTGTGTGTGAAATTTTAAGAGATGTTGTTTGGAGCAGTATTACGTTAAATGAATTGACAAGTAAAATAAATGAATGAATTAATTATTAAGTTGTACATAAAATGATTTAATTTACAAAAGTTAAGTAAAATAATTTAACGATTAAATTGACAAAGTTAAAGGAATGCATAATATGAATTTTACATAATAATTTATGTATATATATTTAAGTTTCCCAGGATGTTTTTATTATAGGAATGCCCAGAGGCATTGCTATACTTCGGTTTCAGGGATTTTGATGTTTCCATTTGGATCTAACTTCGATGATTATGAGGAAATGGATTAGACAATGGTCCATCCAACATATCCCTCCTCCACTGACTGTACTTGTTGCCATGTAATCTTGGCAATCACAGGATCACACATGGCGTAATCAATTAAATGCCAATTTTCTGTAGTATGGTGACACAAAGAGAATTTGTACAAGAGAATTTGCGATGACCAAGTTGTGTTCAGCACATTTGCTGAAGAGGAGCATTCCAGTTGTATTGACTTAGCCTAGTCCTTCCTTGCCGACTGTTACTGTCCAGAATTTATGGTCTTTTTCAATTCTGGCATTGAATGATACTTTGTTTTTATGGATTGAAGAGATGGCGATATCAGGTAGAGAATAGAAGTTTGCATTCACGTCCTCATCCACACCTACCTAGAGTTGGTGAATATGCGTTAATGAAGACGAAAAGTTGATATTTTGAAGAGTTGGATTCAGATAGGCATGAATAGTTTGTCGATTTCTATTGGTTTAACTTTTGTAGTAGGATGTTATAGATGGCAAAATCTACACTGTTGATTATACAAGGTCAAGTCCTTTCAAAAAATATTTACTGCTCTTTTTCTTTCTTTAGTTGCCCTTTTCCCGCTTTTCGGGTTCCACTCAGAGCGACAATATCAGCTTTTGGAGTTCTCGAGCAACGATGAAGATCGTCTTTCCTTCTTAATGTTTTTTACTGCATGCTGGTGATCCTTCTGGACGAGGTTTACTGGACAAGATGTGATGAAGCAGACTATTCTTAGAAATCTTTCCCACCCGGCTCCAAATTTTGAGTGATCAAAGTGGATCCTAAATAGGATCCTCATTCGAGAATGCTGCTGCTGAGCAACTTTCCTGCCTCTCAACTAAACGTTGAGTCACTTAATCAAACATTCAGCGCTTCCGTGCCAGTTTTAATATGTGCTTCCAGCCATCACTTACTTGCCTCCGTCGCCGTTCCCTGAGTGCCGGGAGATTTGAAGAATTTGTGCAAACTCAGAACGAATACGGATGTGCACGTGTTTATTTAACTGATGTTATACTCCATGAAACAGACGGTCCTCTACAAAGTAGGGAGCTGGTTTTAATGGCAAGAAGGCCAAGATAACTAGAGGTGGAAGACTTGTTGCAGCTTTCGTCCGCCCTTATATCCTTTGAAGTTATGATAACTTGAGCAACCTGATCTTATGTCGAGGTCTTGTAGTTTAGATGTCGATAGTTTTTAGTTTGATCCTTCATATTCTACCTTACTACCATGGGTGACTGTACCAGAAGCTATTATTTCTGACGGCAATGCCCCGAGTCATTGAAAAGCGCGAGACTAAAACTTTCTATCAGCCCTTTCTTCGGCTTTTCAAACTCGACAGCCGTATTCTACAAGCACTCATCATGGTGAAAGATATTTAACTGTCTTCCATTTGATTGGGATGAGGTCAAAAGAGCGATGAACGATCATTTTGGAGAAAAAGGCTTCGATGTTACTTTGAACACGGTGGCCGATTCGTTACTTAAAGCATTGGACGTTCAGAGAAAAACACCTTTATTGAAAAACATCCATTCGAAAGCTCGTGTGAACAACGCCAACGATCATTTAGAGGACGATTTCATTTTTTAGAGCCATTTACAAGGATCACATAAAACGAAGATTGAGTTCTTCAGCACAAATGATGTAGGCAATTCTCAAGATTCTGCCTTCGTTTTGCACCGAAGCAAAGACGATTCATCTCAATTTCCAGTTGAGACAAAAATGAGCTGGGAACTACATATAACAATGGAAAACAAATTTCAACTTTTTTTAGGCTGAATTAAGGTTGAGTCCTGTTTTGGGGAAATTCGGGGTCACTGAGTTTAAAATTAGCAATAGCTTTCTTCTATCACGTCAAGTTTTTTTTATTTATGGACTGGTCTATGTTGGTCCCACTCATAGTAGCAGGCTATCTTACGACCAAGTGAACGGGTGTGGAGGCGTTTGGTATTCTTTTTCTTTTATTTTATCTAAGTATTTAGACTTATCTTTATGCCCATCTAGATATATAAAACAATTGTGTATAATATAATTCTGTGTTTTTTCAGATATGTTTTAGAAAATAACATTCAGTAGTATGGCCTCATTACGAAGGAAATGTTTGAATTCCCCTGACTCGTTTTGCTATGGTTGTTTTACTGCACCAACTCAAAGAATGAACATAAGTATCTTTGTGAAAAGAGCATACTTGGCTTACTTCAAGATAAAATTAGGTGATCAGGATAAACCGTGTGCCTCGTACTATGTTTGTAAACCATGTGTCAAAAATCTACGTCAATGGACAAAGGGCACAAGGAAACAACTAGGATTTGGCATTCTTATGGTGTGGCGGGAGCCGAAAAACCATGTAAACGATTACTACTTTTGTCTCACAAAGACTTCTGATTATAGCAAGAAAACACGACATAAAATAATTTACTCAAATCTTGATTCAGCAATTCGTCCAGTGCTTCATTCAGATGATAGTCCAGTGCTTCACTGGACGATGTAAGTGATATACTTGAATCTGATGTAAGCATTGAACTTGAAATTGATCCAGACTTTGTACATACATCGACCCAAGAACGTGGAAACTTTAGCCAATTAGAACTGAATTATTTAGTTAGAGCTCTAGGTCCTGTCAAAAGAGTTAGCAGAAGTGTTAGCTTCTAGACTTAGAGAGAAGAATTTGTTGCAGGAATAAACAAATATAACTTTTAATCGAAACAGGGAGAGAGATCTCTTGGCATTCTGTAAAACTGAAGAAGGTTCTGTTTACTGTTGTGACTTGGCGGGACTGTTGAACGCGATGGGTGTTTCAGAGTATGATCCAAGTGAATGGAGACTTTTTATAGAAAGTTGAAACAAGAGTCTAAAATGTGTATTACTCCATAATGGAAACTTGTTCAGCGCGATTCTTATTGGTCACTGTGCATTTAAAAGAGAAGCATTAACACATAAGATCTGTATTAGATTTACTCAAATATGATTAACACAAATGAATCATATGTGTGGATCTGAAAATGGTAAATTTTTTATCCATTATATCAGAAAAAAACCTGTATGTATTTAGTAATAGGTGATGTTATCTTTCAATGCATTTATCCTTTCAAATTCTCTTGACATATTAATTTATGGTTTGAAGCTCTAACACTTACGAAACTATCCTTACCCAGTGCGTCGTAAAATAGGAATATGAGGTAGAATGAAAACATGATGTGTTACAAATAAATGGATGCCATATTTGAAATCAACAGGTTAGGATTAGTTAAAAACAACCACAAAACATAAGTCAACCAAAAGTGTGTTGACCAGTGTAATCGAATGGATAAGTATGAAATCAAAATTTTAACACAATATTTTGTTCATACATATTTTAAGTTTCAAGTATATATGGGCAACCATAATTCAGATGAAATCTTGAGGATTGCGTGCCCTTCCGGACCCAATGCAAGTAATAGAATCTGCAGCTATATATCTTCTACACATTTTCTCTTTATCTACGTTCATCACTTTGTTTAAATTTTAAAATATATATAATTCATACCTGTTTACTGGGGAATTTTACTATCAAATCTGATGTCACTGATATGGGGATTGAAAATCATGATTTGCAACAACGGTGACAAAAGAAATTCCATTAAAATTCGCCAGTAAGAATGATAAATGAATCCCATGCAATTAATGACAATTTCTTCTTAAGTCGAGCAAGAAATTTTGTTCACATCACTTTCTCGGAAATCTAATCCTTAGGGAAATGTTGCTTTTGGTCTATTCTTCAATGCACCCCCACATTTTAATAGCATCGACATCTATATCTATGATAAGGAAAGCGGTGTAAGGGCACACAGAGAAACAATTGTGGGGTTTTAAATTCCAATGATAAAGAAATGTGAGCGGTGTCGGTTAATTGCGTGATTAATCAGAGAAATAATTAAATCCAATTAATTCTAGTCAAATGAAAATGGTTTATGCGCGATTAAAGCGAAGTTTGGGCAGTATCAAATGAGGCACTTTGCCAGATGGACTACCATTTCTGGGCAACTTCACGGCCTTTGCCATACGCTGTGGCTCCCACGTTGAAATGTAGATCACTTTTGAGGGAAAAATGCATCTGTCGAAATCAGTAACTCTGCGATCTAGATTACAACGTTGTGGTCGTGCGGAGGCTTGTGTGCTTCAAAAACTCCAAGAGCGATGTCAGATAGGTCCAACCACGCTGAATAGGCCGAGGAAGAGAAGCCAGACCGAGAGCACTCAACCCCGAAGCACGAACAAGGCCATGTCTTCTCCCGGGCTCACACATCCTTTTAAAATATGAAAACTACAAACAGCAGAAAAACACAAGAGATCAAAGACTGCAAGAACAGCAGTAAACCTACATCGATGGGAAATGCAGACAGCAGCAAACCGCTTGAGATCAAAGACTGCGAAAATAGCAGTAAACCTACATTGACGGGAAATGCAGACAGCAGCAAACTGCTTGAGATCAAAGAGCGCAAGAACAGCAGTAAACTTACATCGACGGGAAATGCAGGACGCGCCCATCTGTCCAGCATGCCACACTGCTTCGTAAAACACCGACCACCTGGTGCTAGAATATCATCAAACTAGACTACAGGGAGGCTATAATTCTATCCACGAATGTAGTCAAACCTTTCACAACTCACTAGAAATAAACAGAGTGGAGGTGTGAAATCTCTGCGACACGAACGAACGGGCTAAAATAGGTTTGGGATGCGTTTCTTCAGAAAAAAAACTGAATATTTATTCAAACGTTCCTTGATCGACCTTTTGCACTCTTCAGAGATCACCCCATGCTCTGGAGTTGTGCACAATAACAAAATGTAGCGGATACCAAACGCTACTATATCTTATCTGAAGCAATCCGCGTCATCCAATGGAACCAGCACACAAACCTCTCTTTAAACTGCATCCATAGGATTGTATGCAGAAACCTGAATCCCAGTCACCACCGATCACGGCTTCTCAATATATATATATATATATATATATATATATATATATATATATATATATATATATATATATATATATATATATATACTAGGGGGGGGCACGGATATATAGTAAAAATTTCAATTGAACTTTATGTTTCTTATCTCGTGAATTATTGTGAGGCTTCCTAAGAAGCTCCCAAATCCGGAGTTTCGTCCAAATGAATGCATGTTGAAGGGTCACACCGAGTGATCGAGAGTTTGCTTTGCTTTCCCTTAGCATAGCGTACCTAACATACACTGTGTTGTGGTCGCTATGCCTTTAAATATAATACTTGGTGATGTCAACTCGTTTTGTGTACACCCTAACGTAGTTTTTGCTGTTATATAGCTCTGTCTTTATACTGTCAGACCCAGAACTAAGCTAAAAACATCCTTGTTTTATCCTCAGGTCTAAATGGCGAGTTCAACTCGGAAACAGACTGAGCTGTTTTGTTGGGACAGCCCCTTGAAGCCCTCAGCCAGATTGTCCTTCCATCAGGGAAAGATGTTCTGCGGCGACTCTTCTTTTTTGGATCGAACAGCAAGGACAATCGAAAAGCTGTCATCGACGAAGTCGTCAAACTTTAGAAACGTGCCCAAATTCCTGTTGTCCCGCTGCGATCAATCATGAAAAAATTGGAAGCCCTCGTCGGGAAGTACGAAGTCCGTAAGAAGGCCTAAAAACGTCAATCCGAGGGGGACAAGGTCTCCGATGCCCTCTTCCAGGGACACTTGTCGTCACTGTTCGACATCGCAGCCTCTGCCATTTCTTCCTCCATATTCCACCTCAACCAGGAGAAGACTTTCCTCGACGACCAAAGGGGCCAGAGGAAAATGGTCATGAGTACTCTTGACAAGCAGAGCGTGGCAAAAGAGTCTAGAAACATTAGAGGTTGGCTGCTGAGAGAAGGAGGAAGGAGAAGGAGTTGGCGGAGACTTCGGAGAGGAAATAGATGGTTGAGTTGGCGAGCGGGAGTTCCACCACCGCTTCCTTATCAACTTCTTCTTCCGCCACCAACTCTCCTGCTCGGGGAAGCGCCGCTGCTTCTGCTTCTCCTCTGAAAAGGCTCAAGATCACGAAGGAGCTTGTAGCATCGGCTGACAGGGTCAAGTTGACCCCTAGCGGAGCCCACCACGTCTTATCTGCTATCGCTGCAGACCAGGGAATGCTGAGTCCGCCCACCTCGTCCATTCGCCGGCACTGAACAGGGTTGCGGAAGGAGACAGCAGAAGCAGCCATCAAGGATTATCAAAACCAAGTACAGGAGCACGACGTGGTTCTTATCCTTCATTGAGACGGGAAACTCTTGCCCGGATCAGAAAGTCAAGGTCATGTCGATCGCTTGGCCATCGTTGTCACCAGTCCGTCTCTCGAAGGAAATAAGCTCATGGCTATCCCTGCCTTGCCATCCGGTACCGGAGAAGCAATGGCCAGCAAAGTCGAGGAGACCATCAGAGTTGGGGGTCTCTACTTCGACAACACTGCTTCAAACACAAGCGTCCATGCTGGCTGTTGCACACTCCTCGAACAGAAGTTGGGTCGTCCGTTGTTGAACTTGGTGGGCCGCCACAACGTTATGGAGCTCATCTTGACCTCAGCCTTCGAGGCCACATTCGGCGACGCTACGTCCGGCCCAGACGTTCAACTATTCAAACGGTTCCACAATAAGTGGCACACTCTCGTACATGCTAAAGAGTCGCTAAACTAACGGCAAAAGCCATCAAGGGGGAGGTTCCTACCACCTTTCACAACCAGGAGCTCACCACCACGCGAGATGGATAGCGAAAGCGATCTACACACTCAAAATCACGATGTTCAAGGACAGATTCGAACTCACGCCGAAGGAATTGCGTAGCCTCCAGGAGATGAGTGTGCTCATCATCCTAATCTACGCCCGTGCCTGGTTCAATTCTACCTTGCCTGCAGACGCTCTTTTCAATTATCTTACTCTCTTCCAGGATCTCCACAACTACAGAGACCTCAACTCAAAGATTTCGGAGGCCACGGTGAAGACCTTCAAGCGGCACTTTTGGTACTTGGGGACGGACCTCGTCGGCCTTGCCTTATTCAGCGACAAAGTCACGATCGAAGAGAAGACCAAGATGGTGGAGAAGCTGGCCATTGACAAGGACCTCGACAAGAAGCGATGGAAGACAGTGCCCCAAGATCCTTCTTCGGTGACTTTGAGTGACCTTGTCATCAGGAAAAGGAGACCGTCCACCATCTGGCAGTAACCAATGATTCAGCGGAACGGGCGATCAAACTGATTACTGATTATTCCCAGATCCTCACCAAGGACGAGAGCAATCGAGAAGCTCTCCTGCAAGCTGTCGAGCGCCACCGACGGCGGAACCTGAACCCTAACTGATCTTACAGAAGAATATACAAGTCGTTTCAATCATTATTTCAGCCATTTTCAGTTTTATTTTGAAGAAAGTGCTTTTTGTGCTTTTTTCCTTGTTATTCCTCACAATAATTCCTGGGTGTCATAAGAGATTTCAAACTTATATTTTTTGTACACACCCTAATATTAATATATATATATATATATATATATATATATATATATATATATATATACAAAAAAAGCAACTATAGGATCTGCGGGTGATAATACAACCACCACAGGGCTATGCCATTTCTATTTTGTGTCTTTCAAATAAAATTTGAAGACAGAAAGAAAGATGCAGAAACCTGGTGTAGCTGACTATAAATACATATAGTTCAAGAGAAAATAGAAATTGGACGCGAATGAGCAAATGAGACAAGAAACCGGAGTTTTTAAAGGCAAGAAAGAGGGACATTAGAAGAATCCAGAATCAAAGGGAGCAGAGGGTGGCACAGTGAAGGCGATCCTTTACCGAGAAGACAGAAATAACACCAGGGGAAAAAATTTTTGAATTCCTGGCCGGGACTCGAACTCGGGTCTGCTGATTGCCGGTCAGATGCTTTACTGGGTTTGATGGGGGTAACGCTTTGGGCGAGATATAGTTACTGTGCCTGGTAGCTTATCTCCGCATATGTCAAGGAGATGAGTACAAGTGTAAGGAGGAGCTTGAGATCAATGAATGTTCCGCAAGGGACTACAACATTTACATACCTGTGTGAGAATGATAATCTCGGTAAGCCCTGTCAAATTGGTAGCCCTGGAAAAACTGTTGAAGTTGAAGAAAGTGTACATTCGCGAAGAAAATATAACGAGGATGGAGTTCTCCCACACTAGTAGGTATTTGGGGTGATGTGCCGATGATGTACTCAAGGATGTATTTAGGCCTTCACCTGGCTATACAATAATGCGTGGCATGTGAAAGGCGTACGAACAGAGTGCACATATTCTTTAGTATAACACCAAACATAAAACCGTCAATCATGTTGTTGAGTTCGTTTCAGAAGAAGCACATCATCGCACTCAGCAGATTGAAATTACCCGGAATTGTCTAAGACGTCTAAAAAACGCCCTTGTGTGGAAGATACCGTTCCATATTTATGTGAATTTGTATGGCGGAGAAAATACGAAAATACAGACTTATTTAAGAAGATTTTGAGATTCATTTCTAAGTTTAAGCCTTAAACAAATAATTTAATATAAAATCTTTAAAAGTTTTTTAAAAATAAATGATATAAATATTATTTTCATCATAATGAGCTAACTTAACTTTACCTAAATTCACCTAATTTTTAAAATAATAATTTCTAAAAAAAAAAACCGAAATACAGATTTGTAATCAGCTTAAAAACTAAATCAGTGTCGAAATTGACAAAAAGAATGGAAGAATGTGGGCCAACCTTAAAGATCCGCATTTACTAATATAAATTAGAGATCAATGTTCGAGACGAGATGGAGAATAGGGCAAACACACACCAAAACTGTTTCAAAATGATAAATAAACGCTTCAATTCAGTCGTTGCCCAGAATTACTTTAATTACAAAAACACACAAACGTGGAATAGCCAACCTAACCGAATAGTTGAAAGCACGTCGGTTAATATGTTAAACAAACGACTTTGACGAGTATTTTGCGAGTGTAATTATTAAATGGTAAGTAATAGGTACAGATGCAAACATCCTCTATCAGAATGGTTTGAGAAAAATAAAAAAATAATGAGAAAGAAAAAATGATACCATATAAAACATGTGTACGAATGCATTTTCCGCATTCTTTTGTCCTCAGTCTCACTATATTAATTCTTTTCTTCTCCCGCAGGTCCTCATTTGCGGGAGAAGAGAGAGCTGTCCAATCATCCCTTTTGTAAGAATGAGGGTTTATCCTTGAGGCAGAATAGAACCTCGCAGAACTCATAAATGGTCACCTTAGTTTGAGTAATTATAAAAAGAAAAGGAAAAAGGCATAGTTTTAATTAACATACAAGTGAGTATCAGCCGTCTACTACTAAGGGTAGATCATACTTAGATGATGGTTGATATGGAAGTCATTGGTTTGGTTGAGTAGCAAAGTTTTCAAATTTTGCCAAACGGGGTGCCACTGAATTGATCTTTTGGTCTTTGCTGGTCTCACTTCGGTAGTTGCCCATATTCTCCTCCCCCTACCCCCCACACACTCTCCCCCTCCTTCTCCTTCAAAATCTCCTCTCTCTCTCTCAATCACTCACTCTTTCTCACACACACACACGAACACGCTCTTTCTCATAAACACACACTCTATTGCCGTCTTTTTCACACACAAATTGACTTCTATACTTAATCACTGACATGGAAGACCGTGTTAAGAAGAATGGAAAAACTGCCCATCAAGAAGCAGAAACTGGAACTGGTCTTATCGTGCTGCGTTTGGACGGAAGATGGTCAAAGGATTTATCGAAACTCTGCCAAATATATGCTCCTGTGTGACCAGCTGGTCTGGTTGTTCCATTCCTTATACCACTTAGATTCCCTAAGAGCTTATCATTGTTGATACACAGACACATGCTTGTTGTTTTATTTAACTCAATACAGCTTTTATATGGCTTCAAAACGCTATGAAATAGTCATAAATTTCCAAAATTCCCAGCTGATAAGACTCCCTTCGCTCATCACCCCACCCCTACCATAAGTTTTAGACCTTTCGCCCCCCTTCCCCATCCCTTCCTTTCTAAGAAAGGATTGAAATGACGCCACTAATATTGATGTTGTAATGATGAAGATATATGGGCAGGATTTGCTAATTTTGTTGAGCTGGAATGTTGGGAACTTCTGAAGCTTGTGCCCGTACGTTGGCCCACGTGTTATTGGTATCTCGCCATGGACGACGTCATTTCCTGTTCGAACATTCTCGAATTTTTTACTCCTGAGCACGTGGAAATATATTTCCCAATCCTGCGACTCGTCCCAAGCCTCCTCCCCCTTCCCGTGACGAGGCGCGAAAGAGCCACTATGTCTTGCCCTTGCTGCTAAATGATGAATCGACTCCGCCTCCGGATTAAGATGTCTGGAGCTTGTGACTCCTTTCTCCAAACAACCCCTTCCCCCTCAGAATCGAGCATATAAATACTCGGGCTATTCTGTAGTTCGACGAGTATAGCCCGCATCTCAAGGCCGTCCTTATCGTCTCGTCCCATGAGTGTTCGTCAGGCAGCGAGCTTTCTTAAGCCGTGATTCTATCCAAGTCAATTGGTAGCTTCTGTGAACGGCAAGCCTTTGAATTTGTGCAACAGTCTCCTTTCGTTTAATAGAACTGAAGAAAATCTCCATCGATTAACTTTGAGGAAAAAGAAGATTCTTCTTTCAGTAGAATTACGAGAATTCCCACATTCCCCGTCGAACGTCATCTTTGAAGTTTCGCTATCTTCATCGGAAAGTTAGTTTGGATCGTGCCACACTTGCCTCATTCGGATCGTGCTCCACTTCCCTCAACGGATCGTTCCCCACTCGTCCCATTGCAAGAAGGACCTTCCTCGAAGTCATCGATCAGTAAGAGTGAAACCCCATCCACTATTAGTATTGTCAAGTTCCCCCTTTTGATCAGAGCCTAGTTACATTAATCAATTTATACAATTTTAGAATCTATTCTCATAATTATCAAGAGACTACCTCAATTTAAATAATTCCCTTTTGTTGATTATTATTCTTATTTTAACATTTGTAAATAAAATTATACTGTTTGTTTCATCTTTAACTCTCCTCGAACGATACTCTTGGCCTATTAAAGTAAATCTCGCCAGCCATTTATGCACTCTGTTTAATTATTAAGGATTTGAAACCCAACGCCTCAAGTGTGACCTCCTAGTCGTTCGCTAATCCCTGCGAACAGTCCTTTTCAACGGTTCGCGTTTCAGTAGATGATTAAGTCACCCCCCCCCCTCCACATAATATAGAGTAGTGTATGGTATAGAGTGGTTGTACCACGACACTGTTGCTATTTTTGTGCAAACTTGTTTCCTGCTTTTGAGGAAGCGAGCCTCAAACTCCGGTCAGCGTCTACATCTTTCCATGAGCTGTATGATATTGGCAAGCGTCTTTATGATAATCTGAACAGGAAGTACACAGATGGCCTCTTTGGATATCAAACATAGCGTGCTCTTTCTAATCTGTGTGACAAAGAGAAGGAGCAAATTTCCCCAAGGTTCCACAGTTGCTTCAAAAGAGCTACTACCTACCTGGAGAACTGGATTGACCTCTCTGCTATTTGTCCATTTTGTGTCCTGAAATGCCTGACCTTGAATGGTCTACTAGCTTTCAAATCGCTAATAGACTGTGTGGAAAACTGAATATACAGGATGTGGTATCAATTAATGGGCTCCATGATGAATTTTGCATTCTTACTTCTCTGTTGTCAAACATGGACAAGGATATGACAGTGAATGAGAAGTGGAACAAGATATTCACCGAATGCAAGGATCTTCATCACCCTGGTGTTATTTATACTGAGCATTCCTCTTTCAAATGCTCAAGTGAAGAGTGTTCTCTCTGATGGGCCAACGATGGGGTGGGTGCAGGAACCGGTGTAGTGTATAGCTGATCAAGTCAGAGCTACAGATCAAGTGCAAATTTCACACCGTCCTGTTCTGAGTTCATCCCATATTCTCAAACCAAAGACCATCTCTTGAGGGCAGTTGAATCCAGTGTAAATTATGACAAGTAACATACTAACAACAATGGGGGGAAAATAATTTAAAAAAGATTATGGAAATGTTTTCATCATATGTATTTAATTTTCTGCAATTTACTCAATATATTATGGCGAGTCACTTAAGTTATTATATCCTTTAAAAGCTGCAAAATATGCAATATTGTAATGCTTTGACACATGTAATGAAAAAGGGTTTGTAACAAAGGATACAATGAACCCACCTTTAAACAAAATAGTTCCTGGGTAATCTTGAGCCCAGCTGAGAGGATCGTCGCGCTGGGTGTCTATCTTCACTGAAGTTGTGTGGGTCCTGTATCTTGTTTAACTACCTCTCCAATTCAGGTGTCCCTTATTGCAGTTTTCAAAATCTGATCACCCTGATTAGGTTGGTAACAAAGTTCTCACGCAAGTTTTATGACAACGATTTACAACGAAACAAAAGAAACATCAATGAACAATGTAATCACCACCCTATTTTAAGCATCTGTTTCCAACGACGGTATAGATCAGGGATGCTTTTGTTGTAAAACTCAACTCTGGGCGCTATCGAAGATGTCTTCAACTGCAGTTTTCAGTTCGTCATCATTTTCGAACATTTTGCTATTCAAGAAATTCTGCAGTGGCTGGAATAGGTAGTAGTCTGTTGGCGCAGGTCTGGCGAGTACGTTGGGTGAGTGAGGTGAAAGCTTCTCAACCCAGCTCCAAGAGTTTTTCACCGGCATGATTTGCAACGTGTCGTCGGGCGTTGGCATGAAGAAACATGACATCACTCTATTCCCGTCGCTTCTGCCCAATTGCATCTGCCACATGTTGCAGTTGTTGACTGTATAATTGAGCGTCGGTAGACTGATTGCGTTCCAGCATTTCCCATTAAATCACTCCTTTCACATCCCACAAACACAAACCATAAGCTTCTTTTGATGTCGGTTGCCCTTTGCCTGAAGTTGTGCCAGTCAACCTTTTCTGTCCAGCTTCTTTTGCATGCCATGTTCGAATGTAGGTGTCATTTCTCATCTGCTATAACCACTTTGTTCAGCCAATCAAAACTACGTTTCTTGGACATTAGTGCACTACAGGCGTCTATGAAGCGCTGGCGGTCGAAGTGGGTCAGTTTACGCGGAAGCCATAAGTCTAGTTTGCTGACTTTGTCCATTACCTTTAGTTATTCCCGAATGTAATGATATGATCAGTGGCGGCTCGTATATAGGCACTGCGGAACGGCAGCACCCCTATTTCCACTCGATATTATCGATAATATTCCATATAATGTGTCCTTTTTATTTAATTCTTTCTTTATACTTGTACATTATATAATCCTTAAGCTTAATGTCCGAAGCCATCTCCTAGTTTATTAAAAAAAAATACAAAAATCTTGTATAGAACTCTTCGATTCACAGTTCCAACGGCACGGTGTTTGGCTGCTTTGCGCATGCTAACATGTCCGAGATAGGAAGCTGCACGCTAGGGAAAGAGAGAGAGAGAGAGCACTGCTGCTCACGCAGTGCCGACACAAGTATGCTGGTGGAAGGTAGTGTTTCTTTTTTGCTCCGCACTTGTTGTGCTTAAAAACGTGCTTATGTTCTTGAATGTCATAAAGTGTAATATTTAATTCATATTTTGGGGGTTCTTCTATTAATTAATTAATTAAGCAGCTGAAGTTTATCTTGGGAAATAATCTAGATAATGTTCTTAGTGAAATTATGAAACTGATAAAATCCTCTTGACAATTTCCATGAATATATCAGAGGCAAAATGCTGCTTTTCAACACTGAAAAGAATAAAAACTTTTCTAAGGAGCACTATGAATGCTGAAAGACTAAATGCACTTGCAGTGTTTTCAACGGAGAAAATATTTCTCAGTAGTCATCCAGAGATCAAGGAGAAAATAATTAATCTTTTTGCGTAAATTAAAAGACGAAGAATGGATTTAGTTTCCAAATGAATGGATGAAGCTTAAACTGTAACGATTTAGGCTATTAGTAAGTAAAAAATGTTTGATTTTTTTCAGTTTAGGATTTTATCAAGTTTATTTATAAATTTTCTTTTTATATGTTTATTTCCTTTTACACAAAATTAAAACAATGCTAAAAAAATTATAATGCAGCCCCCTCTTCCCACTAATTTTGGCTACGAGCCGCCACTGGACATGATCTATTGTTGTGTTTGACTATAGTCTTGTTATCGATACCTGGATACTAGATGACCTCTCAATGTCCTGTAGAAATATACAGTCAGTTTACGCCCGTCATTCAATCTATGAAAATAAAGAACGACATACTTAAGGCAAAACTAACGGCACAACAAAGCTACTTACCTGTTCCTATCATAACCAAAATGTATATATTACATATACTCTATTTACCGACCTCCACTAAAACTTTTATCGACACATTAACACAACTGACACGTCGCATCATCTATGGTGAGTGTTGCTAATTGTTGTTCAAGGTCTAACTATAATTGATAGCCTATATAGATATATTACATACATTGGCGATGAGGAATATGGATTTGTGCATTGTATATTTTTAGTAGGTTATTTTTTGTGACCATTTCTATTTTTGTGTGTAAGTTTCTATTTTGGCCGGTATTCTGAAATTAAATGTCTTTCATAGGTTCAATTCGTAGTTTCGGTGCTTGAATCGGAGATTTTGATACCTATTAGGCTGAGGAATAAGTTCTTGCGGTTTTTTTTTTTTAATGTTGTGTTGATTTAAGTTTTGTTGACGTGATTTGTGCACATATTAAGAAACAATAATAAAAATTAGAGCAAAATTTGAAAAGGTTAGGCTACGTCTTTAATTTTTCTTTTTTTTTCTTTTTTTTATAAAGAGCTCATCTGGCGACTGCCGACTTGGGCAGTAGTCACCGTATAAAAAACTGGCCTAGTACTAGGCTATTTCAAAATAAAATACAAAAAAATAAAAAACAACCTCCCCAAAAAATACGGGAAAAGGAAGCGAGCAGTAAGCAAGCTCCTGCGTCAGGGGGAGGTCCCCCCGGCCCAGGAGTGTGCGACCTATAAGGGAAAAAAACATAACAAAACAAAACAAAATAAAACCTGCTTAAATAATAGGAAGAAGGCCGCCCCCCCCCCCAAGTCAACGGGTCCACCAGTCAAAGTGCACGCACTCGTCCCGAGTACAAGGAACAGGCGGTATCGACACCGCCCATGCCGGTAGCGGGACAGGTATTGTGCGCGAAGATCACCCAGACTGGGACATTCGACAAGAATGTGCCGAACAATCTGGGGGACGACGCAGTCGTCGCAATAGGGCGCATGCGAGCGCTCCGCCAAATAGCGATGCGTCACACGAGTATGTCCGATTCGGAGACGACAGGAAACGACCTGAAGCCGTCGCGGCATTGGGGGATAGGTCTATGGGAGCAGTCGCGGTGCAATGGTACGCAACTTTAAGTTATCTTCGACCGTCTCCCATCTTCTTTGCCAAGCAGTCCAAAGAGCTGCCCGTATTCATGCCATGTAGTCGGTGTGAGGAAGAGCGAAACGCTGGTCCGGTAGCAGAGTCCTTGCGGACTCTTTGGCGCCCTAATCGGCACGTTTATTTCCCGCAATTCCTACATGTCAAGGAACCAAGCAGAAGATAATCTCGACATCCGCCCGGCTCGCCGAAACCGTGGCGTCACGGATATCGCGAACCAGGGGGTGCGGAGATTCCAATGCCCCGAGAGCACTCAGGGCGCTTTGTGAGTCGCTATAGATCACAATCCGGTCTCCGAACCGGGCACGTCGCGTAATCTCCCGTACCGAGTGGTGTATTGCCACAAGTTCGGCCGTCAAGATAGACGCAGCACCTGGCAGAGCCCCGATGATTTCAAACAGAGGGGATACGGCGTGGAAGTCGACCCCCTCTTGGGACTTGGAGCCATCCGTATACACTGGCACGGTTTCAGCGTGACACAAGGTGTGCTCCGAAAAGGTCAAACACAATAGTCTTGGCGCTGTACAAGCTTTGAGGGCAGAGGCGTGGCGACAAATAGCCAAATGTGGTAGCCTCCAGGGTGGCGTCCTGGGCAGAACCAGTTATACCACCGGCCCGAAAGCTATACCTAGCTCTCGAAGTAGTTTCCTGGCCCTAAACCCAAAGGGCTTAGGGTATGACTGGCGTCTCTCGGCGGTATAGGCACCGTCGAGATCAGCTACGGATGCAGTGAGAGCTGATGGCAACGGAGGAGGGCGCCATGCTCGCGTGTACATATAAGTGATGCACTGCACGCGGCGCAGAGCGAGTGGAATCTCTCCAGAATCGACCAACAGGCTCTAAATGGGGGAAGTGCGGAAGGCCCTAGTCGCAAGGCGAAGGCCGGTGTGATGGATCGAGTCCACCTTCCGCAATAAACGCTCGGCTGCGGAAGCATAAAACTCGCATCCGTAGTCGAGCTTTAAACGAACAAAAGATCGATAAAAAAGTAAGGCAGTAGTCCTATTAGCACCCCAAGCCCTGAACGTCACGGAAAGGAAAATATCCATGGCGCCGGTACAAGAGGACCTAAGGCGGCGAATATGAGCCTCCCAGGTGAGGCGTCGGTCAAATACAAGACAAAGGAAACGGTGCGATTCAACCACTTCCAGGCGTACCCCATTTAGAAACAAGTCTGGGTCGAGGTGGAGCCGTGGATGGCAGCATAAGTGCACCACCTTAGTCTGTGCGCTTCGGCATAACGAAAGACGTGGTTCAATGCCTGTTGGAGTCGGCGCTCCAGAGTTGGCATCTGGGCCGCGCCAAAAGAGATCAAAAGGTCGTCCACGTAGAGCGTAGCGAGAACATGTCCTGGCAGCACCGAGGTGATGCCGTTGATGCTCATGGCAAAGAGTGTGAGACTAAGGACACTTCCCTACGGGACACCCTCTTCCTGCTCCTTTGGGCCGGAGAGGGCTTCCCCCAACCGTACGCGGAATCGAGGATTTCGCAAAAATTCAGATATAAACATTGGGAGGCGTTCTCTCGCCTCCATCGTGTGGAGAGTCTACATGATACTGTATCGCCATGCGGTATCATAGGCCTTCTCTAGATCGAAAAACACCGTGGCGTAGTTCTGTCTACCAAGGAAGGCCTCGCAGACGGCATTTTCCAGTCGGAGCAGAGCATCCGACGGGGAGTGGAACTTGCGGAAGCCGCACTGTGCAGAAGACAGATGGCCTCCGCTTTCCCGGAAAAAGGCTAATCTAACATTTATCAATTTTTCCATCAACTTGCACACGCAAGAGGTTAGAGAGATTACGTGTAAAGAGGTCGGAGTAAAGTGATCTCTCACTGGTTTGCGAAAGTCAAGCACATTAGCGATTCGCCAGGAAACTGGGAGAAGACCCTCCACCCAGATCCTGTTGAACAAATCTAAGAGAAAGGCCATGCCTCGCTCACCCAGGTGTTGAATCATGGCGTACGGGACATCGTCCGGACCATGGGCGCTGTCCGCGCACGAAGCAAGAGCGGAGCGCAACTCACTCACAGTAAACCTGTGGTTGAAGGGTTCTCCGCCTCTGGAGGTTAAGGCCAGCAGGCGGCCTTCTGCCATATCATGACGTGCATTGAATGGTGGCGGAGCAGCATCCCGGCTAGAGAATGCGGAAAAAGCGGTCGCGAAGGATTCCGCCACGATCGCGGGGTCCGAGAATGCGGTCTCATTCTCCTGGAGAACGGGAGGGGGGGGGATCCTACGAGAACTTTCCCCAAATCCTTTTGACTCGCTTCCACACCTCTGGTAAAGGAGTCTTCCCGTTAAGTGAACACACGTATGCATGCCAAAAAGAGCGGCAGGCGTGCTTTGAAATATACCGGAACCTAGGCCTAGCCCGACGAAATTCACCGACAGCGAATTCGTTCGGGCGGCGCTTATAGCGCATGTAGACATAAAGCTTCTGTTTGAGGGCCATCTCACACTCGGCCAACCACCATGGGAGTGGTCGGCGTGCAAAACGGACAGACGTTCTAGGAATAGTAGTGAGGCCCACGGCGATGAGAGTGCCGAAGAAGAACTCAACGGCCTCATCTACCGACCTAAACTCCTCGACTGAGATAGAGAATTCAGTCATTTCCTGAAATGCCAGCCACCGCGCCGGCGCCAAGCGCCACCGAGGTGGGCTCTCAGGCGGCAGTTGCCCTGAAAATGATATTTGAATGGGAAAGTGATCACTACCATGAAGGTCATCGACCACACCACAATCAAAAGCAGGCTGTGCATCCGAAGAGCACAAAGATAGGTCAAGGCAAGAAAATGAAGCGGTTCTCGGACAGTGATGCGTAAACTCATCCACGTTTAGGACACCCATCTCCAGCTCTTTGATCAGATCAGCAAGGATTTATCTCCTGGGATTTATTGAGTAATCTCCCCAGAGAGGATGCCTACCGTTCAGATCTCCAAGCAAGAGAAAGGGCCTCGGCAACCGTGCCACGACGCGTCGGAAGTCCCCCGCGTCGAACTCAGCTGTCGGTGGAATTTACGCAAAAATAATAGTATACCTCCTATCCAGGTGCAGCTGCACAGCCACTGCCTGAAAGGAGGTATCTAAAGAGAAAGGAAGAACGGAGACATCATGCCGGGTGTAAACCGTGCATCGCCCAGCCAGGCCATCCCGTGGTGGTGGGGTCGCAAGACCCTGATACCCCGGGGGGAGGGCAAGGGACACGCGCCTAGCATGGTCTCCTGCATAAAAATAGCTAACGGGGAAGGGGACGAGACGAGCCTCCGCAGCACCTCCCAGTTGGATTGGAGTCCACGGCAATTCTATTGAAGGAATATGCTCTCCAGGCCCTGCTCGGAGGAGACGCGGGGGCCCTCCTCAAAGAGAAGAACCTGACGGGAATGGTCGTACGTTTCCCGGAGGCAGAACCCCGGGCGCTGTTGGCCGGACAAAGCGCTGAAGGCGCTGTCGCCTTCGAGGACCTATTGAGGGAGGTTGGGCTCGCGATGCGAGTCTTTTCCTCCCTCCGCCTCGAAACCTTAGGCAGGCGTTGCGGGTCGGATGCCGGTGGCCCTTTTTTCGAGGAACCACCGTCTCCGAGCGACTCGCTCCACCACTAGACGTGGGCGAAAGAGCCGAAGCTCCATGTTGCTGGTCTTCTTTCAAGGGACAGCTTTAGGAACCATGGAAGATGGCCTGGCGACCAACTTCAGGGGTATTGCTTCCTATGAGTCTAACGATTCGGTGGAGGCACGTGGCCGTTTCGCCTTACGAAAACGTCCACGCTGGGGGAAGAGGGGGAAGCCCTGGTTTTATCCGGGGGTGGGTAGGAACCCTTTTTGCCGCCAGCTTTACCAGGTGAACGCCCGGGTTGAGTAAAGCCCGCAGAATGGCTCCGAATGGGCGCGGAAACAACCGTCCTCGTTGGCCTGGATGGGCCAGGAGCAGAGGGTGCCTTTCTAACTATTGAGGCATATGACGTCCCAGGCAGAGCCGGGCGCGCCAGCACCAAGTCCTTAGCCTCGCGGAATGAGAGTCGATCCTGGGCCTGAACGGCTAGGATTTCTTTCTCAAGGAGATATGCACCACATTGCTTTGAAGAAGCGGGGTGCAGCTCTCCGCAATTGACACACTTGTCCACACACGATATAGACTTATCGTGTGCGGCCTTCGAGCAATTTACACAGACTTCGGATGACCCCAACTTTGCACGTCTACAAGATCGATTCGTATGACCGAAGCGGTGACAGTAATCGCACCGCCGCGGCAGTGGCACGAATGCCTTCACGCGGTAGCGGTACCAACCGGCCCGCACCGGCTCAGGGAGCTTGTAAGAGTCGACCGTGACGAAGAGTGTAGGGGTGGGTCTCGAGGCCCCTCCCTGTTTTCTCATCACACTTTAGACCTTAAACGCCCCCATGGTCGGCCAGCTCTAAGGTGAGCTCCTCAATGGAGTAGTCAACGAGTTCCCTCGCATAAACTACTCCTTTAACAAAGTTCATGGTAGAGTGCGGCGTCACACTCACTGGGGTGCCATAAAGTGTCCGAAGAGCACTTATCTTGGCCGCCTCGGTGTGATTTGCGGCATTCGCCAGAAGGCTGTCGGCCGAGAAACGGGTGACCTACGGCTCTTTACCAATTGCTCTAGCTAATCCTCTTCCCTGATGGATCATGTTGCCCTTAGCCAACATGGTGCCATCAGTGGGGCGAAAAAGGAGGAAGCGTTTGAAGCCAGCGGGCTCGAAAACGCCAGGTAACCTCTGAATGAGGGGCCCCGATGTTATCGAGGCTCCACCCTGTGCACTTTTGGTCTTTGTCAAAGTCAGGGGCTCCGCACCAGGGAGGGCAGAGGGGCTGGATGTGCCGATCTTGGCTTGGTCGCTTGCCAAAGTGGCAGCAGACCCATCCGTCCCCGCAGTTCCCGCGGATGGAGAGGAGCCCCGAGTCTTCTTTGTCTTTTTGGTCTTGGTCTTTTTCTTTTTTGGAGAGGAGGGCGGGGAATGAACCCGCTTCTTCCTCCGCCGGCAGGAGCCCCCAGGCCAGATGGACCGGCTTCAGCCAGGTCGTTCTCCGAAATGGAGAAGGTCTTGGTGGTCGCAGAGGCACCAGTTGGAGGAGATCCCTCCCCTCCTTGTACTGTCTTGGAGACCCCAGCTATATGAGGAGGACCCTGCATAGGGGCGGATTCGGGTTCGGTGCATGGCGCCGAGCCCGGATTCCCCCCCAAGGAAGGCCCTACCGTCTGAGGCTGCATTGCCTCAAGGACCATGTCAATCTCAGGGGAGGCCTCCAGCTGGCCATAATTCCCCCCCACCCAGGACATCGCAGGTCCAGTTGGGAGGGTCACCAGTCATTTGTGGGGAGGCACAGGCCTTAACCCCGGCAAGGTTTAGTATTCTTGCCAGCAGGTCTTTTGGGGGAAGCGACCGAAGGGGCCTGGCTCCCCTCTCTTCCCTAAGGTGGTTTGCCCTACCGAGCCGCTTCAACGAGGGGCGGTCGGCAATGGGCTGCCTGCTGGCTTTCTTGGAAGTCTCCTTGGAAAGAAAAGAGGGGACTCCCGCTGGAATAGGGGAGGTGCCCGAAAGCACCTCCAGAGAAGGGGGCGAGGGGGAGTTCCCTACACCCATAGTCGTAGCAGAAAAAACATCCCGGACCGGAGCTCAGGGGTTAGGGAACATTGTCTCCTCTCCCCTCAGCCCCGATCCTGGACGGTTGGCTGAGAAGAAGGTCAGCATCTACCCTGTGAAATTAGAGGCTGACCAGAGAAAGTTGTGGGAGAGGTTGTATGAAAAGCGAGGAAATAAGTGTTTTGAAGGAAGGAGAAGAGGCTAAGCTGGGGTCGGACGGGGTGCTGAGTCCCGTTAGCTTGGCGGCCAGGATAGCAATCGCCGCGCCCCTTACGGGGATGGGATACGTCTCTTAACAGCGTAGACTATTAGGCCTTTGCTTAGGCTACGTCTTGAAGTTGAGAAATAAGTCATTGTGGTTTATTTAAAAGTTGTGTTAATTTAATTTTCGTTCTGTACCCTCAAAATGGAATGTCAAGTTGAAAGAAAGGCGCATTTTCGACACTTGTTATTCATTTTCAATCGAGACGGGAACAATGCAAACACAGCCAAAGCTCGTCGCGATATTTGTGCTGTGTACAGAGAAAATGCTTTATCAAAAAGGACAGCTCAATGGTAGTTTTCACGTTTCAAAAACGGTCATTTCAATCTTAATTTCAATCTTCATTTCAATTTCAATGTTAATTTAATTTTCGTTCTGTACCCTCAAAATGGAATGTCAAGTTGAAAGAAAGGCGCATATTCGACACTTGTTATTCATTTTCAATCGAGACGGGAACAATGCAAACACAGCCAAAGCTCGTCGCGATATTTGTGCTGTGTACAGAGAAAATGCTTTATCAAAAAGGACAGCTCAATGGTAGTTTTCACGTTTCAAAAACGGTCATTTCAATCTTAATGACGAATAATGATCTGTTCACCCCATTAAGTTGGATGAAGATCGATTGAACGACCTTCTTCATGAAAATCCTCGTCAATCGACTAGAGAATTGGCTGTACAATTGGCGTGTGATCGGAAAACTGTAATGAATCACCTTCCTTCGATGGGGAAAGTTAAAAAACTCGGTGCATGGGTTTCGTACGCTTTGAGAGAAAGCAACAAACTTCAACGCTCCACGATTGGCACAGGTTTGCTTGCTTGTCACAAGGCTACTCGTGGATGTAGGGACATATTTTTTCGCTGCATCATCACTGGCGACGAAAAGTGGTGTGTTTATGTCAACATGAACCATCGAAAACAATGGCTTAGCCCCAATAAAAAACCACTTCTGCGATTAAAGCAAGGATTTCATCCACGAAAGACGATGCTGTGTGTTTAGTGAGATTGTGAAGGCATCATTATTTATGAGCTCTTTGCGAACAACGAGATTATCAATGCAGAACTCTACGTTCAACAAATGTATCGACTCACCGAAGCTATTCGTGAAAAGCGACCTCATCGACGTTATGGAGTCCTTCTGCTACACGACAATGCCCGTCCTCTCAGTGCCAATATGACAAAAGACGCCATCCATACGCTTAATTGGGAAATCCTGCCGCATCCTCCATATCCGCCAGAGTTGGCTCCATTGGATTTCCATGTGTTCCGATCGTTCTCCAACAATTTGCGCCGCGTTTCGTTCAATACTGATATGGAATTAGGAACCTAGTTAGACGAATTCTTCGAGTCAAAATCCAGAATTTTTTATTTACAGAGGCATCGAAAAACTAGTTGAACGTTGGGAAGAAGTCGTAAATAACAACGGATAATACATTATTGATTAAATTGCATATTGTTATCAATTAAAAATGAAGTTTTTCTAAAATTGTTAATGGTAATGAATAAATTTGATAAAACCGCAAGAACTTATTCCTCAACCCATTAATATAGACAACAAGACATTGGAAGAAAAATATAAAAATTGTATTCAAAAGATATGGAAGGAAAGGAATAGACACGTGAACTAAAAATTGATAAATGAACAAAATTCTCAATGCTGATACAAAAGCTATACTGAGGAACTATACTCCTACTAACATGCCTAAAACATAGTGAAAATTATGATAATGCAAAATTTTATACATTCGTAGAAATTCACTGTAGATTTTTAAAGTTGATTTATGGACAAAACACAAAACTATACCATGCAATTTTAAATACTTGCTAAAAAAAATGGCGCTTGAGAACTGGTTTATATTTTTAGCATCATTCGAAAATAGATTGAACTAAATTCCAGGGAATTCAGAACACCACTACTATTCACCTAACACCCCCTTTTCCAACTGAGAACAAAACCTATAGTTGACCTTGTCCAAAAAATATATGTTTTAGGCCACCATTAACACAAATATTCATGGAACTAAAGAAAACTTATTACAAATGATAACTAAATCATATGTGCATCTTTTGCTCATGAATTGCGTTCAACTGCTTAATTTTTAGTAATTCTCTAGCTATTTATATGATATAATGTTTCAAGTGGGGATGGGGGCCGGAAAAAAACCCTGTATCTCAAAAACAGCGCAGTAGGTTATTATGATTTTGGCAGGAATAGAAGGGCTTTTAGTGAGCTTTAATTTCATATATGATAATCTAACGTAGTAAAAAGTTAGGCATAGGCATAGTAGTAGATAGGTCACAAAAGTTTTCAAAGGCAGTGTATTGAGGCAAAAAATAAAGCAAATAGGGTGCTAGAATACATTAAGAACCTGGTTAGACAAATTCTTCGAGTCAAAATCCAGAGATTTTATTGCAGAAGCATCGAAAAACTAGTTGAACGTTGGGAAGAAGTCGTAAATAACAAGGGATAATACATTATTGATTAAATTGCATATTGTTATCAATTAAAAATGAAGTTTTTCTAAAATTGTTAATGGTAATGAATGAATTTGATAAAACCGCAAGAACTTATTCCTCAACCCATTATATTACTATAATTTAGATCTATTTTATAGTTAACTATATACCAGAGGAGAAGCATGTACGAGCTTTTCTTACTTTGGAGTAACCTAAGATTTTGGCCTTTAGTAAGGATATGTTATCCCCAAAAGAGCCAGGGGCTTGCAAATATCCTGATATCATTAAGGTGTTGAAGAACCATTACAAACCCAAGGTAATTCCGATATATGAAAGATTCGAAAAGTTCGATTCGAGGAATCGAAAATCTGCTGAAATTTTAGCTAATTTTGTTGCTGGAATTAAAGGACTGGCGAACACATATGAGTTTGGTGACCAGTTAACAGATACACATGAGACAGATTTGTGATGGGCCTATCTAATGAGTCCTCACAGCACATTTTACTAGCAGAATCGAATTTGTCTTTTATTAGAGCTGTAGAAATTGCTAGTGCTAGAGAAGCAGCGTTCAGAGATTTAGAACCTAGAAGACACTCTACTATACATAAAGTGCATGAACAGAGCCCTACTTTCAAACAAAGGCCTAACTCAGCTATGGATGGGGGAAATTACCTTCCAAGCGAGAGAGCCCGTTCAAAGGTGTTACTTGCTTTGCTTGCAATCAGAAAGGGCATATTAAACCCATCTGCAGAACTGCCAGGTGTTAATTTTGGTAGGACAAAACCCAAAATCTATAGGTAATGATCAAGTTTATAAACTGAACAAGGGTCGATTTACTTAGGTAGATTCTATATATGCCCGTTATTACAATGCCTCTGGGCATTCCTATAATAAAAACTTCCTGGGAAACTTAAATATATATATCATCATTTATTATGCATAAAATTCAATTCTTTTGTCATTTAAATAATTCATGCAATCCTTTAACTTTGTTAATTTAATCATTCATTACTTTACTCTAACTTTGTCAATTTAATCTTTCAATTAATTTACTTCAACTTTTGTAAATTAAATCATTTTATGTTAAACTTAATAACTAATTAATTCATTTGTTTTCTTGTCAATTCAATTAACATATACTGTTCCAAACAACATCTCTTAAATTTCGCACACAAACAAACAAACCCACGTTCCCAGCTCGATCAAAAGAGCACGCTATCCTGCCCCTTCGACTCGCTGCTTTCGTCGTATAAAGGTCGGTAACCATTCCTTCTACAATTATTCATTTACCTCCAAACAAATCATACTGAGTTAATTCCACTCTCACATTCTTTGCAAACGACCATACGAGAGTAAGTCCTAATTATATTTACTTCTCATTGCAGCCCCAATTCAGTCCATTATAGATACTACATAGATACTCCATATTATATACTCTATATTATTTACTATATCAAAGATACTATATATTATATTACTCTATTATTCACTCTATATTGTTTCACCATATTTACTTAACCTACTTATCTCATTGTACATTCCTTGATTTTAAGAATAGATTTATATTTGTGTAATTGTCTTTCTTAAAGCCCAAGTCATTATTCCAAAATTTATTTCGCTGTCGCCTTTAGGCGTAAAGCTAACGGCAGACATCTTCGATCAAACAAAATTTATGGTTATGGTTTTCGAAACGCTATTTAGGCTGATTTATTAACCGAAGATAAATCACATTGATAACCATACACTATGCCATGTCTTTAATCTTACTCTTACTAAAACAATTCCTCTTAATGTTACATTATTTCTAAATATCTGTGTAACCATGGAATTAGATACAGGTGCTGCACCTTCACTTGTTTCTGAGAATACTTTATCTAATTTGTGGTCTATTAAGTGTGACAGACCTGTTCTTCAACCTTCTTCTACAAACCTTCAGATTTATAATGGTTTTCCCATAAAGGTAACAGCCAAGATTCCTACTTTTCTAGACTTTATTCTACTAATTCTTGTCAAGCAGTATTGGTGTTGTGGAAGGATCAGGCACATGTCTTTTAGAAAGTGATTTAATTAGTTTCCTACATCTAAATAATAGAAAGCTCCCAGATATACATAGTGTTTCAAACAGTGAAACTGATATAGTAAAAGAATTTCCAGATTTATTTTCTACTGGTTTGTGTTGACTTAAAGGTAAAACTTTAACTAGTGAGGGGGGATCCAAATATCCCTGTCAAGTTCTATAAAGTCAGGACAGTTCCCCCGATGCACTAAGAGGTAAAGTAGAAAGAGAATTGGATAGATTGGTGTAAGAAGTTATAATTTCTCCTATAATACATTTTGCCTGGGCTGCTGCATTGGTTTGCTTATTGGATCAGTCATGATTTGTGGAGACTATCGGCTTACAGTAAAAAGAGGTGGGTATTAGGCTGGATACTTCAACCATTCTAAAATTGAAGATCTGGTTAGAAGTCACTCAGGTCGTAAGCTGTTTACTAAATTAGATATGCCTTAGACATATGCCCAATTGTGGCTCGATGATGCATCACAACAGTATAAAATGATTAACAGAAATCGTGGGTTTGTTTAAATTATATGGTTGTGTTTTGAAGTTTCCCGCCGCATTGGAAACTTTCAACGAGCGATAGAAGATTTATTGAGGGATCTTCCAGGTGTTGTTTGCTACTTGGGTGATGCAATGATATGTGGGTCATCTGAAATTCAGAATGAGCAGTGACTTATATCCGTCCTAAAGATACTACAGACTGCTGGGTTGAAGCTTTGTTTGACGAAGTGGGTTATTGGTTTCTATATTATCTTATATGGATTATCGTATTGATGCTCAAGGTATTCACCCTATTTCTGACAAAGTCCAATCTATAGCACATGCCCCTATTCCTACTAATGTGACTCAGCTAAAGTCATACTTTGGGTTGCTTAGCTTTTTATAGGAGATTCATTCCTAAGGCAACATATATGCTATAGTCTCTTAAAAGCTTATTAATAGCTGGTATACCTATGGGGGTAAGATGTGGAGGCTTTTTGCGAATGGCTTAGTTACCAAGAGTGATTTTTCAACTAGTTTTGGTACTACTCTAGGTTTTTTGGTCCACCATGGTGGCTACTGGTTTGATTGTTCTGGGAGTGCCTTGTACGTGAATGACTGACTCCAAGAGGGTAGAGAGTTCTCTTCTTTCTTGATTGTAGGCTGGGTAAAGGTGATCAGAGATTTCCTCAGAGGTAAAGAAATCTTGGAGATGGATTCAATATTCTTAATTCGTCGGGAACTTCGAATGCTTTCAGATATGTCTCTTCCTATAATAAAGTCTTCAACCTGAGGCACTTTCCAATTTCTCTTTGAGGCAAACGGCCCGCACACACTGCAGTATTTAACAGATTACAAATGAAATTAATTTTTATACATTTAGCATGCTTTTTAAAATAAGATTTCATTTGCACTTTATAATTACATTAACCTATTTTATAAAGCCTTACACATTATAGAATTCTATTATTGCTATCCAATAATAGAAAAGTAATTAATAAGATATTTTTATTTAATATTTCTACGATAGAATGAGTTCATATTCAGGGCGTTCAATAAACTAAATAAGTTCGAATATGAATTCGAATGATATTACATGTATATACTCTACTTACTTTAATTTATTTTACTATGTGTTACATATTTATTTAATCTCACAATTGTTGTATTATTATACATAAGCAGTTTAATTAGATTTAATAAATTTCCTTTAATATATTTCTTCGATAGAATTGGGGGAAATTAAGAGTTTTAAAACATTAAAATAGAATTTTTAGGGGGTTTAATTTATGAAAAAAGTTTGGGATTTTAATCACAGATAGCTTATTATGTTATTAATTAGTGTTTTATTTAGCCTAGATAGCGAACAAGAATTACTCACATAATGTATTTTGACAGGCAGATTGAATGACTAATTTAAGCCTAATGAGCGCGTGGATGGACAGATAACGCATTGACGAACTTGAAGGAATGGAAGAATGAACAAAAACGAAAATATAATGTATTTAAGAATTAAGAGATGAAAACAGGATTGACTGAATATAACTTTATACAAATTGGTATACCCGAGTTATGGTTTAATGGATATTAATAAGACGTTGAATAGGATGTTGAATATAATGCTAAATAAAATATGATCACAATATGATATTAAATTAGATTTAAAATAGTAGTGTTAATAATAGTGGGTAAAGTAATAGTGAATCACAATTATATATTAAATAGTATGTTAGCGAATGTTAAGTAGGATGATAAATATAATGAGTTTACAATTATATTAAATAGGTTTTAAAATAATAGTATGTTAGCAGATGTAAAATAGGATGATAAATATAGTTGGTTCGCAATGATATTAAATAGGTCGTAAGAAATAAGTATGTTAGCGAATTACAATGATAATAGTAAATTGGGGTCTGAAATGGAAGAAAATATATTAGTAAAGTACTCACGCTTGAGATGAATTTACAGACGTGAATAGTTGAATGCTTATTGAACGAACCTTTTTAGAGGGTGACGCGAGCGAGAGTGGAAGATTATGGTTTACAAATTCTGTGAGTTTTTGCAGTTACATTATTGGAACGTATTTCAAGAAAGTTTAATATATATATATATATATATATATATATATATATATATATATATATATATATATATATATATATATATTAACTTAGACTTCTCACTCCCTTAAGTTCGATTTACATTCAGATACCAGTTACTTTGAAAATTTTATTTTATTATTTTGAGTAATATAGAAATCATTATATGCACGTATATTATTTGGTTTATTTTTGGAGTGCTGCGGATTAATATGAATCTGGCAGTGCTACAATTTTAAAGTTAACAGAACCCAAACAAAGCCATTATATTTATTGGTTTACTTAAGTTTACAGTAATTTGTTGGCTGTTTTCAACGTTTAATTAGCGGACATAGTGGCTTTCTAGAGACATGCCTTCAATGGTTGCCAAATGCCACCATTTCCCTTATTTTTATGCTCACTTCATAACATTCTCTTTTCTTTAACCGATTAAACCTGATTTATATTTTTTTAAATAGTATTGTAATTAAATTGTTACCCCCCAAAGTTTTACATAGATTTTATAATTATCGAACCAAAATTATCATATTCCAGTCTCTCCTTTCCTCTCTCACAATCACACATTCACTTCTTTAGCTATCCCTATCCCAATCGTAAATTTAGGAAAAACTTCCTTCCCAATTTCAAAACTTCGCATGAATTTCTCTTCATTTCTTTAAATAATCTAGCTCTATCCTTTTTGTGAACTTTGTATTAATTTTGTAGTTTGCATCCATTAACCTTAATTATTGTATTGCTCGCTTAGATCCTACCATCATAAATCACTCCCCTTCCATCCCCGGTGATTTGACCACTGTACATTCGGACGTTTTCAAAAGAGAGGTAATCACTTTATGGAAATGGTGCTTTTCTTTAGAACACTTTCAATTCTACGACGAACTCCAGCCTTCCGTATAATGCCTCGTTCTCCATCCACGAGTTGTGTGCTGCATTTTTTTCTTTGTGGATCTACTTCTCCTGGCCTTGGCCTTGATAGGTTGTATTTTGATATGATTCGGCACCTCTATACATACTCTTTCATTTTCTTATTTGACTTATTCAACCTTATATGGGTGAAGGGTTCTTACCCATCACCAAGGTGGGTTGGGATTGTCCTTTTTGTCAAACCGGGCAGTGACGGGTTGGTGGCAGATCACTACCGCCCTATAGCTTTTACTAGCTATTTGAGCAAGTTGCTAGAGAAGATGGTCTTGGTGGGCGTGAATTGATTCTAAAAACCAATTACTCTTACCCATCATCAAGGTGGGTTGGGATTGTCCTATTTGTCAAACCGGGCAGTGACGGGTGGTCGCAGATCACTAACGTCCTATAGCTTTTACTAGCTATTTGAGCAAGTTGCTAGAGAAGATGGTCTTGGTGGGCCTGAATTCATCCTAAAAAACAATTACTTACTGTCTCCATTTCAGTCTGGTTTTCGCGACATTGAGAAAGACTACGATACAAGAATAAGTGCTGCTGGGAACCGGAGACCCGGGAAAGGATATTACTGATTAGTGTCGAAACCTTAGTTCGCTCTCCTCAATCCCACTTAATTAGCTCCACTCATTCCGCAGACTCGGAGGCCGGGGAGGGAGAGCTACTACTCTTCGGTTAAGAAATCCAAGACTAGTCTCTCCCCAATCCTAAAATTCGCTCCGCGTTCTAGAAAGGGACCTGTGTAGGGGTGCGAAGATGTATAAGAGAAAAATTCCTTCCAAAGCGAGAATATAAATAGCCCATTAAATTACCAAGTCAGGACGGCCTTCGCCGTAGCGTAATGGTAGAGTGCTAGCCCAGGATTCAAAAAACCCGCGATCGATCCCCAAAGTCCAAAAATTTTTACGGAGAAAATCCCAGAAGAAAACGGAAAACGATTTATGGACAACTCAAGAAATCGACTCAAGAGAAAACCGATGTCAAGGAAAACGACTTCAAGGGCTAACTTGTCTCAGGAAATCATCACGTCATCATGAAGCAGAAGAAGTCATCACGTCATCAGAAATTGAAGGAATCATCACATCGTCGTTAAAAGGAAGATACATCAAAGAAAAGAGGATCAAGAATTAACCCAGCCAACTTAATAAAGAAAGAATCTCAGCCTACGAGAATACAAGAGTCAAATAAATTGAAGACAATGTTTCGAGGGGCATCTTCAGTCAAGAAATAAATAAACATAAAGAGCCCCCCCCCAAAAAAAAAAAAAAAATACAGACTATCTGAAGGAAGGAAGAGAGGCTAAGCTGGGGCCTGACGGAGCGCTGGATCCTCTCAGCACGGAGGCCAGGATGGCAAATCGCCGCGCCCCTTACGGGGCCAAAACGAGAAGAAGGAACTCATGGAAAGGATATACTATGACTTCCCTCTAAGAGAGAAGTCTCCATAGGATTACAAATTCCAGAATGTGATCATTTAAATGTAATCGGTCGCGTTGATGGGCATTGCCAACCCGGCCCGCTATTTAGGCAAAATTGCCCTGGCACTTTGACCATAAAGGCTGGTTTCGGCGTAGCCACCTTATGTGTGTGTACTGGTGGAAAGTTGGCAGTGTCAACCGTACAGCACACCTCGTACTTAATACTTGCCCTAGCCAGCGGGGGCCTTCGTTTGACCCCCGCAGCGGGTAGTATACCTCACAGTGTACACTACTGAGGGTGGGTAAGAGGAAAGTGCGCCGGGGAGCACGAACCTCTTTGGATGGGAGAGCGAGTGTGGAAAGGGGTAGGAGGGTATTTAATAAATAGTAGAGATAAGCGGGTCCATTAAAGAGTAGGGTGAGTGATCACCTATTATTATTATCATACCCTGGTGCTACGTTATTACAGGAGAGCATGCAGCCCAGAAAGGAACCATGGCTACCAGACTGAACTCTACAGGTGAAAATAGTCCTCCTGGTACAAAGTGGAGAGAGAAAAAGTTGAGTAGAGAGCCCTAATGATAATAATAACAAATAATATTAATAGCTTACACTAATAATAAACTAATCCTAATAAATAATTATAATACAATAATAATAAAAAAATAATAGTATATGGTAATAAATACTAATATATAAATAATACTAACTAATAATAATATGAAAAAATGATAAATTACTAATAATTAATACTCTTAGTAAATAATTATAATAAAAGTCCTAATAATAACTAATAAAATGGAAAGTAGTGATGCGTGGCACCGACAACTTTGCAAGGCCCCAGTCATAAGCTTAACCCAGTGACATGGACTGACTGATTTTCACTCTCTATCGGAGGAGAATATTCGCTAGATTGATTGGTGAAGAGCCGATGGCGAGCTCTTTCTCGAACGGGAACCTTCTGGCGAATGCGTCGGACCTTTCCGAGGAAGAGGTGAGTGTGACGCCGCACTCTACCATGAACTTCATGAAAGTAGTAGTTTATGCGTGGAAAGGCGTGGACTAATCATAGAGTATCACCTTAGAGCTGGTCAAGGTCAAAAACAGGGCGGGATCTCGAGACCTACCACTATACTCTTCATCACGTTCGACTGTGACAAGCTCCCTACGTCGGTGCGTGCCGGTTAGTATCGCTACCGCGTGAAGACATTCGTACCACTGCCGTGGAGTTGCTACTACTGCAACCACTTCGGACATAAAATCGCTTCTGTAGATGTCCAAAGTCTGCTTTATCCCTAGTCTGTAAACGATAAGTCACTATAGCGTAGGTCCACTGTGCGTCAATTAAGAAGAGCCGCATAAGGCTTCTTAGAAAAAATGTAGTGCGATCTTCTGAAGAAGGAAATCCTATTTGTTCAGTCTACGAACTTTTTCTCATTTCGTGAGAATATGTACTTAACCTTAGTGCGCCCGTCGATGATGGCTGGCAAGTCTTATGCATCAATTAAATAAAAAAACAAGCCCCCTGTGCTACTGGTCCATACAGGACGAGCACTACTTTCTGTGGGTTCTCCCCGCTGGTAGAGCTGACGGCTCACAGGCCAGGCTAAAACCCACTTGGGGTATAAGGGTTTTGCCACCCCACCGAAATTGGATGGAGGCTGGGCAAGATGATGCGTGATTTACACCCGGAATAATGTCTCTGTTCTTCTATTTGCTTTACATACCTCCTTTCAGGCAGTAGCTGTGCAGCTGCACCTGGATATGAGGTTTACCGTAATTTCCGAGTACATTCCACCGTAAGCCGACTCCGATGTGGGGGACTTCCACCGCGTCGAGGCACGGTTGTCGATGCCCTTTCTACTCCTCAGGGATTTGAACGGTAGAAAACTCCTCTGGGGAGATTACTCAATCAGTCCTAGGGTCATGTCCTTGCCGCCCTGATAGAAGAGTTGAAGATAGGTGTCCTAAATGTGGATGAGTTTACGCATCACTGCCCGAGAACTGCTTCATTTTTTTGCCTTGCTCTATCCTTGTTATCTCTATACACAGCATGATTTTGTGTAGAAGGTGAAAGATGATCTCCATGGTAGTGATCACTTTCCAACTCATGAAAGATCACCACACTGGTGCTTGGCGCGGGCGCACTGTTCAGCATTTCAGGAAATGACCAATTTCCTTTCCCAATGCAGGAGTTTAGGTCGGTGGATGAGGCTGTTGAGTTCTTCTCTGGCAACCTCACCGCTGTGGGCTTAACTACTATTTCCAAGGACGTCTGGCCGTTTTCCACGCCGACCGCTTTATCTGGTGGTCAACAGATTGAGAGACTGACCTCACACACCCTGGTTCGCGTGATCCGTGATGCTACGGTTGCCACACGACGGGTGGATGCTGATATATCTTCTGTTGGCTTCCTGAAAATGTGGGAATTGCAGGGGACAGAGAATCCGAGATAACTGGGCGACCAGACCAGCGTTTCCCTCTTCTTCACAGCGACCACATGGGAGGAATCAGTGTTGCTTTTGGGCTGCCTGACAAATAAGATGGGAGACGGTCATTGTGTGCCATTAGGCAGCGACTCTTCCCTTTACAGATCCCCAATGCCGCGACAGGGTTCAGGTCACTCTACGCCGTCTTCGAATTGGGCATAATGGCGAGATGCCCCGCCTTAATGTCACAACTGCGTTGTCCCCCGGACTGTTAGGCACATTCTTGTTGAATTTCCCTCTCTGGGTGATCTTCGCGCACGTTACCTGGTCCGGTACCGTGATGAGCGGGATCGCTACCGCTTGTTCCCCGCACTCGGGACGGGTTCGTCTACAGACTTGTGGTGTCAACATAGCCACCTCATATTATGTGTAAGGGAAAGTGTTGAGAAGAGTGGACGGCCCAGCAAGCTTTTGGCCTTCGCAGCAGATGGGGACTTTAATAACACTCGGCTAAATGAAGAGGAAAGTGCGCCGATCAGCCCAACCCTCTGCGGATAGCACACCAAATGGGTAAGTGGGTATGTGATAAAAAGAAGTAGCGATAAGCGGGTTTACTAACGAGTAAGGTGGGCGATCACTTATTATCATCATCATCATACAACGGCGCTAGGTGATCCAGTGATAGCGTGTAGTCCACCCAGGCACCATGTCTAGTGAAATGAACTCAGTCCTGACAAGAACAGTTCCGCCAGGTTAAAAGAGAGAGCACGAGAGATAAAAGAATGAGAAGAAAAGAAAGAGACGGAAGAATGAGAAAACAAAGAAAGAATAAAAGGGGGGTCTGAAAGGGAGATGAGGGGCTGAGAGAGAGGGACCTACTCTGGGTGGGGGCCTCTTTATTATAAACTTTTCTTATTTATCCATATCAGTATTATGCTTCATCTTGAGATTTCTATATTCGAATCTATTTATTTCTTGAGATGAAGATGCCCCTTCAAACATTGACTCCATTTATATGACTCTTCGTAATTCTTTCTTCCTTGATGAATCTTCCAATTAACTTGCATTTATCTTGATGTGATGATTTCTTCCTGATGCTTCTTGATGACGTAATGATTTCTTCTTGAATTATTTTTGCGTTGAGACGAGTTAGCCCTTGAAGTCGTTTTCTTTCCGTTTTCTTTGACAGCGATTTTCTCTAGAGTCGATTTCTTGAGTTGTCCATAGGGTGTTTTCCGATTTCTTCTCGGATCTTCTCCTTTTTAAACATTGTGGACTGTGGGATCGATCTCGGGTCTTCGAATCCAGAGGACAGCACTCTGCCGTCACGCTAAGCCCAAGTCCGTCCTGACTTGGTAATTTAATGAGCTATTTATATTCTCGCTTTTTGGAAGGAAGTTTTTCTCTTATACATCTTCGCACCCCTACACAGGTCCCTTACTAGAACGCGGAGCAAATTTGAGAATTGGCGAGAGACTAGTCTTGGATTTCTTAATCGAGGATTACTAGTAACTCTCCCTCCTACAACCTCCGAGTCTGCGGGATGAGTGGAGTTGATTCAGTGGGATTGAAGAGAGCGTGGCGAAGTCTCTTAATTAATGAGTAATATAGCATCTCCTTCCCGGATCTCCTGAAGTTCCCTGCAGCGCCTATTCTTAATCTCTAGTAGGAAAGCAGGTGCATTTGTAACGAAGATCAGAAGATTGTTCGGCCTTTTGAGGGACACCAGTTATGGGGGGGGGGGGCATTCCTTTATTCTTTGCTTTCTTTATTTATCAATATTATGCTTCATCTTGAGATTTCTATATTTGTATCTGGTTACTTCTGAATTTCCTTTATCTTTTAAGTAGGCCCCTTTAAACATTGTTCTTTCATTTATCTGACTCTTGGTATTCTTGTTGGCTGGGTTAATTCTTGATTAGATGATTCCTTCCAAATTTTTGATGACGTGATTATTTGTTGATGACGTGATGATTTCTTGATGAGTTGAGATGAGTTAGCCCTTGAAGTCGTTTTCTTTCCGTTTTCCTTGACAGCGGTTTTCTCTTGAGTCGATTTCTTGAGTTGTCAACAAGGCGTTTTCCGTTTTCTTCTGGGATTTTCTCCGTAAAAATTGTGGACTGTCTGGGATCGACCTCGGGTCTTTGAATCCAGAGGCCAGCACTCTGCCGTCACACTACGGCCAAGTCCGTCCTGACTTGGTCATTTAATGGGCTATTTATATTCTCGCTTTTTGGAAGGAAGTTTTTCTCTTATACATCTTCGCACCCTTACACTACAACTTTCCTAGGTCTCAAAAGTGCGTTGCTCTCTCCCTCAAGCGATCGCCGATTTAGTCATTTGGCGTCAAGGAATCAATGATTTAGGTAACTTAAAAGACGACTACTCAAATGCTCTTTGATTAATTGTACTTAATTTCTTATATTTGCGTTCTTTTGTACACACTTTTTTTCAGTATGTTGTGAAATTATGCATTAGAAATTATAGTGTTTTTAACGTATCCAGTGGCTACTGCACACAGGGCGGAGAAGGTAGAGTTTAAAGGTGAGGAAAACAAAATTGGAGTAAAAACATTGGGCATTTTTACTTTGTGATCGAAGAAAGGGGAGCGTGGCCATATTTACCTATTCAAAATTTTGTATTCCTTAATGATACCACTAATCACACTTTGGTGGCCATTCAGGTGCTCTGTAGAGGGAGTTGGGGGGACCTTCCGCCCGTTCATGCTTTGATAACCTCTCAAAATAGTTTGAATGACGTCCTCAACAGTCCCGTCTTTTTGAGGAAGTTCTAAAGCAATCTAGGGAAAGAAATATGACGTCATATTATCGAGGCAAGTTGACTTTGGAAACTACTCGAATCTGAAAGATGGCATTTAACAGCTAGAGGAAGTTAAATGGAAAACAACGTAGCATGGAAGACTCGACCAAATGGGAACGCCTTTTCCTTCATTGGTTTGAGCAGCACACGGTACGAATCGGCGTAAAACCCGACGCCAAATCAACAAAATTGAGTCTTTTAAAAATAGAGCGAATAATGTTTAAGAGAAAATAATATTTAAATTAGCGAGGATCATTCATTTGGTTAAAAATAGATTGTCAATAAATTCCTGCCACAGAGAGGCGAGAGTAAGCATATCGTAGAGGTAGTGTTATTATATAAGACAACCTTAAAAGCAAATAAACAGAAGATAGGCAAAAAAGCAACAAAAAGGTAGCGCGCTCCGGCGTGAGGGGTTAACCCGCCTCTATCCGACGTAGGAACATGCGACGATCTACAAAAAAGAGTCAAATAAAGTGGAGGACGCCAGCCTCCTCCAAAAATTCATATAGTGCACGTGTACAGTAACCCGCCCCAAGTACAAGTGGTAAGGACACCGCTCGTCCCGGTACCAGGACAAGTAAGGTGCGAAAAGATCATCCAGACTGGGACATTTAGCAAGAATGTGATGAACATTTTGGAGGACAACAGAGTCGTCGCAATAAGGCGTTGGCGAGCGTTCCATCAAATAGCGGTGGGTGACAAGTGTGTCCAATTCGGGGACGACAGAAAGCAACCTGAAACCATCGTGGCATTGGGGAGGTGGAGGGGGGTCCATGGAAACAACCGCGGCGCAAAGTTCCCGAAAACCGTCTCTCAACTTCTTTGCCAAGCCGCCCGAAGGGTTGCCCGTATTCCTGCCATGTAGGGGAAAAGCGAAACGCTTGTCTGGTCACCCAGTCCTCGCGGACTCTTTGGTGCTCTCTGTCGAGGTTTAGTGAGTGGATAGTCCCAGTCCCACTTCCTGGACATATATTTTATTACCACACCGAGGTGAAGCGGAGGTGAAGTGTATCTAATACACCTACCGTAGCCACTTGCGGTGAATAATAATAACCCCGTTGCGTCCCTTTTGATCAAAATTAAGATGATGATCCCCTGAGTGTGTCCCCACTCAGTAAAAGCCAGCCATGGATGGACCGGTGTAATATTGAGATTTAAGCCGAGTGGATTGCTTAATAATTGCCAAAGGATCGTCCAAAATAGTTAAATACACAGCTACAAAAATAATCTTTAATGTACATGAATTTGAAATAAGCAACAGCGTATATAAATATAAATAGAATTAATCTTTGCACTGAATAAGTAAGTCTACAAAAATGTCGTGAGGATTACTTGAAAATTACTCACTAGGATGCTTGCGTCTTAATGGCACACGACAGAATGAATGGAATAGTATTATTGAATTAAACACTGAATTAAGTAAGCACTTCTAATACTCGAGTTTACGGGCTCGGGACGGGAATTCTAGTTCACAAATAAACTTTTGAAGTTAGGGGAGGAGATAATTCAATTAACGATACCTTTGAGTTCATAAGTATTTTTGAGAATGAGAAGGTAATCCTAAACCGGTGATATAATGATCCTATGCCAGATCACGAAAGCGAGCCAAACCGTGGCTCAAATCAGACTTCTTCCACGAAGTAAATGTCCGATTATTCGGCTCCTGGAATAGGTAGCCAAAACCGATTACCTCGCTACGTCTAGGGTTATCCGCAGAGGGAAGTCATGTGTAACCTCAGATTCTGAATGGCGAGGGACCTGCGAGAAGTTTGGCACCTACAACTACCGTGAAGGCAACAACCAATTCCCCGAGAAGTTCCTTTCTTGCAAGGGGCGACTGTTTCTTATGTGGGACAAGCTCTCCTCACACCGCAGGTCAAAGATCTTCTGCCTGACTCCAGGGAGAAGCTTTCCTTTTATTTCCCTCACGAGCAGGAATCGAGAGAGAGCCCCGAATTCTCATAAAATCCGTATAGCCGCGTGAAAGACATTTCATCTGCTGCGAGACAAATAAGTCTTTCACACCTTCGCTCCACGTCACAATTTACGACGGCGTGAAAAGGGCCGAAGAGAATTCGAGGCGAATGGTGCATTTGGAAATACAGGAGGGACACTCAGCTTGTGTCAAAGTATTTCTGCGTACACTAATGTACGCGGTATTTAGACTTCTACACTCTCATTCCCCTCAATTGATACAGGTCCAGGAACACAGCAGAAGATAATCTAGACATCTGGACGGTTCCCCCAAACCGTGGCATCACGGACATCGCGCACCAGGAGATGCGAAGATTCCAATGCCTCTAGATCACTCAGGTGCTTTGTAAGTCGCTATTAATCACAATCCGTTCTCCAAATCAGTCACGTCGCGTAATCTCCCGTACGGAGCGGTGTATTGCAACCAGCTCGGCCGCTGACTTCAAACAGAGGGGATACCGCGTGGAAACCCACCCCGTCTTGGGACTTGGAGCCATCTGTATACATTGGCACGGTTCCAGCGTGACACGAGGTGTGCTCCCAAAAGGTCGAGCGCAATAGTCCCGGCGCTGTAGAAGCTTTGGGAGCAGAGGCGTGGGGACAAATAGCCAAAGGTGGTATCCTCCAGGGTGGGTCCTGGGCAGAACCAGGGGCGCCATCGGCCCGAGTTATACCGAGCTCTCGAAAGAGTTACCTAGCCCTAAACCAAAAGGGCTTAAGGGTATGACTGGCATCTCTCGGTGACATAGGCACCGTCGAGATCAGATGCAAAAGCAGTGAGAGCGGTTGGCGCCTGTGGGAGGCGCCGGGCTCGCGCGTACAAGCGAATAATGTACTGTGCACGGCGCAGAGCGAGTGGCATCCCTCCAGCATCGACAAGTAAGCTCTCAATAGGCGACGTGTGAAAGGAAACCGGTCACTAGGCAGAGGCCGGTGTGGTGGATCGAGTCCACCTTCCGCAACACACGCTCGGATGCAGATTCATAAAACTCGCATCCGTAGTCGAGCTTCGAACGAACAAAGGATCGATAAGCGCCCCAGGCGCTTAAGGTCACGTAACGAAGAATACCCATGGCGCGGGTACAAGAGACCCTAAGTCTGTGAATATGAGCCTCCCAGGAGGGCGTCAATCAAAAGATGGCAGAAGCCCCTTTGCAGCATGAAGATGGTGAGCCCCTCCACCAATGCAAGTGGTCCCCATCAGACCTTACATAAACTCAGTCATAGTCCACCATTGATGGGCATTGCCAACCCAAGCCACCATTTGGTTGAAATTGTCCTGAAACTTTAACCATAAAGGATGGTGCCCAACACACCCTGTACCTAATACTTGCCCTAGTCAGGGGGTAAGGAGCTCAAGGTAGGTATACACTACCACTGGACTAAGAGCAGCAAAGTGCCCTGGACAACCAGAACCTCTGTGGATAGAAGAGCAAGTGCGGTAGGAGGGTATGTAATAAAGAGAAGTAGAGATGGGTGGATCCACTGACGAGTAGGGTAGTAATAATGGCATGTAGTGGGACGAGAAACCATGGCTACTGGCCGAAACACTGTGCAGGTGCGAACACACCCCGTGCTACAAAAGGGATGGCCAAAATGCTAATAATATATATTATTATATAATAATAACTAATAATAATACGAGTCAATAATAATAAAAAATAATTGTAATACATATAAAGTAGTGCTTAGTATGGGTGAGGTTGAAAGCGCACCAGCCACTTCCCAAGGAACCCATCACAGAGTTAAAATGAACCCAGTGACGACAGGGCTTCCATCATGTGTACTCAGGCTGGGAGGAAGAGGAGGAGGAGGAGGGGCAGCTGCTCCGGGTACCAAATGTACCAGGCTACCCAGGGTACCCCCTACAGGGAAGTTTAGAAGAGGGTAGGCGGGTATGGAATAAAGCGAAGTAGAAAAGAGGCAGGGCCACTAACGGGTAGGGTTGGTGATCACCTATTATTATTATCCCTCTGTGACGTAAAAGAAGGGAATGACAAAAAGGTAAAAAGGGTAGATGGAAGGAGTGAGGAGGGTGGATAGAAGAAGTGAGGAGGGTGGATGGAAGGAGGGTGGATGGAAGGAGAGAGAAGGGTGAAAAGAGAGGTGGTAGGGGTTGGCAGGCCAAGCTTGGGCCGGACGGGGCACTGAGTCCAGCCAGCATCGCTGTGCCACTTCTTACGTGGGGCACTGAGCCAAGGTTCGACCCAATGGAAGACTTTGCCATCGGGTGCTGGATCACTGATGGGGGTCATGGGCAGCTTAAAGGTGCCGGAAGGGGGGCGGGCACTCCATGTGGTCACTTCCCTCTAAAGCATCACAGATCTCATTCGAGGTACCTTTTTTTGTAAACTTCATAGGAGCTCCCATACGGTGGAGATACCCATGGTTCAAACCTCACATTAGACTCTAGACTCCCCCCACCCACCCCCATAAAAGGCCTCAAGGAGTGTCTTTGGGTATTTAAATCGTCATCATTCGTTTCCTTATTCTTGGGAACTGACCATTTAGGGAAGGGGAAGGGTCAAACAGATATGCATTACAACATATGGGAACTGCCACAAAGGCAACCCCATTTGGTGACTAACTATACCAAACAGCCAAATTTTGGTCAAGTGTGGTGGGAAACCTTTTCATTCGGCTGAGGCCATTTAATACAAATTCTTCAACACTAAAGGCTTCGCTAACGAGGCGGATGCCCGCCCAAAGTACCACCTACCCTGTGAAGATGGTGGACAAATCCATCTCTCTTCCTGGAGATGGAAATGTGTTGATTGAAGGTTCGTCGGGGTCTTAGGTAGAAAGGGCATTTTCGAATCATGCAAGCATTTCTCAAGAGCCCATTTTTGATGTTGTACCTTTCAAAGAAATAATCATCAACCACTTTGCCATGAAGTGAAATGAAATCAACTTGAAATATATCATTTCAAATAAATGAAACTCAGTTTACATTTAAGGAATTTACAAATATAATTACCTAAAGGTTTGGTCAAAGTTACTTTTGTTAACTGCAACACCCATTTTTGAGGCAGTTTCTAGACTCTCCACCTGTGACATGGGTTTCACATCTTGTGTTCCGTGAATTGACATAAATTCTTCAAGCCAAAACTTCTCTCCATTGGCCAAAACCTAATGAAAGAAAGATATAAACCACTATTGCCTATTATGTGCATACCACAGGTTGAGGACCCAACACAATATAAAATTCTATTTCCTCTGTTATTAGACACTCTCTAAAAGATAAGCACAGGAAAATGTCATTGCCATGACCCAGACAATTTATTTCTTCCAAAGTTTTGTGTCAGGCATAGGTGGTTTATTATTTTTTTTTGGGGGGAAAGGACACCAAATTTGCCCGAATTCCATACGCCCCCTCCCCCTCCCCGAGTTTTTCTTAAATTGCCATATATTTGTGTAATAAACACCAAACACCTGTTAAATTATGTAGAGCAGGAACGAATTTAAAGAAGTTTAGCAAAACCACGTAGCTACTATTATATTCTTCATTCCGTGTGTGCATGCATACATCATCTTATGTGCATTTTAAAAGTACCAAAACTCTCTCAAATTGCCAAGGGTTTTGCCACCTCACTGGAGTGTGGCAAAGTTTCACAGAGAATTTGACTGGATATAGTTTACCACTTTATTTGCAGTTTTCAACTCCACGCCTTCCAGATTGTAAAAAAAAAACAGCAATTTCAACCATTAGGATGTCTTGATCCACACTGTAGAATTCAGACACTGCCTAGTACTACATCTGCCAGGGATGTCAGAATATGTGTATCTCTGCTTGCAAATCCCTCTCATTTCAGTAAGAACTCTGTCTAGAGCCTCAGAGTATACAATCCTGGCTCTCTGATGGACTGTAAAGGAGATAGGTTATTCAGGCGTCTCTCCTGAGAGTGCTTGCAGCCTCTTGGATGGTTTCTTTTGGTGTTTTGTAGTTTTTACCTCCTCAATGTCTGGTGCAATTTCAATGATGTTTGTAGCAGTTCTTTTGTCTTTTTCCCAGATAAAAGAAAATATATCTTCATCCCTGCACTTATTGAGGGTTTCCATTGTAGCATCACAGGTGAGCTTTGCAGCCATCACATCAACCTCATAACCCTGCAGGTAGCTAGCCAGGTCATTTGTGTTGGAGAAGATGACTTTTAAAGTGTGCAAGCCAAGGATGAACTGCAACTCGAGCATAGCTCTGACAAGACCCTTAGCATCCACAGAGGTTTTGTCATCTTTATCCTTAGACAGCTCTATTAGAGCAAGTAGAATTCTCTCAGGTTGTTGCTCCACGGCTTTCACAGCCTCCCATTTGCATCCCTAGCGTGTCTCACTCAGAAACTTTAACTTGATGTATGGACTGTACAGTGCAGAGTCAATATCTGGCATGTGTACAGAACAGAAAACATTTTCTTGCTTTGGTGCATTAAAGGAGTTATCGATGGACTGGACAACTTCTAGCCCATTCCTCATAAAAGTATTTTCCTGCAATGTATCTTGTAGTGCAAGGTTGAGTAGGTGCCCATAACAGTGGACATAGATGGCCTTAGGTGCCACCTCCTGCACTCTTGTAGCCACACCCTTCTCTTTGCCAGTCATGTTAGATGCCCCATCATAGCACTGATCAACTACATCCTCAATTCTGAGCTCCTTGTCGTGAAGTACATACAGTACCAGTTCGAAGAGTACCTCTCCTTTTGCAGACTTTACTTCATGGAAGCCAACGAAGGTTTCTATTGGCTGAACATTCTGTATATAGCGCAAATACACAGACACTTGCTGCTGACATCTGCTGTTTCATCCACTATGATGCTGAACTTCCCAGCTTCTTCTACAGCTTTAGATATGTCCTTCAGCACAAGGTCAGATGCAATATTCAAAATCTTCTTCTGAATCTCTGGTGACAGCCACTGGTGATGTGTTGCCAGCTGTGAATCTCTCGGCAAGTCATGGAATGTCTCTACATCGAAGATGCAGAAGTTCTATCAAGTTTCCGCGATTTACATCTGATTGCTGTCAAATGTTGTACCTGTTTTCTGAATGCCCAGCTGTGAATCTCTCGGCAAGTCATGGGATGTCTCTACATCGAAGATGCAGAAGTTCTACCAAGTTTCCGCAATTTATATCTGATTTCTATCCGATGTTGTACCTATTTTCCGAATGCCCTCTTTGGGGAATATTTTGTTGTGCAGTGTAAAGGATAGACTCTACAATCACTTTGAAATAGGCTCTGTTCTTTTGGACCATGTTTCTGTGAACACCATCAGGTTGGACCAAAACTGATGTTTCTCATCTTTTGTTTATCTTTTATGTGGTCCATTTTGCTCTGAGCATGTTTTGCCAGCCTTTCAGGATTTTTTCAGTTGCTGAATGTGAAGGAATGGTCACAGAGAAACTTCTCACAGGGGAAGCACACAATTAACTTTGTTGACTTGTGGAAGCTTGTCCAGGGGTATTTCTTGAAGATGTTATGGTTGAAGTCTCTTGTTCCCTTTGAAATTCACTCAGAATAGGTTGATTTGGACCATCTAATATTTCAGTATCGCTCATTGCAGATTTTTCCTCTGAGCATTCTTCAGTTTCATCGACAGGAGCTTCTGTCTCCAGTGCATCCCTAGCAGGATCTCATCTTGTTTATATTCAATATCAACATATCTTGAACATCAGTGGATTCAGCTGCTCCCTTTTTTCACTGGTATTTGTACTAGTTAACACTCCAAATGATAGTTTCTTTTGTTTTGGATCAATCACGGGATGGAACTTGTTGACTATTTTCATGAGCTCTTTTTGAATGTTCACGTTTATAATCGCCACCAACTTCCTTGCTGCATTTTGAGCATTTAACTTTGCTCCATGCCCGAAACCAAAAAATGAATACCAGTATTTTAGTCGCATATTTACAAATATAGTCAATAAAGCATGAATGAATATGAGCATATATATTGATATTTATGCTGAAGTACATAGGTGTAGTTGTGTACAAAAGTCCCACTGAGTGACTGAGGTGATATAGTCTAGTTACATGGAGTCACAGGGTTTAATGGTTTAACACATCTGGGCCAGTGAAAAATAACATTTGTGCCAGTAAATTACAAATATTCACCTTATAGCTAAAATATAATTAATGGATAATTAATTATGCAAGAAGCAAATAACAATAGTGGAAAATGGACAGAAACTAGAAAAAAAATTACTTATATGTCCAGTAGTAACTTCTTACTATTACGTCAGTTTTTACAATGAAAAACATCAACACTATTCCAAACATTGATGCACCGATAGTAATCAAAGAAGAATCATTTATGACTAGTATTCAAGTAACAGAAGAATACGTTATTAAAATTTAAAGCTAAGCGAATCGCCAGGTTCTAGTTTGATCCATTCTCGCCACCTGAAAGAGTTGAAAGAAATGATAACCGAGCCACTCACCACAATATTCAACAAATCACTCGAAGTAGGTGTGTTCCAGAATACTTTAAAACTGCAAACATTACTCCGATCTTTAAAAGGGGTGACCGACAAAGCTCAAGCAACTACAGGCCAATAAGCCTGACATCTCTAATCAGAAAATTGCTCGAATCTCTTATAAAAGAGAATAGTCGAACATTTATCAAATTGGGTATCATCCGCGAATCACAGCACGGTTTTACGAAAATAAATCATGTTTAACAAATTTGCTAGAATTTTTTCAAACCATCATCAAAGAGTATGATACGAATAAAGCAGCAGATGTAAATCTACTTAGATTTTCAAAAAGCTTTCGATACAGTCTCCCACAAGCGTCTACTTAAGAAGATTGCCGTTCATGGAATTGGTGGAAATGTAATGAAGTGGATTGAAGACTGGTTCAATGGAAGGAAACAACATACAGTCATAAATGGTCAGTAATGAAGATGGCGAGATATAACAAGCAGAGTAACCCAGGGGTCCGTGCTGGGTCCATTGCTTTTTCTAATATATCTAAATGACTTAGATGAAGGCATAGCGAGCCTATTCTCAAAATTTGCTGATGATACAAAGCTGGGTAGTAAATCAATAACACTTGCCGATCAATATAACACCCAGAGAGACTTAAACAGCATTGTGGAATGGTCAGAAAATTGGCAGATGAAACTCAACATTGATAAAAATGCAAGGTACCACACATTGGAGCAAGAAAATAAAAATTTAACTATACAATAAAAAGCCTGCCACTGAAAAAGGTATCAGAAGAAGATCTTGGTGTTATAATCTGCACGATTTGAAAGTTGGAAGACAGTGCACAGAGGCATGCAAGAAAGCAAACAGAGTACTCAGTTTCATATATAGAAATTTTGCCTACAAATCGGAAAATATAGTAATTCCCCTGTACAAATCTTTGGTTCAACCTCATTTGGAGTAAGCAATTTAGTTTTGGAATCCATACTTGCGCAAAGATATAAAATGCAAGGTACCACACATTGGAGCAAGAAAAGAAGAATTTAACTATACAATAAAAGGCCTGCCACTGAAAAAGGTATCAGAAGAAGAAGATCTTGGTGTTATAATCTGCATGATTTGAAAGGCCTATGTTCTATTATCTTTCGTATTAATACATCATTACACCACGAAATCCCTAAAACAAGCACGAGAAAAGTTTCCTGCAATATAAAAGGCAATAAACGGAAGTGGCTCAGTTCCTTTAACTTTATTTTTCCTCGATCATAAACATGTTTGACCTTGACAGGTGCACCATAAATATACGGCTAAAATAATGATTTTTTAAAAATTATTTTCCTATTTCTACATACCAAACAGATAAATGATTACACTGGGGAACAATGTATTTGGTGAATTGACAAAAGTACATTTTCCTACCTAATTCAAGTATACTGAATTCAAATCTGAAATCAGATTCTCTCTAAATGCTACAGATTTTTTTGTAATATCAATAATAATTAATATTATACAATAATTTTCATTTTATCACGCGTTATTTATAGTAAAGCAGGTGTTTTTTTCCACAAACATTTTATTTTATATGAGAAGAAACTTGAATTACACATTAGGATTACAAATACTGTAATCAAATAGATGCTAATTTATTAATGACTGTACATCAGGCTGGAGGACCTCTTCTTGATTTCAATGGGGCAAAAATTTGCATTTGTAACTCTTTCTCTTGCAAGTCTTCTTTTGCTGATCTCTTCTAATCGTCCAGCAGCAGTCTGCCACGATGTGTCTAACCCAGTGACTTTGGTAGCGCTCTTCCATCATCATCAAATCCTGATGGAAGCGTTCCCCTTGTTCGTCGCTAACGCCTCCAGATTCTCTGGGAATCGGTCAAGGTGAGTATTTAGGAAATGCAGCTTCACACTCATGTTGCATCCCAGATCACAACATGCTAAAAGCATATTAGTAACCAGATCCTCGTAGTTATGTGCTTTTTTGTTTCCCAAGAAGTTACGAACAATGGCAGAAAATGAGAGCCAGGCTCCTTCTCTTTTTCATTCATGGTGTTCATGAATCTAGAATCACTAAGAAGTATTCGGATTTGTGGACCATCAAAACTCCTGATTTTATTGTTTTCTATGACAAAGCAGTAAACGCTGATACTATGTACTCAAAACAATCATTGTCAGTACTCAATGCCTTAACATACTGCTTCATCAACCTCAGTTTGAGATGAAGTGGAGTGAAAACGATCTTCTCTCGACTTACGCTTGGCCCATTAACAATGCTTGGCATTCCTGCTTCCAAAGTTTCCGAAACTGGCCAATCTTTTGGGGACCAGTATTTGTCACGGGCTCGACTGTTCCACATACAGATATAGCATGGAAACTTTGTATATCCCTTCTGCTGGTAAAGGAGGAAGTTGACCATCTTAAGGTCTACACATATGATCTAATTGTGTTCATATTACTTAAGTAAATCCATCACCATTCTTATGTCATTGTGAGTTTCTCGCAGATGGACAGAGTGACCAAGAGGAACTGCACCAAAGTCATTGCCATTATGGAAAAGGACACACTTGAGGCTATGCTTGGAGCTATTCAAAAACAGTCTTCACTCAGCAGGGATATAGGTCCCAAGTCCCAACTCAGTAAACAGACCAGGGACATCGTGGCAGTATATAAATTGTTTGTCCTCAGAGAAATACTTAACAAATGTACGCTCCCTTGTTCGGTAATATGATACCCGTACCGACCTGTCAAGCATATGTCTTTCACTCAACCTGGAGGCTAAAAGTTCTGCAGCTTTCTTGGAGAGCGTCACATCACATATGAAGTCATTCAAATCCTCTTGATTGAAACAATGAGGAGCTAATGACTGTTTAGCATCTGATGATGAATCTGCAGACTCTGAATCCATTCCATGGACATCCATATCAGGTACATCATTTTCATCCTTAGAGGAAGTATATCCACTGAAAATAAAATCAGAATTGGCAAAGACTCAGAATGAGGTAATGTAGGGGTAGTCAATCTTATGCCATTTTTCTTGCCAATTCCTTTAGTATTCACCAGACAAAAATAACAGTCTGATACATGATCCTTTGGCTCTTGCCACACCATAGGGATTCCAAAAGGAAGACTATTTCTCTTTCCTTTCATCCACTCACAAAGATGTTCCACACAACTATGGCAAACAGCATGTGGGGCCCACTTCTTATCTTGATCTCCAAGAGGAACATCAAAATATGCCTTATGCCTTATAAGTGCGGATCACAAACTTTGATATAGTGCGCCTTTGACGAACTAGCATGTAACAGCCACACGGTAGCAGAAGATGACTGGATCATTAACGTAATTTCCTCCTGGCAAAGCCATCACTCTAACATGAGACCTGACAAAAAGAAACAATAATGTCAATATTTTGCACAATAACACCTATTACTATCTTACTAATATGTACTGTAAAGTATTTGCTTTCTATAAACACCCTCTATGTCCATCCAGAGGGCAGTTTTCAGGGAAAGAGAGAATAAAAATTACAGAATAACTATAGTATGTAGTGAAAATGGATTATATATTTGAAATCAGCATGAAAAAACGAATTCAAAATTGGCAGATAAATCTAAGTCACCATCAGAAAATGTGATTAAAATTGTTCCCCTGTGTTATTCATTATGTTAATTGAATTGTTGAAATGTTAGATACTTACAAAAATAGCCCCTGGATGCAGAGGTCCAAACCCTAGCTGCGTGGAAGCAGAGATTGTGGAAGATTTATTTACAGTTGGAGTTTTTGTAATCAAATGGGGATACTCTAAATGATAATCATAATTGTTTAGTGCGATTATTTATTACCTGGTTACAAATACAAGTTTATCATTATTTTTATTCTTATTCTTGTAATTTTTTAAATTATAATTTTTTCTTTCCCCGAATACCCCAACCCATTTGCCCGAACTTTATCAGATTAGTGAATCCAGGGGGAGCAGTTTTCCCCACCCCCGCCTCCTAGGCCCATGGAGTCAGCACTATAGAAATAAGGAAATACTGAACTAAGGATGGTTAGAGTGGGAGAGTAATTCCCTGACCTGATAAAAAGACATTCATACGATTATTGCAGATTTTCAAACTCTGCAAAATAAGAGAATGATTTTCCTTTATTAAAATATTTTCAAAAATATGAGTAGATAAATGAAATTCCCATGGTACAGGAAGGTATTCATTTAATATATTTTTTGGAAGATTTCATATGATACAATTGTATATTCAAGAAATTATACTAAATAAACTATTGAGATGTACAAAATAAGAGAATGATCATCACAGAATTTTTTAGCAAGCACATACACTAATTTTTTTTTTAATTTAAGAGCTCATTTGGCAACTGCCTACTTGGGCATTAGTCGCCGTATTAAAAACTGCCTAGTACTAGGCTACTTTAAAATCAAATGCAATAATACAGAAACAAAACAAAAACAAAACAAAAAACCTAGTTAAATAATAAGGATAAGGCCAGGCCTCCCCCCAAAAGTCAACAAGTCCACCAGTCAATGGGCACGCACTCGTCCCGAGTACAAGGGACAGGCGGTAGCGACCCCGTGCATCCCAGTACCGGGACAGGTAATGTGCGCGAAGATCACCGAACTGGGACATTTGACAAGAATGTGCCGAACAGTCTGGGGGAAGACGCAGTCGTCACAATAGGGCGCAGGCGAGCGCTCCATCAGATAGCGATGGGTCACATGAGTGTGTCCGATTCAGAGACGACAGAAAGTGACCTCAAGCCGTCGCGGCATTGGAGGATAGGTCCATGGGAACAGTGTAGGCGCAATGGCACGCAACTTTAAGTTCCCTTCGACCGTCTCCCATCTTCTTTGCCAAGCAGTCCGAAGAGCTGCCCATATTCCTGCAATGTAGTCGGTGGGAGGAAGAGCGAAACGCTGGTCCGGTCGCAGAGTCCTCGCATACTCTTTGGCGCCCTCATCGGTGTGCTCGTTCCCTGCAATTCCTACATGTTCAGGAACCCAGCAGAAGATAATCTCGACATCCGCCCGAGTCGCCAAAACCGTGGCGTCACGGATATCGCGAACCAGGGGAAGCAGATGTTTCAATGCCCCGAGAGCACTCAGGGCGCTTAGTGATTCGCTATAGATAACAATCCGGTCTCCGAACCGGGCACGTCGCGTAATCTCCCCTACAGAGTGGTGTATTGCCACCAGCTCAGCCGTAAAGACAGACGCAGCGCCTGGCATAGCCCCGCTGACTTCAAACAGAGGTGATACGGCGTGGAAGCCGACCCCCTCTTCGGACATGGAGCCATCCGTATACACTAGCACGGTTTCAGCGTGACACGAGGTATGCTCCAAAAAGGCCGAACGCAATATTCCCGGCACTGTACAAGCTTTGGGAGCAGAGGCGTGGCGACAAATAGCCAAATGTGGTACCCTCCAGGGTGGCGTCCTGGGCAGAGCCAGGGGTGCCAGAGCCAGGAGGTTCCTTACCCTAAACCCAAAGGGCTTAAGGTATGACTGACACAGTCGAGATCAACTGCGGATGCGGTGAGAGCAGTTGGCGACTGAGAGAGGCGCCGGGCTCGCGTGTACAGGCGAGTGATGCACTGCACGCGGCGTAGAGCGAGTGGCATCTCCCCAGCATCGACCAACAGGCTCTCAATGGGGAAAGTGCGGAATACAACGGTCGCAAGGTGAAGGCCGGTGTGGTGGAACAAGTCCACCTTCCGCAATAAACCCTTAGCTGCGGATGCATAAAACTCGCATCCGTAGTCGAGCTTCGAACTAAAAAAGCGCCCCAAGCGCTGAACGTCACGGAATGAAGTACATCCATGGTGCGGGTACAAGAGACCCTAAGGCTGTGAATATGAGCCTCCCAGGCGAGGCGTTGGTCAAATACAAGACCAAGGAAATGGTGCTATTCAACCACTTGCAGGCGCACCCCATAAAAAAACAAATCTGGGTCGGGGTGAAGCCGTGAATGGCGGCAGAAGTGCACTGAGGACACTTCCCTGCAGGACACCCTCTTCCTGCTCCTTTGGGCAGGAGAGGGCTCCCCCCTACCCGTACGCGGAATCGACGATCTCGCAAAAATTCAGATATAAACATTGGAAGGCGTCCCCTCGCCCCCATCGTGTGGAGTGTCTATATGATACCGTATCGCCATGCAGTATCATAGGCCTTCTCCAGATCGAAAAACACCGTGGCGTAGTGCTGTCTATGAAGGAAGGCCTCGCAGGCGGCATTTTCCAGTCGGAGTAGAGCATCCGACGTGGAGTGGAACTTGCGGAAGCCATACTGTGCAGAAGACAGATATCTGGCCTCCGCTGTCCAGAACAAATGTTAATCTAACATTTACCAATTTCTCCATCAACTTGCTCACGCAAGAGGTTAGAGAGATTAGGCGGAAACCGGCCGGAGTAGAGTGATCTCTCCCCGGTTTGCGAAAGGCGAGCACAGTAGCGATTCGCCAGGAGTCTGGGAGAAGACCTTCCACCCAGATCCTGTTGAACAAATCTAACAGAAAGGCCATGCCTTCGCTCACCCAAGGGGCGAAGCATGGCGTACGAAGCAAGAGCGGAACGCAACTCACTCACAGTAAACCTGTCGTTGAAGGTTTCTCCCTCTCTGGAGGTAAAGTCCAGCCTGCGGCCTTCCGCGACATCACGGCGTGCATTGAATGCTGGCAGAGCAGTATCCCGGCTAGAGAATGCGGAAAAGGAGGTTGCGAAGGATTCCGCCACGGACACGGTGTCCGAGATTGCGGTCCCATTCTCCTAGAGAACGGGAGGGGGGTCCTGCGAGAACTTGCCCCGAATCCTTTTGACTCGCCTCGACACCTTTGCGAGAGGGGTCTTCTCGTTAAGTGAAGACACGTATGCCCGCCAAGAAAAGCGACGGGCGTGCTTCGAAATATATCGGAACCTTGCCCTAAGAAATTCAGCGACAGTGAAATCGTTCGGGCGGCGCTTTTAGCGCAGGCAGGCATAAAGTTTCTGTTTGAGGGCCGTCTCACACTAGGCCGACCAACACGGGAGTGGTCGGTGTGCAAAACTGCCAGACGTTCTGGGAATAGTAGTGAGGCCCGAGGTGATGAGGTTACCAGAGAAGAACTTAACAGCCTCATCTACCGACCTAAATTCGTCGACTGAGAAAGATAATTCAGTCATTTCCTGAAATGCAGGCCACCACGCCAACACCAAGCACCACCGAGGTGGGCTCTGGGGCGGCAGTTTCTCTGAAAATGATATCTGAATTGGAAAGTGATCACTACCATGGAGGTCATCGACCAGCCCCAATCAAAATCTGAAGACACAAGGATAGATCAAGGCAAGAAAATGAAGCGGTTCTCGGAAAGTTATGCGTAAACTCAGATCGGCAAGGACTTGTCCCCTGGGATTTATTGAGTAATCTCCCCAAAGAGGATGCATGCCTTTAAGATCTCCAAGCTAGAGAAAAGGCCTCGGCAACCGTGCCACGACGCGGCGCAAGTCCCCCGCGTCGAAGTCAGCTGACGGTGGAATGTACGCAGAAATGATAGTATACCTACTATCCAGGTGCAGCTGCACAGCCACTGCCTGAAAGGAGGTATCTAAATTGAAAGGAAGAACGGAGACTTCATGCCGGGTGTAAACGGCTCATCCCCCAGCCCGGCCATCCCTTGGTGGTGGGGTCGCAAGACCCTTATACCCAGGGAGAGCGGGCAGTTGGCACGGGCCTAGCATGGCTCCTGCAGAAAAATAGCTAACGGGGCATGGGACGAGACGAGCCTCAGCAGCTCCTCCCTGTTAGCCCGGAGTCCACAGCTATTCCATTTAAAGAATATGCCACGCAGAACTAGCTCGGTGGAGGCGCGGTTGCCCTCTTCGAACAGAAGACCCTCACGGGAATGGCCGTGCGCTTCCCGGAGACAGAACCCTGGGCGATGTTGGCCGGACAAAGCGCTGAAGGCGCTGTCGCCTTCGAGCACTTATTGGGGGAGATTGGGCTCGCCATGCAAGTCTTTTCCGCCCTCCGCCTCGAAACCTTAGGCGGGCGTTGCGGGACGAACCACCGTCTCAGAGCCACGCAACCCACCACTAGGTGTGGCAGAAGGAGCTGAAGCTCCTTTGTTGCTGTCCTTCTTTCTCGGGACAGCTTTAGGAACGCCGGAAGATGGCCTTGGGACCAACTTCAGGGGTGTTGCCTCCTGTGAGTCTAACGACTCAGTGGAGGCGCGTGGCTGTTTCGCCTGCCTGGAAACGGTCACGCTGGGGGAAGATGGGGTGCCCTGGCTTTAGCCGGGGCTAGGCGTGAACCCTTTTTGCCACCAGCTTTACCAGGGAAGTGCCCGGGTTGAGTAGAACCCACAGAAGGCCTCCGAATAGGCGCGGAAACAACCGTGCTCGTTGGCCTGGATGGGCCAAGAGCAGAAGGTGCCTTTCTAACCATTGAGGCATAAGACGTTCCAGGCAGAGCCGGGAGCGCCAGGACCAAGTCTTTAGCCTTGCAGAATGAGAGTCGATCGGCCACGATTTCTTTCTCAAGGAGATATGCACCACATTGCTTCGAAGAAGCGGGGTGCAGCTCTCCGCGAATGACACACTTGGCCACACACGATTTTGACATATCGTGTGCGGCCTTGGAGCAATTTACAAATACTTCGGGTGACGCCGAATTGTCACGTCTACATGAACCGTTCATATGGCAGAAGCGGTGACAGTAATAGCACCGCCGCGGCAGTGGTACGAATGCCTTCACGCGGTAGCGGTACCAGCCGGCACGCACCGACTTAGGAAGCTTGTCACAGTCGAACGTGACGAAAAGTGTAGGGGTGGATCTCGAGGCCACTCCCTGTTTTCTCATCTTACGTTCGACCTTCACCGCCCCATGGTTGGCCAGCTCTAAGGTGATGTCCTGTATGGAGTAGTCAACGAGTTCCCTCGCATAAACTAATCCTTTCACAAAATTCATGGTCGAGTGCGGTGTCACACTCACAGTTGTGCAATCAAGTGTCCGAAGAGCACATATCTTATCCGCCTTGGATGGATCCGCCGAATTCGTCAGAAGGCTCCCGTCCGAGAGACGGGTCATCCTCGGCTTCTACCAATTACACTAGCTAATGCTCTCCTCCGATGGATCATGTTGCCCTTGGCCAACATGCTGCCATCAGTAGAGCGAATAACGAGAAAGTGTTTAAAGCCAACTGTCTCGAAAATGCCAGGTAGCCCCTGAATGAGGGGCCCCAATGTTATCGAGGTTCTGCCCTGCGATCCTTCCGTCTTAGTCTGGGGCTCCGCACCCGGGAAGGCAGAGAGGCCGTATGTGCCGATCTTGGCTTGGTCGCTTACCAAAGTGGCAGCTAACCCATCCGTCCCCGCAGCCCCCGCGGATGGAGACTAGCCCAGAGTCTTTTTTTCTTTTTAGGAGAGGAGGGCGGGGAATCAACCCTCTTTTTCCCTCTGCCGGCAGGAGACCCGAGGCCAGATGGACTGGCCTCAGCTAGGTCCTTCTCCGAAATGGGAAGGTCCTGGCAGTCGTATGTGCATCGGTCGGAGGAGATCCCTCCCCTCCTTGTACTTCCTCGGAAACCCTAGCCGTTTTAGGGGGATCTTGCATAGGGGCGGATTCGGTGCTTGACGCCGATATCGGATTTCCCCCAATGTAAGACCCTACCATCTAAGGCTGGGTTGCCTCACGGACCATTTCTATCACAGGTCCCGTTGGCATCATTGACACTAGTCAGGTGATGTGGGGAGGCCCTGGCCTTGAACCCAACAAGGTTCAATATTCTTTCTAGCAGGTCTTTTGAGGGAAGCGACCGAAGGGGCCTGGCTTTTCTCTCCCCCCTAAGGGGGTTGGCCCTACCGAGCCGCTTCACTGGGGAGCGGTCGGCTATCGGTTGCCTGCTGGCTTTCTTGGCAGTTCCCTTGGAAAGAAAAGGAGGGACTGCCGCTGGAAAAAGGGAGGTGCCCGAAAGCACCTCCAGAAATGGGGTGAGGGGGAGTCCCCTACACCCTTAGGCGTAGGAGAGGAGTAAGCCTCCTTTCCAGTTAGAGAAGTTTGGAGGGTCCCCTGCGCATGCTCACGGGGGGTAACCTCCATTTTTTTTTCCTTGGGCGCTGCCCGAGGGCGGCTCCGTCGATGTACAAGGGGAATTAAGGGAAGAATTTTATTTTTCTCATCATTGAGCATGGTGACCCTAAATTTTCTACGGGAAGCAATAGCTCATCACCTCTTGCAGTAGCCCGCACTGCAAGGGGTGCGTAGAGGCGTGGCAGAGCCAGGTTCCTCCATTCAAGACCGCCCTCCCAATGCCACCTGGTGGCCTGGCAGTCAATCGGCATGGTAGGTCCACCTTGGACACGGCATAAAATTGATAGAGTGTGAACAGGAAAGGAAAAGCGATGTGAGGAAGGTATGGGTAGGGATCAAGCAGGTTGTTAAAAAACCCCATCCCGAACCGGAGCTCAGGGGTTACGGAACATTGTCCCCTTCCGCCTCTTCCCCGATCCGGGACGCTTGGCTGAGAAGGTCAGCATTTACCTTGTGAAATTAGAGGACGACCAGAGAAAGTTGTGGGAGAGTTGTATGAAAAGCGACGAAGTAGCGGAGAAATACAGGCAGTCTGAAAGAAGGAGAAGATGCTAAGATGGGGTCAGACCGGGTGCTGAATCCCGTCAGCACAGCGGCCAGGATGGCAAATCGCCGCGCCCCTTACGGGGGACATACACTAAAACAAAGCAAGATTTAAAAATGATGAAACACTGGTTCAGAAATGCTTGGAGTGAAGGTATAACATGTTACTGTATGAGGTTCATTCGAATTTACTATTCCAATTATTCACACTTGCTGACTAACTCCAACTCCTTCAGATGAAAACAAGCACTATAGCATTACGCTGGCTTCTCAATACTTGGCATACGTTTTATTAACACATTTAGGGTTATGTCTGTCAAATGCAGCATGTCTAACAAAGCGTCTGACATCAAATCCAACAAAATTAAATTTACTTTCATCACTGAAATGAATTCTCTCCCAATTTCCATCCCTCTAAAAGATATGAGTCTCATCCTCTGGTTCTTCTTATTGATGATTCGTTTGGTTGCTGGATAAAAAGATTTTAAGCAGATGCATTGAGGAAATGCGAGACTGTGAACGGGCTGACCCACTTTTTAACCACTATTGGTTTTAATTTTTTGATCAATTTTGCTGCAGTCTCAAAGGGATCCAACATAGAGAAGCACCTAATAGCTCTGCCTTCTCCGATGGTGGCTATACAGGTTCAATGACATTTGCAGGGGAATCATAGGTTTTGTTTTCATTGGATAACTGCAAAACACACTCTTGAACCTTCCAAACTCTTTTGAAATTGCATAAAAAGTCATCCCCAAAGTCTTGAAATGAAAAAGTTTCTGACAGAGTTCAGGAGTCACTTTCACATGTGGTGGCATCTCTGCAGATTGAGCATGACAACAATGGTGGTTGTACAGTTGATCAAAATGTTGCCTACTGATTTCAAGAAAGTTCTAGAATGTTCCTGAAAAAATCATTCTTTTATTTTGCGTGTGTCAATATTTTATTTAGTATAATTTCTTGAATATACGATTGTATCATATGAAATCTTCATAACATATATTAAATACATGCTTTTATGTACCATGGAAATTTCACTAATCATATTTTTTAAAATATTGAAATAATAGAAAATCATTCTATAATTTTGTGCAGTAGCATAGATCGCTCTTTCTCTCTTTCTCTCTCTCTCTCTCTCTCTCTCTCTCTCTCTCTCTCTCTCTCTCTCTCTCTCTCTCTCTCTCTCTCTCTCTCTCTCTCCCTCTCTCTCTGCCTAAAACTTTTCTATCCTTTACTTCTATATTCTATGTGTAAGTGGCAGTAGATTTAAGGCCAGATCACCTTAGTCTGGGCCGTAAGGCCCGTGTGATCTGTGTATCTATGTAACTCTATGTAACTCTCTCTCTCTCTCTCTCTCTCTCTCTCTCTCTCTCTCTCTCTCTCTCTCTCTCTCTCTCTCTCTCTCTCTCTCTCTCTCTCATCCCTGCAGTGAAAGAATGAGAACAACAGCCATGGTTTGGGCAGCTCATTGTCGAAGGCAAATAAATGTGACAACAATGCATGATGCAATTGATGAAGACCTTAAGTTGGGAAGGGTTCTCTGATATAATAATCCAATGTATATGTTCAAATGACATTTGCTCAAGTTGGAATACTCATAAGCTCCAACTAACAGCTTATGGCACCCTAGGAATTAACCCAATCAAATCTCCTTTTCTACTTTGTTCACTTTTTTGCACTGACATAGCATAATGCTAGGAGGGATTAAGAGATAATAGACCATATGCAAAGGACCAAAAAACAAGAAGGAAGCATGCTCCAGCACGCAGGAGAGGCCCGCATACATCCGCCGCAGGAACATGCGACCAACATCCAAGAGAGAGGAGGCCAACCTCAATGAGAGCTAATTTCATACTCTCAATTTCTTCCAGCCTAGCTTCATTTATAACACCTAGGATGAAGATCCTCTTTGCATTTCTCCTAATTCGCTCTATTGTAGCTCTTCCTTTCCAGTAATGGGACCTGTATCAGGTTCTGATTGCTTCCCAATGTGATTATTACATACTAGTTTGGTCTTATAAGGCATGCAGTAGCTGCTTAATAAGATGTCTGGCAGTGGTGTATATAAGAAAGTCTGGATGGACAGATTCCTTTGAATATGTTCCTTTCAATCAACATTTCAAAGTTCTTACCACTTCAATTTCTATTTTGATAGCCAATCTCTCTGTACCTAGCATTCACTTCTCTTCATTGGGAGTCATGTGTTGAAGATGGACGGTAAATTTGCAGCGGAATGAAGTTGCATCATGGTAGTTGGTATCCTGAGGATATTATTATTGGTGATACACGTTTCAATTCTAAAGACCAAATAGGTACCATCTAAATCATTGATTTCTTTGTAATCTATGCCTTTTCTGATCACTCTGGCTGCCCAATCAAACACTGTTGGATTAGAATTAATGATGGTAAATTGAATGTCATAGCTCTTCTATCTGAGTTTACTCCATATTCAGATACGAAGTATAATGTGTGGATTGATTTCACGGAAGATGGTAGATGAAGCTTTCTTGATCCATCCATTTGGGTTAATTTGCAGAATTTGAGTTCATTCTGTTTTCCATTGTCCAATGGGGATGGAGGGGATGGGGGGTATTGTTCGTGCTTTATGTCAGGTGTTCTATTTGGAAGCCTCTCTCACTTCTAAATCTTCCACATCAAAGAACAGCAAATGTGCTCTGGTTGAGTGCCAATACCAGGATATAGTCAAATTCAATTTTGATTTAGCATCTTCTCAAACTCAGATTCTTTTTCTTTACCAGTCTTACCCTTGAAGGCCATTTTTTTTTATTTTAGGAGCCCAACTGGCGTTTGCCGATTTAGGGCATAAGTAGTATAGTCCGCGAGTCTGTGTGCACGACCAGTACCGAGTACAAGGGACAAACGGTGTCGACCATGCAGTTCCCAGTACCATGACAGGTAATGTGAGCGAAGATCACCCAGACTGTGCCCGACAGTCCAGGAGAAAACGCAGTCATCGCAGGCAAGCGCTCCATCAAATGGCGGAGTTTCCCGCGAGTGTGTCCAATTCGAAGACCACGGACAGCAACCTGAAGCCGTCGCGGCATTGGGGGATAGGTCTATGGGAACAGTCACGGCGCAGTGGCACGTAACTTTAAGTTCCTCTCGATCGTCTCCCATCTTCTTTGCCAAGCAGCTCAAAGGGCTACCAGTATTCCTGCCATGTAATTGGTGAGGAAGAACCAAGCGCTGGTCTGGTCACCCAGTCCTCGAGGACTCTTTGGCACCGTCATCGGAGCGCTCATTCACCACAATTCCTACCAGGAACCAATTAGAAGATAATCTCGACATCCACCCGGCTCGCTAAAACTGTGGCATCAAGGACATTGCGAACCAAGGGCTGCGGAGATTCCAATGCCCTGAGAGCACTTTGTGAGTCGCTATAAAGCACGATCTGGCCTCCGAACCAGGCAGGTCAGGTCATCTCCCGTACAGAGTGGTGCATTGCAACCAGCTCGGCCATGAAGACAGGCAGCGCCCCCACTGACTTGAAACAGAGGGGATACGGCAAGGAAACTGACCGCCCCCACCCTTGGAACTTGGAGCCATCCGTATACAGTGGCACGGTTCCAGCATGAAACGAAGTGTGTTTCAAAAGGGCCGAACAAAATAATCTAGGCGCAGTAGAAGGTTTGGGAACAGAGGCGTGGCGACAAATAGTCAAAAGTCGTACCCTCAAGGGTGGCGTCCTGGGCAGAACCTGGGCGGTACCTCTCGAAGGAGTTTTCTAGCTTAAACAAAAAGGTCTTAGGGTATGACTGGTGTCTCTCGGCGGCATAGGCACCGTCGAGATCAGATGCAGTAAAAGCTGTTTGCGACTGAGGGAGGCGCCAGACTCGTACATACAGGCAAATTGCACTGTGCATGGCGCTGAGTAAGTGTCATCTCCTCAGCATCGACAAGTAGGATCTGAATGGGGGACGTGCGGAAAGCACCGGTCGTCAAGCGAAGGCCTGTGTGGTAGATCGAGTCGAATTTCTGCAATACATGCTCAGCTGCCTGATGCATAAAACTCACATCCGTAGTCAAGCTTCGAACAAACAAAGGATCGATAAAAAAGTAAGGCTGTAGCCCTATCAGTGCCCCAAGTGCTGAATGTCACTGTGATAGAACGGGTTGAGGCCGCTTAATTTCAACCACTATCACATGTTATTTAAAACCACGATGCTACCCACGTGCATCTTCGCTTTGAAGCCTATGGCCTTATCGCAGCCACCTGAGTCAATGTTTAAACAAGGAGGTTTATCTTCCCCCGTCCGCCCCATGCGTCACCCTCGCCAGATTGAGTTAGGCTTATGGGCAGATAAGGCATTGTTCTCAGGCTCGGCTGTGCATTCCCTCAAAGCTCCCACTCCATTGCCCCCATGCCAAGGAGATGTCCTGGCTATTTATATGGAAACTTAACCACTAAGATCCAGATTGGAGATCCAGATTTTCGTCGCGAAACATCACTACGACCCACTCTCACCTTGTGCGCCAAGGTACCTCGACCTCGAGATTCACCATCACTTGTCCAGAAGAAGGAAAATATCCCTTGAGTGCCAAGGTTCGAGCCTTCGTGACGCCAAGTCCACAAGGCTTCCCCTGTTGTTCAGAAAGAGAACAACGTTAGAACAGCCATTGTTCGTTCGAGCCCGTTGACAAGAAACGGTTCTCAGCCCCCCCCCCCTCCTGTTGTTCAGAAGAGAACAACGTTAGAACAGCCATTGTTCGTTTGATCCCGTTCGCCAAAAAAACGGTTCTCACCCTTTCCCCTTGTTGTTCAGAAGATAACAACATTAGAACAGCCATTGTTCTCGAGCCCGTAGACGGTTCTCACCCCCCCCCCTCTGTTGTTCAGAAGAGAACAACGTAGAACAGCCATTGTTCTTCAAGCCGTTCGTCAAGAAATGGTTCTCATTCCCAAGACGCCACGTCAGGATCATTTACTCCCCCCCCCCTTTCGGCTGGAACTCGCCAGCGGACCGAAAATTCCTTCACGTCGCCTTCCTCTGCACAACAAGTATAATTACGTAAGCCGAACGTTACCTTTGAGTATTTAACCCTATTGTCAACTCTATCCTGTGCTTTAAATGGTTTAGCGAACCATCTCATCCCTTTAATTTATATTTGTTTTACCTTTTTAAATCTCTTAATCCCCGGTTTAGCTTGATTTCCCACGACCCTTTCCAATTCTCTGTTTAAGTCAATATTTTCCGTTTTGTGTGTTGTTGATAGTTTTTATTAATAAAACTCTATTTTATTAATGATAGCAATATTATTATCCTTGAGGTCAGTTCCACTTCTTAAGCGTTTCGAAGATAAATAAAATCGGCCAGCCTAGACATCCACGCACTCTAAAGATAATTAAATAAGTTCCCTCAACGAATAGTTATATATGGTATATCGTCGAGAGTCCATTCTACGACATATATATATATATATATATATATATATATATATATATATATATATATACTATTTAAATTTTGTGTCAGGTGTGGGGTTTAACGCTATGTCTTTGCAAACACTGGTCTCAGTCGAGTAAAGCATAGTGTTATTCGTTATAATAATAGAGTATAGTAGTTCCCTTTTGTTTTAACGATTGCTATCCCCTTTTTTTGAAACTTAAGAAGCTGGAGTAGCTCAAGGAACTGTTATAATAATTTGTTTGTGTTTTTTTTTGTGTGTGATTTTAGTCAGTGGTTATTTAGATCAAGAAACCAAGTACGAATAGGTCAGTGCCCATATTTAAGTAGACGAATTCTCTAGAAGGGATAATTCTTGTTGCAAGGAATTTTAGTTGGTTGACTAGTGCGCCCCCAAGTGCAAAGATGACTCAGTTCGAAATCTTTAAAGCGCAAGGAGAATCCTTGGGACTTTCCGGAAAAGAACTAATTGAGTACGTTCAAGAGGAGCAAAAAACAGAAAGAGAAAGAGAAATCCAACGAGAAGAAAGAGAAAGAGAAATCCAACGAGAAGAAAGAGAAAGAGATAACCAACGAGAAGAAAGAGAAAGAGAAATCCAACGAGAAGAAAGAGAAATAGAAATCCAACGAGAAGAAAGAGAAAGAGAAATCCAACGAGAAGAAAGAAAAATCCAACGAGAAGAAACAGAAAGAGAGGAACGGAAAAGACAAGCTGAGCTTCACCATCAGATTGAATTAGCTCGTGTTGAAGCAGAAATACAGTCATTCAGTTCACGTTCTGAATTCCCCCCCCCCCCAATCTCTCACTAAAGCTCCCCAATTTCAAGGACGGAGAGGATTTCGGAGCATTTTTAGCCCAATTCGAAAAGATTCTCGAAATTAATAACATGGATCTGGAGGCTGAAGGTGTAGCCAGATTACTTCCCTTGTTAAATTGTAAATTGCGCGAAATTTTTATATCTTTACCATCTGAATGTACAATTAACTACAGCACCTTAAAAGCTGAGTTATTGGCCGCCCATAATATGACTCCCGATTTCTACCACCAAGAATTTCGAGGAGGTCGTATTAAACCCGGACAGACGTTTTGTCAATTCGGATACATTCTCCAGAGGAATTTTAAACTTTGGTTAGAATCCTCAAAGGTTGATCCTAACTACGAGTCCTTAACCGACTTCGTGTTGCGGGATCAATTTTTGGCGTCTCTTCCGACGGAGATCCGCGCGTTCGTCAAGGATCGTCGGTGCCAGACCTTTAGAGAATGTACCGAAAAAGCGGATGTCTATGCCGCAAGCCATAATTTATACCTAAAGGAGAATCGAACTTCTCACCAATCCCCCTACAAGGAAAGAAGGAAGGATTCGCGCCCCTTCACAGGAAAGCCGACGAAGTTTCCGAGCCCCTTAAAATCCCAAACTTCTTTCCCCAAAACCAACAACGGGACTCCAAACCTCCCGTTAAGATTTCTCCTCCATCTCTCCTCCCGAAGCGACCAATCATATGCTTCACCTGTGGTGTAGAAAACCACATGAGCTGGAATTGCCCCCAAAATTCTAGGCTTAAAAGCGGACCAGCCCACCAAGTTCACCAGATTAATGCCACCCCGGCTCCCCCGGTGGTGCAGAACCAAGCAGCAACTTCTCCCTCCGTCAGGCCCCCAGGTTAATTTTATTTTTGATAAAAGTTCATCGGGAACTTTGAAATTTGAGGAGGGCAGCGTGAACGGCTGCCGAGTATCGACTCTCGTCAGGGATACAGGATGTACGTGTTTCATCGGGTCCGACGAACTCCTGCCCCCAGTGGACCCTAACCACGAAAAATTTGCGGTGGTACATGACTACCTTGGGCGGGCGAACCATTTTCCCGTCGTTAGATGTTACCTGCAGTGTCAATATTATGATGGCTGGGCTGAAGTCATTTCAGCACCCATACAATTCTGTTCCTTACTTATAGGACAGAGCCCCCAAGTAAGTTCCGACTCTGTGTCTCAGGCCGCCCTTCCTCGAGGCCGAGCTAAGAAAGAAGCCCAGGAGCCCGTCCCCATCAGAACCCCGATACCGTCCGATTTCTCCGAGACCCTTAACCAGGACTTTAGGACGGCACAAAAGGAGTGTGAATTACTATCACCCTTAGGTGATAAGGCCCAAGACAAGGACACGGAGACTGTCCGTGGACTCCAAGAAAAAAAGTACCTCCAACGCGCCCATGGAGATACGTTCGTAGCACTGGACGAAACATCGGCGCTTGAAGAAGATTACCCCGCGGAGTCCCTTAAGGTAATACAGACAGTGTGCATCCAACCTGAATACGATTACCCTCCTCCTTCCCTACCAGGCAAGTCTTTTGAACCCTCTGACCTGGATATTGACGCGCAGCTGACACCACATCAAAAGAGTCAGCTACAAGAACTATTTGAATGGAGTCACCATTTAACCACCCTATTAGCTCTTTTCGAGCGACTGCGCGAAAATGGCCTCACCATTGGCCCCAGCAAATGCCATTTTGCCCACGAAACCATAAAATACTTGGGTTTTAAAATAGGACAAAGCGAGTTAGGTCTCCAAGAGGACAGGATTAAGGCAATCGCCGACATACCCCTCCCGAATACTAAGAAGCAATTAAGATGGTTCCTAAGATCAGCTTCTTACTGTCGGCGATTTGTTCCGAATTTAGCTGCAATTCCGGCGCCCCTCAGCTCGCTTCTAAAAAAGTATTCCCCCGATCGTTTACGTTGGAATGATGTCGCTGTTTCCCATTTTAATCAGCTCAAGAGTAAGCTAATTTCTGCCCCCATTTTAAAGTTGCCCAACCCGGAAAAATCCTTTGGGATTAAGACCGACGTGAGCAACTAAGGCATTGGAGGTGTATTCCTTCAATACGAGGATGACGGAACGAGTTATCCAGTTGCATAGGCTAGTCGCCAATTATTACCACGCGAAAAGAGATATGCCACTATAGAGAAGGAAGCTCTATCAATTATCTGGGTTATAGACAAATTCAAAATGTACTTGATAGGAAAAGAATTTCAGATAGGAACCGACCACCGTCCGTTAGCCTATATTAGGAATGTGCGACACTCTAACGGCCGAATCATGCACTGGAGTTTACTCTTGCAAGAGTATCAATTTAAAATAAATTATACAAAAGGTTCCGATAACCAGGTCGCTGACGCATCAGGAGGAATGCGTTACCGAATAGCGTCGAGTAATTGTATTCGTAGGATTAGGATCTCTATGTATGTATATACCATCTTGTACGACTTAAATTAAATTCCCTTGTAAGATAATTAGTTAATGGATATGTGTGAATTTTGTAACGCTCAATGCCTATTTTTTTTTTGTATGTATACATATTTGTACCCATATAATTACGTATAAATTATTTTGTCCCATATGTACTAACTTTATATCATTTCATTGTTCCATGCCCCTTTTTTTGTTTTATTAAGTTTGTATTAAAGTTATTTTCCCTTATAATCAAAAGATCAAAATAATCATATGTATTGAGGTAATACTAGTTAGGTGCAGGAAAGTACGGTTGGTACAAGAAAACGAGTTCCCCACAACGGAGCTCTATCGTTGTCCCTTCTCTCTTTTTTTCGAAGTGACAACTTCCCCTGGAATGGAGGGGTGTGATAGAACGGGTTGAGGCTGTAGCGGGCCGAAAAATTTAGACTAACCCCAATCGATCCAACCCACTTCCTATACTAATCCGGACGTGAGAAATCGAAGGAGAATGAAACGGATTGTATGTACAGTTCTTTACTAACAGAAAAAAAGTACAATGATAATTACAGCTTATATTTACAACAATTTTATATTTACAAGGGAAGTGTGCACACTTCAAAATGAGGCCAAATTCCCCAATCCAAATACGATACCAAAAGAGAATTTTATAACAGGCGAATACAACAAATTTACTTATATATCTACACAAAACATAAAAAAACACAACAACAACCGAACGAAAAGGGGCACGCGCTATCACTTGTGTGCTGGAGGTGGGTGGTAGTAGGCTAACTTAGAAGGAGGCAGGATTGTCAACGAAGGCGGGTATGGTGGTTCAGGTGGTTAGCGAGGTATGAAAGCCCTCCGTCTCAGGGCTGGGCGGAGCACTCGTCTGGAGAACCCTTCTTGCTTGTCAGTCCACGCTTCCACTCTCTGTAGAAGAGATATATCCTCCTTTTATGACCCTTTTATTTATACATGGAAGGGAAACTAATAAGTGGGCATTACCCGAGTAAATTTATCGACTAGCTTACCTCTTTCCAGAATATGACGCTTTGATAAAAGATTATTTTAAACAAGTACAATCTTGTTTTACTTATAGTGATATCTCAAAACTAGCTACTATCTTTCCAGAATATGACGCCTGGAAAGAAAGAAAAACATGGTAATCATTTTATACGTAAAATAAACAAAACAAAACAAACCCATTCCCATTTACACACATTCTTACAGAGGGAGGGAGAGGGTACTGAGAAAAGGGGTGGGAGAATAGCTCTTTTACACACACTCACATTCGCTCCACCACAAGGCCGCTTAATTTCAACCACTATCACATGTTATTTAAAACCACGATGCTACCCACATACATCTTCGCTTTGAAGCTTGGCGCCTTATCGCAGCCACCTGAGTCAATTTTTAAACAAGGAGGTTTATCTATCCCCGTTCGCCCCATGCGCTGACCTCGCCAGATAGAGTTAGGCTTATGGGCAGATAAGGCATTGTTCACAGGCTCGGCTGTGCATTACCTCGAAGCTCCCACTCCATTGTCCCCCATGCCAAGGAGATGTCCCGGCTATTTATATGGAAACTTAACTACTAAGATCCAGATTGGAGATCCAGATTTTCGTCGCGAAACATCACTACGACCCACTCTCACCTTGTGCGCCAAGGAACCTCGACCTCGAGATTCACCATCACTTGTCCAGAAGAAGGACAATATCCCTTGAGTGCCAAGGTTCGAGCCTTCGTGACGCCAAGTCCACAAGGCTTTCCCTGTTGTTCAGAAAGAGAACAACGTTAGAACAGCCATTGTTCGTTCGAGCCCGTTGACAAGAAACGGTTCTCACCCTTCCCTCTTGTTGTTCAGAAGAGAACAACATTAGAACAGCCATTGTTCTCGAGCCCGTAGACAGAAGACGGTTCTCACTCCCCACCCCCCACCCCCACCCCTGTTGTTCAGAAGAGAACAACGTAGAACAGCCATTGTTCTTCAAGCCGTTCGTCAAGAAACGGTTCTCATTCCCAAGACGCCACGTCAGGATCATTTACTTCCCCCCCCCCCCCTTCGGCTGGACCTCGCCAGCGGACCGAAAATTCCTTCACGTCGCCTTCCTCTGCACAACAAGTATAATTACGTAAGCCGAACGTTACCTTTGAGTATTTAACCCTTTTGTCAACTCTATTCTGTGCTTTAAATGGTTTAGCGAACCATCTCATCCCTTTAATTTATATTTGTTTTACCTTTTTAAATCTCTTAATCCCCGGTTTAGCTCGATTTCCCACGACCCTTTCCAATTCTCTGTTTAAGTCAATATTTTCCGTTTTGTGTGTTGTTGATAGTTTTTATTAATAAAACTCTATTTTATTAATGATAGCAATATTATTATCCTTGAGGTCAGTTCCACTTCTTAAGCGTTTCGAAGATACATAATATCGGCCAACCTAGACATCCACGCACTCTAAAGATAATTAAATAAGTTCCCTCAACGAATAGTTATATATGGTATATCGTCGAGAGTCCATTCTACGACAGTCACGGAACGAAGAATATCCATGGCGCGAGTATAAAATACCCTAAGGCTGTGAATATGAGCCTCCACGGTGAGGCGTCAGTCAAATACAAGACCAAGGAAACGGTGCGAATCCACTACTTCCAGGCGAACCACATTGAGAAACACATCTGGGTCAGGGTAGATCCGAGGATGGCGGCAGAAGTGTAGCAACTTAGTCTTAGCTAAAGAAAGCCGAAGCCTGTAACGTAAGCTTCGGTAAAGCGAGAGATGCGGTTCAATGCCTGTTGAGCCTGACGCTTTAGAGTTGGCATCTGGGCTCGCTAAAAGAGATCGAAAGGTCGTCCACGTAGAGTGTAGTGGAGAACATCTTCCGGCAGCATCGAATGATGCCGTTGATGATCAAGGTAAAGAGTGTGAAACTGAGGACACTTCCTTGCGGGACACCCTCTTCTTGCTACATTGGGCTGGAGATGGCTCCCGCCACTTGTACGCGGAATCGACAATTTCACAAAAACTCAGATATAAAGACAGGAGGCGTCCCCTCACCCCCATCGTGTGGAGTCTCCATGATACCGTAAATGCCATGCGGTATCATAGGCTTTTTCCAGATCGAAAAATACCATGGCGTAGTGGTGTCCAGAGAAAAAACTAATCTTACATTTACCAATTTCTCCATCAACTTTCACACGCAGGAGTTATAAAAATTGGGCAGAAGCCGGCGGGGGTAGAGTGATCTCTCCTTGGTTTGCGAAAAGTGAGCACAGTAGCAATTTGACTGAAATCTGCGAGGATACACTGTACCCAGATCCTGTTGAACAAATCTAACAGAAAGGCTATGCCTCGCTCGCCCAGGTGTTAAAGCATAGCGTACGGGACATCGTCCTAACCAGGGGCGGAGTCCCCGCACAAAGTGAGAGTGGAACGCAACTAACTCAAAGTAAACCTGTTGTTGAAGCCTTGGCCAACATGTTCCAATCAGTCGAGACGATAACTAGAAAGTTTGAAGCCAATGGGCTCGAAAATGCCAGGTAACCTCTGGTGCCAGGTGCGCTCTACGCACTTGCAACTTTGGTCTTAATCAGGGACTCCCCACCGGAGGGGTAAATGGGGGCGGCCGTGCCGAACTTGGCATGGTTGCTGCCAGATCTTCGGACAACTCTAAACTTAATAAGAAAATCTCGGAGGATTCGGAAACCACGGATTCCTCAGACGCTGAGGCCGTGCCAAAAGCTGGCAAAAGTGGAAAGGAGAAGCGGGTGACCAAAGGATCTCTCGATGCGGATTAGTTAAACCTCACAATATACTCATCGGAGCAGTTCCCCTTCCCAAAAGATAAGGATAACAACAAGATCCTAGTAGGAATCCGAAAGAGATATTATAAGTGGGATTACGATGCCCAGTGCGAAGAAGAGGCAGTCGAAGAGGCCCTCTTCAACAATAACATCACCCTCTACAAGAAGACACTGGAAGAAATAACCACGACAGAGTTCAAAAAGAAAAGGAACATAAAAAAGCGCCCCATCGCCAGAAAACACTAGGAGCCAGTAAAAGAAAATTGAAAACCCGAAAAACAGGTTGAAAATTGTAATACTCAACGTTAATGGATAGGAGGGAAAAGCAACGGCGTATGGAAACATATTCCCTGTGCTAGATCCCGACATCATATTGATTTCGGAGCACGGTATCGATACAACATCTTGCCAAATAAAGATACCGGGCTACAGAGTAGTTACAAAAAAAAAACATTCTCAAGAGAGGTTTGACGGCGCCGCGGTTGCAATCAAAAAGAATCTCTCGTTCAGGCACCTTCCAGAACTGGACGAGTCATTCGTGGCGATAGAGATGCCTACATTAGTGGGCAACCTCGAGATCGCGGCGGCGTATCAACCCCCTCGAAGAGCGTACCTGCCCTTCAACAACTTCTACACCTTGTTCGGTCACGGCAGAATGGTATTCCTTGGGGGCGACCTCAACGCCAGATGCCGAACGGCTGGCTATGGTAACACGAATAACAGTGGCCATAACTTGAAAATGATTATGCGACGCAAAAACATCCAGAGGATAGGACCACAATTCCCGACCTATATCACCTCTCGGGCAGCAACAAAGCCCGACATAATCATAACAAGTGACGGCTTCCCATTCAACTACTATAGCGAGCCAGGACCAGCAATACACAGCGACCATATAGCGATCTTAACGACCATTTCACTTGCTCGGATCCAGATTCCGGTCCCTCTCCGCAAAAGCTACGCCTCGGCCGATGGTAACGCTACAGAGAAACCTAGGTGTATTCGAACCAGCCGACCATAGCGAGGCTACTCTAGAGGAGATTGACAAGGAGCTGGAAAGGATAACAGCCCTCATCATCGTGGCTGAACGCGATTGTGTACCCACGATAGGGTACAAGATTCCTCCACTACCTTGTTGGACCGAGGAGATGAAATAGGTCGGCAGGTCAGCAGAGATAAGAGCGGGTACAAATCGGGAGCGAAGCTCGCTGCTGCGTCGCCTGCGCGACGAGCTAAAGTTGGCTATTAACCAGCAGCAGGCTGAGATCTGGAACAGCCTAATAGCCAGGATGGACAGCGAGGTGGCCCCCGATAAATTCTGGCGCCTAGTGAAGAAATTAAAAGGCCCATCAAGTAGAGGAAAGACCCGCATTAAGGAGGGCGAGAACTACTTGGGGGATCCGGCGGTCCTGGAGGAAAGATTCCGCACGTTCTGGAGAAAAATCTTCTCAAAACACCGGAGGACGATGCGGAATTCGACCATGAATTCGAAGACCATCTGATTGAAGAACTCAACCAGATCATACATCAAACGCACTCACAAGCCTACGTCGACGAAGGGAGGGAAATGGCGGACCATGGCCGACCAATAACAACGGAAGAGGTTATGGAAGTCATAAAAACCTTTAAACAAAAGACGCCAGGCTGGACGGGCATCACTAAGAACAATCTAGTGCATGCTTCCCGGCAGATCATTCAGGGAATCACTAACAATCTTTAACGCTCCCCTGAATACGGGCTACTTCCCCGATGGGTTAAAAATGGCTAAAATCATTTTTATCCCTAAAGAGAACAAGCCCCCGCTCAACTGGAGGATTACAGGCCAATATCCCTCCTTGAATTTGTAGGTAAAGTCTACGAGAAGCTTCTAGCCAACAGGCTACAAGATTAGCACACCGAGCTGGAAGCTCACAACCCTCAGCAGAAGGATGGGGACTGATACATCCCTTGCCCTCCTAACCGAAAAGCTAGCCCGCTGTAAAGCTGAAGGGAAGTACGTAGACGTGGTGTTGCGAGATGTACAGAAGGCCTTCGATAAGGTTTAGCTAAGAGGTATACAATTCAAGATCTTAGGCCTCCAGCTAAATCCTATCCTGTAAAGGGTCTTCTGTGATTACATCATGGAGAGAAAGGCTCAAATTTCGATTAAGCGCAACAGAGGACCCATATTCGAACTAGAGGCGGGGGCTCCACAAGGTAGCTGTCTTAGTCCGCTGTTGTACCTTGTGTACACGTTGGACTTACCTGTTCCAGTCGGGGAGGATGTGATGTATCTGCAGTTTGCAAATGACATCCCCCAAATCATCCCCAGTTCATATAGGAACGCTGGAGTTCAAGCAAGGAGGACAGCTGCCGAAATCGATAACATCAACCGATTCGAGAGAAAGTCGAAAATTAAAACCAACCGCCGGAAAAGGGACGACATCATCGTCAGGGACGAGCTTTACCCGTACTCCAACGAGGGTAAAGTCCTGGGTCTGCGCATCACCTCAACGGGGTATAAGGCTCATATCAACAGCCGAATCTCCCTAGCCAAGAGAGAACTGGTAAAATTATACAGGTAAAGAAACCTCAGCGCCAAGAACATCAAAAAACTGTACAATATCCTGGTTCGACCAATACTGGTGTACCCTGCAGAGGTTAGGCAGGCAGCTAGTTCAACCTCTCTCAGATTTATGTAGAGTCTAGAACAAGGCTACCCTGCTTATAACCGGGGCGAGAAGAATGGACTATATTCGGCAGACGGAACTGCACGCAAGAGCAGGACTTGAGCCACTGAATATAGTCCTCCAGAGGCTAGGGAGAAAGACCTGGGAAAAAGTCGAAAGCGAAATCCTCCCGCAGATATAAGCGGACCTGGATATACCGCAGTAAGCAATTAGACGAGCTACAAGGAGAGCACTATTCCCCAGTGGAAGACTGTGCTCCCGGGAAAATCAAGTAGCCCTATACAGATAATGAAAATTGTAATACCCTACCGTACGCACGAAAAGGACTACAATAATAAGACTCCATAAATGAACATATAAAAAGAGGCGAAGTGCCAAAATAATAATAATAATAATTAAAACAAAATGGGGCGTAATGCCCACAAAGGTGAAATTAAACAAAAATGAAACAAAAGGAAAATAAAAGCAAGCTAACGAGTTAGCCAAAATATATTTGAAAGGCTTGAATGCCTAGCGACGGAGGAATTAGATTTATATAGAGAAATTTATTTATTTATATATATATATATATATATATATATATATATATATATATATATATATATATATATATATATATATATATATATATATTTATATATATATTTATATATATATATATATATATATATATATATATATATATATATATATATATATATATATATATATATAACTAAAGAACAACGTTAACAAACAAAGGCAAGAGTAGTTAACAACTACAAAAAGGTTAGCTTAACGCTGACACCAACGCAAGTGGAGGATCAAGAGAGAAGCAGAAAAAAGCAAGATGCCTGAGATGCCCTCTGCACCAGGACGAATATAAATTTTCTTCATAACTATCTACAACTACTACACATTTTCACCACTTATTTCATCAATCAATCAATCAACTCCACACAACGAAGAAACTGGACCCCATCAACATCTTCACCCAGAAATTAGGAAGAAGGGTCTGGTTAACTCTTACAAATGATGTCATTCCGGAATTACAGGAAACAGGTGGCAGACTAAACATTCCTGCATGACTGCGAGAGAAAGTCACACGTCGTAACCAGTTCCCAAGTACCAAACACTGTATACAAGAAAACATTACATCTATATACACATAACAGGTACTCATGAAACAACACAGTCTAAACGAAACAAATACAGAGTAACCATAAAAAAACATGAGAACAACACAGGTAAATTGCTGAGCCAAAAGCTATAAAAGGCTTGAATGCTCAAAAATTTAACTAAAAATAAGTAAAATATCAATAGAAACACCAACAATAAGAAGAACATGCCAGCTACACGAAAATAAACCAATACATAGTAGACACTACATACAATGAATAAGTAAAGGAAATTTCAAAAAGTAAAAAGACTGTAATGCCCGCCTACTAGGGCAAAAAACCCCTCCCCCCTTTAAAATTTTCACCCACTTTTATCTACTACTATCCCAATTTTTCTAAGAGTGAATATACCATCGATAGTCAACTGCTTTCGTTGCCTGAGCTAGTCTGACTTATCTCTACTTCGTGAAGATAAATATACAGTCAAATTTTTTTCGCACCGAGTGACTGCTTTGGTTGCCTGAGTTAGTCTAGCTTCTATCTGCTCCGTGGAGATTATATACAGCAAAATTTGTTTTCGCAAAAAGTTTTAAGTAAGCATTATACCGCGCGTTGGTGAATCTCGCGTTCGAGTTCTTCTCGCAGTTTTACGTAGAAAATTTTCATTTCGCGAATTGTGTTAACAAAGATTGTGAATTTTTTCACTCGCTTCGTGCGCCAGTAGCGAGGGTGAGCGTGCTTTCCTCCTCCCCACTCCGAACTCTTCATTGAACTCTCTTTGGGGTGGACAAAAGAACCTGCAGGCTCTTGAAAAGCACCTGCAAAGAAAGTAAAGTGCTAATTGCAAGGTTTTTATTTTGGACGGGGACTCTTCCTTCAAACCAATTCTGCTCTTCTCTATTAACTGGTGAAAAATCTCTTACAAACTAAACACACTCACACTTCCAAACACAGACAATCACTCTGAGTCTTCCGGTTAAGTTTATTTCCTCCAGTCCTTTACATGTGGATATGGAGAGGTAAATGAGGGAGACCCGGCGGATACCGCTGAGGACCCTCTCCGATGGCCCCAAGCCCGCCGAGGCGGCCAAGATAAGTGCTCTTCGGACACTTCATGGCACCCCGGTGAGTATGACGCCGCACTCTACCATGAACTTTGTGAAAGGAGTAGTTAATGCGAGGGAACTCGTTGACTATTCCATTGAGGACATCACCCTAGAGCTGGCCGACCATGGGGCGGTCAAGGTCGAACGTGTGATGAGAAAACAGGGAGGGGCCTCGAGACCCACCCCTACACTCTTCGTCACGTTCGACTGTGACAAGCTCCCTGAGTCGGTGCGTGCCGGTTGGTACTGTTACCGCGTGAAGGCATTCGTGCCACTGCCGCGGCGGTGCTATTACTGTCACCGCTTCGGCCATACGAATCGCTCATGTAGACGTGCAAAGTCGGGGTCACCCGAAGTATGTGTAAATTGCTCCAAGGTTGCACACGATAAGTCCAAATCGTGTGTGGCCAAGTGCGTCAATTGCGGAGAGCCGCACCCTGCTTCTTCGAAGCAATGTGGTGCATATCTCCTTGAGAAAGAAATCCTGGCCGTTCAGGCCCAGGATCGACTTTCATTCCGCGAGGCAAAGGACTTGGTCCTGGCGCGCCCGGCTCTGCCTGGGACGTCATATGCCTCAATAGTTAGAAAGGCACCCTCTGCTCCTGGCCCATCCAGGCCAACGAGCACGGTTGTTTCCGCGCCCATTCGGAGCCCTTCTGCGGGCTCTACCCAACCTGGGCGCTCCCCTGGTAAAGCTGGCGACAAAACGGGGTTTATACCCTGCCCCGGCTAAAACCGGGGCTCCCCCCTCTTCCCCCACCCCGTAAGGGTCGCGGCGATTTGCCATCCTGGCCGCCGTGCTGACGGGATCCATCGCTCCGTCCGGCCCCAGCTTAGCCTCTCTTCCTTCCTTCAAAACACTTGTTTCCTCTCTTTTCACACAACCTCTCCCACAACTTTCTCTGGTCAGCCCCCCGTAAAAGGCGCGGCGATTTGCCATCCTGGCCGCCGTGCTGACGGGATCCAGCGCTCCGTCCGGCCCCAGCTTAGTCTCTCTTCTTTCCTTCAGATAGCCCGATTTCTCCCCTACCTCGTCGCTTTTCATACAACCTCTCCCACAACTTTCTCTGGTCAGCCTCTAATTTCACAGGGTAGATGCTGACCTTTCTTCTCAAGCCAACCACCCCGGATCGGGGCTGGGGGGAGAGGGGACATTGTTCCCTAACCCCTGAGCTCCGGTTCGGAATGGTTTTTTTTTAACAACCTGCTTCATCCCCACCCATACCATCCTCACCTCCCCTTTCCTCTCCTCTTCACATTCTATCAATTTTACGCCGTGTCCAAGGTGGAGCCGCCATGCCGATGGACTGCCAGGCCACCAGGCGGGAGTGGTGGTCCCGAATGGCGGCGCCTGGCTCTGCCGGGCTTGTAAGCACCTCTCGCAGTGCGGGCAACTGCGAGAGGTGATGAGCTATTGCGTCCCGTATTAAAAAGAGGGTCACCATGCCCATGTATGACAAAATAAACAAAAAAACCCAACCCCCAACTTCCCCAAGAAAATCAACGGAGCCGCCCTCGGGCAGCTCCACCGAGAAAATGGGGCCCCCCCCCCTTGTGCTTGCGCAAGGGACCCTCCATAATTCTTTAACCGGAGAGGAGGCTTACTCCTCTCCTACGCCTACGGGTGTAGGGGACTCCCCCTCACCCCCTTCTCTGGAGGTGCTTTCGGGCACTTCCCTATCTCCAGCGGCAGTCCCTCCTTTGCTTTCTAAGGGGACTGCCAAGAAAGCCAGCAGGCAGCCCATTGCCGACCGCCCCTCGTGCAAGCGGCTCGGTAGGGCAAACCCCCTTAGGGGGGATAGGGAAGCCAGGCCCCTTCGGTCGCTTCCCTCAAAAGACCTGCTGGCAAAAATATTAAACCTTGCTGGGGTCAAGGCCTGTGCCTCCCCACTAAAGACTTATGACGCTGCTAAGGGGACCTGCGATGTCCTGGGAGGGGATGGCCAACTGGAGGCCCCTCCTGTGATAGACATGGTCCTTGAGGAAAACTAGCCTCAGAAGGTAGGGCCTCCCATGGGGGGGAATCCGAGCTCGGCGCCAAGCCCCGAACCCGAATCCGCCCCTATGCAAGGTCCTCATCAAACGGCTGTGGATTCTCAGGCAGTAGAAGGAGGGGAGGGATCTCCTCCGGATGATGATTATCCTGCGACCACCAGGACCTTCTCCATTTCGGAGAAGGACCTGGCTGAGGCCGGTCCATCTGGCCTGGGGGCTTCTACCGGCGGGGGTGAGAAGCGGGTTCATTCCCCGCCCTCCTCTCCAAAAAAGAAAAGGACGAAAAAGACCAAAAAGACGAAAAAGACTCGGGGCTCCTCTCAATCCGCGGTGGCTACGGGGACAGATGGGTCTGCTGCCACTTTGGCAAGCGACCAAGCCAAGATCGGCACATCCGGGCCCTCTGCTTTCCCGGGTACGGAGCTCCTGACGATGACAAAGACCAAAAGATGCACAGGGCGGAGCCTCGATGACATCGAGGCCCCTGATTCAGAGGTTACCTAGCGTTTTCGAGCCCGATGGCTTGAACGCTTCCTCGTTATTCGCTCCACTGATGGCACCATGTTGTCCAAGGGCAACATGATCCATCAGAGGAGAGGATTAGCTAGTGCAATTGGTAGAGAGCCGAAGGTAACCCGTTTCTCGGACGGGAGCCTTGCGGCGAATCCCGCCGAGGCGGCCAAGATAAGTGCTCTTCGGACACTTCATGGCACCCCGGTGAGTGTGACGCCGCACTCTACCATGAACTTTGTGAAAGGAGTAGTTTATGCGAGGGAACTCGTTGACTACTCCATTGAGGACATCACCCTAGAGCTGGCCGACCATGGGGCGGTCAAGGTCGAACGTGTGATGAGAAAACAGGGAGGGGCCTCGAGACCCACCCCTACACTCTTCGTCACGTTCGACTGTGACAAGCTCCCTGAGTCGGTGCGTGCCGGTTGGTACCGCTACCGCGTGAAGGCATTCGTGCCACTGCCGCGGTGGTGCTATTACTGTCACCGCTTCGGCCATACGAATCGCTCATGTAGACGTGCAAAATCCGGGTCACCCGAATCCTGTGTAAATTGCTCCAAGGTCGCACACGATAAGTCCAAATCGTGTGTGGCCAAGTGTGTCAATTTTGGAGAGCCGCACCCTGCTTCTTCGAAGCAATGTGGTGCATATCTCCTGGAGAAAGAAATCCTGGCCGTTCAGGCCCAGGATCGACTCTCATTCCGCGAGGCAAAGGACTTGGTCCTGGCGCGCCCGGCTCTGCCTGGGACGTCATAGGCCTCAATAGTTAGGAAGGCACCCTCTGCTCCTGGCCCATCCAGGCCAACGAGCACGGTTGTTTCCGCGCCCATTCGGAGCCCTTCTGCGGGCTCTACCCAATCCGGGCGCTCCCCTGGTAAAGCTGGCGGCAAAAAGGGTTCATACCCAGCCCCGGCTAAAACCAGGGCTCCCCCGTCTTCCCCCAGCTTGACCGTTTCCCGTAAGGCGAAACGGCCACGGCCTCCACCGAGTCGTTAGACTCACAGGAGGCAACACCCCTGAAGATGTTCGCTAGGCCATCTTCCGGGGTTCCTAAAGCTGTCCCCCGAAAGGAGGACAGCAACAAAGGAGCTTCGGCTCCTTCGCCCACGCCCCGAGGTGGAGCGAGTGGCTCGGAGACGGTGGCTCCTCGAAAAGAGGGCCCCCCGCCTCCGAAGCCGCAACGCCCGCCTAAGGTTTCGAGGCGGAGGGAGGAAAAGACTCGCATGGCTAGCCCAACCTCCCCCAATAAGTCCTCGAAGGCGACAGCGCCTTCAGCGCTTTGTCCGGCCAACAGCGCCCGAGGTTCTGCCCCCGGAAAGCGTACGGCCATTCCCGTGAAGGTTTTCAATTCGAGGAGGGCCCCAGCGTCTCCTCCGAGCTAGGCCTGGAGGGCATATTCCTTCAATGGAATTGCCGTGGACTCCGGGCCAACTGGGAGGAGCTGCGGAGGCTCGTCTCGTCCCGTTCCCCGTTAGCTATTTTTTTGCAGGAGACCATGCTAGGTGCGTGCCCCCTCCCTACCCTCCCGGGGTATAAGGGTCTTGCGACCCCACCACCGCGGGATGGCCGGGCTGGGGGATGCGCGGTTTACACCCGGCATGATGTCTCCGTTCTTCCTTCCTCTTTAGATACCTCCTTTCAGGCAGTGGCTGTGCAGCTGCACCTGGATAGGAGGTATACTATCATTTCTGCGGACATTCCACCGTCAGCTGACTTCGACGCGGGGGACTTCCGCCGCGTCGTGGCACGGTTGACGAGGCCCTATCTCTTGCTTGGAGATCTGAACTGCAGGCATCCTCTCTGGGTAGATTACTCCATAAATCCCAGGGGACAAGTCCTTGCCCATCTGATCGAAGAGCTTGAGATGGGTGTCCTAAACGTGGATGAGTTTACGCATCACTGTCCGAGAACCGCTTCATTTTCTTGCCTTGAACTATCTTTGTGCTCTTCGGATGCACAGCCTGATTTTGATTGGGAGGTGGTCGATGACCTCCATGGTAGTGATCACTTTTCCATTCAAATATCCTTTTCAGGGCAACTGCCGCCTGAGAGACCACCTCGGTGGTGCTTGGCACGGGCGCGGTGGCCTGCATTTCAGGAAATGACTGAATTCGCTATCTCAATCAAGGAGTTTAGGTCGGTAGATGAGGCCGTTGAGTTCTTCTCCGGCAACCTCATCGCCGTGGGCCTGACTACTATTCCTAGGACGTCTGGCCGTTTTGCACGCCGACCACTCCCATGTTGGTCGGCCGAGTGTGAGACGGCCCTCAAACAGAAGCGTTATGCCTACATGCGCTATAAGCGCCGCCCGAACGATTTCACTGTCGCTGAATTTCGTTGGGCTAGGGCTAGGTTCCGGTATATTTCGAAGCACGCCCGCCGCTCTTCTTGACAGGCATACGTGTCTTCACTTAACGGGAAGACCCCTTTAGCTGAGGTGTGGAAGCGAGTCAAAAGGATTCGGGGCAAGTTCTCGCAGGACCCCCCTCCCGTTCTCCAGGAGAATGGGACCGCAATCTCGGACCCCGCGTCCGTGGCGGAATCCTTAGCGACCACTTTTTCCGCATTCTCTAGCCGTGATGCTGCTTCGCCAGCATTCAATGCATGTCGTGATGTCGCGGAAGGCCGCCGGCTGGACTTTACCTCCAGAGGCGGAGAACCCTTCAACGACAAGTTTACTGTGAGTGAGTTGCGTTCCGCTCTCGCTTCGTGCGCGGACACCGCCCATGGTCCGGATCATGTCCTGTACGCCATGCTTCGACACCTGGGTGAGCGAAGCATGGCCTTTCTGTTAGATTTGTTCAACAGGATCTGGGTGGAAGGTCTTCTCCCAGACTCCTGGCGAATCGCTACTGTGCTCGCCTTTCGCAAGCCGGGGAGAGATCACTCTACTCCGACCGGTTTCCGCCCAATCTCTCTAACCTCTTGCGTGTGCAAGTTGATGGAGAAATTGGTAAATGTTAGACTAGCCTTTTTCCTGGACAGCGGAGGCCATCTGTCTTTCGCACAGTGCGGCTTCCGTAAGTTCCACTCCACGTCAGATGCTCTGCTCCGACTGGAAAATGCCGTCTGCGAGGCTTTCCTTCGTAGACAGCACTACGCCACGGTGTTTTTCGATCTGGAGAAGGCCTATGATACCGCATGGCGATACGGTATCATGGAGACTCTTCACACGATGGGGGCGAGGGGACGCCTCCCAATGTTTATATCTGAATTTTTGCGAGATCGTCGATTCCGCGTACGGGTGGGGGGAGACCTCTCCGGCCCAAAGGAGCAGGAAGAGGGTGTCCCGCAGGGAAGTGTCCTCAGTGTCACACTCTTTGCCCTGAGCATCAACGGCATCACCTCGGTGCTGCCGGAAGATGTTCTCGCTACGCTCTACGTGGACGACCTTTCGATCTCTTTTGGCGCGGCCCAGATGCCAACTCTGGAGGGTCGACTCCAACAGGCATTGAACCGCGTCTCTCGCTATGCCGAAGCGCACAGGTTTCGGTTTTCTTTGGCCAAGACTAAGGTGGTGCATTTCTGCCGCCATCCACGGCTTCACCCCGACCCAGATTTGTTTCTTAATGGGGTGCGCCTGGATGTGGTTGAGTCGCACCGTTTCCTTGGTCTTGTATTCGACCGACGCCTCACCTGGGAGGCTAATATTCGCAGCCTTAGGGTCTCTTGTACCCGCGCCATGGACATTCTCCGTTCCGTGACGTTCAGCGCTTGGAGCGCTGATAGGGCTACCGCCTTACTTTTTTATCGATCCTTTGTTCGCTCGAAGCTCGACTACGGATGCGAGTTTTATGCATCCGCAGCCAAGCGTTTATTGCGGAAGGTGGATTCAATCCACCACACCGGCCTTCGCCTTGCGACCGGTGCCTTCCGCACTTCCTTCATTGAGAGCCTGTTGGTCGATGCTGGGGAGATGCCACTCGCTCTGCGCCGCGTGCAGTGCATCACTCGCCTGTACGCGCGAGCCCGGCGCCTTCCTCAGTCGCCAACAGCTCTCACTGCATCCGCAGCTGATCTCTATGGTGCCTATGCCGCCGAGAGACGCCAGTCATACCCTAAGCCCTTTGGGTTTAGGGCCAGGAAACTCCTTCGAGAGGTAGATATAGCTCTCGGGCCGGTGGCGCCCCTGGTTCTGCCCAGGACGCCACCCTGGAGGGTACCACATTTGGCTATTTGTCGCCACGCCTCTGCTCCCAAAGCTTGTACTGCGCCGGGAGTATTGCGTTCGACCTTTTTGGAGCACACATCGTGTCACGCTGGTACCGTGCCAGTGTATACGGATGGCTCCAAGTCCCAAGAGGGGGTCGGCTTCCACGCCGTATCCCCTCTGTTTGAAGTCAGCGGGGCTCTACCAGGCGCTGCGTCTGTCTTCACGGCCGAGCTGGTGGCAATACACCACTCGGTACGGGAGATTACGCGACGTGCCCGGTTCGGAGACCGGATTGTGATCTATAGCGACTCACAAAGCGCCCTGAGTGCTCTCGGGGCATTGGAATCTCCGCATCCCCTGGTTCGCGAAATCCTTGACGCCACGGTTTTGGCGAGCCGGGCAGATGTCGAGATTATCTTCTGCTGGGTTCCTGGACATGTAGGAATTGCGGGGAATGAGCGCGTCGATGAGGGCGCCAAAGAGTCCGCGAGGACTCTGCGACCGGACCAGCGTTTCGCTCTTCCTCACACTGACTACATGGCAGGAATACGGGCAGCTCTTCGGACTGCTTGGCAAAGAAGATGGGAGACGGTCGAGGGGAACATAAAGTTGCGTGCCATTGCGCCGCGACTGTTCCCATGGACCTATTCCCCAATGCTGCGGCGGCTTCAGGTTGCTTTCTGTCGGCTTTGAATCGGACACACTCGTGTGACGCATCGCTACTTGATGGAGCGCTCGCCTGCGCCCTATTGCAACGACAGCGTCGTCCCCCAGACTGTTCGGCACATTCTTGTTGAATGTCCCAGTCTGGGTGATCTTCGCGCACGATACCTGTCCCGGTACCGGGATGGGCGGGGTCGCTACCGCCTGTCCCTTGTACTCGGGACGAGTGCGTGCACCATGACTAGTGGACTTATTGACTTTTTGGGGGAGGCTGGCCTTCTCCCTTTCATTTAACCCGGTTTGTTGTTGTTGTTGTTATTGTTTTTGTTATTGCTTCTTTATTGTTATTGTTATTTCTTTTTATTGTTTCCTGTTTAATTTTTAGAGTAGCCTAGAGCTAGGCTGTTTGTTTACGGCGACTAATGCCTAAGTCGGCAGTCGCCAGATAGCCCCTTAATTAAAAAAAAAAATAAAAAAAATTCCTCGTTATTCGCTCCACTGATGGCACCATGTTGTCCAAGGGCAACATGATCCATCAGAGGAGAGGATTAGCTAGTGCAATTGGTAGTGAGCCGAAGGTAACCCGTTTCTCGGACGGGAGCCTTCTGGCGAATGCGGCGAATCCCGCCGAGGCGGCCAAGATAAGTGCTCTTCGGACACTTCATGGCACCCCGGTGAGTGTGACGCCGCACTCTACCATGAACTTTGTGAAAGGAGTAGTTTATGCGAGGGAACTCGTTGACTACTCCATTGAGGACATCACCCTAGAGCTGGCCGACCATGGGGCGGTCAAGGTCGAACGTGTGATGAGAAAACAGGGAGGGGCCTCGAGACCCACCCCTACACTCTTCGTCACGTTCGACTGTGACAAGCTCCCTGAGTCGGTGCGTGCCGGTTGGTACCGCTACCGCGTGAAGGCATTCGTGCCACTGCCGCGGTGGTGTTATTACTGTCACCGCTTCGGCCATACGAATCGATCATGTAGACGTGCAAAATCGGGGTCACCCGAAGTCTGTGTAAATTGCTCTAAGGTCGCACACGATAAGTCCAAATCGTGTGTGGCCAAGTGTGTCAATTGCGGAGATCCGCACCCTGCTTCTTCGAAGCAATGTGGTGCATATCTCCTTGAGGAAAGAAATCCTGGCCGTTCAGGCCCAGGATCGACTCTCATTCCGCGAGGCAAAGGACTTGGTCCTGGCGCGCCCGGCTCTGCCTGGGACGTCATATGCCTCAATAGTTAGAAAGGCACCCTCTGCTCCTGGCCCATCCAGGCCAACGAGCACGGTTGTTTCCGCGCCCATTCGGAGCCCTTCTGCGGGCTCTACCCAACCCGGGCGCTCCCCTGGTAAAGCTGGCGGCAAAAAGGGTTCATACCCTGCCCCGGCTAAAACCAGGGCTCCCCCCTCTTCCCCCAGCGTGACCGTTTCCCGTAAGGCGAAACGGCCACGGCCTCCACCGAGTCGTTAGACTCACAGAAGGCAACACCCCTGAAGATGGTCGCTAGGCCATCTTCCGGGGTTCCTAAAGCTGTCCCCCGAAAGGAGGACAGCAACAAAGGAGCTTCGGCTCCTTCGCCCACGCCCCGAGGTGGAGCGAGTGGCTCGGAGACGGTGGCTCCTCGAAAAGAGGGCCCCCCGCCTCCGAAGCCGCAACGCCCGCCTAAGGTTTCGAGGCGGAGGGAGGAAAAGACTCGCATGGCGAGCCCAACCTCCCCCAATAAGTCCTCGAAGGCGACAGCGCCTTCAGCGCTTTGTCCGGCCAACAGCGCCCGGAGTTCTGCCCCCGGAAAGCGTACGGCCATTCCCGTGAAGGTTTTCAATTCGAGGAGGGCCCCCGCGTCTCCTCCGAGCTAGGCCTGGAGGGCATTTTCCTTCAATGGAATTGCCGTGGACTCTGGGCCAACTGGGAGGAGCTGCGGAGGCTCGTCTCGTCCCGTTCCCCGTTAGCTATTTTTTTGCAGGAGACCATGCTAGGTGCGTGCCCCCTCCCTGCCCTCCCGGGGTATAAGGGTCTTGCGACCCCACCACCGCGGGATGGCCGGGCTGGGGGATGCGCAGTTTACACCCGGCATGATGTCTCCGTTCTTCCTTTCTCTTTAGATACCTCCTTTCAGGCAGTGGCTGTGCAGCTGCACCTGGATAGGAGGTATACTATCATTTCTGCGTACATTCCACCGTCAGCTGACTTCGACGCGGGGGACTTCCGCCGCGTCGTGGCACGGTTGCCGAGGCCCTATCTCTTGCTTGGAGATCTGAACGGCAGGCATCCTCTCTGGGTAGATTACTCCATAAATCCCAGGGGACAAGTCCTTGCTGATCTGATCGAAGAGCTTGAGATGGGTGTCCTAAACGTGGATGAGTTTACGCATCACTGTCCGAGAACCGCTTCATTTTCTTGCCTTGACCTATCTTTGTGCTCTTCGGATGCACAGCCTGATTTTGATTGGGGGGTGGTCGATGACCTCCATGGTAGTGATCACTTTCCCATTCAAATATCCTTTTCAGGGCAACTGCCGCCTGAGAGACCACCTCGGTGGTGCTTGGCACGGGCGCGGTGGCCTGCATTTCAGGAAATGACTGAATTCTCTATCTCAGTCGAGGAGTTTAGGTCGGTAGATGAGGCCGTTGAGTTCTTCTCCGGCAACCTCATCGCCGTGGGCCTGACTACTATTCCTAGGACGTCTGGCCGTTTTGCACACCGACCACTCCCATGGTGGTCGGCCGAGTGTGAGACGGCCCTCAAACAGAAGCGTTATGCCTACATGCGCTATAAGCGCCGCCCGAACGATTTCACTGTCGCTGAATTTCGTCGGGCTAGGGCTAGGTTCCGGTATATTTCGAAGCACGCCCGCCGCTCTTCTTGGCGGGCATACGTGTCTTCACTTAACGGGAAGACCCCTTTAGCTGAGGTGTGGAAGCGAGTCAAAAGGATTCGGGGCAAGTTCTCGCAGGACCCCCCTCCCGTTCTCCAGGAGAATGGGACCGCAATCTCGGACCCCGCGTCCGTGGTGGAATCCTTAGCGACCGCTTTTTCCGCATTCTCTAACCGTGATGCTGCTCCGCCAGCATTCAATGCACGTCGTGATGTCGCGGAAGGCCGCCGGCTGGACTTTACCTCCAGAGGCGGAGAACCCTTCAACGACAAGTTTACTGTGAGTGAGTTGCGTTCCGCTCTCGCTTCGTGCGCGGACACCGCCCATGGTCCGGATCATGTCCTGTACGCCATGCTTCGACACCTGGGTGAGCGAAGCATGGCCTTTCTGTTAGATTTGTTCAACAGGATCTGGGTGGAAGGTCTTCTCCCAGACTCCTGGCGAATCGCTACTGTGCTCGCCTTTCGCAAGCCGGGGAGAGATCACTCTACTCCGACCGGTTTCCGCCCAATCTCTCTAACCTCTTGCGTGTGCAAGTTGATGGAGAAATTGGTAAATGTTAGACTAGCCTTTTTCCTGGACAGCGGAGGCCATCTGTCTTTCGCACAGTGCGGCTTCCGTAAGTTCCACTCCACGTTAGATGCTCTGCTCCGACTGGAAAATGCCGTCTGCGAGGCTTTCCTTCGTAGACAGCACTACGCCACGGTGTTTTTCGATCTGGAGAAGGCCTATGATACCGCATGGCGATACGGTATCATGGAGACTCTTCACACGATGGGGGCGAGGGGACGCCTCCCAATGTTTATATCTGAATTTTTGCGAGATCGTCGATTCCGCGTACGGGTGGGGGGAGACCTCTCCGGCCCAAAGGATCAGGAAGAGGGTGTCCCGCAGGGAAGTGTCCTCAGTGTCACACTCTTTGCCCTGAGCATCAACGGCATCACCTCGGTGCTGCCGGAAGATGTTCTCGCTACGCTCTACGTGGACGACCTTTCGATCTCTTTTGGCGCGGCCCAGATGCCAACTCTGGAGGGTCGACTCCAACAGGCATTGAACCGCGTCTCTCGCTATGCCGAAGCGCACAGGTTTCGGTTTTCTTTGGCCAAGACTAAGGTGGTGCATTTCTGCCGCCATCCACGGCTTCACCCCGACCCAGATTTGTTTCTTAATGGGGTGCGCCTGGATGTGGTTGAGTCGCACCGTTTCCTTGGTCTTGTATTCGACCGACGCCTCACCTGGGAGGCTAATATTCGCAGCCTTAGGGTCTCTTGTACCCGCGCCATGGACATTCTCCGTTCCGTGACGTTCAGCGCTTGGAGCGCTGATAGGGCTACCGCCTTACTTTTTTATCGATCCTTTGTTCGCTCGAAGCTCGACTACGGATGCGAGTTTTATGCATCCGCAGCCAAGCGTTTATTGCGGAAGGTGGATTCAATCCACCACACCGGCCTTCGCCTTGCGACCGGTACCTTCCGCACTTCCTTCATTGAGAGCCTGTTGGTCGATGCTGGGGAGATGCCACTCGCTCTGCGCCGCGTGCAGTGCATCACTCGCCTGTACGCGCGAGCCCGGCGCCTTCCTCAGTCGCCAACAGCTCTCACTGCATCCGCAGCTGATCTCGATGGTGCCTATGCCGCCGAGAGACGCCAGTCATACCCTAAGCCCTTTGTGTTTAGGGCCAGGAAACTCCTTCGAGAGGTAGATATAGCTCTCGGGCCGGTGGCGCCCCTGGTTCTGCCCAGGACGCCACCCTGGAGGGTACCACATTTGGCTATTTGTCGCCACGCCTCTGCTCCCAAAGCTTGTACTGCGCCGGGAGTATTGCGTTCGACCTTTTTGGAGCACACATCGTGTCACGCTGGTACCGTGCCAGTGTATACGGATGGCTCCAAGTCCCAAGAGGGGGTCGGCTTCCACGCCGTATCCCCTCTGTTTGAAGTCAGCGGGGCTCTACCAGGCGCTGCGTCTGTCTTCACGGCCGAGCTGGTGGCAATACACCACTCGGTACGGGAGATTACGCGACGTGCCCGGTTCGGAGACCGGATTGTGATCTATAGCGACTCACAAGGCGCCCTGAGTGCTCTCGGGGCATTGGAATCTCCGCATCCCCTGGTTCACGAAATCCTTGACGCCACGGTTTTGGCGAGCCGGGCAGATGTCGAGATTATCTTCTGCTGGGTTCCTGGACATGTAGGAATTGCGGGGAATGAGCGCGTCGATGAGGGCGCCAAAGAGTCTGCGAGGACTCTGCGACCGGACCAGCGTTTCGCTCTTCCTCACACTGACTACATGGCAGGAATACGGGCAGCTCTTCGGACTGCTTGGCAAAGAAGATGGGAGACGGTCGAGGGGAACATAAAGTTGCGTGCCATTGCGCCGCGACTGTTCCCATGGACCTATTCCCCAATGCTGCGGCGGCTTCAGGTTGCTTTCTGTCGGCTTCGAATCGGACACACTCGTGTGACGCATCGCTACTTGATGGAGCGCTCGCCTGCGCCCTATTGCAACGACAGCGTCGTCCCCCAGACTGTTCGGCACATTCTTGTCGAATGTCCCAGTCTGGGTGATCTTCGCGCACGATACCTGTCCCGGTACCGGGATGGGCGGGGTCGCTACCGCCTGTCCCTTGTACTCGGGACGAGTGCGTGCACCATGACTAGTGGACTTATTGACTTTTTGGGGGAGGCTGGCCTTCTTCCTTTCATTTAACCCGGTTTGTTGTTGTTGTTGTTATTGTTTTTGTTATTGCTTCTTTATTGTTATTGTTATTTCTTTTTATTGTTTCCTGTTTAATTTTTAAAGTAGCCTAGAGCTAGGCTGTTTGTTTACGGCGACTAATGCCTAAGTCGGCAGTCGCCAGATAGCCCCTTAATTAAAAAAAAAAATAAAAAAAATTCCTCGTTATTCGCTCCACTGATGGCACCATGTTGTCCAAGGGCAACATGATCCATCAGAGGAGAGGATTAGCTAGTGCAATTGGTAGTGAGCCGAAGGTAACCCGTTTCTCGGACGGGAGCCTTCTGGCGAATGCGGCGAATCCCGCCGAGGCGGCCAAGATAAGTGCTCTTCGGACACTTCATGGCACCCCGGTGAGTGTGACGCCGCACTCTACCATGAACTTTGTGAAAGGAGTAGTTTATGCGAGGGAACTCGTTGACTACTCCATTGAGGACATCACCCTAGAGCTGGCCGACCATGGGGCGGTCAAGGTCGAACGTGTGATGAGAAAACAGGGAGGGGCCTCGAGACCCACCCCTACACTCTTCGTCACGTTCGACTGTGACAAGCTCCCTGAGTCGGTGCGTGCCGGTTGGTACCGCTACCGCGTGAAGGCATTCGTGCCACTGCCGCGGTGGTGTTATTACTGTCACCGCTTCGGCCATACGAATCGATCATGTAGACGTGCAAAATCGGGGTCACCCGAAGTCTGTGTAAATTGCTCTAAGGTCGCACATGATAAGTCCAAATCATGTGTGGCCAAGTGTGTCAATTGCGGAGAGCCGCACCCTGCTTCTTCGAAGCAATGTGGTGCATATCTCCTTGAGGAAAGAAATCCTGGCCGTTCAGGCCCAGGATCGACTCTCATTCCGCGAGGCAAAGGACTTGGTCCTGGCGCGCCCGGCTCTGCCTGGGACGTCATATGCCTCAATAGTTAGAAAGGCACCCTCTGCTCCTGGCCCATCCAGGCCAACGAGCACGGTTGTTTCCGCGCCCATTCGGAGCCCTTCTGCGGGCTCTACCCAACCCGGGCGCTCCCCTGGTAAAGCTGGCGGCAAAAAGGGTTCATACCCTGCCCCGGCTAAAACCAGGGCTCCCCCCTCTTCCCCCAGCGTGACCGTTTCCCGTAAGGCGAAACGGCCACGGCCTCCACCGAGTCGTTAGACTCACAGAAGGCAACACCCCTGAAGATGGTCGCTAGGCCATCTTCCGGGGTTCCTAAAGCTGTCCCCCGAAAGGAGGACAGCAACAAAGGAGCTTCGGCTCCTTCGCCCACGCCCCGAGGTGGAGCGAGTGGCTCGGAGACGGTGGCTCGTCGAAAAGAGGGCCCCCCGCCTCCGAAGCCGCAACGCCCGCCTAAGGTTTCGAGGCGGAGGGAGGAAAAGACTCGCATGGAGAGCACAACCTCCCCCAATAAGTCCTCGAAGGCGACAGCGCCTTCAGCGCTTTGTCCGGCCAACAGCGCCCGGGGTTCTGCCCCCGGAAAGCGTACGGCCATTCCCGTGAAGGTTTTCAATTCGAGGAGGGCCCCCGCGTCTCCTCCGAGCTAGGCCTGGAGGGCATTTTCCTTCAATGGAATTGCCGTGGACTCCGGGCCAACTGGGAGGAGCTGCGGAGGCTCGTCTCGTCCCGTTCCCCGTTAGCTATTTTTTTGCAGGAGACCATGCTAGGTGCGTGCCCCCTCCCTGCCCTCCCGGGGTATAAGGGTCTTGCGACCCCACCACCGCGGGATGGCCGGGCTGGGGGATGCGTAGTTTACACCCGGCATGATGTCTCCGTTCTTCCTTTCTCTTTAGATACCTCCTTTCAGGCAGTGGCTGTGCAGCTGCACCTGGATAGGAGGTATACTATCATTTCTGCGTACATTCCACCGTCAGCTGACTTCGACGCGGGGGACTTCCGCCGCGTCGTGGCACGGTTGCCAAGGCCCTATCTCTTGCTTGGAGATCTGAACGGCAGGCATCCTCTCTGGGTAGATTACTCCATAAATCCCAGGGGACAAGTCCTTGCTGATCTGATCGAAGAGCTTGAGATGGGTGTCCTAAACGTGGATGAGTTTACGCATCACTGTCCGAGAACCGCTTCATTTTCTTGCCTTGAACTATCTTTGTGCTCTTCGGATGCACAGCCTGATTTTGATTGGGGGGTGGTCGATGACCTCCATGGTAGTGATCACTTTCCCATTCAAATATCCTTTTCAGGGCAACTGCCGCCTGAGAGACCACCTCGGTGGTGCTTGGCACGGGCGCGGTGGCCTGCATTTCAGGAAATGACTGAATTCTCTATCTCAGTCGAGGAGTTTAGGTCGGTAGATGAGGCCGTTGAGTTCTTCTCCGGCAACCTCATCGCCGTGGGCCTGAATACTATTCCTAGGACGTCTGGCCGTTTTGCACGCCGACCACTCCCATGGTGGTCGGCCGAGTGTGAGACGGCCCTCAAACAGAAGCGTTATGCCTACATGCGCTATAAGCGCCTCCCGAACGATTTCACTGTCGCTGAATTTCGTCGGGCTAGGGCTAGGTTCCGGTATATTTCGAAGCACGCCCGCCGCTCTTCTTGGCGGGCATACGTGTCTTCACTTAACGGGAAGACCCCTTTAGCTGAGGTGTGAAAGCGAGTCAAAAGGATTCGGGGCAAGTTCTCGCAGGACCCCCCTCCCGTTCTCCAGGAGAATGGGACCGCAATCTCGGACCCCGCGTCCGTGGCGGAATCCTTAGCGACCGCTTTTTCCGCATTCTCTAACCGTGATGCTGCTCCGCCAGCATTCAATGCACGTCGTGATGTCGCGGAAGGCCGCCGGCTGGACTTTACCTCCAGAGGCGGAGAACCCTTCAACGACAAGTTTACTGTGAGTGAGTTGCGTTCCGCTCTCGCTTCTTGCGCGGACACCGCCCATGGTCCGGACGATGTCCCGTACGCCATGCTTCGACACCTGGGTGAGCGAGGCATGGCCTTTCTGTTAGATATGTTCAACAGGATCTGGGTGGAAGGTCTTCTCCCAGACTCCTGGCGAATCGCTACTGTGCTCGCCTTTCGCAAGCCGGGGAGAGATCACTCTACTCCGACCGGTTTCCGCCCAATCTCTCTAACCTCTTGCGTGTGCAAGTTGATGGAGAAATTGGTAAATGTTAGATTAGCCTATTTCCTGGACAGCGGAGGCCATCTGTCTTCTGCTCGTGCGGCTTCCGTAAGTTCCACTCCACGTCGGATGCTCTGCTCCGACTGGAAAATGCCGTCTGCGAGGCTTTCCTTCGTAGACAGCACTACGCCACGGTGTTTTTTGATCTGGAGAAGGCCTATGATACCGCATGGCGATACGGTATCATGGAGACTCTCCACACGATGGGGGCGAGGGGACGCCTCCTAATGTTTATATCTGAATTTTTGCGAGATCGTCGATTCCGCGTACGGGTGGGGGGAGCCCTCTCCGGCCCAAAGGAGCAGGAAGAGGGTGTCCCGCAGGGAAGTGTCCTCAGTGTCACACTCTTCGCCCTGAGCATCAACGGCATCACCTCGGTGCTGCCGGAAGATGTTCTCGCTACGCTCTACGTGGACGACCTTTCGATCTCTTTTGGCGAGGCCCAGATGCCAACTCTGGAGGGTCGACTCCAACAGGCATTGAACCACGTCTCTCGCTATGCCGAAGCGCACAGGTTTCGGTTTTCTTTGGCCAAGACTAAGGTGGTGCATTTCTGCCGCCATCCACGGCTTTACCCCGACCCAGATTTGTTTCTTAATGGGGTGCGCCTGGATGTGGTTGAGTCGCACCGTTTCCTTGGTCTTGTATTCGACCGACGCCTCACCTGGGAGGCTCATATTCGCAGCCTTAGGGTCTCTTGTACCCGCGCCATGGACATTCTCCGTTCCGTGACGTTCAGCGCTTGGGGCGCTGATAGGGCTACCGCCTTACTTTTTTATCGATCCTTTGTTCGCTCGAAGCTCGACTACGGATGCGAGTTTTATGCATCCGCAGCCGAGCGTTTATTGCGGAAGGTGGATTCGATCCACCACACCGGCCTTCGCCTTGTGACCGGTGCCTTCCGCACTTCCCCCATTGAGAGCCTGTTGGTCGATGCTGGGGAGATGCCACTCGCTCTGCGCCGCGTGCAGTGCATCACTCGCCTGTACGCGCGAGCCCGGCGCCTCCCTCAGTCGCCAACAGCTCTCACTGCATCCGCAGCTGATCTCGATGGTGTCTATGCCACCGAGAGACGCCAGTCATACCCTAAGCCTTTTGGGTTTAGGGCCAGGAAACTCCTTCGAGAGTTAAATATAGCTCTCGGGCCGGTGGCGCCCCTGGTTTTGCCCAGGACGCTACCCTGGAGGGTACCACATTTGGCTATTTGTCGCCACGCCTCTGCTCCCAAAGCTTGTACTGCGCCGGGAGTATTGCGTTCGACCTTTTTGGAGCACACATCGTGTCACGCTGGTACCGTGCCAGTGTATACGGATGGCTCCAAGTCCCAAGAGGGGGTCGGCTTCCACGCCGTATCCCCTCTGTTTGAAGTCAGCGGGGCTCTACCAGGCGCTGCGTCTGTCTTCACGGCCGAGCTGGTGGCAATACACCACTCGGTACGGGAGATTACGCGACGTGCCCGGTTCGGAGACCGGATTGTGATCTATAGCGACTCACAAAGCGCCCTGAGTGCTCTCGGGGCATTGGAATCTCCGCATCCCCTGGTTCGCGAAATCCGTGACGCCACGGTTTTGGCGAGCCGGGCAGATGTCGAGATTATCTTCTGCTGGGTTCCTGGACATGTAGGAATTGCGGGGAATGAGCGCGCCGATGAGGGCGCCAAAGAGTCCGCGAGGACTCTTTTACCGGACCAGCGTTTCGCTCTTCCTCACACTGACTACATGGCAGGAATACGGGCAGCTCTTCGGACTGCTTGGCAAAGAAGATGGGAGACGGTCGAGGGGAACATAAAGTTGCGTGCCATTGCGCCGCGACTTTTCCCATGGACCTATCCCCCAATGCCGCGGCGGCTTCAGGTTGCTTTCTGTCGTCTTCGAATCGGACACACTCGTGTGACGCATCGCTACTTGATGGAGCGCTCGCCTGCGTCCTATTGCAACGACTGCGTCGTCCCCCAGACTGTTCGGCACATTCCTGTCGAATGTACCAGTCTGGGTGATCTTCGCGCACGATACCTGTCCCGGTACCGGGATGGGCGGGGTCGCTACCGCCTGTCCCTTGTACTCGGGACGAGTGCGTGCACCATGACTAGTGAACCTTTTGACTTTTTGGGGGAGGCTGGCCTTCTCCCTTTCATTTAACACAGTTTAATTGTTGTTGTTGTTTTTGTTATTGCTTTTTTATTGTTATTTCGTTTTATTGTTTCCTGTTTAATTTTTAAAGTAGCCTATAACTAGGCTGTTTGTTTACGGCGACTAATGCCTAAGTCGGCAGTCGCCAGATAGCCGCTTAATAAAAAAAAAAAAAAAATTCTCAAGTTACGTTGAGCAACAGAGCGTATTCTTCTAGTCACAGACTCTGCGGGGCGGGATTTACTTTAGGAACACTTTGAGACAGCGACCAAGTTGACTCGACGGCGCGTTGGCAGTCGATACGTTACGGCAACGACTTTCGTTCAACGTGAAGGGTACGCGAGTAGGTTTGGGACACTGCTCCAGAGGGATGAACGGCGATGTTATTTATATCGCGGATTGTGGGAAATTGAGAGAGAGATTCCATTCACGACAATTCGCTTATCGCAGTGCCTTATGGACAATCTCCATGATATCATAAAGAAGGCAAATAGAATTGAGGCTTCTTTGTGAGATAGGCCTTCTTTCGTCAGACTTCCTGTCGCCAGTTGGGGAAAGGGGGGGGGAGGAGACTAAGGTCAACTCAAACGACAAATTTCTTTCGTTCCCACGATTGTCTGGCGGCATGCGAGTATGTACGTTCCATACCCTCACACGCCTACCTATTTCGAGGAACATTATTCCGCTATGGAATAAGGAATGATGTGAAAATTAACTTCACCGGTGGGAATTTGTAATTATCTTCCTCGACTCGAACAATTGAGTCGGTAATTTTATCAAAACCGTTAGGAATTTACCTTAGTATCTAATGGCTACAAAATACTACTGCTACGTCAGTTTCTCTAATTTACATATACAAAACAAAACAAAACACATACGGAGTACAGGCAAGAAATAATTATTAATACAAAGAGATGCACACAAAAAAAAAATAATAGACTATTAATCGCTATCTGAGATTGGGTTTCTTGAAAGGCTATCTGCGAGTACATTGTCAGACCCTTTTAGATACCCGATTTCATAACGGTACTCCGCTAGCAATAATGACCAGTGCATTAGCCTGCCGTTTCGGTTTTTACAAGTTTTTAAGTTGGCTAATGGTCTATGATCAGTCTCTATGAGGAATGGACGACCTACCAGATACATTCTAAATTTTGTAATCCCAAAAACAATCGCTAGAACTTCCAGTTCTACCGTAGCGTATGCCCTTTCGCGAGCCGTATGTCGGCGACTCGCACAGCTTATAGGAGCGGGTTCTTGGTCCTCGTCATATTGGAGTAATACGCACCAATACCCAGTTAGGAGGCATCTGTCCTTACGCCAAATTTCTTTTGAGGGTTCGGCAGTTTTAAGATTGGGGCGGAGACTAGCTTCTCTTTGAGCTCTTCAAAGTGCGCTTCGGCGTCGGGGTTCCACTGGAGGGGGTCCGGGAGTTTCTTTTTCAGCAGATCGTTTAGAGGAGCTGCTACAGAAGCGAATTGGGGTACGAAGCGGCGGTAAAACGAAGTAGCAGCGAGGAAAGACCGTAATTGCTTCTTGGTGCGCGGTAGGGGCATATTTACAATAGCCTTTACTTTCTCTTTCTGTGGGGCCAGATGACTTTCGCCTATTTTAAATCCAAGGTATTCTATAGATATATAAGAAAAATGGCATTTTGAGGGTTTAATAGTTAAGCCGTGATGCTTTAAGCGTTCTAAAAGCGGGCGGAGGGACAAGATATGGTCGTTCCATGAACGTGTAGCCACATACACGTTATCAAAATAAAAAGAAACGTTTTTTGAGCCGTCTATTACACGGCGCATTATGCGGTTGTAGCTACTGCAGGCAGTGACTAGGCCAAAAGTAAGACGAGTGAATTCCATTAAACCTTTGTCTGTAGGAAAGGCTCCCCATAAGGGGCGCAGCGATTTGCCATCCTGGCCGCCGTGCTGATGGGACCCAGCACCCCGTCCGACCCCAGCTTTGCCTCTTCTGCTTCCTTCAAAAGACTTGTTTCCTCGCTAGTCATACAACCTCTCCCACAACTTTCAATGGTCAGCCTTTAATTTCACATGGTAGATGCTGACCTTCTTCTCAGTCAACCGTCCCGAATCGGGGCTGAGAGGAAGGGGACAATGTTCCCTAACCCCTGAGCTCCGGTCTGGGGTGGTTGGTTTTTAACAACCTGCCTTATCCCCACCCATACCTTCTTCACATCCCTTTTCCTCTCCTCTTCACAATTTATTAATTTTTACGCCGGGTCCAAGGTGGAGCCGCCATGCCGATGGACTGCCAGGCCACCAGGCGGGAGTGGTGGTCCTAAATGGCGGCGCCTGGCTCTGCCGGGCTTGTAAGCACCTCTCGCAGTGCAGGCAACTGCGAGAGGTGATGAGCTATTGCGTCCAGGAGCACAAATAGGGTCACCATACCCAATGATGAGAAAATAAACCATCTCCCCCTAATTCTCCCTTGCTCATCGACGGAGCCGCCCTCGTGCAGCTCCACCGAGAAAATGGAGGTCCCCCCCCTTGTGATGCGCAGGGGACCCTCAATATTTCTCTAACCGGAGAGAAGGCTTACTCTTCTCCTTCGCCTACGGGTGCAGGGGACTCCCCCTCACCCCCTTCTCTGGAGGTGCTTTCAGGCACCCCTCTTTTTCCAGCAGCAGTCCCCTCTTTTCTTTCCAAGGGGACTGCCAAGAAAACCAGCAGGCAGCCCTTAGCCAGCCGCTCCCCATCAAAGCGGCTCGGTAGGGCAAACCCCCTTAGGGGGAGAGGGAAGCCAGGCCCCTTCGGTCGCTTCCCTCAAAAGACCTGCTGGCAAAAATATTAAACCTTGCTGGGGTCAAGGCCTGTGCCTCCCCACTAAAGACTTATGACGCTGCCAAGGGGACCTGCGATGTCCTGGGAGGGGATGGCCAACTGGAGGCCCCTCCTGTGATAGACATGGTCTTTGAGGAAACAAAGCCTCAGACGGTAGGGCTTTCCAAGGGGGGGAATCCGAGCTCGGCGCCAAGCACCGAACCCGAATCCGCCCCTATGCAAGGTCCTCCTCAAACGGCTGGGGATTCTGAGGCAGTACAGGGAGGGGAGGGATCTCCTCCGGATGATACCCCTGCGACCACCAGGACCTTCTCTATTTCAGAGAAGGACCTGGCTGAGGCCGGTCCATCTGGCCTAGGGGCTTCTACCGGCGGAGGTGAGAAGCGGGTTCATTCCCCGCCCTCCTCTCCAAAAAAGAAAAGGAATAAAAGGACGAAAAAGACTAAGAAGACTCGGGGCTCCTCTCCATCCGCGGGGGCTGTGGGGACGGATATGTCTGCTGCCACTTTGGCAAGCGACCAAGCCAAGACCGGCACATCCGGCCCCTCTGCCCCCCGGTTGCGGAGCCCCTGACTAAGACCAAAAGTGCACAGGGCGGAGCCTCGATGACATCGGGGCCCCTCATTCAGAGGTTACCTGGCGTTTTCGAGACCACTGGCTTCAAACGCTTCCTCGTTATTCGCTCTACTGATGGCAGCATGTTGTCCAAGGGCAATATGATCCATCAGAGGTGAGGATTAGCTAGTGCAATTGGTAGATAGCCGAAGGTGACCCGTTTCTCGGACGGCAGCCTTCTGGCGAATGCGGCGAATCCCGCCGAGGCGGCCAAGATAAGTGCTCTTCGGACACTTCATGGCACCCCGGTGAGTGTGACGCCGCACTCTACCATGAACTTTGTGAAAGGAGTAGTTTATGCGAGGGAACTCGATCCACCACACCGGCCTTCGCCTTGCGACCGGTGCCTTCCGCACTTCCCCCATTGAGAGCCTGTTGGTCGATGCTGTAGAGATGTCACTCGCATTGCGCCGCGTGCAGTGCATCCCAAGCCTGTACGCGCGAGCCCAGCGCCTTCCTCAGTCGCCAACAACTCTCACTGCTTCCGCAGCTGATCTCGATGGTGCCTATGCCACCGAGAGACGCCAGTCTTACCCTAAGCCCTTCGGGTTTAGGACCAGGAAACTCCTTCGAGAGGTAGATATAGTTCTCGGACCGGTGGCGCCCCTGGTTCTGCCCAGGACGCCACCCTGGAGGGTACTACATTTGGCTATTTGTCGCCACGCCTCTGCTCCCAAAGCTTGTACTGCGCCGGGAGTATTGCGTTCGACCTTTTTGGAGCACACATCGTGTCACGCTGGAACCGTGCCAGTGTATACGGATGGCTCCAAGTCCCAAGAGGGGGTCGGCTTCCACGCCGTATCCCCTCTGTTTGAAGTCAGCGGGGCTTTACCAGGCACTGCGTCTGTCTTCGCGGCCGAGCTGGTTGCAATACACCACTCGGTACGGGAGATTACGCGACGTGCCCGGTTCGGAGACCGGATTGTGATCTATAGCGACTCACAAACCGCCCTGAGTGGTCTCGGGGCATTGGAATCTTCACATCCCCTGGTTCGCGATATCCGTGACGCCACGGTTTTGGCGAGCCGGGCAGATGTCGAGATTATCTTCTGCTGGGTTCCTGGACATGTAGGAATTGCGGGGAATGAGCGCGCCGATGAGGGCGCCAAAGAGTCCGCGAGGACTCTTTTACCGGACCAGCGTTTCGCTCTTCCTCACATTGTCTACATGGCAGGAATACGGGCAGCTCTTCGGACTGCTTGGCAAAGAAGATGGGAGACGGTCGAAGGGAACTTAAAGTTGCGTGCCATTGCGCCGTGACTGTTCCCATGGACCTATCCCCCAATGCCGCGGCGGCTTCAGGTTGCTTTCTGTCGTCTCCGAATCGGGCACACTCGTGTGACGCATCGCTATTTGATGGAGCGCTCGCCTGCGCCCTATTGCAACGACTGCGTCGTCCCCCAGACTGTTCGGCACATTCTTGTCGAATGTCCCAGTCTGGGTGATCTTCGCGCATGATACTGGTCCCGGTACCGGGATGGGAGGGGTCGCTACCGCCTGTCCCTTGTGCTTGGAACGAGTGCGTGCACATTGACTGGTGGACTTGTTGACTTTTTGAGGGAGGCCGGCCTTCTCCCTTTTATTTATCCAGGTTTAATTGCTGTTTTTGTTATTGTGTTTGTTATTGTTATTTCTTTTTATTGTTGTTTCCTGTTCAAATTTTTTAAAGTAGCCTAGAACTAGGCTGTTTGTTTACGGCGACTTATGCCTAAGTCGTCTGTTGCCAGATAGCCTCTTAATTAAAAAAAAAAAAAAAAATGTAGGAAAGGCTGATAGTTTCCTCGCTAATGGCTCTAGGGGGATCTGATAATATGCCTTACATAGGTCTATCTCAGTGATGTAGGCGGCTCCTTCGAAGAGATGTAAATTTTGGTCATATAGGGGAAGAGGCTTGGCGTCGAACACGGTGACGGTGTTTAACTTCCGAAAATCGACGCACATCCTAAAGGACTGGTCTAGCTTGCGGACCATGACTATTGGGGAACAGTAGTCGGACGTAGATGGCTCGATAAGCCCTAATTGCAAAAGATTGTTGACTTCCTCATTGAAAGCGTCTCTTAGGTGCACCGGTAAGGGATAGGGCTTACATCGCACGGGTTCGAGCGTAGTGAGGGCGATATCATGTTCGAACTGATTCGAGCATCCTGGTGCCTCGGAAATGACGTCACTAAATTCTTCCAAAAGCGCCATCATTTGGTTCCTTTGGGCATGGGTGAGGTAGGAGTTTACATCCAACTCGGAGAAAGGTTCTTTTATGGGTGGCAGCTTGAACGGTAGGATGGGGAGGGGACAATCATCGCTTGACTCTATGCAAATCGAATTAATAATATTTAGGGTTTTTTTTTGGGTGGACGGCGTCAATTACCGTTTCTTCGTCGAAGGCGACTCCCGAGAAGGGCTCTGAAATGACTGGGGGTTTTTGCAGGGGAGCTGGAGCTATTAGACCTTTTGCAGTGGTTTTCTGCCACAAATCACACGTTTTGCAGAATTCTGCAATATCTTTGGCTGCACCGGGCCACAAAAGTATTTAAATACTCGCTGAGAAGTCTTGTTATGACCCAAATGACCGGCCATGGGACTTTCATGTGCTACTCGCAGGATTTGGTCTACATGTGTGCGCGGAATACACATGACCTTGGAAGGTGGGTCCGACTTATCTCGCGAGGTGTGAAACAGAAGGGAGTCGTTAATGATGTACCTTATGAGACGGTTCCCTCGAACGATCACCTCTTCGTTCTTTCGGGCATTTTCCCAAAGGGATTGAAGTAAAGGGCAGCTCTGCTGAGCTTTGAGGAATTGTGCATTACTCGTTGGGACCTCTAAAGGAGCCTCTGGGGTGAAAAGGCGCGTTGGGGGAGAGGCCTCACGGCTAGCTTGCGCTCGAGTGACGACAGCTTGAGTCACTTCACTCGGGGAGAGTAGTGCGCTCTGGCCAATGAGTACCGAACAAAATTTGATGGGGGCTGCCACTACGTCAGCCCAACCAGTGAAATATTTACACTGTACATGGCAGCGGATTACCGGGAATCTATTTTCTCACCCAAGACCCCGTAAGGGGCGCGGCGATTTGCCACTCTGGCCGCCGTGCTGACGGGATCCAGCGCTCAGTCCGGCCCCAGCTTAGCCTCTCTTCCTTCCTTCAAAACACTTGTTTCCTCTCTTTTCACACAACCTCTCCCACAACTTTCTCTGGTCAGCCTCTAGTTTCACAGGGTAGATGCTGACCTTCCTTTCAGCCAACCGTCCCGCATCGGGGCTGAGGGGGTGGGGGACAATGTTCCCTAACCCCTGAGCTCCGGTCTGGGGTGGCTGGTTTTTAACTACCTGCTTCATCCCCACCCATACCTTCCTCACATCCCTTTTCCTCTCCTCTTCACAATCTATTAATTTTTACGCCGTGTCCAAGGTGGAGCCGCCATGCCGATGGACTGCCAGGCCACCAGGCGGGAGGGGTGGTCCCAAATGGCGGCGCCTGGCTCTGCCGGGCTTGTAAGCACCTCTCGCAGTGCGGGCTACTGAGAGAGGTGTGCGCGATTGCATCCCGTGTTTAAAAAAGGGTCACCATGCCCAATGATGATAAAAAAAAACAAACCCAACCCTCAACTTCCCCTGTTCCATCGACGGAGCCGCCCTCGGGCAGCTCCAGCAAAAAAATGGAGGTTTCCCCCCCTGTGCTTGCACAGGGGACCCTCCATATTTCTCTAACCGGAGAGGAGGCTTACTCCTCTCCTTCGCCTACGGGTGCAGGGGACTCCCCCTCACCCCCTTCTCTGGAGGTGCTTTCGGGCACCTCCCTTTTCCCAGCGGCAGTCCCCTCTTTTCTTTCCAAGGGGACTGCCAAGAAAGCCAGCAGGCAGCCCTTAGCCAGCCGCTCCCCATCAAAGCGGCTCGGTAGGGCAAACCCCCTTAGGGGGGAGAGGGAAGCCAGGCCCCTTCGGTCGCTTCCCTCAAAAGACCTGCTGGCAAGAATTTTAAACCTTGCTGGGGTCAAGGCCTGTGCCTCCCCACACAAGACTGGCGACACTGCCAAGGGGACCTGCGATGTCCTGGGAGGGGATGGACAACTGGAGGCCCCTCCTGTGATAAACATGGTCCTTGAGGAGACCCAGCCTCAGACGGTAGGGCCTTCCATGGGGGGGAATTCGGGCTCGGCGCCAAGCACCAAACCCGAATCTGCCCCTATGCAAGGTCCTCCTCAAATGGCTGAGGGCTCCGAGGCAGTAAAAGGAGGGGAGGGATATCCTCCGACAGGTGCCCCCACGACAACCAGGACCTTCTCCATTTCGGAGAGGGACCTGGCTGAGGCTGGTCCATCTGGCCTGGGGGCTTCTGCCGGCGGAGGTGAAAAGCGGGTTCATTCCCCGCCCTCCTCTCCAAAAAAGAAAAAGACAAAAAAGACTAAAAAGACGAAAAAGACTCGGGGCTCCTCTCCATCCGCGGGGGCTGCGGGGACGGATGGGTCTGCTGCCACTTTGGTAGGCGACCAAGCCAAGATCGGCACATCCGGCCCCTCTACCCCCTCGTGTGCAGAGCCCCTGACCAAGACTAACACCAAAAGTGCACAGGGCGGAGCCTCGATGACATCGGGGCCCCTGATTCAGAGGTTACCTGGCGTTTTCGAGCCCGCTGGCTTGAAACGCTTCCTCGTTATTCGCTCCACTGATGGCACCATGTTGTCCAAGGGCAACATGATCCATCAGAGGAGAGGATTAGCTAGTGCAATTGGTAGAGAGCCGAAGGTGACCCGTTTCTCGGACGGGAGCCTTCTGGCGAATGCGGCGAATCCCGCCGAGGCGGCCAAGATAAGTGCTCTTCGGACACTTCATGGCACCCCGGTGAGTGTGACGCCGCACTCTACCATGAACTTTGTAAAAGGAGTAGTTTATGCGAGGGAACTCGTTGACTACTCCATTGAGGACATCACCCTAGAGCTGGCCGACCATGGGGCGGTCAAGGTCGAACGTGTGATGAGAAAACAGGGAGGGGCTTCGAGACCCACCCCTACACTCTTCGTCACGTTCGACTGTGACAAGCTCCCTGAGTCGGTGCGTGCCGGTTGGTACTGTTACCGCGTGAAGGCATTCGTGCCACTGCCGCGGCGGTGCTATTACTGTCACCGCTTCGGCCATACGAATCGCTCATGTAGACGTGCAAAGTCGGGGTCACCCGAAGTCTGTGTAAATTGCTCCAAAGTCGCACACGATAAGTTCAAATCGTGTGTGGCCAAGTGTGTCAATTTTGGAGAGCCGCACCCTGCTTCTTCGAAGCAATGTGGTGCATATCTCCTGGAGAAAGAAATCCTGGCCGTTCAGGCCCAGGATAGACTCTCATTCCGCGAGGCTAAGGACTTGGTCCTGGCGCGCCCAGCTCTGCCTGGGACGTCATATGCCTCAGTAGTTCGAAAGGCACCCTCTGCTCCTGGCCCATCCAGGCCAACGAGCACGGTTGTTTCCGCGCCCATTCGGAGCCCTTCTGCGGGCTCTACCCAACCCGGGCGCTCCCCTGGTAAAGCTGGCGGCAAAAAGGGTTCATACCCAGCCCCGGCTAAAAACAGGGCTCCCCCCTCTTTTCCCAGCGTGACCGTTTCCCGAAAGGCGAAACGGCAACGCGCCTCCACCGAGACGTTAGACTCACAGGAGGCAACACCCCTGAAGATGGTCGCTAGGCCATCTTCAGGGGTTCCTAAAGCTGTCCCCCGAAAGGAGGACAGCAACAAAGGAGCTTCGGCTCCTTCGCCCACGCCCCGAGGTGGAGCGAGTGGCTCGGAGACGGTGGTTCCTCGAAAAGAGGGCCCCCCCGCCTCCGAAGCCGCAGCGCCCGCCTAAGGTTTCGAGGCGGAGGGAGGAAAAGACTCGCATGGCGAGCCCAACCTCCCCCAATAAGTCCTCGAAGGCGACAGCGCCTCCAGCGCTTTGTCCGGCCAACAGCGCCCGGGGTTCTGCCCCCGGGAAGCGTACGGCCATTCCCGTGAGGGTCTTCAATTCAAGGAGGGCCCCCGCGTCTCCTCCGAGCTAGGCCTGGAGGGTATATTCCTTCAATGGAATTGCCGTGGACTCCGGGCCAACTCGGAGGAGCTGCGGAGCCTCGCCTCGTCCCGTTCCCCGTTAGCTATTTTTTTGCAGGAGACCATGCTAGGCGCGTGCCCCCTGCCTGCCCTCCCGGGGTATAAGGGTCTTGCGACCCCACCACCGCGGGATGGCCGGCTGGGGGATGCGCGGTTTACACCCGGCATGATGTCTCCGTTCTTCCTTTCTCTTTAGATACCTCCTTTCAGGCAGTGGCTGTGCAGCTGCACCTGGATAGGAGGTATACTATCATTTCTGCGTACATTCCACCGTCAGCTGACTTCGACGCGGGGGACTTCCGCCGCGTCGTGGCACGGTTGCCGAGGCCCTATCTCTTGCTTGGAGATCTGAACGGCAGGCATCCTCTCTGGGGAGATTACTCCATAAATCCCAGGGGACAAGTCCTTGCCGATCTGATCGAAGAGCTTGAGATGGGTGTCCTAAACGTGGATGAGTTTACGCATCACTGTCCGAGAACCGCTTCATTTTCTTGCCTTGACCTATCTTTGTGCTCTTCGGATGCACAGCCTTATTTTGATTGGGGGGTGGTCGATGACCTCCATGGTAGTGATCACTTTTCCATTCAAATATCATTTTCAGGGCAACTGCCGCCTGAGAGACCACCTCGGTGGTGCTTGGCGTGGGCGCGGTGGCCTGCATTTCAGGAAAGGAGTGAATTCTCTCTCAGTGGAGGAGTTTAGGTCGGTAGATGAGGCCGTTGAGTTCTTCTCCGGCAACCTCATCGCCGTGGGCCTGACTACTATTTCTAGGACGTCTGGCCGTTTTGCACGCCGACCACTCCCATGTTGGTCGGCCGAGTGTGAGACGGCCCTCAAACAGAAGCCTTATGCCTAAAAGCGCTATAAGCGCCGCCCGAACGATTTCACTGTCACTGAATTTCGTCGGGCTAGGGTTAGGTTCCGGTATATTTCGAAGCACGCCCGCCACTCTTCTTGGCGGGCATACGTGTCTTCCCTTAACGGCAAGACCCCTTTAGCTGAGGTATGGAAGCGAGTCAAAAGGATTCGGGGCAAGTTCTCGCAGGACCCCCCTCCCGTTCTCCAGGAGAATGGGACCGCAATCTCGGACCCCGCGTCCGTGGCGGAATCCTTAGCGACCGCTTTCTTCGCATTCTCTAGCCGTGATGCTGCTCCGCCAGCATTCAATGCACGTTGTGATGTCGCGAAGGCCACCGGCTGGACTTTACCTCCAGAGGCTGAGAACCCTTCAACGACAGGTTTACTGTGAGTGAGTTGCATTCCGCTCTCGCTTCGTGCGCGGACACCGCCCATGGTCTGGACGATGTCCCGTACGCCATGCTCCGACACCTGGGTGAGCGAGGCATGGTCTTTCTGTAAGATTTGTTCAACAGGATCTGGGTGGAAGGTCTTCTCCCAGACTCCTGGCGAATCACTACTGTGCTCGCCTTTCGCAAACCGGGAAGAGATCACTCTACTCCGACCGGTTTCCACCCAATCTCTAACGTCTTGCGTGTGCAAGTTGATGGATAAATTGGTAAATGTTAGACTAGCCTTTTTCCTGGATAGTGGAGGCCATCTGTCTTCCGCACAGTGCGGCTTCCGTAAGTTCCAATCCACGTCGGATGCTCTGCTCCGACTGGAAAATGCCGTCTGCGAGGCTTTCCTTCGTAGACAGCACTACGCCACGGTGTTTTTTGATCTGGAGAAGGCCTATGATACCGCATGGCGATACGGTATCATGGAGACTCTCCACACGATTGGGGCGAGGGGACGCCTCCCAATGTTTATATCTGAATTTTTGCGAGATCGTCGATTCCGCGTACGGGTGGGGGGAGCCCTCTCCGGCCCAAAGGAGCAGGAAGAGGGTGTCCCGCAGGGAAGTGTCCTCAGTGTCACACTCTTTGCCCTGAGCATCAACGGCATCACCTCGGTGCTGCCGGAAGATGTTCTCGCTACGCTCTACGTGGACGACCTTTCGATCTCTTTTGGCGTGGCCCAGATGCCAACTCTGGAGCGTCGACTCCAACAGGCATTGAACCGCGTCTCTCGCTATGCCGAAGCGCACAGGTTTCGGTTTTCTTTGGCCAAGACTAAGGTGGTGCACTTCTGCCGCCATCCACGGCTTTACCCCGACCCAGATTTGTTTTTAATGGGGTGCGCCTGGATGTAGTTAGTCGCACCGTGTTCTTGGTCTTGTATTCGACCGACGCCTCACCTGGGAGGCTCATATTCGCATCCTTAGGGTCTTTTGTACTCGCGCCATGGACATTCTCCGTTCCGTGACGTTCAGCGCTTGGGGCGCTTATAGGACTACCGCCATACTTTTTTATCAATCCTTTATCCGTTCGAAGCTCGACTACGGATGTGAGTTTTATGCATCCGCAGCCGAGCGTTTATTGCGGAAGGTGGATTCGATCCACCACACCGGCCTTCGCCTTGCGACCGGTGCCTTCCGCACTTCCCCCATTGAGAGCCTGTTGGTCGATGCTGGGGAGATGCCACTCGCTCTGCGCCGCGTGCAGTGCATCACTCGCCTGTACGCGCGAGCCCGGTGCCTCCCTCAGTCGCCAACAGCTCTCACTGCATCCGCAGCTGATCTCGATGGTGCCTATGCCGCCGAGAGACGCCAGTCATACCCTAAGCCCTTTGGGTTTAGGGCCAGGAAACTCCTTCGAGAGGTAGATATAGCTCTCGGGCCGGTGGCGCCCCTGGTTCTGCCCAGGACGCCACCCTGGAGGGTACCACACTTGGCTATTTGTCGCCACGCCTCTGCTCTCAAAGCTTGTACTGCGCCCGGAGTATTGCGTTCGACCTTTTTGGAGCACACATCGTGTCACGCTGGTACCGTGCCAGTGTATACGGATGGCTCCAAGTCCCAAGAGGGGGTCGGCTTCCACGCCGTATCCCCTCTGTTTGAAGTCAGCGGGGCTCTACCAGGCGCTGCGTCTGTCTTCACGGCCGAGCTGGTGGCAATACACCACTCAGTACGGGAGATTACGCGACGTGCCCGGTTCGGAGACCGGATTGTGATCTATAGCGACTTACAAAGCGCCCTGAGTGCTCTCGGGGCATTGGAATCTCCGCATCCCCTGGTTCGCGATATCCGTGACGCCACGGTTTTGGCGAGCCGGGCAGATGTCGAGATTATCTTCTGCTGGGTTCCTGGACATGTAGGAATTGCGGGGAATGAGCGCGCCGATGAGGGCGCCAAAGAGTCCGCGAGGACTCTGCGACCGGACCAGCGTTTCGCTCTTCCTCACACCGACTACATGGCAGGAATACGGGCAGCTCTTCGGACTGCTTGGCAAAGAAGATGGGAGACGGTCGAAGGGAACTTAAAGTTGCGTGCCATTGCGCCGCGACCGTTCCCATGGACCTATCCCCCAATGCCGCGGCGGCTTCAGGTTGCTTTATGTCGTCTCCGAATCGGACACACTCGTGTGACGCATCGCTATCTGATGGAGTGCTCGCATGCGCCCTATTGCAACGACTGCGTCGTCCCCCAGACTGTTCGGCACATTCTTGTCGAATGTCCCATTCTGGGTGATCTTCGCGCACGATACCTGTCCCAGTACCGGGATGGGCGGGGTCGCTACCGCCTGTCCCTTGTGCTCGGGACAGATTCGTGCACACTGACTTGTGGACTTGTTGACTTCTTGGGGGAGGCCGGCCTTCTCCCTATTATTTAAGCAAGGTTTGTTTGTTTTGTTTTTTTGCATTTTTTGTTTTTTGTTGTTGTTTTTTTCTTTAGTTGCACGCTCCTGCGCCGGGGGGACCTCTCCCCGACGCACCAGCTTGCTTCCTTTCCCCCTTTTGGGGTGTTTTTTTTTTTTTTTCTCTCTTTAATTTCATTTTAAAGTAGCCTAGAACTAGGCCAGTTTTAATACGGCGACTAATGCCCAAGTAGGCAGTCGCCAGATGAGCTCTTAAAAAAAAAAAAAAAAAAAATTCTCACCCAAGAAGTCGCGTACAATTGCGTACTTCTTATGTTGGGGGTCGACAAGGGGTAGCAATTTGTCTGACACCACAATGCACTATAAAAGTCCCACTTGTTACCTGGGGGAGGTTTGTGATTGTTGAATTCTAAGAGTGCAAAATACAGGTTGAATAAATTAGCCGAAGGGATTCTTAATTAAAGTCTTGCCAAGGGTACGTCAAAAGGGAGGAGCCACAAATAAACACACGTACAAAAAATAAACTTTACTTTACACAAATATAATAATTAGCAATAGTTAAACGGGCAAAATTTAGGATTAAATATTAAACACTGACGTTAAGCGTCTAGATTTATAATGACTCAATGGGAGTATCAATCACTGTTAATTAAATAGGTAATTTAAGAATAGAGGGACACTGGGTTTACAGATTACCATTAATTGTGATGGATTGGAGAGACGACTACTCAGGTCCAGACGGGGTGGTTCGGGTGGCGTTAACACGAGTTCTCGGAGAGAGGAGGGATAAGACGACGGGTTCGGGGCTGCTGGCTGCAGTTCCAGTTAGTTCACTCCTAACTGGATGTGACACTAACAAATAGTAACTTCCAGTGACTATTTTGATGTTCCTTTTCTTTCTCAAGTTACGTTGAGCAACAGAACGTATTCTTCTAGTCACAGACTTTGCGGGGCGGGTTTTACTTCAGGAACACTTTGAGACAGCGACCAAGTTGACTCGAAGGCGCGTTGGCAGTCGATACGTTACGGCAACGACTCTCGTTCAACGTGAGGGGTACGTGAGTAGGTTTGGGACACTGCTCCAGAGGGAAGAACGGCGATGTTATTTATATCGCGAATTGTGGGAAATTGAGAGAGAGATTCCATTCACGACAATTCGCTTATCGCAGTGCCTTATGGACAATCTCCATGGTATCATAAAGAAGGCAAATAGAATTTAGACTTCTCTGTGAGATAGGCCTTCTTTCGTCAGACTTCCTGCCGCCAGACGATTGTCTGGCGGCATGCAAGTATGTACGTTCCATACCCTCACACTGTACAGCAATCAGATCTAAATCGCGGAAACTTGATAGAGCTTCTGCATCTTCCATGTAGACATATCCTATGGCTTGCTGAGACATTAACTTCACAGCTGGTAGTACATCACTAGTGGCTGTCACCAGAGATTTAGAATGAGATACTGAATATTGCATCTGACCTTGTGCTGAAGGACATATCTAAAGCTGTGGAAGAAGCTGGGAAGTTCAGCATCATGTTGGATGAAACAGCAGATGTCAGCAACATGGAGCAAGTGTCTATGTGCTTGCGCTATATACAAAATGGTCAGCTAATAGAAACCTTCGTTGGCTTCCATGAAGTAAAGTCTGCAAAGGGAGAGGTACTCTTCAAACTAGTGCTGGGTGTACTTCACAACATGGAGCTGAGAATTGAGGATGTAGTTGGTCAGTGATATGATGGGGCCTCTAACACGACTGGCAAAGAGAAGGGTGTGGCTACAAGAGTGCAGGAGGTCCCACTCAAGGCCATCTATGCCCACTGTTATGGGCACCTACTCAACCTTGCACTACAAGATACATTGCAGGAAAATACTGTCATGAGAAATGCGCTAGGAGTTGTCCAGTCCTATCCACAACTTCTTTAATACACCAACGCGAGGAAATGTTTTCCGTTCTGTACACATGCCAGATATTGACTCGGCACTGTACAGTCCATACATCAAGTTGAAGTTTCTGAGTGAGACACGCTGGGCTTGCAAATGGGAGGCTGTGAAAGCCGTGTAGCAACAGCCTGAGAGAATTCTACTTGCTCTAATAGAGCTGTACAAGGATAAAGACGCCCAAACTTTTGTGGGGGCTAATGGTCTTGTCAAAACTATGCTCGAGTTGCAGTTCATCCTTGGCTTGCACACTTTAAAAGTGATCTTCTCCAACACAAATGCCCTGGCTAGCTACCTGCAGGGTCATGAGGTTGATGTGATGGCTGCAAAGGTCACTTGTGATGCTACAATGAAGACCCGCCATAAGGTCAGGGATGAAGATATGTTTTCTCTTATCTGGGAAAAAGCAAAAATAACTGCTACAACATCATTGAAATTGCACCAGACACTGAGGAGGTGGAAACTACAAAACGCCAAAAGAAACCATCCAAGAGGCTGCAAGCACTCTCAGGAGTTGCTACCGAAGAACCTATCTCCTTTACAGACCATCAGATAGCCAGGATTGTATACTAGGATGCTCTAAACAGAGTTTTCACTGTAATGAGAGAGAGATTTGCAAACAGGGATACACATATCCTGACATCCCTGGCAGATGTAGTACTAGGCAAAGCAGCAGAGGATAGTTTCAAGGCAGTTTCTGAATTCTACAATGTGGATCGATATCCTAATGGCTGAAACTGCCGTTTTTCACGATCTAGGAGGCGTGGAGTTGAAAACTTTGCCACACTTCAGTGAGGTGGCAAAAACCATAGCAACTATACCTGCAACATCTTTTTCAGCAGAGAGGTCATTCTCGTGCTTAAGAAGACTCAAAACCTACCTCAGATCTATTATGGGCCAGGATAGGCTCTTAGCATTAGGACTTTTCTGCATTGAATAGGTTATGCCAACATGGTAGACATTAACACTATTGTGTAGGTATTTGGCAGACGAAAGGAAAGGGACAAAATGTCCTAATTTATCCCCAAATACGCTATAACATGTACCAGTGTAATACAGATTTGCATCTGTATTTGTATATCTTTTCTACATGTAATTGGGGATCTGTTACTCATGCCATATATCATGAAAAATAATCTGTGCTGATACTAAAGGGTCTTTCAACAAGGACGCTCGAGCGCTAGTCAAGCGATAGTGGCCATGTTGTTAAAGTGACATCTGGCAACCTCACTGTGAACTGTTCAGTAGTACTTGACAAGTCACGATAGAAGGTTGTAGCGTTGAACAGCGTGTGCAAATTATCAAATGCTATTATCAAAATCAGTGCTCGCCACAATCGTCCTGCCGACTCCAGTGTTCGACGCTTGATGGCCAAATTCGAGGCAAAAGGGTCGATCAACAATTAGCCTACATCCGTACGTCGCCGAAACGCAATGTCTGCTGAAAACATCGCTACCATAAATGAGAGTGTACGGGAAAATCCGATGCAGTCAATTTCTCGTCGTTCACAAGAACTTGGCCTTTTTGCGATTCCAGTTTGACGAATTATGCGCAGGGACTTGGGTCTGCACCTGTACAAAATCCAACTTACCCCAAGAACCTAAGATAAACGACCATAGACAACGCCGTGTGTTCGCTGATTGGGCTCTAGAGCAGTTGGAAGTTGTCCCAAATTCCCCCCCCCCCCCAAATCATCTTCAGCGCCGAGGCCCATTTTTGGATAAATGGATTTGTGAACAAGCAAAATTGTCGGATTTGGGACGAAAACAATCCACATGAGATACACCAGCACCAATTGCATCCCAACAAAGTCACTGTTTGGTGCGGATTTTCGTCTAATGGAATCATCGGTCCGGGATTGCCATAACCGTCAACGGTGAGACTTACAGATCGATGATAAGCAACTTCTTGTGGCCTCAACTGGATTATATGCCTGATATGGATACTGATGACATGTGGTTCCAACAGGACGGCGCTATGTGCCCCACTGCGCACGCCCCCATAGAAATTTTGTACCAGCGATTTCAGGGCAGGGTCATCTCGCGCGGCGGCGACGTCAACTGGCCACCAAGATCATGCGATTTAACGCCATTAGACTAATTTCTCTGGGGCTACCTTAAATCGCAGGTCTATGCGAATAATCCGCAAACAGTTGATGTCATCAAAGTCAACATAACGAACACCATCCAGCAAATTCAGTCAGATTTATGCGACAAAGTCATCGAAAATTGGGCCTCCCGAATACGTTCCACTAAGCGAAGCCGCGGCGGACATTTTAACGACGTCATATTCCACACTTAATTCCATAAAATGTACTTTCAAATTTAAAATAAATTGAGTGCATATATCACACACAACTTGTTTTATTTACATTTAAAAATCGAGCGACCTTATTGAAAGACCCTTTATGTTTTGTTTTAAGTTGTGTAAGATTTTAAAAGTTGCCCCTGCATTTTATTGTATTTGAGAGAGTTTTGGTACTTTTAGCACACATAAGATGATGTATGTATGAACACTGAATGAAGAATAGAATAGTAGTTACGTGGTTTTGCTAAACTTTAAATTCGTACCTACTGTACATAATTTAACAGCTGTTTGGTGTTTATTACACATATATATGGCAATTTGAAAAAGAAACACTGGGGGTTTCTGAAATTCGGGCAAATTTGGTGTTGTCCCCTAAAATAAACCCCACCTCCTACGCCTATAGTCAAAGGTACTGTGATTATTTATCTTTTGCATTTGATTGTTTGCCATTAAATTTTTCTCATAATTTGTACTTGGTTTACTATTCGGGGATTGTTTCTTTTAATAACTTAATGCACCGGCTGGGCGGCAGAGAGTTGCTATACCTCAGTTTTCTTGATTTATCATTCCTTGATTCGTTCAGGAATTGATTTGGTTTCTCATACCAGTGCAATTGAGTCCCTGTACTCTCTCTCCCTTTTGTGAGTGATTTCAATGCCAGCATCAGTTTATTCACTATAAAATCCTTCATAAACAGTTCTTTCGGCTTAGGAAAATAAAGGTGGTACCGGCACTAAGATTTAGTCTAAGTTTAAAGTACGATTATCTACATTTAAACTGTGTATCCTTTCCTCAAAGTTTCATTAAGAAATCAGGTGGCATTCCGTCTAGAGGTGATTTAACTTAAAGGAGGCTAATTGATTTCGGGTTGACGCTTTCTTTATTGGGGTTGAAGTGTGCTCCAGGACTCATCTCTGGTCAGTTCTGTTCTTTAACAAATCGGAGCTGAAGCATTTGCCTCGCATCGAAGACTTCTAATAGATTTAGATTTAGCTCTAAATATTTGTAATTTAGGCATTAGGTTTAAGGCCTTACTTATTGCAAACTTTTAGGGTTTGGTCTCACTTCACTGAACTAAGGAATTGTCCATTTTGCTCCTGCGTTTGTGGCCGAGGAGCTCGGAGGGCGAGCGTAACGAACTAGCTATTGCATGACCAAATTTATATCCTCGAGGGGGTCAACATTTATCGTTGTTTCGCGGGGCGTTAATTCTAAGTGTTAACCATTCCAGGGAAGAGGTATCGACTTGGAATTGGTTTAACCAATGTGGGTTACTAGTCCACAAGGGATTTATGCGTGCGGGTGGATTGTCAGCTTTACAACATCATGGACACGACGGTGCAGGACTCTTGGATCGGCGGAAAAAAATGATGGCCGCCAAACCCGAATCAGGGTTGGTACGAGGCTAATTTCGGGTACTTTCCCGGGGAACCCCTAAGAGTCTGGGGCAAGGTCACTCCAAAGTCCCCCCTCGCCTCGGAAGGGGCCTCCTTTTTGTAATCCCTCTAAGGCGTCGGGGTTTCTCATGCACGTTACCCGTTTATTGTCTATGAGCCGTGGAGGGGGATGGGCGGTGCCAAAGAGAAAATTCTGGGGAATGTCACAATTTTTGGGGTCCATGAAAGAGCAATGCCCAATGGGTTCCGCCGTCCATAGTATCCCTCGAGATTGTCCAGCGTGGTTGTCCCGCTGACCTTTTGATTCCCCTTGAGAAAGAAAAAAGGGAGCAGCGCCTGAGGATTAACTAAGGACAACGACTCAAGAGAGCAAAATGGAAACCCCTACCCCGGATCTTGGGGAGAGGAGAAACTCCCTTTTCCTCGTCGCAGGGTGGCACAGCAGAAATCCATTCGCCAGTTAAGGGTGGTAGAATGGAATCCCATCGATAAGTCAGAGGGATGTCGTAATTTCCCTCGCAGAACTGCACCAAGGTTTTGTTTTACCCTTTAGTGCCCTATTTCACCCTTTGAAGGGTCTATACAGGTATTTTCTTGAATATGCGTTTCTTATTCACTTCACTGTTATTATTTTTTTTTTACAAACAGCTTCGTCTCTTTTAAACAAAGGATTAATCTTTGTGGGGATGTTTCCTAAAACAATTTCAAGGGTCAGATTGTCTCCAAGCTGGTTGGTTCTGCTGAGCGGTATTTCCTGCAACTTAGTAGTATATTGGATATGGTCAGTTGGGTATTGCATATCGTACACTGGAGTGGGTGTGGAAGGTTAGGGGGTGGAAAAACTATAAAATGGGTGAGGTTTCTATGGCCCATACGTAGGTCCTAAGACTTCTTCTTTTTCTAGATTTTCACATGGTCTTCCATTTTTCAAATGTCCGTTTTATTTGGCGCAGATGTTGATGTCCTTGGGTTCGCCATTCGTTTTCCCAATTGCCGTTTGATACTCTTGAAAATGTTGTAGTAATCTTTATAGTAAGTGGGATTGGCCGGCGGTCTAACATCAGTAGTTGCCTCTTTCGCTGCCTTCTCATTCCCTTCAATGCTTAGATGAACAGGGCACCAGCATAGTGTTATATTAATTCGGGTCGAGGCTAGTTGGTCCTGTATTTTTATGGCCAGCGGGTGGTTTTGATTTTTGGCTTGCAGAATTGCTAAAGCGCTGTTCCCGCAGATAGAACTGAGGCTCATTGCAGTAAGTGGGTTGTTCCACTTGTTCGTTCGGAGGTGGGAAGAACAACTGCGAATGCTACTCTATTTATAAACTTTGATCCATCCGTGAAGATGGATCGGGATGACTGATATGATTTTTGGTGACTATGAAAATGATGAGCTAGTACCGTTGGCGGGATTATTTGTCTCGTGGTAGGAAGATGTAGTAGGCATAATGGAGGTTATTGTGTTGTCCAAGGAGGAATTTGTGGGTATTTTTCTAAGTAGATATTTGGGTCGTTCAGTTGGAAATCTATCATGCCTTTTTTTGTCTGGCTGGTACAGATCTGATGAGTCTGAAAGGTTTGGAGTTGGTACGGTGTGCATGAACTAAGTATCTCAATTTAAATTCTATCCTTTGTAGGCTAGTCGTGGCAATCCTATTTCGGCACAATGGTGAAGTTGGGGTGGATTTAAAGATGCCTGAAGCAAGTCGTAGGCCTTGGTAGTGAAGCGGGTCTAATTTGCCTAGGGTTGCATTTGCAGCTGCTCCCTATAGATGGCAGCCATAACCACTTCTGGACTGGAGCATGGTACGGTGTAGATACAATAGTGTTTTTGTCTCCTTCCCCCCCTTCCCCCTGTGGAGATATGAGAGTTTTTGGAGGAGGTCGGTTACGTTGATACAGCGTCTCCTGAGGTCAGTTATGTGATCCTAGTATCCCAGTTATGTGGTCTAGTATCATGCCGAAGAATCTAGTTTGGTTTTTAATGGTAATTTGATGTTAGATAATCCAGAGGGCCAGATGAGGGGTGGTTCTTCTCCTAGTGAAGGTGATGGCTACAGTTTTTTCTGTTGAGATGGTAAAACCGTGGTGTGTTTATATAATGGGCAATGTTATTTATTGCTACTTGTAAATGGTTTGTAACTTCATCTGGATTTGTACCGCAGTCCCAGATTGTTAGATCATCCACCTATAAGGCGCATCTGATAGTGGATGGAATCTGTTGGGCAATAATAATAATAATAATAATAATATAAACAATCAGGAAAATTAATAATTATTTTGTCTCGTCCTTCTGTGCCTAAGGGCAAAAACTTAATTATTACTAATTTTTTACATCCTCGCGGGCCCCCCTGAAGCGCAGGGCCCGTAGCACGTGCTACATGTGCTAATAATAATAATAATAATAATAATAATAATAATAATAATAATATAAACAATCAGGAAAATTAATAATTATTTTGTCTCGTCCTTCTGTGCCTAAGGGCAAAAACTTAATTATTACTAATTTTTTACATCCTCGCGGGGCCCCCTGAAGCGCAGGGCCCGTAGCACGTGCTACATGTGCTACTAGGTTAAACCGGCATTGGTGATAACATGTTGTTTTCTAAAAAACACTTCAGTCTGTTGTTCACCATCTTCTCTAGCAACCTCCAAGGACAAGATGTCAGTGCTATAGGTCGGTAATTATTGGAATTAGATGTGTCCTTACCTGGTTTTAGGAAATGCAGAATTACCCTCTGTCGCCAGTCGTCCGGAAATGAGCCTTCTTTCCACAGCCGGTTGTATTGTTGTAGGAGGAGCTGTTATGCAGGAGGTGTTATAAGGCGGAAAAGTGCATGTGGAGAAGTTTAGAGTAGTTTGGCTGAATGTGGCTTTTGGAGCCCCTTGATATAAGACTTAAGGAGTTTGCGATAGTATTGCAAACTTGCTTTTGGTCCCTAATGGTGTTGCCATTTATCTGTAGCATCGGGAGGTGTGTTGGGGTTCTCTTTCCTAACATTTGCTGTACTGATCGCAATATTTTAGTGATGGGCGTGTTAGAGTTAATGGTTGACGTGTATCTTCTCCAGGAATACCTTATATTCGATGTAATCTACTGATGACCGTATGGCTCTAAATGTTTTGTGCCTTATCTCGTTTTCTTTTCGCTTCTTGGCAGTCTTCGTTCCATCATGGTGCTGAACGATATCTTGGTTTGCCAATAGTCGTTGGAATGCATTCTAGGCAGTCTCTTGGAAAGATTTTGTAAAAAGAGATGTTTATTTCCTTATAATTTTGTTCTAGGGTCAACTTTTGTAGGGAAATCGATATCCCACCCTAAAAACAGAGACCCTGTACGGTCACTACAACGTCCTGGCACTTGGCAGTGTAACCCGATTACTTACCCCCCTCCTCCTCTTTCCCCTCAACTCGCGGACCACCAGAAGGCCTCCTCTATCCACAAAAAGTACGAATCATCAGATTTCTGGGCCGGCGAGCATAACATTGGTTAAACCGACCCCTTTTTTTTCCCTAAGAGTTGGGATCTAATTTCGCGTCATAGACGAAATTAGAGGAGCGGCGACCAAAAGCCAGAAGATGCCTTTAGGGCTAAGTGAAAAACGCTCGGAGAAGATCCGTTAGAGGAGCGAAGCTTAATTCCTAAGCTCTCATCCCCCCTCCCTTTTTTTCCCTACCCCCAATGTTTTGGTGAAGTATATAGGCGGATAACTGGAGAAGAACGTGAAGATCGAGTTAGTCATCGAAACGAAAAAGTCCGGCGGCAGGCCCGGCACCAAGGAAATCGATCAGAATTTAAGAAGAAGCTCATTCAGAGCCAGTTACTGGTGGTCACACCGAAAATTAGCCCTTTTGTATCAAAAGGAAGATCGAGTTAGAGATCGACACGACGAAGTCCGGCGAGAGTGCCCCGGCAATCAAAAAAAAAGAACAGCGATGAAGCTCATGCAGAGCCAGTTCCTAGTGGCCACACCGAAAATTAGATTTGTTTGTATTGAGAATCACCCTCGTACAACTTTCGTCAGAGAAACCCCCTATTCCAGTTTGCAACAAAAACCAGAGATAGTCTTAGCTATTGAGGAATACCCAAAGTGAACTCCTTGACTCCCGCCCCCATTCGTTAAAGGATTCACTGTTTGCTCATCGCTCGTCAGTGCGAAACATTCCAAGATTACCCGAAGATTGGAAAAAGCATATCTTCACGGTCCCGTTGTTTAAATCATCTGCCTAAGACAACGTGCTTAACGCCATCCTTCGCCCTCACTGAAATCACCTGTTGCTTCAAGCCCGTCTCCTTGCCAGGCCAAGGTCAGTCTCCAGCCGTATTCACGTGTGGTTGTTTTAAAGGTAAAGAAATTCCCTTATTTTTGAGTGTCAATTAGCGTCCAATATTAAAGTGAGCTTTGGGTCAACCTTTACTTTATATTCATTTGGTTTAAATTAGTAAGTCTCACATAAACTCGTTTAATTCATAGCTGCATAGTTTGTGTTTTTTGATTTCGTTTTTTTTTATGTTGTAATTAAAGATATATATTTTTTAGAAGTATTTAATTCAATCCTCGAAACGCTGCACTTGGCAGTAGCAATCCTCAAAGATTAAATAACGTAAAATAATATAGCACTCTTAAAGAAAACGTAATCATGGAGTTATTCAAGTACGTAACAAGCCTACATACGTACACCACCACTCGGTCCTTACAATACCACGACAACTTTATATGGGGTGTTTTGTTTGCAAAGGCAGTCCAGTTTTTGCACGATTATAGTTCCATTTCATCTTGGGTTTCGGGATGTCTTGCGCTGAAAGTTGGATTATAATGCGGTAGTAATCGCTGCCACAGAGATTGGGATATGTGCTCTAGTATGATTCCGTGCGATAGTTAGCAGAGCCATGGTTTTGGTCTATGTGAGAAAAGATGTTGGTATGTTGGTGGTAATGAATTGCGCTGTTAAGATTTAGGATATTGAGACCATATCTTTCGATGTTATCGGTCACGACTCTGCCTCTGTTATTTGTTTCTGAGTCATACCAGTAGGGGCTTCCTGCATTAAAGTCACCTAGCAGCAAGAATGGTTCAGGTAGCTGTTCTATTAATAATTTGAGGTCTCGTTGGTTTAAGAGATGATTGGGCGATATGAAAGTGAGCAGATAGTGGTAAAATGTACTTTGTGCTTAAACCTCTATTGCGTTTAGAGGTGTTTAGTATGTGTTGGATATGAGGGGTATCAAGGCGAATGTATATGGCATTGCTTTGGGTTGAAGCCGTCAGCCGTGAATAACGATTGTATTGGCAATTTAGGTAATTTTGCGGATTAGTGCACATTATTTCACTGATAGATATGAATATCAGCTCCTGCTCTGCTATTAATTTCTGGAGGGATTCGAACTTGGCACGAAGCCCGCGCATGTTCCAATGGGAGCTTCCGAGTGAAGATACGTGAGATTTGGGGATTCGCCGACTTTGGATTACTGGGATTTATGGCTTTCTTATGTGTTTTTTGGCGGTTTGTTTGGAAGTCCTGCTGGTTCCTGCTATTTCTAATGTTTCTTCTGGAGCTTTTGTTTGGGAGGTTATTTCACTGGTAGATGCTTTAGGGGTTTTGCAGCATCAGCATAGCTGGCTTTGTTAAGAGATCTTCCTTCTTCCGCCATATCGGCGAAAGCTTGGTGCGTGCGAATTCCGTAACGGACCATCCTAATTCGCACTTCTTGATGAAAGAGGAAGTGTTTGCATATTCTTCTGAATGCATGATGGTTTTCTCCACAGTTAATAATGATCGTCTGTGCTGCATTTTCGCTTTTGAGGCCGAACTGAGAACATTTAAAGCATAGTTGTGGATCCGACGTGCAGTATTTGGCCGGATGGCCAACTTTATGGCATGATCTGCACCGGATTAGGGAGGGCAACACTTGTGTTCGTAGACATAATTGTTCCAGCAAAGCTAATTGAGTTTGGGATGATTTGTTGTTTAAATGTGATCTTAACGATCTTTAGTGGGATGGGGCGGCGGGTGATTTCTTTTCGAAGATCGTGACGCCCTCTATTTGGTGGCCGTCATTTTCGAAAAGCTTTTGTATGCCTTTGCATATAAAGGACTGTGCTATTTGGCCCAGGCATAAACCTACTGAGTAGGGTGGCGCAAACTCTAGTATTATGCCCGTTTTTGTCAGTGGAGTTTATTTTATGCTCACCTAAGGCGGTCAGGGCTAGTAATTTTTTTATATTGATTCCGATTTTGCTTCCACTGTGGCCTCAGTTTGGGGCTGGTTAAAAGAGAATTCTGGCTGTGCTTCTACAGTGACTGCTTGCAGTCGCTCTCGGAGTTCTAATGCACAAAATAGGTTATTAGCTCAGGTTTTGATAGTTATGTATCGGGACGAACAGACTGGCCCGAATATTTCTCTTAGGTTGTTAAAGTTTTTTTTTTGTTGGTTCGTTGGTTGAGTGGACATTTTTTTTTATAAGGGTATCTATGGCCAAAATTATTCATTCGCCACACATGGCCAAAATTATTCATTCGCTTCCCATGGGCAAAATTATTCATTTGACACCCATGACCAAAATGATCTATTCGCCTCCCATGGGCAAAAATATTCATTCGCCTCCCATGACCCAAATTATTCATTCGCCACCCATGGCCAAAATTATCATTTGATAATCCCTTTTCCATCGAGGCCAAATCTGTTTCATGGTTGCCAAAGTGTGTACGTTCGTGCAAAATTGTTACCATTTACCTCCTAGCTGTTGTACGCTTATTTAAGGCCGTGGCTTACAGTATATTACGATGCCTAATATTTTTGGTAGGTTTAAAATCGTTTTGGAACTGGCTGAGAATCCTATCAATGAGCACGTAAAACACTACTCCCAGCGCTGATAGTTTTGCCGCAAGTTGTGTTGAGTGAGCATTCTTTTTTTTTTAAAACCCATACTATACGCACCACTAAGCATAAAAGTGCAGAATCCCCTTTCAGTTCGCAATGACAAACTGTCGTGGTATACGGCCGAGTACGTATCTACGTTTGTTCCGTACATGAATAACTCCGTTCCACTTTTCTCTAAGAGTGCTTTATTTTTACTTTTGGTTATTTAACTAGGGAGGATTTGTAATATTATATATCTATTGCCATTTTCAGCGTTTCGAGGATTTAATGAAACAACTAGGGCAAAAATATACTTTTAATGACCTAAAAAATTAAATATTAAAATTTTAAATATACTAATGCTATAATAAGAGGATCTAAATAAAGCTTAATACTACCAATGAGTACTACGCGATGGTTGACGCAAAATTCACTTTAGCACGGAATGGTAACTAACGAACATGAATAAGTTTAGGATTCCTTTTACCTCAAACAAAAAGGGAGTCTGGAGTTGGATGACTTTGAACGAGAACCTCTTTGATGCGATGATTCGAGAAACGTTTGACTGGAGCTTTTCTCGCAGACGTGAGACTAACTCATATAACAGCTGATCATCGTCTCTCTTGAAGAAGGAGATGCTGATTGAAGCTATTCGGGAAGAACAGCTGATGCTTATCAAGAGGGAAGGAGGGGAGCGCGTGGCGATGCTTCTTGAGTTAAAGATCTAGCGAGGGGATTGTGTATGTACGGGTTATTCCAATCCCTGTGTTACACTTCCGGGCTTTTCGATGATGAGACTTGACCAAGAGGTGAATCTTTTTCTAGCATGGGCATTCACGTTGGTATTCCTCAATGGTGAGGGTTATCTCTGTTTTTATTCAGAAAACTGAGATAGGGGGTTTCTCTGAACGAGATTGGTATGGGAGTAGTTCTCGACACCACTGGTTTACTCTTCTAAGCGACCAGAAGGAACAGCCTCGGAAAAGAAAATCCCGCTCGGTTCCACTGTCTTCTTGATTCCTGATTTTACTCAGGGACCGCTCTTCTCTCGATTGCTACTCTGATTCTCCCGTACATTTCTCCAGATCGAACTATATATACGTCGATTATCCCCTGGGGGGGGGGAGAGTCGAGGGCTCACCTTTAAGCCTCTCTCTTAGGTCATAAATTTTCAACGTTGTGACCATTCGCCCTTCTGCTTTACGTACGGAGAAGTGAAATTTCGTCTATTTGGCGAAAATAGACAAACAATCGGAGGGGACAGTGAGCCTGTTCATAGATTTTTATTCTAAAGGATATCCCACCCTCCTATGTTTATATTAACGAACTACGAAATCTGCTGATTGTAATCCTTCTTTGCGAGAGACGCTCGAGGATCTTTGGGTCAGCGAGGTCAAAGGGAGGGGGGGGGATACAGTATCAGGCCATATGGAACGTAACTGTTGACGCTGTGTAAACAAACTAGCGTCAGTTTGACCTCGTGATATTTACTTCCCCACATTTCCTCCCTTCTAAAGAAGGTAAGGGAAGGGGGGGGGGGAGAACTCAAGTGAAAAAAAAATTAAACGACAAAAAAAACCCACATGACTTTGAATGCAATTCCAAGTCCGACTGTTACCGTGAAAATACAGTGGTCAACCATTCTACTAAACTAAGACTTATTGACATTGTACGCACACGCGCGTACGTACATAGACAGGTGAACGGCGGACTTTAACCTTGCCTCGTAAGGCCACGCAGTCCGGATCACACAACTCAATTTACCTCCCCCCCAAAAAAAATCAATTACCACAAAGAATAAGAAAAGGAAACTGACTATTAATCTATACCTAGTCAGTTAATTCCTTACACAAATAACCACTTAACACATTAATATATACAGAAAAAAAGTGGTTTTAGGATTAACGGGTGTTTATTTAACCTTCGGTGGGGTTTCGGCTCAAGTTATCGGCTATACAATTATCGGAGCCTTTTATATAGTTTATGGTAAATTGGTACTCCATTAACAATAGACTTTATCGCATGAGTCTGCCGTTCTGGCTTTTGCTGTAACGCAAATATGACAGAGGCTGGTGGTCGGATTCCACGTTAAACTCACGGCCTATTAAATAGAACTTGAATTTCTTTATTACCCAAATCATGGCTAGCACTTCCTCATCTATAGTTGCATAAGTTATAGGAAAAGGGGTGCGGATCGCAAACTTTATTTGGGGATTGTGTAGTCGAAGGAGGGGGCTGAACTTAATTTTTCCTTCACTCGAGCGGGCAATCTATGACTCCGTGGACGGGTCTTCCTGGGGGAAAGATAATGAGGATAGAGGATATTCGTTATCTGACTCTACGTACACCGTATTTACCACTTGAATAGGTTCTTAGGGGTATAAAGTTTCCCTGGTTCCTTCTTGATCCAGCGTCACATTATTATTAATACACGCTTGGCGGTGATACTTCTTGAGCATGTTTATGTGATGCAGTTTATGGCCTGAGGGAGTTCCAATTACGTAGTCAACGGGTTCACAAGCTTCTATAACCGGGAAGGAACCCTTCCGTTGGGAGAGTAACTTATTCATCTATGCAGGCAGTAGTAGCGATATTTCGTTGCCAGGCTTTAATTTTCGAGCTTTTGATTTTAAGTGAAATAACCGCGGTATTTTTCTAGGTTGAATTCGGCGTTTGAGCGGGCCAACCCTACACATTTCTCCAAGCGTTCCCGCAGCTCGATCACATATGCGTAGGAGGATTTAACTTCTTCATCTAATTGGGGATTTGTGAAGAGCTCCTTAAGGATGATCATAGGTACTCGGACGTTACGTCCGTAAAACAATTCGAAGGGAGCAAAACTCAGAGTTCGGCGAGGGATGTCTCGGCACGCGAAGAGGGCGACTGGTAAGTACCGATGCCATTCTCGAGGCTGAGACTGAGAGAGCTTTCTTAACACTGCCTTTAGGGTACCATTTAATTTTTCACACATCCCGTTTGTGGAGGGGTGAAAAGGGGTCGATTAGAGGGGTTTGATGAGGAGTAACTTTCCCACGTATTCCATCAGTTCCGACGTGAACTGACAGCTTCGATTTGATAGGATTTCTTTAGGGATGCCTACTCGGGAAAAAATGAAGATGAGGGCTTCTGCACACGAAATACTGTAAATTTTCTTGAGGGCGACAGCGTTGGGAAAACGAGTGGGGCAGTCTCCCAAAGTAAGGATATAAGTGTCCTTCACTAAACAAGGATGGATGGGCCCCATCAAGTCTATAGCCACTCTGAAGAAGGGTTCGGAAATGACGGGGTTTTTTTGTAGGGAAACCGTCGGTACCCGGCATTTAGCGGTGGCCTTCTGGCACAATTCGCATGACTGGCAGTATACGGCGATTTCTTTAGCGGCGCCTGGCCAAAAGAAGTATTTAAAAATACGTAGAGAGATTTTGTTGTGACTGAAATGTCCAGCCAATAAGCCATCATGTGCGATTTTTAATACTCGTTGGGAGTAACTCCGGGGAATGCATAAGACTTTATCCAACGGGGAGGTTACTTCAGCCGTCGTCTGGAATAGTAGTGAATTCTCCACCACGTATCTTATTCGTTTGTTCCCGCGAACAGATTCTATTTAATTTTTCGCTGCCTACTCCCACAGGGGTTAGAGAGTCGGACAATTCTTCTGGGCGGTAGCGAAGGCTTGGGAATTAAGTTCCTCGTATTCCGCGTTCTCAAGAGGAGATAAAGGGGTCGGAGCCGCGGAGCTCTTAGTTGCTTGAATCCGTGTGACTACAGGTTGAGCCACCGGATTTGGGGAAAGCTGCGTGCTCTGGCCTATTAAGGCAGAACAGAATTTAATAGGCGCTGCCACTACCTCGGTCCAGCCAGTGAAATACTGACACTGGATGTGACATCTGACTACGGGGAACTTGTTTGATCTACCCAGGAAATCCTGGACGACCGCGAACCTCTGGTGCTGGAGGCTGACTGGGGGAAGCAATTTACTGATACGACGATACAGGTGCACCCCGTATCGCGTACCAATGTCGAGACTGGGCAACCATTTACGGATCCAGTCTCGAACTTTAGTTCTCTGAGAGAACTCTTATTAAACAAAAAAGTTTACCTGTTGGTCAGGGGAATTCGATGTGGACGAAGGAGACGCTGAAGCAGGAGGTTATTCTTGGGGGAGAGATGCGGTGATGTTGTGCACTTGTTGACTCGAGTACGACCTAAGCCTCGAATTTTGGGGGAAAGGGAAGCTAATGTGACATGTGGTCCCACAATTAAAACACGTAACTGGGTTTCTGGGGTATGACGAGGATGAAGGGTTTAGATTAATTAGGGGCTTAATTTCTCTCTGATCCTTAGATGAAAAGAATTTAGGTTTGGGAGCCCGAAGGTCTTGACAAATTTAGGGGGATTCTTTTGCTGGGGCTTCTGGGGATACCCACCTTTCTTTGGAGACAAGGGCTGGCTCTTTTTTAAACTCTCGCGGATATAGTTTGTGGTTGGAAACATGCAGATCCGCTTCCTCCACGCATTCATTGAACGTAGCGGCTCGCCTGTCCTTGACGAATGCTCGTATCTCTGGGGGCAGGGTACACAACAATTGGTCCTTAAGAATGAAGTCGACGAGAGAGTCGAACTCATTTCCCACTTGTGCTGAATCTATCCAGAATTGGAGATGTCTTCGCAGAATAAAGCCAAATTGACGGTATGTTTGACCTGGCTGAATTCTAGCATGTCTAAACTTCATCCTATACTCCTCACGATTTAAAATTAATGGCGGTGAGTAGCTTAGACATAAGGGTGGAATAATCCACAGAAGCCTCGGATGGTAACGAGATGAATATATCAAGGACACGGGTATTAAGCAGAGGCAGTAATCTGGCGATTACCTCTGTTTCTATGTACCAATGATTCACCTCAAAGATTTTCTCGAAGTGTGTCAGGTACGAACACAGGTATTCGGTATCTGTGTATGCTGGGAGTTTCATCCTAGGTACTTGCGTAGCTCCAGGCCGGGATCCAACGGAATTCACTTCCGCCTAATCCTTGCTCAATGCCCTTTCATGTGCGCGTATTCGTTCTCTCTCTTCTGCTTCCACCTGTATTCTTCTTTCTTCTGTTTCTCTTTTCATCTGTATTCTTTTTTCTTCTGCTTCTCTTTCCCTCCGTATTCTTCTTTCTTCTCTTTCCGCGCTCCCTCTCTTCTTGTTCCTGGACATAGGCAATTAGTTCATTGCCTGCTATTCTAAGAGTTTGGCCTTGTTGATGGAATCTTTCGAAAGAAGACATTTTACTTATGTCCGTCCAAAACTCACCGATGTACGCTAATGGTACTTATGCAACCACAAAACAAGTAGCGCTCTGCCTAGCCCAACCTTACCACCCACACTTTCTGTTAATTGGAATACCACAAAAACTAATTAACACTATTAGCGGGCTAACAACAATCAATTAATAAAAAATTATAGATCAACTTTATCCTCTTATTATGCTTAATTTTCTTCGAACGCTTAGGCACAAATTTGTTACTAATCAAGGGGATACAACACAATCAACTATTAGTGAGTTTTTCTCAATACCCAAAAACCTGCCACCAAGTTTTAATGTCGTGGTATACGGCCAAGTACGTATCTACGTTTGTTCCGTACATGAATAACTCAATTCCACTTTTCTCTAAGAGTGTTTTATTTTTACTTTTGATTATTTAACCAGGAAGGATTCGTAATATTATATATCTATTGCCCTTTGCAGCGTTTCGAGGATTTAATTAAACAACTAGGGCAAAAATATACATTTAATTACCTAAAAAATTAAATATTAAAATTTTAAATATACTAAATAAAGCTTAATACTACCAATGAGTACTACGCGATGGTTGACGCAAAATTCCCTTTGCACGGAATGGTAACAAACGAACATGAATAAGTTTAGGATTCCCTTTACATTTAACTAACAGGGAGTCTGGAGTTGGATGACCTTTAACGAGAACCTCTTTGATGCGATGATTCGAGACACGTTTGACTGGAGCTTTTCTCGCAGACGTGAGACTGACTCGTAAATAATAATAATAAGCCTTTTGTAATGCGCTCTTCAAGGCCTGTGGCCTTCCCAGAGCGCACGTTGTGCTGAGATGAGAAAGGAAATTGAAGAGGCGGAGAAGGCAATTCTGAAAAGATGCGTTTTCAGGAGACGCTTAAATGTGGTAAGAGAGGGAGAAGACTTGATTTAAGCAGGAAGAGCATTCCACAGCTTAGGAACGCAGATTGAGAAGGAGCAGTCCCCCATTAAGCAGAGGGATGAACGAGGAATATTCAAAAGAGGTGAATGTGATGACCGAAAGGCCAGAGGGACATAGCGTGGCGAGAGGGCAGAAAAGAGGTAAGACGGGGCCTTGTTGTTTAGGGCCTTAAATGTGAAGAAAGTATCTTGAAGTGAGTACGGGATCTGACAGGGAGCCAGTGCAGTTCATGTAGCAAGGGTTTCAAGGGAGAGAAACGAGGGCGACGGAGGAGAAGCCGGGCGGCATAGTTCTGTACAAATTAAAGGGGGTGGAGAGAGGAGGATGGCAGATTCACAAGCAGTCTCAAGACTTTGGCGATCAAAGTGAGAGCGAATGCGAGAGAAGTTACGAAGAAAACATAAAGAGGATTTGCTGACATTGCGGATATGAGGCTTAAAGGAGAGATGCTCATCAAAAACAACACCCAGATTCCTAACGCAGTCAGAGAAAATGATAGTATTACTGCCCAGAGTAAGCGAGGGAAAGAGAGATTTATATTTTTTGACAAGAGCAGGGGTGCCGACGAGGAGGACCTCAGTTTTGGAGTGATTAACCTGAGGAAGTTGGTAGAGAGCCAGTCAGAAATGGAGGAGTAGGCAGATAGGAGGTCAATGATAGAGTAGGCAAGAGACGTGGGGGATGAGGAAACGAAAATGGAGTGTCATCAGCATAGAGGTGGAAGGATAGACCGAGATTACGGAGAAGGGAACTAAGAGGGAGAAGGTAGATACGAAATAGTAGAGGACCAAGGACAGAGCCTTGTGGCACTCCAAAGCGAATGGGGGTAGAGTCGGATGAAACGTCGTCAATCACAACGGATTGGGTACGAGACGAGAGTTAAGAGTGGAACCAGTCAAGCACGGTGCCTGATATGCCGAGGAAAGAGTGGAGACTATCAAGTAGGACGGTATGGTCAATAGTATCGAAAGCAGAGAAGAGGTCGAGTAGAACGAGGATGTAGGCACAACCCCTGTCAGCAGCTCTTTGTAAGCAATCAGACACATTGAGAAGGGCAGTTTCTGTGGAGTGACCTGACTTGAAACCAGATTGATGGGTTTCATCAATGTTACAGGCCACCATGTGACTGTTGATTCGTGAAGCAACCACTCTCTCCAGAACCTTAGAGAGCAAAGGAAGTTGCGAAATCGGGCGATAATTGGAAGGGTCAGTGGGGTTCAGTTGAGGCTTTTTAAGAATCGGACGGATGTGGGCACGTTTGAAGGAAGAGGGAACAAGACCAGTTGCAAGTGAAGTGTTGAACAGGTGAAGAAGCGTTGGGAGGATAGCAGGCAGAATTTTACATAACAGTTTAGGCGGAAAAATTTCCTTTGGGGAGCCTGATTTCTTAGAACGCGAGAGCAGGGCTGTAAGCTCCAATGCGGTCACAGCGGGGAAAATGATAAGCGGCTGAGTCGGGAAGTCAGGGAGAATAGCAGGAGCCGGGACAGAAGGCTGAGGGAGGGAGACACGGAGGATAGTGACCTTATCTGCGAAGAAATTCAAGAGAGTAGCAGGGCTAATGGGTGGGCAGACCTAGGCTGGGAAAGTAAGACGGGAGAACAGACGGAAGACGGTACGGGGATCATTCCTATTATCAGTAAGCAGATTACGTGAGTAGGCTTCAGGAGAAGATTTTAATTTCGCCACGTAGGAAGCTGTCGCAAGTCGGAACGCCAGCGAGAGAGGGGTCGTGTCTTGCCCACGGGTGCGAGCCTTTCTAAGGACTCTTTCATGGGCACGCATGAACTGCCTAGCACGGAGGAGTTCCATAGAGTACCAAGGGGTACGGTGGCAACGGGAGTTCGAAGGGGTGACAAGGGGAGAGTGGGCATCAAGACAAGTGAGAAGGGGTTGCTCCAAAGAAGAGAGAATCTGGTCAGGAGAGGCAGAAGCATCAATGAGAGGAAGTTTGGAGGCCACATCATTAGATAGGGAGGGAATATCAATGGAGGCTAGTCGACGAAAGAGAAGGAGATGCTGGTTGAGGCTATTTGGGAAGAACAGCTTATGCTTATCAAGAGGTAGGTGGGGAGCGCGTGGCGATGCTTCTTGAGTTGAAGATCTAAGCGATGGCATTGGGGATGTACGGGTTATTCCAATCCCTGTGCTACACTTCCGGTCTTCTCTATGATGAGACTTGACCAAGAGGTGAATCTTTTTCTAGAATGGGTATTTATGTTGGTATTCCTCAATGGTGAGGGGTATCTCTGTTTTTATTCAGAAAACTGATATAAGGAGTTTCTTTGAACGAGATTGGTTTGAGAATGGTTCTCGATACCACTGGTCTACTCTTCTAAGCGACCAAAAGGGACAGCCTCTGGAAGGAAAATCCCGCCGGTTCTACTGTCTTTTTGATTTCCGGTTTAACTAAATTACCATTCATTAGTGATGCTGAAACGAACAGTAATAAAAAATAGAGGGGCGCATGTCCACGTTTATTGCTCAGCACTGTTCGATAAAATCTGTAGATAATCTAACTGAATTGTGCAAAGAATGCTTTAATGAAAAATCAAAATGCGATCGAAATGTACAGAAATTCTCTGAAATGTTCTTGGACCTTATTTTAGAAATGAACCAAAAGAAGATCTGAGAAATGGAAAATATAGCCTAATTATAGACGAATCTAATCATATATCTGTCACGAAACTTTTAGGTATTATTATCAGGTATTACTCTCAAACTACAAAACAAATTATTGTATTCTTCTTAGATTTGATTGGATTGCAGGAATGCAATGCTGAAGCAATTTGCAGTGCAATTAAAGAAAACTTTAAAGAACATTCGCTTGATTTAAAGAACTTGGTTGGACTTGGTACAGACAACGCCTCCATCATGACGGGAATTAACAATGGCGTCTATGCACCCTTAAAAAGAGAAGTTCCTCATTTGTCATTCTCTTCAACTTGCAGTGTCTTATGCTGCAGCCCAATGCTTACCTAAGCATTTAGACTTCATGATTAAGGAGATTTATAACTGGTTTTCGCATTCCTCTGTCCGACGGTAATTTACCGTTAAAGCTTGTCTCGCCTAGTCTGACCAGATGGCTGTCAATAGAAGTTACTGTTTCAAGAATTCTGGAACAGTGCGTTGAATTGCGTTGCCACTTCAGTATAGCCAGGAATGAAGAAAAATGCTTTACAGCTAAAACTCTATATTCTTTGTTCAACGACAAGAAAAACTTTGTTTTTCTGCTGTTTCTGAAACAAATACTTCCTCAAGTTCAGAGGATTAATAAAAATCTTTGAGGCACAAATACAAGATCCGACAAAATTATTGAGTGATCTCCAATTTCTGATAAATTCTACCAAGAAAAAACTTCAGCAAGATGATGAGTGTCTTCGGAATTTTATAGACCCGAAACCCTATCTCTGTTATCAGTTTGAAAATTAAATCTCGCAATGCAACTTTCCTCAACAAACAGAAAACAAAATACGTGAAAGATGCATTAAATTCGTCATTGGCTTGTGCAGCAAATTAAACAGCGACTACCAGATAATATAAAAGTTCTAGAATCCCTGAAATTTTTTAGTACGACTGAGTGCCTTAAACCTTGCGAAACATTTTTATGAAAATGATGAGACCATAACTAAAATAGATTTTCAGTGGAACCAGCTAAGGGATTATCCCGGGTTGAAGTTTACAACACCATTTCATTCTGGATAGAGGTTTCTTTGTATAGGGATTCTATGGGGAAAAATCCGTTCAAAGAACTCTCTGATTTCGCATTAAGACTACTACTTATTTCTCCGCATTCCAATGCCGATGTGGAAAGACTCTTTAGCGTCCTTGAACATTGTTCATTTCAAACCCCGTAAGGGGCGCGGCGATTTGCCATCCTGGCCGCCGTGCTGACGGGATCCAGCGCTCCGTCCGGCCCCAGCTTAGCCTCTCTTCCTTCCTTCAAATAGCCCGATTTCTCCCCTACCTCGTCGCTTTTCATACAACCTCTCCCACAACTTTCTCTGGTCAGCCTCTAATTTCACACGGTAGATGCTGACCTTCTTCTCAAGCCAACCACCCCGGATCGGGGCTGGGGGGAGAGGGGACATTGTTCCCTAACCCCTGAGCTCCGGTTCGGGATAGGTTTTTTTAACAACCTGCTTCATCCCCACCCATACCTTCCTCACATCCCCTTTCCTCTCTTCTTCCAATTCAATCAATTTTCGCCGTGTCCAAGGTGGAGCCGCCATGCCGATGGACTGCCAGGCCACCAGGCAAGAGGGGTGGTCCCGAATGGCGGCGCCTGGCTCTGCCGGGCCTGTAAGCACCTCTCGCAGTGCGGGCAACTGCGAGAGGTGATGAGCTATTGCGTCCCGTATTAAAAAGAGGGTCACCATGACCATGTATGACAAAAAAAACAAAAAAACCCAACCCCCAACTTCCCTAAGAAAATCAACGGAGCCGCCCTCGGGCAGCTTCACCGAGAAAATGGAGGTCCCCCTCCTTGTGCTTGCGCAAGGGACCCTCCATAATTCTTTAACCGGAGAGGAGGCTTACTCCTCTCCTACGCCTACGGGTGTAGGGGACTCCCCCTCACCCCCTTCTCTGGAGGTGCTTTCGGGCACCTGCCTATCTCCAGCGGCAGTCCCTCCTTTGCTTTCTAAGGGGACTGCCAAGAAAGCCAGCAGGCAGCCCATTGCTGACCGCCCCTCGTGAAAGCGGCTTGGTAGGGCAAACCCCCTTAGGGGGGAGAGGGAAGCCAGGCCCCTTCGGTCGCTTCCCTCAAAAGACCTGCTGGCAAGAATTTTAAACCTTGCTGGGGTCAAGGCCTGTGCCTCCCCACACAAGACTGGCGACACTGCCAAGGGGACCTGCGATGTCCTGGGAGGGGATGGCCAACTGTGATAGACATGGTCCTTGAGGAGACCCAGCCTCAGACGGTAGGGCCTTCCATGGGGGAAAATCCGGGCTCGGCGCCAAGCACCGAACCCGAATCCGCCCCTATGCAAGGTCCCCCTCAAACGGCTGAGGGCTCCGAGGCAGTAAAAGGAGGGGAGGGATCTCCTCCGACAGGTGCCCCTACGACTACCAGGACCTTCTCCATTTCGGAGAGGGACCTGGCTGAGGCTGGCCCATCTGGCATGGGGGCTTCTGCCGGTGGAGGTGAGAAGCGGGTTCATTCCACGCCCTCCTCTCCTAAAAAGAAAAAGACTAAAAAGACTAAAAAGACGCAGAAGACTCGGGGCTCCTCTCCACCCGCGGGGGCTGCGGGGACGGATGGGTCTGCTACCACTTTGGTAGGCGACCAAGCCAAGATCGGCACATCTGGCCCCTCTACCCCCTCGTGTGCCGAGCCCCTGACTAAGACTAACACCAAGAATGCACAGGGCGGAGCCTCGATGACATCGGGGCCCCTGATTCAGAGGCCATCTGGCGTTTTCGAGCCCGCTGGCTTCAAACGCTTCCTCGTTATTCGCTCCACTGATGGCACCATGTTGTCCAAGGGCAACATGATCCATCAGAGGAGAGGATTAGCTAGTGCAATTGGTAGAGAGCCGAAGGTAATCCGTTTCTCGGATGGGAGCCTTCTGGCTAATGCGGCGAATCCCGCCGAGGCGGCCAAGATAAGTGCTCTTCGGACACTTCATGGCACCCCGGTGAGTGTGACGCCGCACTCTACCATGAACTTTGTGAAAGGAGTAGTTTATGCGAGGGAACTCGTTGACTACTCCATAGAAGACATCACCCTAGAGCTGGCCGACCATGGGGCGGTTAAGGTCGAACGTGTGATGAGAAAACAGGGAGGGGCCTCGAGACCCACCCCTACACTCTTCGTCACGTTCGACTTTGACAAGCTCCCTGAGTCGGTGCGTGCCGGTTGGTACCGCTACCGCGTGAAGGCATTCGTGCCACTTCCGCGGCGGTGCTATTACTGTCCCCACTTTGGCCATACGAATCGCTCATGTAGACGTGCAAAGTTGGGGTCACCCGAAGTTTGTGTAAATTGCTCCAAAGTCGCACACGATAAGTCCAAATCGTGTGTGGCAAAGTGTGTCAATTGCGGAGAGCCGCACCCCGCTTCTTCGAAGCAATGTGGTGCATATCTCCTTGAGAAAGAAATTCTGGCCGTTCAGGCCCAGGATTGACTCTCATTCCGCGAGGCTAAGGACTTGGTCCTGGCGCGCCTGGCTCTGCCTGGGACGTCATATGCCTCAATAGTTAGAAAAGCACCCTCTGCTCCTGGCCCATCCAGGCCAACGAGCATAGTTGTTTCCACGCCCATTCGGAGCCCTTCTGCGGGCTCTACTACACCCGGGTGCTCCCCTGGTAAAGCTGGCGGCAAAAAGGGTTCCCACCCAGCCCCGGCTAAAACCAGGGCTCCCCCTCTTCGCTCAGCGTGACCGTTTCCCGTAAGGCGAAACGGCCACGCGCCTCCACAGAGTCGTTAAACTCACAGGAGGCAACACCCCAGAAGATGGTCGCTAGGCCATCTTCGGGGGTTCCTAAAGCTGCCCCCCGAAAGGAGGACAGCGACAAAGGAGCTTCGGCTCCTTCGCCCACGCCCCGAGGTGGAGCGAGTGGCTCAGAGACGGTGGTTCCTCGAAAAGAGGGCCCCCGCCTCCGAAGCCGCAACGCCCGCCTAAGGTTTCGAGGCGGAGGGAAGAAAAGACTCGCATGGCGAGCCCAACCTCCCCCAATAAGTCCTCGAAGGCGACAGTGCCTTCAGCGCTTTGTCCGGCTAACAGCCTCCGGGGTTCTGCCCCCGGGAAGCGTATGGCCATTCCCGTGAGGGTCTTCAGTTCGAGGAGGGCCCCCGCGTCTCCTCCGAGCTAGGCCTGGAGGGCATATTCCTTCAATGGAATTGCCGTGGACTCCGGGCCAACTGGGAGGAGCTGCGGAGGATCGTCTCGTCCCGTTCCCCGTTAGCTATCTTTTTGCAGGAGACCATGCTAGGCACGTGCCCCCTGCCTGCCCTCCCGGGGTATAAGGGTCTTGCGACCCCACCACGCGGGATGGCCACGCTGGGGGATGCGCGGTTTACACCTGGCATGATGTCTCCGCTCTTCCTTTCTCTTTAGATACCTCCTTTCAGGCAGTGGCTGTGCAGCTGCACCTGGATAGGAGGTATATTATCATTTCTGCGTATATTCCACCGTCAGCTGACTTCGACGCGGGGGACTTCCGCCGCGTCGTGGCACGGTTGCTGAGGCCCTATCTCTTGCTTGGAGATCTGAACGGCAGGCATCCTCTCTGGGGAGATTACTCCATAAATCCCAGGGGACAAGTCCTTGCCGATCTGATCGAAGAGCTTGAGATGGGTGTCCTAAACGTGGATGAGTTTACGCATCACTGTCCGAGAACCGCTTCATTTTCTTGCCTTGACCGTTCTTTGTGCTCTTCGGATGCACAGCCTGATTTTGATTGGGGGGTGGTCTATGACCTCCAAGGTAGTGATCACTTTCCCATTCAAATATCATTTTCAGGGCAACTGCCGCCTGAGAGACCACCTCGGTGGTGCTTGGCGCGGGCGCGGTGGCCTGCATTTCAGGAAATGACTGAATTCTCTATCTCAGTCAAGGAATTTAGGTCGGTAGATGAGGCCGTTGAGTTCTTCTCCGGCAACCTCATCGCCGTGGGCCTGACTACTATTCCTAGGACGTCTGGCCGTTTTGCACGCCGACCTCTCCCATGGTGGTCGGCCGAGTGTGAGACGGCCCTGAAACAAAAGCGTTATGCCTACATGCGCTATAAGCGCCGCCCAAACGATTTCACTGTCGCTGAATTTGGTCGGGCTAGGGCTAGGTTCCGGTATATTTCGAAGCACGCCCGCCGTTCTTCTTGGCGGGCATACGTGTCTTCACTTAACGGGAAGACCCCTTTAGCTGAGGTGTGGAAGTGAGTCAAAAGGATTCGGGGCAAGTTCTCGCAGGACCCCCCTCCCGTTCTCCAGGAGAATGGAACCGCAATCTCGGACCCCGCGTCCGTGGCGAAATCCTTAGCGACCGCTTTTTCCGCATTCTCTAGCCGTGATGCTGCTCCGCCAGCATTCAATGCACGTCGTGATGTCGCGGAAGGCCGCCGGCTGGACTTTACCTCCAGAGGCGGAGAACCCTTCAACGACAAGTTTACTGTGAGTGAGTTGCGCTCCGCCCTCGCTTCGTGCGCGGACACCGCCCATGGTCCGGACGATGTCCCGTACGCCATGCTTCGACACCTGGGTGAGCGAGGCATGGCCTTTCTGTTAGATTTGTTCAACAGGATCTGGGTGGAAGGTCTTCTCCCAGACTCCTGGCGAATCGCTACTGTGCTCTCCTTTCGCAAACCGGGGAGAGATCACTCTACTCCGACCGGTTTCCGCCCAATCTCTCTAACCTCTTGCGTGTGTAAGTTGATGGAGAAATTGGTAAATGTTAGATTAGCGGAGGCCATCTGTCTTCCGCACAGTGCTGCTTCCGCAAGTTCCACTCCACGTCGGATGCTCTGCTCTGACTGGAAAATGCCGTCTGCGAGGCTTTCCTTCGTAGACAGCACTACGCCACGGTGTTTTTCGATCTGGAGAAGGCCTATGATACCGCATGGCGATAAGGTATCATGGAGACTCTCCACACGATGGGGGCAAGGGGACGGCTCCCAATGTTTATATCAGAATTTTTTGCGAGATCGTCGATTCTGCGTACGGGTGGGGGGAGACCTCTCCGGCCCAAAGGAGCAGGAAGAGGATGTTCCGTAGGAAAGTGTCCTTAGTGTCACACTCTTTGCCCTGAGCATCAACGGCATCACCTCGGTGCTGCCGGAAGATGTTCTCGCTACGCTCTACGTGGACGACCTTTCGATCTCTTTTGGCGCGGCCCAGATGCCAACTCTGGAGCGTCGACTCCAACAGGCATTGAACCGCGTCTCTCGCTATGCCGAAGCGCACAGGTTTCGTTTTTCTTTGGCCAAGACTAAGGTGGTGCACTTCTGCCGCCATCCACGCCTCCCCCCCGACCCAGATTTGTTTCTTAATGGGGTGCGCCTGGATGTGGTTGAGTCGCACCGTTTCCTTGGTCTTGTATTCGACCGACGCCTCACCTGGGAGGCTCATATTCGCAGCCTTAGGGTCTCTTGTACCCGCGCCATGGACATTCTCCGTTCCGTGACGTTCAGCGCTTGGGGCGCTGATAGGGCTACTGCCCTAAATTTTTATCGATCCTTTGTTCGTTCGAAGCTCGACTACGGATGCAAGTTTTATGCATCCGCAGCCGAGCGTTTATTGCGGAAGGTGGATTCGATCCACCACACCGGCCTTCGCCTTGCGACCGGTGCCTTCCGCACTTCCCCCATTGAGAGCCTGTTGGTCGATGCTGGGGAGATGCCACTCGCTCTGCGCCGCGTGCAGTGTATCACTCGCCTGTATGCGCGAACCCGGCGCCTCCCTCAGTCGCCAACAGCTCTCACTGCATCCGCAGCTGATCTCGATGGTGCCTATTCCGCCGAGAGACGCCAGTCATACCCTAAGCCCTTCGGGTTTAGGACCAGGAAACTCCTTCGAGAGGTAGATATAGTTCTCGGACCGGTGGCGCCCCTGGTTCTGCCCAGGACGCAACCCTGGAGGGTACTACATTTGGCTATTTGTCGCCACGCCTCTGCTCCCAAAGCTTGTACTGCGCCGGGAGTATTGCGTTCGACCTTTTTGGAGCACACATCGTGTCACGCTGGAACCGTGCCAGTGTATACGGATGGCTCCAAGTCCCAAGAGGGGGTCGGCTTCCACGCCGTATCCCCTCTGTTTGAAGTCAGCGGGGCTTTACCAGGCGCTGCGTCTGTCTTCGCGGCCGAGCTGGTTGCAATACACCACTCGGTACGGGAGATTACGCGACGTGCCCGGTTCGGAGACTGGATAGTGATCTATAGCGACTCTCAAAGTGCCCTGAGTGCTCTCGGGGCATTGGAATCTCCGGATCCCCTGGTTCGCGATATCCGTGACGCCACGGTTTTGGCGAGCCGGGCAGATGTCGAGATTATCTTCTGCTGGGTTCCTGGACATGTAGGAATTGCGGGGAATGAGCGCGCCGATGAGGGCGCCAAAGAGTCCGCGAGGACTCTTTTACCGGACCAGCGTTTCGCTTTTCCTCACACCGACTACATGGCAGGACTGCTTGGCAAAGAAGATGGGAGACGGTCGAAGGGAACCTAAAGTTGCGTGCCATTGCGCCGCGACTGTTCCCATGGACCTATCCCCCAATGCCGCGGTGGCTTCAGGTTGCTTTCTGTCGTCTCCGAATTGGACACACTCGTGTGACGCATCGCTATTTGATGGAGCGCTCGCCTGAGCCCTATTGCAACGACTGCGTCGTCCCCCAGACTGTTCGGCACATTCTTGTCAAATGTCCCAGTCTGGGTGATCTTCGCGCACGATACCTGTCCCAGTACCGGGATGGGCGGGGTCGCTATCGCCTGTCCCTTGTGCTCGGTTCAGATTCGTGCACATTGACTTATGGACTTGTTGACTTCTTGGGGGAGGCCGGCCTTCTCCCTATTATTTAAGCAAGGTTTGTTTTTTTCTTGTTTTTTTTTGTTTTTTTTTGCATTTGCTTTTTTTGTTTGTTTTTTTCCTTTAGTTGCACGCTCCTGCGCCGGGGGGACCTCTTCCCGACGCACCAGCTTGCTTCCTTTCCCCCTTTTGGGTTTTTTTTTTTCTCTTTAATTTTATTTTAAAGTAGCCTAGAACTAGGCCAGTTTTAATACGGCGACTAATGCCCAAGTAGGCAGCCGCCAGATGAGCTCTTTAAAAAAAAAAAAAAAAAAAAAAATATGTTCATTCAAAATTGCACAACCGCATGATTTTAAAAACATTGAGAGAAATTTATCCGTAAAATATGGTCTAAAGCGTAGTAATAAATGCTGCTTCAATTATGAATTGACAAATGACATCTTGAGAAAAAAATTGGAACGATGAATGCATATGACGCCTCGACCTCAGAAGAAAAAGCTGACGAAGACTATGACGATTTGGAAGAGAGCAGTGATTTAGAAATCTTGGATTCGAAGTAAATTAAAAGTAAATTGCGTTACATTCATTTGTTTAAAATTGATTCGAGGTTTTAATGTATTGCTTTAACTTTCTTATTTTAACGCGTTTTAACACAAGTTTGGTGCTTTTAAGCGCGTTTTGGATCTTGATCTAGCACGTTTACCTTTGAAACATTTGGCAACATTGCTCCCATGGCCAAAATGATCATTTGCCACCCATGGCCAAAATAATAATTTGCCACCCATGGCGAAAATTATCATTCGCCTCCCATTGCCAAAATTATTATTTGCTACCCATGGCCAAAATTATTCATTCGCCTCCCATGGCCAAAATTATTCATTCATCTCCCATGGCCAAAATTATTCATTCGCATCACATGGCCAAAATTATTCATTCGCCTTTCATGGCAAAAAATATTCATACGCCTCCCATGACCCAAATTATTCATTTGCCACCCATGGCCCAAATTATGATTTGCCTCCCATGACCAAAATTATCATTTACCTCCCATGACCAAAATGATCATTTGCCTCCCATGACCAAAATTATCATTTGCCACCCATGGCCAAAATTATTCATTCGCCTCCTATGGCCAAAATTATTCATTCACCTCCCATGGCCAAAATTATTCATTCGCATCCCATAGGCAAAATTATCACTCGCATCACATGGAGAAAATTATCATTCGCATCACATGGCCAAAATTATTCATTTGCCACCCATGGCCAGAATATTCATACGCCTCCCATGGCCCAAATTATTCATTTGCCACCCATGGCCCAAATTATGATTTGCTTCCCATGGCAAAAATTATTCATTCGCATCCGATGGCCAAAATTATCATTCGAATCCCATGGCCGAAATTATTCATTCGCTTTCCATGGCCAAAATTATTCATTGCCTCACATGGCAAAAATTATTCATTTGCCAACCATGGCCAAAATTATGACTTGCCTCCCATGACCAAAATGATCATTTGCCTCCCATGACCAAAATGATCATTTGCCTCCCATGGCCAAAATTATCATTTTTCACCCATGGCCAAAATGATCCTTCGCCTCCCATAGCCAAAATTATCCTTTCGCCACCTATGGCCAAAATTATTCATGCGCCTCCCATGGCCAAAATTGTTCGTTCGCATTCCATGGCCCAAATTATCATTCTCAACCCATGGCCAAAATTATTCATTCGTCACCCCTGCCCGTGACGACCAACAATGACCCCCAGCAAGGAAACGGCATTACTGGCCGCTTTTTAATTGGCCCGGCCGCTATCACTGGGTGGGCTGGGATTCGCCTTCTCAGCCACCCCTTGTGAAAACCCGGACCAAATCCTACACGTGGCGTGGTAAGCAGGTCGGCATGAGTGGTCCGGCTTGGTGACTGGTATCAGAGCGGTTAGGGTCACCACGGTTAACATCGGGTCGTGGGAGTGATTCTTATGCAGGTCCCTCGGGTCGTGATCAGAAGGTCCATGAGCAATAGAATGGAACAATGAAAGGATAGAGAAAGTGACTGAGTAAAAAGGGTGGATGGAAGGACGATGCAAGGTAAAAGAGAAGTGATACAGAAGACGAGGTTTAGGTTAGCGAAAGAAGAGGCAGGCGAAGCTAGGGTCGGACGGGGCATTGCAGCCCGTCAGCACGGCGGTCAGAAAGACGTATCGCCGTGCCCCGTACGGGAACTGCACCAAGGTAGGGGTGAGGCCGTGCTTAGAGGCGGAGTTTCTCCCTGAGCTATCTTTTTCCTTCTACTGTGTAATGATAGACTATTTTGAAAAACAAAGATGTTTGGAAGAACGAAAATATGGTCCAACAATGCCCCGGGAAGTATAGGAAAAGTTCCCAGAGGATCAGAAACTTGTAGGATATAATCAATCACCCACCTACTTGGTCTCTGTTGTGTTCTAGAATGAACCTGAGCAACTCGATTTGTCATTGTACTTTGTCCCATAAAGAATGAAGTTACCTTTTATGAAGCGGTGATGAGAGTCGGCAACCGAGTGCACTCCCCACCTATTACGTTCCCCAGTTATCGGGCTTTCAGCTTCGCAGCAGATATACCTTGTGGTATATCTTGCCATTACAATCGGTTCAACTACTATGCAGAAAATGCACCCAGCCACCAGAACCTCTAAAGAGCAAGAGGAAAAGTTGGGAGATATAGAGTATAGGGTAGGCAATTTGGGAGGATAGGGAAAGACATCTCAACTAAAAAGTGGGATGGGTAGTCACATAGCCATTACGTTACCCGGGGAATAATGAGGTCGCTAGGGCCTGCCTGTCCTCCAGGTTTCACGTCTAGCAGCAAGCCCTTGGGTAGACTGGAGCCATCAGAACGCACTAGCTTCCCCAGGAGGAGGAGGAGGAGGAGAAGGTGCCAGTGAAAGTAGTAGATAAGAGGACAGTTTTAGAAAAGAGGGCACATTTGGGCATACGCCAGATTCCCCAGGCATGGCCAAGAGTTGGAATTCCACTCGGTAAACCAGGCAGTAACCTCTTGCGGGGCAGAAGTGGTGAGGAAGGGGGCAGGATCGGATGGGATGGTGGGCGATGCTTTCAGGACGCTGGAGGTTGCAGCGGGGTAGTCGGTGTCCTCAAAAGAGGGCACTGTGGAACTCTTCTTGTTTGGAGATCGACGGTTTCTTAAGATTTAGTGAATATCTGGGAGGGAAGGGGGGCGCTTTGGAATAGGGTGTTTTGCGGCATGTTTTTAAGTGTTATGCTGATAAGATAGGTGGGTGTTTTATAGGGTTCTGTTTCTGTAGGATTTGAGAGGGGGGTCGCGAGGTTAAGGTTGGAGTGTATATGGTGTTTATAGAAAGGAGGGGGGTACATCACAGTTTTTTGTAGAATTTTGTGTCTATCAAGTTTAGGTAATTTTAGATTGATAGGGTATTTGTTTCAGCCTAGAGGAGATGTATTGGGTGTTTTTGTGCGGTCAGTTGTGATGCCGAGGCCACTATTTCGGATAGGTTGTATCTTGTGTAGATGTGTGTTAGATATGGTTGGTGCCCAGGCTGGAGATATGGATAGTCCCAGTATCATGCCGATGAACTGTACAGACAGTATCATGTTTAAGTGTTTCTTTGTGTTTTCCAAAAGTTCTGAGGTCGTCGAGTTTGGACATGGTCTTCGAGATGATGTTTTGCATGTGTTGAGCGAATCTCGTACGAGTATGTGGGTTTAGGATCATACTCAGAAGTGCTGCAGGATTGCGGTTGAGTAGGAGAAGCTGACCGTGGAACAGGATACGCGTATGAGTGATAGTTTGAGTGTTCCGACTGACGAATAAAGGGGGCGAGTTTTGATTTGAGAGGGGGGGGGGCATTCTGTTTAGCATGAATCAGTTTTGGAGTTGTAGGTACCTGCTTTTAGTTGGTTTCTGGAAACTGTGCACATAGAGGTGTATTGGAATGTAATGGAAAAGTCATTTGTATAAATTGACAATGAAGCCCCGCAAATGAGTGTCATATAAATTCTATGAAAGCTTGTAATGGGCAAGCACATAATTATGCGCATGCAAGTAATCCAAAATATATAACATTTTGTTATAAAAATATATATAAAATTTTGTAAGAGAGATGGCAATATGCATAGTCTGATCATGTAAACAATAATATGTACTACTCTTATAAAGGGGTACAGGCTGAACGAATTTTCACCTGCATACCCGCTCACGCACGTACACACTCACACGTATATACACTTACAAACTTCTTGCGATCACCAAGGTTATGGGAAACGCCACAGCTGTACCAACAAACATTAAAAAAACAGGTGCAGTCATTGACACCGAGCCGAAGACAGGAAAGATGCCGACTTTATTTACTGAAAGGGGGCTGTGAAACATAAAAATTGTATGCTCGAAATTTAAGATAAAGATTCTCTCTATCCCCGTGTGCACACAAATAAACATCCTGTAGAGTAAGCTCCACCCAAACCGTGTCATTGGTCAACAGTGGGCCACGCCCAGGGGTTTTTTGATACATTATATACCACTCTGGGTAGACCATTGAGGCAGTAGAGTCAAGTGAGTCGAGTCAAAAAGAGAGAAAAGATAGTCAGTCAGGCAGACGGTCCGGTAGTCAGAATAGGCTTATACATTAGTACGCCTGCCAATACACAATACAAGTTCAATAAAATTCTTTTTGCCTAAACCTACCGAGTCCTCCGCCCAAGAAAGTCTTTTGAAGCCGCCTTGTGAGAGTACTTTTCTTAAGAATAATCCAGCCGGTCCTCTTACCTAAACTACTTCACTAAAGCCAAGCAAGAGGATCATCTCCCCCCTAGGTTGCCAAGGTAAGCGACCGGTATCCGAATAACCCAAAAGCGCTACGTCAAAGTTAATCAACTATTGGGGAAGGTTAGTAGTTGGATGGGAACAGTCGCGTCGACCTTCATCGGTAACACCTGTAATCGACCACTTATAGGCCAAATGCCGGCATATAACCAGCAACCACAACGTGCCACCACTTACTAACCCATAGACTCGGTACCATAGCTAGGAACCAAGTCGACATGTCATAACTTGCCATAGACTCACCTGGGGGCTAGGTGACCCATATTCACAGCCTTAGTCGACTCTTGACTCGCGCCATTCTCATCGAGTGTCAGAGTGTGGGGGGATTTTAGCGCACCTTTCCTGACCTAGTATCGGGACGAGCCTTGTCGTTACCACTTGCCCCTTGTATGAGGGACAGCTTCGTGTACTCTTGAAAAATGAGTTTTGTTTTTTGTCGTTTTTTTTTGGTATGCCTCGTCTGGTTGTAGTTTTGTTTTTGTTTTAAATTTTCTATGTAGCCTAAATAATAGGCCGAGTTTGTTTTCGGCGACTATGACCCTCGAGGAAGTGGCCAGATGAGCGCCTTAAAAAAAACCCTACCCCGGTGCACCAGTGTTTTTGGTTTATTTTTTCGATTTTGTTATTTTGTAGCTTAGGTTTTTTTTTGTCATGTATTTTTTTAATATAGCCTGTTTTTTTTCTGCGACCGTGCCCTCGTTGAGGGGCGCCGGAATAAGGCTTTGGAGTAAAAAATCAAAACAAACGAAGACGGACGAGAATATTTTAAATCCGAATAATTATCACCCATTTCCTTGACCGGCTAGCACAGTACGTTGATGGAAAAATAGTGGACTTTCGACATAATTAGCATTCGAAATTTACTAGTCAGCTGCTCCCCTTTTACTGTGGGCTCATTAAGTGAGACTTCTATGGATCTCCTTATTATCCGCTTCGCTAACTTTGCACACAAGGCCTTTGTCAGTGAAAGCAGGTTCCGGAGTTTATTTTGACACGAGAAGGCGTATAATGTCATCTGGTGGCATGATATCTTGCAGCAATTGTACGACTGGGGTTATGAGGGGTATTTTACTTAATTTTATTCAGTCTTCTTTTATCTTCGCATATTTTTAACGTTCGCATCGGTGATACTTCTGTTAGAAGTTATCGTCTTGAGCATTACTAGTTTCGCGATTCTCTTCATAGTTTGTTTCTTCTCTCCCAGTGAAAGTTTGACACATTTTAAGAAGATCGACCCCGTAAGGGGCACGGCGATTTGACATCCTGGCCGCCGTGCTGACGGGACTCAGCACCCCGTCCGACCCCAGCTTAGCCTCTTCTTCTTCTTCCTTCAAAATACTTGTTTCCTTGCTTTTCATACAACCTCTCCCACAACTTTCTCTGGTCAGCCTCTAATTTCACAGAGTAGATGCTGACCTTCCTCTCAGCCAACCGTCCCGCATCGGGGCTGAGGGGGTGGGGAACAATGTTCCCTAACCCCTGAGCTCCGGTCTGGGGTGGCTGGTTTTTAACAACCTGCTTCATCCCCACCCATACCTTCCTCACATCCCTTTTCCTCTCCTCTTCACAATCTATATTTTTTTACGCCGTGTCTAAGGTGGAGCCGCCATGCCGATGGACTGCCAGGCCACCAGGCGGGAGGGGTGGTCCGAAATGGCGGCGCCTGGCTCTGCCAGGCCTGTAAGCACCTCTTGCAGTGCGGGCAACTGCAAGAGGTGATGAGCTATTGCGTCCCGTGGCACAAATAGGGTCACCATGCCCATGGCTAAACTCATAAAAACTCAAACCCCTTTAACTTCCCCTTGCTCATCGACGGAGCCGCCCTCGGGCGGCTCCAGCCAAAAAATGGAGGTCCCCATCCCTGTGCTTGCACAGATGACCCTCCATATTTCTCTATCCGAAGAGAAGACTTACTTCTCTCCTTCGCCTACGGGTGCAGGGGACTCCCCCTCACCCTCTTCTCTGGAGGTGCTTTCGGTCACCTCCCCCTTTCCAGCGGCAGTCCCTCTTTTCTTTCCAAGGGGACTGCCAAGAAAGCCAGCAGGCAGCCCATTGCCGACCGCCCCTCGTGTAAGCCGCTCGGTAGGGCAAACCCCTTTAGGGGGGAGAGGGAAGCCAGGCCCCTTCGGTCACTTCCCTCAAAAGACCTGCTGGCAAGAATTTTAAACCTTGCCGGGGTCAAGGCCTGTGCCTCCCCACACAAGACTGGCGACACTGCCAAGGAAACCTGCGATGTCCTGGGAGGGGATGGCCAACTGGAGGCCCCTCCTGTGATAGGCATGGTCCTTGAGGAAACCCAGCCTCAGACGGTAGGGTCTTCCATGGGGGGAAATCTGAACTCAGCGCCAAATACCGAACCCGAATACGCCCCTATGCAAGGTCCTCCTCAAACGGCTGGGCATTCTGAGGCAGTAGAAGGAGGGGAGGGATCTCCTCCGGATGGTGTCCCTGCGACCACCAGGACCTTCTCCATTTCGGAGAAGGACCTGGCTGAGGCCGGTCCATCTGTCCTAGGGGGCTTCTACCGGCGGAGGTGAGAAGCGAGTTCATTCCCCCGCCTCCTCTCCTAAAAAGAAAAAGAAGACAAGAAAGACTAAGAAGACTCATGGCTCCTCTCCTTCCGCGGGGGCTACGGAGACGGATGGTCTGCTGCCACTTTGGCAAGCGACCAAGCCAAGATCGGCACATCTGGCCCCTCTGCCGCACCGGGTACGGAGCTCCTGACCATGACAAAGACCAAAAGTGCACAGGGCGAAGCCTCAATGACATCGGGGCCCCTCATTCAGAGGTTAACTGGCGTTTTCGAGCCCGCTGGCTTCAAACGCTTCCTCGTTATTCGCTCCACTGATGGCACCATGTTGTCCAAGGGCAACATGATCCATCAGAGGAGAGGATTAGCTAGTGCAATTGGTAGAGAGCCGAAGGTAACCCGTTTCTCGGACGAGAGCCTTCATGGCACCCCGGTGAGTGTGACGCCGCACTCTACCATGAACTTTGTGAAAGGAGTAGTTTATGCGAGGGAACTCGTTGACTACTCCATTGAGGACATCACCCTAGAGCTGGCCGACCATGGGGCGGTCAAGGTCAAACGTGTGATGAGAAAACAGGGAGGGGCCTCGAGACCCACCCCTACACTCTTCGTCACGTTCGACTGTGACAAGCTCCCTGAGTCGGTTGGTACCGCTACCGCGTGAAGGCATTCGTGCCACTGCCGCGGCGGTGCTATTACTGTCACAGCTTCGGCCATACGAATCGCTCATGTAGACGTGCAAAGTCGGGGTCACCCGAAGTCTGTGTAAATTGCTCCAAGGTCGAACACGATAAGTCCAAATCGTGTGTGGCCAAGTGTGTCAATTGCGGAGAGCCGCACCCTGCTTCTTCGAAGCAATGTGGTGCATATCTCCTTGAGAAAGAAATCCTGGCCGTTCAGGCGCAGGATCGACTCTCATTCCGCGAGGCAAAGGACTTGGTCCTGGCGCGCCCGGCTCGGCCTGGGACGTCATATGCCTCAATAGCTAGAAAGGCACCCTCTGCTCCTGGCCCCTTTAGGCCAACGAGCACGGTTGTTTCCGCGCCCATTCGGAGCCCTTCTGCGGGCTCTACCCAACCCGGGCGCTCCCCTGGTAAAGCTGGCGGCAAAAAGGGTTCATACGCTGCCCCGGCTAAAACCAGGGCTTCCCCCTCTTCCCCCAGCGTGACCGTTTCCCGTAAAGCAAAACGGCCACGCGCCTCCACAGAGTCGTTAGACTCACAGGAGGCAACACCCTTGAAGATGGTCACTAGGCCATCTTCCAGGGTTCCTAACGCTGTCCCCCGAAAGGAGGGCAACAACAAAGGAGCTTCGGCTCCTTCGCCCACGCCCCGAGGTGGAGCGAGTGGCTCGGAGACGGTGTTTCCTCGAAAAGAGGGCCCTCCACCTCCGAAGCCGCAACGCCCGCGTAAGGTTTCGAGGCGGAGGGAGGAAAAGACTAGCATGGCGAGCCCAACCTCCCCCAATAAGTCCTCGAAGGCGACAGCGCCTTCAGCGCTTTGTCTGGTCAACAGACTCCGGGGTTCTGCCCCCGGGAAGCGTATGGCCATTCCCGTGAGGGTCTTCAGTTCGAGGAGGGCCCCCGCGTCTCCTCCGAGCTAGGCCTGGAGGGCATATTCCTTCAATGGAATTGCCGTGGACTCCGGAACAACTGGGAGGAGCTGCGGAGGCTCGTCTCATCCCGTTCCCCGTTAGCTATCGTTTTGCAGGAGACCATGCTAGGCGCGTGCCCCCTGCCCGCCCTCCTGGGTATAAGGGTCTTGCGACCCCACCACCGCGGGATGGCCGGCTGGGGGATGCGCGGTTTACACCCGGCATGATGTCTCCGTTCTTCCTTTCTCTTTAGATACCTCCTTTCAGGCAGTGGCTGTGCAGCTGCACCTGGATAGGAGGTATACTATCATTTCTGCGTACATTCCACCGTCAGCTGACTTCGACGCGGGGGACTTCCGCCGCGTCGTAGCACGGTTGCCAAAGCCCAATCTCTTGCTTGGAGATCTGAACGGCAGGCATCCTCTCTGGGGAGATTACTCTATAAATCCCAGGGGACAAGTCCTTGCCGATCTGATCGAAGAGCTTGAGATGGGTGTCCTAAACGTGGATGAGTTTACGCATCACTGTCCGAGAACCGCTTCATTTTCTTGACCTCGACCTATCTTTGTGCTCTTCGGATGCACAGCCTGATTTTGATTGGGAGGTGGTCGATGACCTCCATGGTAGTGATCACTTTCCCATTCAAATATCATTTTCAGGGCAACTGCCGCCTGAGACACTACCTCGGTGGTGCTTGGCGCGGGCGCGGTGGCCTGCATTTCAGGAAATGACTGAATTCTCTATCTCAGTCGAGGAGTTTAGGTCGGTAGATGAGGCCGTTGAGTTCTTCTCCGGCAACCTCATGGCCGTGGGCCTGACTACTATTCCTAGGACGTCTGGCCGTTTTGCAACTTGACCACTCCCATGGTGGTCGGCCGAGTGTGAGACGGCCCTCAAACAGAAGCGTTATGCCTACATGCGCTATAAGCGCCGCCCGAACGATTTCACTGTCGCTGAATTTGGTCGGGCTAGGGCTAGGTTCCGGTATATTTCGAAGCACGCCCGCCGCTCTTCTTGGTGGGCATACATGTCTTCACTTAACGGCAAGACCCCTTTAGCTGAGGTATGGAAGCGAATCAAAAGGATTCTGGGCAAGTTCTCGCAGGACCCCCCTCCCGTTCTCCAGGAGAATGGGACCGCAATCTCGGACCCCGCGTCCGTGGCGGAATTCTTAGCGACCGCTTTTTCCGCATTCTCTAGCCGTGATGCTGCTCCACCAGCATTCAATGCACGTCGTGATGTCGCGGAAGGCCGCCGGCTAGACTTTACCTCCAGAGGCGGAGAACCCTTTAACGACAAGTTTACTGTGAGTGAGTTGCATTCCGCTCTCGCTTCGTGCGCGGACACCGCCCATGGTCCGGACGATGTCCCATACGCCATGCTTAGACACCTGGGTGAGCGAGGCATGGCCTTTCTGTTAGATTTGTTCAACAGGATCTGGGTGGAAGGTCTTCTCCCAGACACATGGCGAATCACTACTGTGCTCGCCTTTCGCAAACCGGGGAGAGATCACTCTACTCCGACCGGTTTCCGCCCAATCTCTCTAACCTCTTGCGTGTGCAAGTTGATGGAGAAATTGGTAAATGTTAGATTAGCCTATTTCCTGGACAGCGGAGGCCATCTGTCTTCTGCACAGTGCGGCTTCCGTAAGTTCCACTCCACGTCGGATGCTCTGCTCCGACTGGAAAATGCCGTCTGCGAGGCTTTCCTTCGTAGACAGCACTACGCCACGGTGTTTTTTGATCTGGAGAAGGCCTATGATACCGCATGGCGATACGGTATCATGGAGACTCTCCACACGATGGGGGCGAGGGGACGCCTGCCAATGTTTATATCTGAATTTTTGCGAGATCGTCGATTCCGCGTATGGGTGGGGGACCCCCCCCCTCCCCCGGCCCAACGGAGCAGGAAGAGGGTGTCTCGCAGGGAAGTGTCCTCAGTGTCACACTCTTTGCCCTGAGCATCAACGGCATCACCTCGGTGCTGCCGGAAGATGTTCTCGCTACGCTCTACGTGGACGACCTTTCGATCTCTTTTGGCGCGGCCCAGATGCCAACTCTGGAGCGTCGACTCCAACAGGCATTGAACCGCGTCTCTCGCTATGTCGAAGCGCACAGGTTTCGGTTTTCTTTGGCCAAGACTAAGGTGATGCACTTCTGCCGCCATCCACGGCTTTACCCCGACCCAGATTTGTTTCTTAATGGGGTGCGCCTGGATGTGGTTGAGCCGCACCGTTTCCTTGGTCTTGTATTCGACCGACGCCTCACCTGGGAGGCTCATATTCGCAGCCTTAGGGTCTCTTGTACCCGCGCCATGGACATTCTCCGTTCCGCGGCGTTCAACGCTTGGGGCGCTGATATGGCTACTGCCTTACTTTTTTATCGATCCTTTGTTCGCTCGAAGCTCGACTACGGATGCAAGTTTTATGCATCCGCAGCCGAGCGTTTATTGCGGAAGGTGGATTCGACCCACCACACCGGCCGTCGCCTTCCGCACTTTCCCCATTGAGAGCCGGTTGGTCGATGCTGGGAAGATGCCACTCGCTCTGCGCCGCGTGCAGTGCATCACTCGCCTGTACGCGCGAGCCCGGCGCCTACCTCAGTCGCCAACAGCTCTCACTGCATCCGCAGCTGATCTCGATGGTGCCTATGCCGCCGAGAGACGCCAGTCATACCCTAAGCCCTTTGGTTCTAGGGCCAGGAAACTCCTTCGAGAGCTAAATATAGCTCTCGGGCCGGTGGCGCCCCTGCTTCTGCCCAGGACGCCACCCTGGAGGATACCACATTTGGTTATTTGTCGCCACGCCTCTGCTCCCAAAGCTTGTACTGCGCCGGGAGTATTGCGTTCGACCTTTTTGGAGCACACATCGTGTCACGCTGGAACCGTGCCAGTGTATACGGATGGCTCCAAGTCCCAAGAGGGGGTCAGCTTCCACGCCGTATCCCCTCTGTTTGAAGTCAGCGGGGCTCTACCAGGCGCTGCGTCTGTATTCACGGCCGAGCTGGTGGCAATACACCATTCGGTACGGGAGATTACGCGACGTGCCCGGTTCGGAGACCGGATTGTGATCTATAGCGACTCACAAATCGCCCTGAGTGCTCTCGGGGCATTGGAATCTCCGCATCCCCTGGTTCGCGATATCCGTGACGCCACGGTTTTGGCGAGCCGGGCAGATGTCGAGATTATCTTCTGCTGGGTTCCTGGACATGTGGCAATTGCGGGGAATGAGTGCGCCAAAGAGTCCACGAGGACTCTTTTACCGGACCAGCGTTTCGCTCTTCCTCACACCGACTACATGGCAGGAATACGGCAGCTCTTCGGACTGCTTGGCAAAGAAGATGGGAGACGGTCGAAGGGAACCTAAAGTTGCGTGCCATTGCGCTGCGACTGTTCCCATGGAGCTATCCCCCAATGCCGCGGCGGCTTCAGGTTGCTTTCTGTCGTCTCCGAATCGGGCACACTCGTGTGACGCATCGCTATTTGATGGAGCGCTCGCCTGCGCCCTATTGCAACGACTGCGTCTTTCCCCAGACTGTTCCGCACATTCTTGTCGAATGTCCCAGTCTGGGTGATCTTAGCGCGACACCTGTCCCGGTACCGGGAGGGGGGGGGGAGGGGGGGGGGCGGTCGCTACCGCCTGTCCCTTGTAGTCGGGACGAGTGCGTGCACTTTGATTGGTGGACTTGTTGACTTTTGGGGGGAGGCCGGCCTTCTCCCTTTCATTTAACCAGGTTTAATTGTTGTTTTTGTTATTTCTTTTTATTGTTGTTTCCTGTTCAATTTTTTAAAGTAGCCTAGAACTAGGCTGTTTGTTTACGGCGACTTATGCCTAAGTCGGCAGTCGCCAGATAGCCCCTTAAATAAAAAAAAAAAAAAAATTAAGAAGCGATCATTTAATTTGTCGTCCCCGCGGCTTCCATAAGGCAGCCGATCGCTTAGAATTAGCATTTGACGTGGTATCTAAGAGAGCTTATTTGATCGGATAACTTTTCTTTTCGCTAAACTAAAGCTATGTACTTGCGCTAATTGAGATGTGCTCAACGCTCTCTCTCTCTCTTCATTTCAATAATTCTAATATTATTTGTTGCAGATTTCAAATTCTTTAGTGTAACCATTGGTTCCAAATTGAGATGGTTACCCCGTCTGCGCAACCTTAAGGTCCAGTACTTGAAAGCTTTATCTGATACGTTATAGGAAAGTGACAGACACAATTTATGCATTACCTATGTCGCTCTTATTCAAGCTCTTCTTCGGTATGTGGTATCTCCAAAGGGAGACCCTTGACTTATTGTACTGCGTTCTTTATTTTTGTTTAGCATGCTTTCTTCCGCGTTTCAAGTCTGATCGGTGTGGGTACAGCATCTCTGCTATTATTAACCTTAGCTAATGTAGCGTTTATTTTTACCGCAAAGCTTTCAGCTATTTTTATAGCTTTTCGCCTCATTTTTACTTTGCCTTTTACCGATTCTAAGTGTTTTAGAGTTAATTATTTTCGATCTGTCCACCTTTTCGTGTATGGTTCGCAATGCAACGAGGTTACCTTTTGTTAGGCTCCAGTCATGTTCGGGGTCCGTGGAAATGAACGTTCAGACAGGAAGGGCCGTGCAGCTCCCATATTTATCCTCAGCGCCTCTTCAGCATTGCCACCCTCAAGGGGGTGCTCTGTGCAGACACCTCCCAGCACTAGTGTTTCCAGCAATCTCGAACTACAATGAGATGTCCTCAACCATTATACGTAGAGGGGTATATTAACGCCTAGAAGCGGCATTCCTTTATAAAATTAAAGTTAAGAACAACTAAGAGGGAATTTAAAAATGACGATTATCCAAAATAAATAATTTATTGATGAACTAACGTGAAAAGATTAAAGTATTCTTGGCATAGAGAAGATAATTAGATTTCACACATTGAAATAATAGCCGGAATCTGAACTTAAGAATACAACTAAAGGGATATTTTAAGTAAGGATACCAAATTAATGTGAATTACGAAATGACAATTAACAAAATGAATGAACGTATATTGCGATAGCAATATACTAACCTTCCCCAATGTTGCTTAACTTTGACGTACCGCTATTAGGGTATTCGGATAGCGGGCGCTGACTCCAATTGTAGGAGAGATGATCCTCTTGCTTGGTTTTAGTAAAATAGGCTGGGTAAGAGGACCGGTTGGATTTTTCTTTCGCTTTTCTTCAAACAGATTGCATGGTAGGAATACGGGCAGCACTCCAGTCTACTCTTGGTATAGTCTATCTACCCTTCTTGAAAGTATTGACGTGAAAAGTGCTCTTAACCCGTTCAGTCGAACTTCCCCGCTCGTCCGATACTTTTGCAAACGAAATAAGCCCTGACTTTGATTACTCTTGTTTTCAGCAATTGAAATGTACTTCTAACAATCCCTTATTTAAGGTTAACGTTTTTTATTTAAATGCTTTTTAATCCAGCTCTTTTACGCCATGTCGTATATTGGTTAGTGGCGATGGAGATATGATGGTTGAGTTCACTTATCGAACCCAACATTAAGCTGTCCGGAGTGTCAACGGCTGCGGACGTTCCAGTCTCTGTTACACCCCATATCAAGTTCAAATTTGTCAAAGGTGCAATAAGATCAAATCAGTTAAAGGATTACGACCTATCTCGACTCTAAAGAGGGGGACAATTTGTCAATCCTGTGTATCTCCGGGTCTCGGTTACAGTTATTTTTTAAGTACCGAGGTGCTTTTCTAACTACCATTAGTTCGGGTATGTGGGTCGTAAGTGTCAACATGGACGCACGTGTTGTACCTCGGATTATCGTGATCTCAAGTTTAACAGACTTTCACATTTTGCTACTTGTAGCAGCCCCGCAATAGCCGCAGCCAATCATGTTAAATTTAAATATTCCAAAAGGGTCCTTTGGATACGCGATTCATTACGCTTGTACATCAGAGGCGCGCGCCGCTGCCGGCTGAGAATAGCTCTCTCTCCATCTGAGAAACTATATTCCGATGTTCTCGCGGGGATGTAAGGAATCGCTCTTTAAATCGGATAAGGGTAGTTTCTTCCCAGCACCTACTTCAATGTTAATACCTGAGGTTTTACTCTTCTTCCTCCGCTTTGGTGTTCTTACACGATGAGAGTGCCTTCTGGAGTTTTTTCATAGAAAAGGTTCGTTGTAGCACAGTTTACTGGACGTCTCAAAAATTAATGGTTGCGAATCTGCTGGTGCTTTACGTCAGTTGAATTTTGGGATAAGGGATCGGTGGGAGGTTGAGCTGAGTGAGTTAGCAATTAGCTGCGAGACGTCATGGGGAACACTGACAAGGTTGTCATTATGGCACAGAGTGAGGAGGTGGGGGTGGCGCGAGGAGCCACGGATTTTATGTACTTGTTGCTAGACCTTGGGCAAAGGGGTGCGGGATAAAATGAACGACGTTTTGCCTGGCGGAAGGTCCAGCGGGTGAGGGCACATTGTCTTTTATAATTAATGAAAGACATGCGGGGATTCTCTCGAAAGGTGCGTTGGAGCCTGTTTCGTTCGCGGTTTGCAGTGCCCTTTTGTTCCACCAGGCGAGAGCGAAGGTTTGAGTGGAGCGGTGCGGAGTAGAACATGTTTTCGGGCAGTTGCCGAAAAAGGTTTCAAACTCTTCTAGGCGAGAAATACCGTCTGCTGTTATATCGGGCACAGTTATGGAAGAGGACGAAGTTACAAAGGCTTTCCAGTCAGCTTTCTGGTAGGCTCAATACGGTCTAAGGTAGATGGGGGAAAGAGGAAGGAGGTCTAAGAGTAGAGGGTATGATCACTTCCACACGTCATCAAATACTCTAAAGAAGTGATCGGAAGGGAAGTCAGTTGAGCCCAGATAGATAGATCTATATATGGGTAAAGGAGTCTGTCTGGGGATGATAATGAGTAGGAACTCCGTCGTTGAGGATTTGCAGGTCTTGTTGTAAGGCACGTGAGTCAAAGGGTTTGCTGGCGGTCGGAGAAGAATCTGGACAGGAGGATATCGGGTTATGGGATGCTATATTGGTAACTGTACAACCCGGCTATACGAGGTATATGATTTTATGTCGTAAAACCACGTTTCTTCTGAGGAGCTCATTGCTCCAGGCGAAGGTGGGGTGTCGTCCTCGAGTCGGGTACGTTTATCGTTGCAAGGACTCAAAGAGAAGGAATCGGAGAAAGAAGGTAGCGAGCGCTTACGAGCTCCACCTGCCCCTCCCCCCCCCCCCTCACGATCAGCAAGTGGCGGACTGAGGGATTCATTATCAGGTGATATTTGTTTTTTTTTTTGTGATATTTGGCTATGATAACTTGCGGTCAGGGGGATCGAGTAGCAGCTTCCACACACACACACCGGCCTTTTAGTAGAAGCAGGTACTTGGGTAGGTAAAGGATCTATAAGTTCATCATCGTGTAGGGTCGTCGAGGATTTAGGTGTAGGTGGTTCGTGGGTTGGTTAATGATTTGTTACATACATACATATAAGGGAGAGGGAGGTAATCTCGTCCAGTCTCTGCTTCTTCGATGGTTGTTCCTGCGATTAAGGGGGGAGATTCTTATTTTGAAGATGGATGAACAAGTACTTCGGGCGAGAGTGGCCCTCCTCGACGAGGAGATGGGTTGCGTTTTAGCAAAATCGTTAGGGGCTACTGGCTCTTCTATGGGGTTATCTTGCTCGGAAGGCGTAGATGGGCGTGTTCCGAAGGTTTCTTCATGCGTTGTTTAAAGGGAGGGGCGCGTGTTGGAGATAGAGAGACTGGTGTCGGGTGGTCGGTTCTGAGCGCCGATGAACTAGACGTGGGTATAGAGTCCCGTGAATGCTCGGAGCACCTCGCGTCACAGCGAAAAAGGTGGGTGTTGACAGAGTGATGCCTTCTTCACCCCTGTGAAGAAGGCATCACTGGGAGATACTGCATCATAGGGAGCGGACGCAGATCTCCTGGTGGTAGAGGGAATTTCTTGCGGCGGGCATGGTGTGAGCCACAAAGGTTAAGGCAGTACGTATTTTTTGTGCAATCTGGGGCATCGTGTCCCAATTGCTCACATCGAAAGAACGGATTCCCAGTATTCTTACAATATTTAGCGGACTGGGCGAATCTGCTGCAGTAGGGTGGGAGTTGTTCTTGGACTCTTATCTTATACGTGTTCCTGCAAATTTATGAACATTGGTAAGGTTTGTTGTTTTAGTGTTATTTTAGCGACCTTAAGATGAGTGGAAGAACGAAAAGATGGCTTTTAAAGAATACCGACTGACTCAACATTATGTTGTTCGTCGGTGAAGACGTCTTTGAAGACAGAAGCGATAAACTCAGTCTGTGGCAATGGGTCCCGGGAAAAGTTATCTGCTAGGACCGTGCAGGTCCTGACATCAAATTAATTCCTGTCAATGGCCGAGACTGTAGACCAAGCAGGCGTTGGAAGCATGACTCAGTAGTGGCTAGGACTATTAACTCAGAGCGCAAGTCAGCAATGAAAAGTCAGGGGCGGATTTAGGGAATATTTCTTTTAGGGCGTGTTCTTCTGGAACAAGTAGAGATAAAGCGAGACCAAGAAGAGGGACCTAGGAAGGTTTGTTGTACGGTTTCGGTGAAGGTTTGGGTGCTTTGAGCACGAGAAGGTTGGGTACTATTGCGAGGGGACGACCTCGAAGTGGTTACTGCGACAATTTCCGTTTGAGGGCGGGGTAGAAGCTGGCGCGTAGGCCTCTAACTCGCCTGGTCTCCTGCCCCAAAAGATAGCTAAGGGAAGCTGATTGCTGAGGATGAGAGGACGGCACTTGAGAAGTCCAGGTTGTGGAGGGTAGGGATGAATTCCATGAGGCTGCGAGGGAATTTGGATAAGGTTTAAGGTAAGTTACCAGTGGGTTGCTGCCCAATCCAAGTGGATTCTATATGACCGCTAGGGTGAAACGAGAGATATCATCTATAAAAGGTGGAGGAGACCACTTTGTGACAAAAATTTAAAAATCGACGGGATAAAAGATTCTTCCGCCAATATGAATCGAAGACGGGTGTGTTGAGGAATAGTTAAAAGGGTCGGGAAACAGGACAACCGGAGAATGGTAAAATGGCTACAATCCAATAAAAGGTGGGCAACGGATTGGTCCCCACCGCAAAAACGACAGCAAGGGCTGATATGAGCATCACCCGAAACAAGATGGCCGTGAGTAAGTCTCGTGTGGCCGATGCGAACTCGGCAAAGAGCCACCTCCAACGACCGCATTCTATGACGGCTCGAGGGCCAAGAGTGAATAGAATTTTTAATTTTGTATAGTTTGGATGATGAACAGTCATCCCATTCATTCTGCCACAGTTGAAAAATATACTTTCTTATTGAAGGAAAGTAGTTCCTAAAAGGCACAGCCGAGTTCTCAGGGGACACAGAATGTGCTGAGCGGGCCAGCCGATCAGCCTTCTCGTTGCCCAGGACCCCCACATGCCCAGTGACCCAGCAAAAAATAATTCTATATCGGGATACATTTTGGATCAGCCACTTGCAAATTTGTGTGACCAGGAAATGGGACGCATTAAAAGATCTAATTGACTGTAAGACACTCCTTGAGTCGGAAAAAATGACAAAATCACTAAAAGGTAAAATTTGGATGAGTCTAAAGGCTAAAAGGATTGCTGAAAGTTCAGCGGTAAAAATGGATGCTGCTGGCGGCAAAGATAGAGTTAGGAATTCTCCTCCTGGGTAGATGGCTGCGGCACCCACGCCACCGTCCGACTTAGAGCCATCCGTGTATAGTGGGCAGAATTGTTTGTGGGAGATCGAATGCTCTAAGAACAGGCTTTTAATGATGCGAGGGTCCATGGAGGACTTCTCGAGGCTCCACATGTTGGTACATACTGTGGGGAGAGGAGCACGCCAACTAGGGGTCAGTAAGGTGGAAGGGTAAGGACCCTTGGAGCACCCAGGTTAGAGAGATGATCTCCTATGCGAAGGTTCAAAGGTCGGGGTAAAGATGGCAACTTATCATATGCCGCCGTTGATTCGGCAGCATACAGGCATCTGTAGACCTCTGATACAGGGTCTTGCTGTACTCGGCAGAGGTATCGCGTGCAGATTTGAAATCTATGGTAGGGCAAAGGGAGTACCCCACTCTCGCAGTAAAGGCTGTTGACAGGAGAAGTACGGAAGGCTCCACTAGAAAGGCGAACTCCAAGGTTTCGAATGGGGTTCAGCATTTTAAGGGCTGAAGGGGAAGCTGATGAGTAAATTTGACAGCCATAATCCAATTTGGATTGGACGAGGGCTGTGTATAATGTCCACAATGTTTGTCGGTCACTGCCCCACGAAGTGTGTGAGAGGACTTTCAAAATGTCTAGAGCCCGCAGACAGTCTGTTCGAAGTCGGCGTAGGTGTGGTAACCAGGATAACTTTGGATAGAGAGTTACGCCAAGGAACCGAAACTCGGAGACAAACTCTATATCTTCGCCTTGTAGGCAGATAGATGGCGGAACAAGAACCCCTCTGCCTCGGTGGAAATACATTGCTTTGGTTTTGTTCGTGGAAAAGCGGAATCCCTTAAGTTGTGCTTTTTTGGATACAACTTCGACCCCCAGTTGTAGCCGACGCGCTGCTGATGAAAGGCGAGGTGAGGAACAGTATAGTGCTAAATCATCGACAAACAGAGTTGCCGAGACACCTTCTGGGAGAGACGAAATAATATCATCGATGGCAATTATAAAACATAAGACACTTAAAACACTGCCCTGAACTCCCTCCTAATACAACTAGCTGCTGTTCTCTGGCTTAACAGAAACAGCTTCGTTACACTATTATATTACGACTGCGTCGTCCCCCAGACTGTTCGGCACATTCTTGTCGAATGTCCCAGTCTGGGTGATCTTCGCGCACGACACCTGTCCCGGTACCGGGATGGGCGGGGTCGCTACCGCCTGTCCCTTGTTCTCGGGATGAGTGCGTGTACTTTGACTGGTGGACTTATTGACTTTTTGGGGGAGGCCGGCCTTCTCCCTTTTATTTAACGCGATTTAATTGTTGTTGTTGTTTTTGTAATTGTTTTGTTATTGCTTTGTTATTGTTATTGTTATTCCTTTTTATTGTTTTCTGTTTAATTTTTTAAAGTAGCCTAAATTAGGCTGTTTGTTTACGGCAACTTATGCCTTAGTCGGCAGTCGCCAGATAGCCCCTTAATTAAAAAAAATGAACTCCCTCCTCTTGGGGTTGCAGGTCAGAGTATGCGTCTCCAAGACGTACCTTGAAGGATCGAGATGCTAAAAAACTTTGAATAAGAGAAGGTAAAAAGGCCTCTCATCCCCCAGATGTATAGCTGCTTCAAGATGCCGTATCTCCATGTTGTGTTGTAGGCTTTCTCAATATCGAAAAATATGGCCAGGACTCGGTGCTTTAATGAGAAAGCTTTCTGGACCGATCCCTCGAAACGTACTAGTAGGTCAAGGGTACTATGACCTTTGCGGAAGCCACATTGAAATGGAGAGAGAAGGTGATTGGTTTCTAGGAACCAGTTTAGGCGCTCCAATATCCTTTTTTCCAGCAACTTACGCAAACAGCTGGTGAGAGCTATAGGGCGGTAGTGATCTGCATCCAACCCGTCCCTGCCCGGTTTGACAAAGGGAAGGATGATCCCAATGCGCCATGATGACGGGTAAAAACCCTTCACCCATATAAGGTTGTACGAATAAAGCAGGAAAAGAGTAGAATGTGGATGTAGGTGCCGAATCATATCGAAATGGATCTCATCAAGGCCAGGGAGGGTAGATCTGCAAAGAGACAAAGCGCTTTGCAGCTCATGGATGCTGAATAGAGCGTTATACGGAAGGTTAGATTTTGTTGTGAAGTTGAGAGAATGAGATTCTTCCATTGATTTGTAAGATTGAAAAGCCTTATCGTAACGGCTGACACTGCTGACGGCGGGGAAATGGTCAGCAAAAGCATTGCTGACCGCCAGGCCGTCATTCTCCAAGGAACAGTATAAGTTGAGTGTGGGGGTTTGATGATTAGCATAACGGCCCCTGATCTTATTAATCCTCTTCCAGATCTTGGCAGTAGGTGCCATAGAGGAAATCGATGAAACGTATCTGCGCCATGAATTTCGGCGAGCCTGACGAAGGGTTCTTTGGCGAAGCGCACGAGCTCGTTTCGGTCGACCTTGTTGCACAAAGTTGGGTTCTTTCGGAATCGGGCATGGGTTAACTTGTAATTTTTGATAGCTGTTGCACACGTCGAGGTCCACCAGGGCACGGTTGAGTGGCCCGTGACAGGTCGCCTCCGTGGGATGGTCTGTGTTGCTGCATTGTAGATAGTCGATGTAAAGTATTCTACTGCCGCGTCCACTCCATTGAAGGTCCCCAAGGATGCATTTGTGAAGGACGCCTCTTGGAAACCTTCCCAATCTGCATGACCTAAGTCCCACGTAAGGGGCATGGTTGTATGAAGGCTAACTTGAAGGGCCGACAAGACAATAGGGAAGTGGTCACTCCCATGGAGATCGTCAAGAATTGACCATCGAAATTCCGTGAAGCAATCAGGGAAACAAACAGACAGGTCAACACAGCTAAAAGAGTCCGTATGGAATTGATAAGAGGTAAAATCGCCAGTATTTAAAACACAAACAAGGTCAGATAATAAAAGAGACTCTAAAACACTGCCTTTGGCATTTCGAGTGATGTCACCCCAGTATGGGTGACGGGCGTTAAAATCTCCTAGTAATAGGAATGGGGAGGGCAACTGGTCTATAAGTTCTAAAAGGTCGGATCTTGACAATGATAAACAAGGGGGTAGGTAAATAGAACAAACGGTAAAAAGCTTAGTAAGAAAAACACTCACGGCAACAGCTTGGAGGGGAGTATGTAGGGAGATGGGAGAAACATGGTGGGATGAAGATACCATGATTGACACCCCCCCCCCCATGAGAGGGGGTCCCAGCAGGAGCAATAGAGTTGAAAGTGAGAAAGCCGGCTACCGGCGGAAAGGTCCGTATACCCAGTTTATTCCCCTGAAGACAAATAACAGCGGGGTGGATAGTCGTCAAAAGAATTTTGAGTTCTTCCCACTTTGGAAGAACTCCTTGACAATTCCATTGTAAAATGGAAGATATTATGTGTGACGATTAGATACCACTGTGGATATCTTTTTCTCTTTTGAGGCCGATGTTGTATTTGAGGTTCGTCCCAAAGAGCTGATTTTGAGGAGCCTGCTTTTGCAGGGGGAGAGATCCTAGATAGAGAAGTAAATGTTTTTTTTTCGTAGGTTTTCGAGAACCGACCGAGGCCCTTGATTGTAATTCGGGCTCATAACCTGGCGGAAAAGGAAGATCAAGAAGGGATTTTCGGCCGGTAGATCCGGATTCATGGGTCGAGGGCATTTTCAGTGTCTGAGGAGTTGGTCCAACCGCCGCGATTGGTGATGTTGGAGTATCAACTGCTTCCATCGGATCTTGGGTTGAAGGGTGAGCGGAACGAACAGGTGATCTGAGCGGTGTGTGTGGAGCTGGGTGTATATTTGCCATCGTTTGGATCAGAATGGGCCTAAGTCCTGTGAAGGGCGGGACGGACTTAAGGGCATAGAATGTTCAGCCATAGGGGAGGAGTCCATTGATGATTCTCGGGGTTCGGCCGAGTCAGCTACAGAGGCTGCCCGTTTATTGGTGGTCGATGACCCAGGTGAGGAATCCTTCCTCTTACCACTGGGCTTTGGGTCTCGGGGCCGGGTGGATGAACCTTCACTGGTCGATGTTGAGGATTCTTTCAAATAGCGTTTGATGTCTTCAAGTGTCTCACCCTGAGCGTCTCTCCCAGCTAGAGCTGCTGAAGAGAGGGGGGCTACATTGGTTATCTCCGGTGTGAGAGCGATGCTTCGATTGCATATTCTGAATGTTTTCGATGCTGCAAGTAGATCTAGGGTGAAGTGCTTCGGGCTGGTCGGAACTCGCGCGTGATGGTCTGTTTCGTCCGGCGTCACGTAAAACGTCAGAGAAGAGCCGGCCGAGTGGCGAGGTTTGTGCTCGAGCACGTTGGCGGGCCTCTCTTTTATCTAGACGTAGGGAGTCGCGCAAAGCGAGAACTTCCTTTTCATATAAAAATATAGAGCAGAGTTTTGACGCAGCACTGTGGGTACCTCCGCAGTTGGCACAGCGGGTGTTTTGGTGCATTCGGGGCCATGGTAGTCAGCAACAATTCATACAGGAGCGAGGGTGCCGACAGGCACGGCCAACATGTCCAAATTGATTGCAATTGAAGCAGCGTCTGGGTAGTTCGATGTAGGGACTTACCGGGACACGAAGGTAGCCAGCTTTAATATACTGCGGCAGTTCTTGTCGTTCAAATGTTAAAATCAGTGTGGCGGTTGGGACTTTAGTGGAGCCTAATGTTTTAGTTACCCTGTGTACGTGTGTGACACGTTGGGTAAAGAGCTTACTCTGAAGGCGGGTGGGGTCGTAGTCCTTTAGTTCGTTTGAACGGACGACATCTTTGACAAAACTCCGACGTGGATGGGGCGAGACAGTTATTGGAATTTCAGCTATCGAAGATAGATTTCGCAAAAGGTTGTGTTGAGAGTAGGATGACACCTCGACTACGACATCACCACTTCCTCTTGACCAAATCCGTCGGGTTTCACCACAGCGGGACTCAAAAGATTCATTGACGTCAAACACATCGACTTTTGCAAGTGGGATGTCAGCTGATGAATTCATGACAAGAAAGCGAGGATAATCAAGATCTGGGTCTACTTCGTTGGAATAGGGGTCCAACGAGCGAGGGAAGGCTGAAAGGGAAGCTAAGGAACGTTTGGCACGAGAACCCTTACGAGAAGGGAAGGTTTTGGGTTTATGGCTAGCCCCACCATGGAAGTCTACAAGGGCCCGGCACTACTGCAACTATACAATCAGTTACGTCCGGTATGTTCTCTTGGAGAATGGATACGGATCCACCACACCATCTTTATAACCCTAAGTGGCTGCCCGAGTTCTCCTACGCACGGAGAAAAGGGGCCAACGATGGGTTTCTCCTTGGGCATTCGGTAGACGAAAGCGGTGGAGATGCCCAGCCTCTTTCACCTTCATGAAAGAACAATTCTGAATCAATCCATTGAACGAGCAGAGGTCGGGTATCGATAAGGTCTACTAGATAGGTGAAGGAAGAGGGGGAAATAAAGGGCAGTGGAAGAGAGCAATAGAGGAGGGAAGAAAGAGGGGCATGTTAAAAGTCTTGTTGGCAGCACCATGAGTCCCCTAAAGGGCCCAGGGCTGACCACCCTCGCCACGAGAAGGCCAGAGCCTCTCTGAGAACAACCCCTGAAGAAAAGATCCCAGAGAGGAAGGGGGGTTAATTTGGATAAAACAAACATGATGATTTCAAGAGTGGGTGGTGGTAATGACATCATTGAGAAAATATGGCCACGTGCTGTCTGTCATAGAGGGGTAGGGAATAACTCTATTCTGTGTAATGGATGTGGTTTGTAGTTGCATAAAAGATGTAGTGGTATCAGGGGTAGGCTACAGAATGATGGAGAGTTTCAATGCATTATGTATAGAGGAGAAGATACAGAAGAGGATTGTATTTGATGGTGTGTCGTTTGAATGCGTAGAGTTCTGCTATCTCGGAGATATGATCAGTGCTGGGGCAAGTTGCGTGGCAAAGGTTAGAAGTGATTGGAAAAAGTTCAGAGCTGCTTCCTCTCTTGACGCTGAGTTTTTTTTCCCTCCGAGCTAAGGGACGTCTGTACGGTGCGTGTGTACGAAGTGCAATGTTGCATGGCAGCGAAACTTTGGCTGTGAAGGAAGACATCCAGAGGCTCAAGCGTACTGAGATGAGAATGGTGTGTCGTTTGAATGCGTAGAGTTCTGCTATCTCGGAGATATGGTCAGTGCTGGGGCATTTTTTTTTATTTTTTTTTTTTTTATAGAGCCCATCTGGCAACTACCCACTTGGGCATAAGTCGCCGAAAAACACGACAGCCTAGAATTAGGCTACTTTAAAGTTAAAATATGAAAACTTAACAATCAATATAAATTGGAAAAACTTAACAATCGAAGCAATCTCCGGCAGCGGGGGGAGGTCCCCCTCACCCCGGTGCAGGAGAGTGCAACCTAAAACAAAACAATAACAAAAAAAAGGAACCTTAAATAAAGGGGAGAAGGCCGGCCTCCCCCAAAAAGTCAATAAGTCCACCAGTCATGGTGCACGCACTCGTCCCGAGTACAAGGGACAGGCGGTAGCGACCCCGCCCATCCCGGTACCGAGACAGGTATCGTGCGCGAAGATCACCCAGACTGGGACATTCGACAAGAATATGCCGAACAGTCTGGGGGACGACGCAGTCGTTGCAATAGGGCACATGCGAGCGCTCCACCAAGTAACGATGCGTCACACGAGTGTGTCCGATTCGAAGACGACAGAAAGCAACCTGAAGCCGCCGCGGCATTGGGGGATAGGTCCATGGGAACAGTCGCGGCGCAATGGCACGCAACTTTAAGTTCCCCTCGACCGTCTCCCATCTTCTTTGCCAAGCAGTCCGAAGAGCTGCCCGTATTCCTGCCATGTAGTCAGTGTGAGGAAGAGCGAAACGCTGGTCCGGTCGCAGAGTCCTCGCGGACTCTTTGGCGCCCTCATTCCCCGCAATTCCTACATGTCCAGGAACCCAGCAGAAGATAATCTCGACATCTGCCCGGCTCGCCAAAACCGTGGCGTCACGGATTTCGCGAACCAGGGGATGCGGAGATTCCAATGCCCCGAGAGCACTCAGGGCGCTTTGTGAGTCGCTATAAATCACAATCCGGTCTCCGAACCGGGCACGTCGCGTAATCTCCCGTACCGAGTGGTGTATTGCCACCAGCTCGGCCGTGAAGACAGACGCAGCGCCTGGTAGAGCCCCGCTGACTTCAAACAGGGGGGATACGGCGTGGAAGCCGACCCCCTCTTGGGACTTGGAGCCATCCGTATACACTGGCACGGTACCAGCGTGACACGATGTGTGCTCCAAAAAGGTCGAACGCAATACTCCCGGCGCAGTACAAGCTTTGGGAGCAGAGGCGTGGCGACAAATAGCCAAATGTGGTACCCTCCAGGGTGGCGTCCTGGGCAGAACCAGGGGCGCCACCGGCCCGAGAGCTATATCTACCTCTCGAAGGAGTTTCCTGGCCCTAAACCCAAAGGGCTTAGGGTATGACTGGCGTCTCTCGGCGGCATAGGCACCATCGAGATCAGCTGCGGATGCAGTGAGAGCTGTTGGCGACTGAGGGAGGCGCCGGGCTCGCGCGTACAGGCGAGTGATGCACTGCACGCGGCGCAGAGCGAGTGGCATCTCCCCAGCATCGACCAACAGGCTCTCAATGGGGGAAGTGCGGAAGGCACCGGTCGCAAGGCGAAGGCCGGTGTGGTGGATCGAATCCACCTTCCGCAATAAACGCTCGGCTGCGGATGCATAAAACTCGCATCCGTAGTCGAGCTTCGAGCGAACAAAGGATCGATAAAAAAGTAAGGCGGTAGCCCTATCAGCGCCCCAAGCGCTGAACGTCACGGAACGGAGAATGTCCATGGCGCAGGTACAAGAGACCCTAAGGCTGCGAATGTGAGCCTCCCAGGTGAGGCGTCGGTCGAATACAAGACCAAGGAAACGGTGCGACTCAACCACATCCAGGCGCACCCCATTAAGAAACAAATCTGGGTCGGGGTGAAGCCGTGGGTGGCGGCAGAAGTGCACCACCTTAGTCTTGGCCAAAGAAAACCGAAACCTGTGCGCTTCGGCATAGCGAGAGACGCGGTTCAATGCCTGTTGGAGTCGGCGCTCCAGAGTTGGCATCTGGGCCGCGCCAAAAGAGATCGAAAGGTCGTCCACGTAGAGCGTAGCGAGAACATCTTCCGGCAGCACCGAGGTGATGCCGTTGATGCTCAGGGCAAAGAGTGTGACACTGAGGACACTTCCCTGCGGGACACCCTCTTCCTGCTCCTTTGGGCCGGAGAGGGCTCCCCCCACCCGTACGCGGAATCGACGATCTCGCAAAAATTCAGATATAAACATTGGGAGGCGTCCCCTCGCCCCCATCGTGTGGAGAGTCTCCATGATACCGTATCGCCATGCGGTATCATAGGCCTTCTCCAGATCAAAAAACACCGTGGCGTAGTGCTGTCTACGAAGGAAAGCCTCGCAGACGGCATTTTCCAGTCGGAGCAGAGCATCCGACGTGGAGTGGAACTTACGGAAGCCGCACTGTGCAGAAGACAGATGGCCTCCGCTGTCCAGGAAATAGGCTAATCTAACATTTACCAATTTCTCCATCAACTTGCACACGCAAGAGGTTAGAGAGATTGGGCGGAAACCGGTCGGAGTAGAGTGATCTCTCCCCGGCTTGCGAAAGGCGAGCACAGTAGCGATTCGCCAGGAGTCTGGGAGAAGACCTTCCACCCAGATCCTGTTGAACAAATCTAACAGAAAGGCCATGCCTCGCTCACCCAGGTGTCGAAGCATGGCGTACGGGACATCGTCCGGACCATGGGCGGTGTCCGCGCACGAAGCGAGAGCGGAGCGCAACTCACTCACAGTAAACTTGTCGTTGAAGGGTTCTCCGCCTCTGGAGGTAAAGTCCAGCCGGCGGCCTTCCGCGACATCACGACGTGCATTGAATGCTGGCGGAGCAGCATCACGGCTAGAGAATGCGGAAAAAGCGGTCGCTAAGGATTCCGCCACGGACGCGGGGTCCGAGATTGCGGTCCCATTCTCCTGGAGAACGGGAGGGGGGTCCTGCGAGAACTTGCCCCGAATCCTTTTGAGTCGCTTCCACACCTCAGCTAAAGGGGTCTTCCCGTTAAGTGAAGACACGTATGCCCGCCAAGAAGAGCAGCGAGCGTGCTTCGAAATATACCGGAACCTAGCCCTAGCCCGACGAAATTCAGCGACAGTGAAATCGTTCGGGCGGCGCTTATAGCGCATGTAGGCATAACGCTTCTGTTTGAGGGCCGTCTCACACTCGGCCGACCACCATGGGAGCAGTGCTGGGGCAAGTTGCGTGGCAAAGGTTAGAAGTGATTGGAAAAAGTTCAGAGCTGCTTCCTCTCTTGACGCTGAGTTTTTTTTCCCTCCGAGCTAAGGGACGTCTGTACGGTGCGTGTGTACGAAGTGCAATGTTGTATGGCAGCGAAACTTTGGCTGTGAAGGAAGACATCCAGAGGCTCAAGCGTACTGAGATGAGAATGGTGTGTCGTTTGAATGCGTAGAGTTCTGCTATCTGGGAGATATGGTCAGTGCTGGGGCAAGTTGCGTGGCAAAGGTTAGAAGTGATTGGAAAAAGTTCAGAGCTGCTTCCTCTCTTGACGCTGAGTTATTTTTCCCTCCGAGCTAAGGGACGTCTGTACGGTGCGTGTGTACGAAGTGCAATGTTGCATGGCAGCGAAACTTTGGCTGTGAAGGAAGACATCCAGAGGCTCAAGCGTACTGAGATGAGAATGGCGTGTCGTTTGAATGCGTAGAGTTCTGCTATCTGGGAGATATGGTCAGTGCTGGGGCAAGTTGCGTGGCAAAGGTTAGAAGTGATTGGAAAAAGTTCAGAGCTGTTTCCTCTCTTGACGCTGAGTTTTTTTTCCCTCCGAGCTAAGGGACGTCTGTACGGTGCGTGTGTACGAAGTGCAATGTTGCATGGCAGCGAAACTTTGGCTGTGAAGGAAGACATCCAGAGGCTCAAGCGTACTGAGATGAGAATGGTGTGTCGTTTGAATGCGTAGAGTTCTGCTATCTCGGAGATATGGTCAGTGCTGGGGCAAGTTGCGTGGCAAAGGTTAGAAGTGATTGGAAAAAGTTCAGAGCTGCTTCCTCTCTTGACGCTGAGTTTTTTTTCCCTCCGAGCAAAGGGACGTCTGTACGGTGCGTGTGTACGAAGTGCAATGTTGCATGGCAGCGAAACTTTGGCTGTGAAGGAAGACATCCAGAGGCTCAAGCGTATTGAGATGAGAATGGTGTGTCGTTTGAATGCGTAGAGTTCTGCTATCTCGGAGATATGGTCAGTGCTGGGGCAAGTTGCGTGGCAAAGGTTAGAAGTGATTGGAAAAAGTTCAGAGCTGCTTCCTCTCTTGACGCTGAGTTTTTTTTCCCTCCGAGCTAAGGGACGTCTGTACGGTGCGTGTGTACGAAGTGCAATGTTGCATGGCAGCGAAACTTTGGCTGTGAAGGAAGACATCCAGAGGCTCAAGCGTATTGAGATGAGAATGGTGTGTCGTTTGAATGCGTAGAGTTCTGCTATCTCGGAGATATGGTCAGTGCTGGGGCAAGTTGCGTGGCAAAGGTTAGAAGTGATTGGAAAAAGTTCAGAGCTGCTTCCTCTCTTGACGCTGAGTTTTTTTTCCCTTCGAGCTAAGGGACGTCTGTACGGTGCGTGTGTACGAAGTGCAATGTTGCATGGCAGCGAAACTTTGGCTGTGAAGGAAGACATCCAGAGGCTCAAGCGTACTGAGATGAGAATGGTGTGTCATTTGAATGCGTAGAGTTCTGCTATCTGGGAGATATGGTCAGTGCTGGGGCAAGTTGCGTGGCAAAGGTTAGAAGTGATTGGAAAAAGTTCAGAGCTGCTTCCTCTCTTGACGCTGAGTTTTTTTCCCTCCGAGCTAAGGGACGTCTGTACGGTGCGTGTGTACGAAGTGCAATGTTGTATGGCAGCGAAACTTTGGCTGTGAAGGAAGACATCCAGAGGCTCAAGCGTACTGAGATGAGAATGGTGAGATGGATGTGCGGAGCATCTCTGAATTTGAGGCCTGGAGGTGACAGAGTTGCGAACTGTGAATTAAGGGATAGAATGCATTGGTATGACACTGAAAAGAGGCAGATTGAGGTGGTTCGGTCATGCGGAGAGGGATGGAGGATAATAATTGGGAGAAGGATGTTAGGAGTTTGGAGATTGAGGGTGTAGCTGCCAGGGGGAGACCGAGGAAGACGTGGAATGAGGTCATACAGAAGGACCTCAGAGATATGAGTTTGAATAGAGAAACAGCCGGAGATGGAGCAGCAAGGAAACCAACGATTAGGTAAACGCTGACACAGGCAAGCATGTATGGAGCCTTCAAAAATGATGATGATGAGATACGCCCGGCTTTGGTTCGAAGAAGCAGGGGGCGGCCTTGGAGCAACTTATACATACTTCGGGTAAACTCGAATTTGCACATCTACAGGAGAGATTCATATGGCCGAAGCGGTGGCAGTGGCACGAATGCCTTCACGCAGTAGCGATACCAACCGACATGCAGTGACTCAGGGAGACTGTCACGGTCGAGCGTGACGAAGAGTGTAGTGGTAAGTCTCGATGCCTCTCCCCGTTTTCTCATCATACGTTCGACTTTGACTCCTCTATGGTGATATCTATGGAGCAGTCCACGAGTTCCATCGCGTAGAACAGTCCTTTCACGAAGTTCATGGTTGAGTGCGGCGTAATACTAACCTAGGTGCCATTAAGTGTCCGAGGGGTACTAAGCATGGCCGCTTCGGAAGGATCTGATGCATTCGCCAATAGGTTCCCGCCGGAGAAATTAGACACCCTCGGCTCTCTACCAATCAAGCTAGCTAATGCTCTCCTCTGGATCCTGTTGCCCTTGGCCAACATGCTGTCATCGATGGAGCGAATAACCAAAAAGCGTTTGAAACAAGCGGGATCAAAAACGCCAGTTAGTCTCTCAATGAGGGGCCCTGATGTAATCGAGGCTCTGCTCACGGCACTTGCGACCTTTAGCCCTCTGAGGCTTTTTCGTCCTTTTCCTTTGGGGAGAGGAGCGTGGAGAATGAACCCGCTTCTCTCCATCGCAAGAAGCAGCCCCTAGGTCGAATGGATATTTTTTTAATAATTTTAGGAGCCCATCTGGTGACTGCCTCCTTGGGCATAGGTCGTCGTACTCGACCCAGCCTATTACTAGGCTATATTAAAAAAAAAAACAAATAAAAAATTACAAAGGCTAAAAAAATAAAATAACAAAACAAAAACAAAGCAAAACGGCAAGAACGAAGCGCGCTGCGGCGTCGGGGGTAGGCTCGCCTCCTACTGGCGCAGAACATGCGACCCATAACAAACAGTCAGATTGGAGGAGGCCAGCCTCCTCTCAAAAGTCGTAAAGTATACAAGTGAATGTACACGAACCCGTCTCGAGTACAAGGGCGAGTACAAGGGACAAGCGATAGCGACCCTGCTCAACGTGCGCGAAGATTACCCAGACTGGGTGGACATTGAACAAGAATGTGCTCAACAGTCTGGAGGACAACGCAGTCGTCCCAGTAAGGTGCAGGGAAGCGCTCGATCAAATGGCGGTGCGTACCGCGAGTGTGTGCCATTCGGAGACGACAGAAAGCAACCTGAAGCCGTCGCGGCATTGGGGGTATGACCATGGGAACAGTCGCGGCGCAATGGCACTCAACTTTAAGTTCCCCTCGACCGTCTCCCATCTTTTTTTCAAAGCACCCCGGAGAGCTGCCAGTATTCCGGCCATGTAATCAGTGTGAGGAAGAGCGAAACACTGGTCTGGTCAGCCGATCCTCGCGGACTCTTTGTCTCCCTCATTCCCGGCAATTCCTACATGTCCAGGAACCCAGCATAAAATAATCTCGACATCCGCTCGGCTCACCAAAACCGTGGGCGTCACGGATATCCAGAACCAGGGGATGTGGAGATTCCAATGTCCCGAGAGTACTTAGGGTGCTTTGTGAGTCGCTATAAATCACAATCCGGTCTCTGAACCGGGCACGTCGGAGGGTCCTCTGGCGGATGTCACGAATCCGGTTCCGATTAACCCTATTCGAGACGGTGGGTTCCGCCTATAACAGGAATGAGCTAACTGATAGGCAGAAATAGCCGACGCGCAATCACTATCACCAGGGGACGGTAGAGCGCCCCGCAACAGGACACCTCCGCGGAACAAAGCGCTCAGCAGCCTCGAAAAGATGAGACCGCTGAATCAACGGTATCGAAGGAACCCAGGACGGCATCAGTAAAGGAAGCCTCTCGGAACCGAACCCAACCCAATTTGCTCGCCGTAGATCCCAACGAGGAAGGAGGGAAAGGCACGAGCCAGGAAGGGCGGCTGACATGACGATCGGGAAGTGATCGCTCCCGGAAAGGTCGTCCCGAATCGACCACCGGAAATCGAGGAAACAGTCGGGCGAACATAAGGACAAGTCTACAGCACTAAGCGAATCCGTTTGAACATGATAAGAAGTAAGTTCGCCGGAATTTAAAAGACAAAGGAAATCGGATAATAAAAGGGACTCAACCACACCGCTCCGGGGATTAGGGGCAGTATCACTCCAAGACGGGTGGCGAGCATTAAAATTACCAAGTAATAAAAACGGGATAGGTAACTGACTTGTGAGCTCTAATGGGTCAGACCGACTCAAATTAAAATCCGGGGGGATGTACACAGAACAAACGGTTAAAAGCTTGGAGATAAATAAAAACCCTCGCAGCAACAGCCTGAAAGGTAGTACGGAGGGGAAGTGGCGCAGAGAATAGCAAAGAGGAAATTAAAAGAGAAGCACCACCATGGGACACGCCTCCAGCAGGGGGTAGTGGAATTCTAGTGACGGAAACCGACCAAGGTTCCCGACGAATAGAAGACCCAGATCGCGGTGAGCCGGGGACGCACCCGGCACGAACTTGGCAGCGTGAACAGTGGGAGGCGACAGCTGAGAGCCAGACCGAATCCCCAACGTAGACGAACCATGGCCCGGAGAGAAAGGAAGATAGAGCAGAGACGGACGAGAACTAAGATGCGAAGAAGATGTAACGGAAGACGGAACATGGGCAGAGGGCGAGAAGGAAACAGGGTCAGAGGGTAAGGAGGGAATTGGGTCAAATGGAGAGGAAAGAACAGAGTCAGAGGGTGAGGAGGGAACAGAGAGTCAGAAGGAACCGGGGTAGGAGGCAAGGAAGACGGAACCGGGTGAACCTCCGCCCTCACAATGACATCGGTGATGCCAGCCGACATCAAAACGGAGGGCGCCCCAACAACCGACTCGGGGACCAAACAAGCCTCATCAGAGGCAGCAGGCTTGTACTCCGAACAGGGTGAAGCTCAAAGATGACGATGAGCGTACTCGTAGGAACCTTAGCACGACCAACAGACTTAGACACCCTATAACGTCCGTAACCCTCTGGGACTAAAGTTTATCCTTTGGTCTCGAGGCATCATACTGCAGTAATTCATTGGAGCGAATCACTCCCTTAACAAAATTAAGGCGAGGGTGGGGCACAACCGAAACCGGGACCTCCGAAAGGGAGGACAAATCCCGCACGGCGCCACACTGCTCTCGCGAAGATACCTCAACCACTAAATCGCCACTACCACGGGGCGCAACACAGCGGGACTTACACTCCTCATTCAAATCAAACGCGTCCAATTTAGAAAGCAGAGACCCAGAACTGGAATTCAACACCAGAAAACGAGGATAATCCAAATCAGGATCTCTATCTTCTGCGAAGGGATCTAACAAACGGGAGAAAAGAGGACTTACTGACAGGCGTAGTACGAGAAATTTTTTATTATTACCCATATGAAGTAAAGTATAAAATGGGGTGCGAACTCGCGCAGCGCAGTCACTGTCTACCGTCGCGACACCTAGTCGGAGCGCCGGCCCAACCAGGAGGGTAAGCCTGTCGACCCAACCATCGTTTTAGAAATGGCCGGCCAGCCTCGGAAATTTACCAGTTGGGAAAGCAAAGACCCTCAAGAGCGCCACTCAGACTCAGGCATCCACCCACCAACCAACACAGGCAGGACCCAGGCATGGTGTCGCGCCCCCTGACAGACAGCTCTGATGCACCGAGATCGCCAAACAAACGTAGATGGAAGGACAATGCAGGGTGAAAGAGAATTGGTACAGAAGACAAGGTAGGGGTTAGCGGAAGAAGAAAAAGAATGCCAAGCTGTGGCCGGACGGGGTGCTGAATCCTGTCAGCCAGGAGAGCAAATCGCCGTGCCCCTTACGGGGTCGACATGGATTAACCGGAACGCCTGGCTGGGGGCCGCAACAACCTCACCCTTTATTGCGCTCGCGAGAAAACTTTAGGATGAACAGCTTACCCCCTGTCCGGCTTAGTCGCCTTTTATGACACGCGACGGGGAAGAAAGGAAGGAATAAAACCACCTGAGAGACAATGAAGATTTGTACCGAGTGTGGGAGGTCAAGGAAATGCACTTATTTACAACAGCTTACAAGTCGTTAAACTAAAACAGAAACCAGACATGACTACTTAATCTTGTCTTCGAGTCCATCGCCACCACGCGACACACATACGATCCCATATGTTCTCGAAGGAGTCCATGGCGGGTCGTACGTCCAAAATGGCAAAGGTGTAGTCCCCAGGATTCACCTTTCCTCCGTCGTAGTAGTCGATCACATATCGGACCTCTTTCCCGCATCGGTCCACGATCCAATCGTGACGATCAAAAGGCAGTTCATAGCTGAGAAAATAAAATAAAGCTGAGACAAACCATTAGCTTATGTGTTTCGACTACTGCTTTCAAGCCGAGATGAATTTTAGACTTGGTCCAGAGGTAGCAAAAATACAGCCAGGGATTAATGCTTGGCTGAAAGCCAACAATCCAGATCGACACATTCTCTGACTAAACCACACCAGCACTAAAGGTGGTATACATGTCTTACACACTAACATGGGTTAGTGGCACATACAGGGAGTAGCCACCCCAAATGCATAGACCTAAATGAGACGCTTTTGCACGGAGTAATTAAAGGCGTAGGTCATATCTAGGACCAATGGGGATTAATGATCAAGGCCTATTTATAAAACTTGCAAACATGTGCATAAGCTACCCCACTTACAACATTTTCCATGCCATTAACAGACCAACTAGACGAAATCATATGCCCTCCATAAATTTTAAGATACATTAATTACAATGTAAAACTGTCATTAGCCTAGTGGATAAGGCATTGGAATTATAATGTCGAAGGTAGCGGATTCAAACCCAATGTGTACACTAAACTAGAGGACTCATCTGATTGCCAGATGAGCGCCTAATTACTTTAGCATCCTCATGAGCTGGCTGCCGATTGGCGGATGCGCTATGCATATCCTTGAGGGGGCAGGTAGCTTTTACACAGCCAATCACATCACTATCCTTTCTTCTCAGTACCCTAATGATGTGGTACTCGTAGCCACATACCCTTGATGCCGAAAGGGTACCCCCTCCCCAAAGTTGGCGCATTGTGGAGACTGTCCTAATTGGTACATGGAGGAGCGACACGCCAACAGGGAGACAGTACCCTGGGAAGTCTCAAACTAGATTGAGTCTACCTGGGCTTTATTCCTTCTGTCCAGCGGCTAATTTCGCCCGTAAGTCGCCGACCAGCTTTCGTCTATTCATCTCTGGTCGGTCGGGTGCAGAAAGGTAGGTTTACCTTTTTCTCTTGTCTCAAGTTGGGGTGGTGGTTTTTAACATGGCTGTATCCTTCTCTTTTTATTATCCTTTTATGCCTTGTAAGGGGGTGACAGGAGTAGCCTACAGCTGGAGAAGAGTGCCGCTGCCCAACCTCAATCCTAGCACTTTGCCCTTCTGGCTGTAGGAAGGAGAATCTCCCACCTCATCACGTGGGTGAGGTTTATTCTGTGATTGGTACGTGGAATGGCCTGACCTTAGTTAGGACAGAATGACTGTGTAATGGAGTGAATGTTGGTTTGGATGAGAATTGGAGTTAGGACTGAGGGAAATAAAAAGAGGAGGTTGACTGAAGTAGGTGATTCTCAGATTAAATATCTAGATAATAAGTGCAAATAGGTGTGTGAGTGGGGGGAGGGGCGTTGCTTGCTGGGTGGTGTAGTAGATGATCGGGCTGGTGCCTGGTTGTGATCATGCATGCAGGAGGTTGTGTCAAATGAATGATGGGATGGAATGGATGTCTCTTGCAATTGGCCGAATGCGTGGGAACGAAGGTTTCTTGTCTGTGGGAGAGGTTCTATGGGTAAAACTTTACTCAACATTAAGGTCTGCCACCGCTTCCTTCCTCTCTTCTGCGAGGTGGGCGGCCCTTACGTTCCCGGGTCGGCGAAGCTGTGGGTGTTGTGTACATGCCTGAGGTTTGCGCAGTCAAGGGAAAGGTGTTTGGTGCTGCCAGTGTGTGGGCTACATCTGGTGATGGGATGAGGTTTAATGCGTTTGCACAGGGGGTTGGGTGTTAGCTGCACGGCGCTCCGACCTTCGGAGTGGGTGCCACGGGTTCCCATACCCTCTATGGGTAACACAAAACAATAGATAGTCGCGCCTTAGATTGAGGCAACCAAATCATGCCTAACTTTACGGTATTGTTGTGATCGTGTCCTAGAAGTACTATTTTGATGAGAGCGAAGATGTGTATCCCCCCTTATACGGTCACAAGTGAATAATTCAAGCCTGGGTAAGCAGACGGTGTTGCTGCTGGCTAAATGGAGGAGCGTTGGCTAGGCGGACAAACCTTTACCTCTTCGGGGTCATGTACCCTCACTTTCCTTTGCCCCATACAGCCTCGGACACAAGGGCAATTGAGACGAAGCTCCCTTGTTGTTACCCTACTTTAAAAAGGGTAGACTTTATAAGCTCTAGGGTGGCTTTACCACAACCATCAAGGGCCCTGGTTGGGTTCGAGCAAATATTGCTGCCAACTCTACCAGAGTGGCACTGAGGAAGGTAGAACCCACAGAAAGGTTACAGTTTTGTTTTTCATTGTGGTAGCCCATCTGGCGACTGTCTACTTGGGCTGTATTAAAAAACAAATAAAAACGATAGAAAAGGCTAAAAAAAATAACGAGAAAAAACAAAAAGGCAAGAAGGAAACGTGTTCCGGCGTCGGGGCTAGGTGAAATTGCACACAACTTTTTTCCCTCGACCGTCTCCCATCTTCTTTGCCAAGCAGCCCGAAGATATGCCCGTATTCCAGCCATGTAATCGGTGTGATGAAGAGCGAAACACTGGTCTGGTCGCCCAGTCCTCGCGGACTCTTGGGCGCCTTCATCAGCGCGCTCATTCCCCGCAATTCCTACATTTCAAGGAACCCAGCAGAAGATAATCTCAACATCAGCCCGGCTCGCCAAAACTTTGGTGTCTCGGATATCGCGAACCAAGGGATGCGAAGATTCCAATGCCCCGAGAGCACTTAGGGCGCTTTGTGAGTAGCTATATATCACAAACTGGTCTCCAAACCGGGCACATCGCATTATCTCCCGGCCGTGGCGGTGTATTGGAACCAATTTGGGCGTGAAGCAAAACGCAGTGCCTGGCAGAGCCCCGCTGACTTAAAACAGAGGGGATACAGCGTGGAAACCGACCCCCTCTTGGGACTTGGAGCCATTCGTATACACTGGCACGGTTCCAGCGTGACACGAAATATGCTCCAAAAAGGCAGAACGCAATACTCCCGGCGATGTAGAAGCTTTGGGACCAATAGTTAAAGGTGGTACCCTCCATCGCCTAGTAGGCTCTCAATGGAGGAAGTGCGGAGGGCACCGGTCGCCAGGCGAAGGCCGGTGTGGTTGATCGAGTCCACCTTCAGCAATACACGCTCAGCTGCGGATGCATAAAACTCGCATCCGTAGTCGAGCTTCGAATGAACAAATGATCGATAAAAAAGTAAGGCAGTAGCCCTATCAGCGCCCCAAGCGCTGAACGTCACGGAACGGGTACAAGAGACCCTAAGGCTGTGAATATGAGCCTCCCAGGTGAGGCGTCAGTCAAATACCAGACCAAGGAAACGGTGCGATTCAACCACTTCCAGGCGTACCCCATTAAGAAACAAGTCTGGGTCAGGGTGGAGCCGTGGATGGCGGCAGAAGTGCACCACCTTAATCTTGGCCAAGGAAAACCGAAACCTGTGCGCTTCGGCATAGCAAGAGACGCGGTTCAATGCCTGTTGGAGTCGACACTCCAGAGTTGGCATCTGGGTCGGAGAGGGCTCCCCCCTCACCCGTACGCGGAATCGACAATCTCGCAAAATTTCAGATATAAAGATTGGGAGGCGCCCCCTCGCCCCCATCGCGTGGAGAGTCTCCATGATACCGTGGCGTAGTCCTGTCTACGAAGGAAGGCCTCGCAGATGGTATTTTCCAGTCCGACGTGGAGTGGAACTTGCGGAAGCCGGACTGTGCAAAAGACAGATGGCCTCCGCTGTCCAGAAAAAAGGCTAATCTAACATTTGTCTTACGTCTTGAAAAAGGTAGAATTAAAAGTGTATAGTCATAGTATAGTGGATAGAGTTGTTAGGATAAAGTGGTGAAGAGGAATGAGTAAGAGTTAGTTGCTGGGTGACCAGCCATCTCTTTGGTTCTTAATTTTCATTTTCTTTATTAGTCTTCTGTATTCTTAATGGGGTTCTCGCGCCTCTGTAGTTCTTCAATATTTCGCATCTTTTGTTTTGTTTTTTGTTGAGGATTTCCTTAATATGGTTTCTGCTTTGAGTCTGCAATCTCACCTTGCAGTGTATCTTGGGGGCGGTGCTTTCCTCAAATCGAGTCTACCGCTTCTAAAGTTACCGGGGATATTTATTATGTGGTTATGCGGGATTTCAATCGCTCTTTTCTCGTCTTCCTTCATTATACGATCCAGTTTGTCCCACACCTTCACAGCTCTTCTGTGTAAGGACACGTTCGTAGTTGGAATTTCTCCATCAACTTGCACACACAAGAGGTTAGAGAGATTGGGTGGAAAGCGGCCGGAGTAGAGTGATCTCTCCCTGGTTTGCGAAAGGCGAGCACAGTTGCGATTCGCCAGGAATCCGGGAGGAGACCCTCCACCCACATCCTGTTGAACAAATCTAACAGAAAGGCCATGCCTCGCTCACCCAGGTGTCGAAGCATGGCGTACGGGACATCATCCGGACAATGGGCGGTGTCCGCGCACGAAGCAAGAGCAGAACGCAACTCACTCAGAGTAAACCTGTCGTTGAAGGGTTCTCTGCCTCTTGAGGTTAAAGTCCAGCCGGCGACCTTCCGCGACATCACGACGTGCATTGAATGCTGGCGGAGCAGCTTTCCGGCTAAAGAATGCGGAGATTGCGGTCCCATTCTCCTGGAGAACGGGAAGGGGGTCATGCGAGAACTTTCCCCGAATCTTTTTGACTCACTTCCACACCTCTGCTAGAGGGGTCTTCCCGATAAGCGAAGACACGTATGCCCGCCAAGAAGAGCGGCGGGGGTGCTTCAAAATATACCGGAACCTAGCCCCAACCCGACGAAATTCACCGACAGTGAAATCGTTCGGGAGGCGCTTATAGCGCATGTAGGCCTAGCGCTTCTGCTTGAGGGCCGTCTCACACTCAGCTGGCCACCATGTGAGTGGTCGGCGTGCAAAACGGCCAGACCTTTTAGGAATAGTAGCTAGGCCCACTGCGATGAGGTTGCCGGAGAACTCAACGGCCTCATCTACGGACCTAAACTCCTCGACTGAGATAGAGAATTCAGTCATTTCCTGAAATGCAGACCACCGCACCCGCGCCAAGCACCACCGGGGTGGGCTCTAGGGCGGCAGCGGCCCAGAAAATTATATTTGAATGGGAAAGTGATCAATACCATGGAGGTCATCGACCACTCCCCAATCAAAATGAGGCTGTGCAAGTCTATCTCAAGGGGGGCCTCCATGTGGCATCCCCCCCCCGCAAGAAATCACAGATCCCATTCTAAGTTATTTTTTTATCTTCTAATGCCGGCGAACCGCCATCCGTTGAGGAAGAGAGGGGAGGCAGGTACACTGATTCCCTGTAAACTTGTCACGCACACCTGCAGGACATTAAAGGGCATGGGCCAACGGGCCCTGGCGTCCTTTGCTCCCCTAATGGGGTTGGCCCTATCGAACCGCCCCAACCAGAAGCAGTCAATTATGGGCAGCCTGCCTGCTTTTTTGGCAGTCCCCTTAGAAAGTAAAAGGGGGACTGCCGCTGTAAAAAGTGACAGAAGAGGGGGAGGGGGAGTCCCCTGCACAGTAAGCAAAGGAGAGGAGTAAGCCTCCTCTACGGTAGAAGAAATTTAGTGTGTCCCCTGAGAGAGCACAGGGGGAAATGGGCTACATTTTTTTTCAGTGGAGTGGCCCAAAGGCAGCTCTAGTGACGGTAAAGGGGAAGGTAACAGGATATATATATTTTTTATTATTGGGTATGGTGACCCTTTCCAATTCACAGGATGCACACGCTCATCACCTCACGAAGTAGCCCGCTCTGTGAGGGGTGAATATGGGGCTGGCAGAACCAGTTGCCACCATTTGAGGCATCTCCTCCCGCCTAGTGACCTGGCAGCCCATCGGCATGGAGTAAAAAAAGATAAATAGTGAAAGGAGAAAGAAAGGGGATGTGAAGAAGGTGAAGGTGGTTGTTAAAAACCCACCATCCCAAACTAGAGCTTAGGGGTGAGGGGGCGTGGCCCCTCCCCAATCAGACTCAATCCGGGATGGTTGACTGAGAGGAAGCTGGTCGGTGTCTATCCTGTGAAATCAGATGCCAACAGGAGAAAGTTGTATGGAAAGTGAGGAAGCAAGGTAAGAAGACAGGCTGTCAGAGAGAAGGAGAAGAGGCTAATCTGGGACTGGACGGGGCGCTGAGTCCTGTGAACACGACGGCCAGCGGGCAGAGAAGGGTTACAATTGGGCACGGGAGTTACTGTGCTTGTAGGTCTGGAAGAGCTAGGAGTGGAGCCAGGCGTAGCGAGTATCGGGTTGCGCATACCATGACAGGTTTAAGGTAAAGAACGGGTTGGGTAGCTGCCCAATCCAAGTGGATTCTAAGTGGCAGCTCAGATAAAATGAGGTAAATTATCACTATGTGATAAAAAAGTTTAAAATGAGGATATAAAAGATTCCTCTGCCAAATTTAACGAAGGTGGGACAGGCGAGGGATAGTTAAAAGGGTCGGGAAACAGGATGACTGAAGAGTGGCGACATGAGGGCATTCTAGTAGAAGGTGGGAAACCGATTGGTCTCCACCACAAAAATGGCATCAAGGGCTGATACGAACGCGGCAAAAGTCCACCTCTAAGAACCGTAGTCTCTGAAGTCTTGAGGGCCAAGAACGAACAGACTTTTTGATTTTATCTAATTTAAATGATTAACACCCATCACATTCGTCCTGTTACAAATGATAAATATATTGTCTTATAGAGGGTAGGAAATCTCAAAAAGGCAGTACAGAGTTATCGGGGGGCAAGGAATAGGCTGAATGGGCCAGCTGATCAGCCCTCTCGTTGCCCAGGACCTCTACATGACTAGGGACCCAACAAAATAGAACTCGATATCGGGACACATTTTTGGACCAGCCAGTTGCAGATTTCTGTGACTAAGGGATGGGAAGGGTTTAAAAGAGCGAATTTCTTGTAAAACACTCCTAGTCAGAGAAAATACCGAAATATTTAAAAGGTAAAATTTGGATTAGTCTAAAAGCTAAAAAAATGGCTAAAAGTTCAGCGGTAAAAATGGAAGGTGCCAGCGGAAAAGAAAGTTAAAAACTCTCCTGAGTGGGTGGCTGCAGCACGCACGCCACTGCCTCTCTTGGAACCATCTGTGTATATCGGGCAGTGTTGTTTATGTGAGGTCGCATACTCGAGGAACAGGCTCTTAAGGGAGCAAGTGTCCACAGACGACTTGTCAAAGCTCAACATGCTGGTAAAAACTGTGGGAGGTTGAGCACGCCAACTAGGTTTCGGCGATGACGGAAGGGCAAGGACCCTAGGAGCACCTAGGTTGGAGAGATGACCTCCTATCCCGAGGATCAAGGGGCTGGGGAAAGACGGCAACTTATCAAATGGCACCGTTGACTCGACAGCATAGTCATCTTTAAACCTCCGACAGAGGGGCCTGCAGCACATGACAGAGGTATCGCATACAGATCTGGAGTCGATGATAGAGCAAGGGGAGCACCCGACTCTAACAGTAAAGGCTGTTGACGGGAGAAGTGCGGAAAGCTCCCCTGGAGAGACGAACCGAGGTTCAGCATTTTAAGGGCCAAGGGGGAAGCCGAAGGGTAAATTTGACGAGGGCAGTGTATAAAATCCACAATGTTTGACGATCATTGCTCCCACGAAGTGTGGGAGAGGACTTTCAAAATGTCTAGAGCCTGTAGACAGCCCATTCGAAGACGGCGTAGGTGTGGTAACCAGGATAACTTTGGATCAAGAGTTACGCCCAGAAACTGAAACTCAGAGACAAGCTCTATCTCTACACCTTTTAGGGAGATAGGTGGCAGAATAAGATGCCCTCTACCCCGGTGGAAATACATTGCCTTAGTTTTGCTCATGGAAAAGCGGAATCTCCTAAGTTGTGCACTTTGCGAGACCGCATTGACTGCTAGTTGCACTCAACGCGGTGCTGATGGAAGGCGAGGTGAGGAAGAGTATAGTGCCAAGTCATCGAAGAACAGGGTCGCTGATACACCCTCTGGGATAGAGGAACTGATATGATTGATCGCAATTACAAAATATAAAACACTGCCCTGAGGAACTCCCTCCTCTTGGGGTTGCATGTTAGAGTAGGTATCTCCAACATGCACCATAAAGGATCGAGATGCTAAAACAAGACGGTAAAAGACTTCATACCCCAAACGTATCGCTGCTTTAAGATGCCGTATATCCATTTTGTATCGTAGGCTTTCTCAATGTTGAAAAATATGGCCAAGACTCGATGTTTTAAGGAGAAAGTTTTCCAGACCAAACCTTAAAAACGTACTAGGAGGGCAAGGGTATTATGATCCTTTCAAAAACTGCATTGAAATGGAGACAGTAAGCGATTGGTTTCTAGGAACCAGTTCACACTCCAGCAACTCACTCAAACAACTGGTGAGATCTATAGGGAGGTAATGCTAATGCGTCCAGCCCGTCCCTGCCCAGTTTGACAAAGGGAAGGACAATCTCAAAGCGACATAATGATGGGTAAAAACACTTCACCCATATAAGATTGTACAAATCAAGTAAGAAAATGACAGTCTGTGGATGGAGGTGCCGAATAATATCAAAATGGATCTCGTCAAGTCTAGAAGTAGATCTACAGAGGGACAATGCACTATGCAACTCGTGGATGGTGATAGGGCATTATATGGAAGGTTAGATTTTGTTGTAAAATTGAGAGTGCGACTCTTCCTTTGATTTATAGGCTAGAAAACCCTTATTGTTACGGCTGATACTGCTGACGGCGCGGAAATGGCCGGCCAAAGCATTGCTGTCATTCACTAAGGATTCCTGTAAGTTGAGTGTGGGAATATTATGGCCGGCATTAACAGTGCCTGATCTTGTTAATCCTCTTTCAGATCTTTGCGGTAGGAGTCATGGAGGAAATTGATGAAACGTAGCGGCGCCATAAAGTTTGGCGAGCCAGACGAACGGTTCTTTGGCGAACCTTGTTACACAGGGTTGGGTTACGCCAGAATCGGGCATGAGCTAACTTGTAGTTTTGACAGTTGTCGCACACTCCGAGGTCCACCAGGGCACGGTTGAGAGGCCTCCCTGGAATGGTATGTATGGCTGCGTTGTATGCCACTTCCGCGTCCACACCATTGAAGCTCCCCAAGGAGGCACTTGTGGAAGACGCCTCTCGGCAACTTTCCCAATCGGCACATGACCCAAGTCCCACTTGAGAGGCATGATTGTATGAGGGCTAGGATGAAAGGCCGACAAGTATTACTCCAATGGAGGTCGTCGAGAATTGACCATCGAAAATCGCCGAGGCAATCCTGGGAACAGACAGGTCAACACAACTAAAAGAATCCGTCTGGACATGATAAGAGGTAAAATCGACGGTGTTTAAAAATGGGGAGGGCAACTGATCTATAAGTTCTAAAAGGTCGGGTCTTGACAATGGTAAAGAAGGGAGGTAAATAGAACAAACAGTAAAAAGCCTTCTAAGAAAAACCCTCACTGTAACAGCTTGGAGGGTAGTGTGTAGATGGATGGGTGATACATGGTGGGATGAGGATACCTTAACTGACCCCCACCTCATGAGACGAGCCCCTGACAGGAGCAAAACAGTTGAAAATATGAAAACCAAGTACCGAGAAAGGGCCGTGTACCTAGTTTGTTCTTTCTCTTAACACGGGGCTTTGGGTCCCGGGAGCAGGTAGAAGAACTTTCACTGGTCGACATAGACTATTATTTCAGATAACGTCCGATGTCTTCAAGTGTCTCACCCTGAGCGTCGGTGCCAGCTAGAGCTGCCGGAGAGAGGGGAGCAATCTTAGGTATGTCGGTGTGAGAGCGATGCTTCGAGTGTATATCGCGAATGCTTCTGACACTACCGGTAGATGGACGATGAGATGCTTCAAGCGCGTCGGGACTCGAACGGGATGGTCGGTTTAGTCCAGTGTCACGCAAAACTTCTGAGAAGACACGGCCAAGAAGTGAGGTTTGTGTCGAGCACATTGGCGAGCCTCTCTCACGTCTATATGAAAAGGATATCCTATTCATATAAGAATATTGGGCACGTTTTTGACGCAGCACTGTAGGCACCACCGCAGTTGGCACAGCACGGTGTTTTGGTGCATTCGGGGCTATGGTAATCAGGACTATAATTCACGAAGGAACGAGAGTGCCGACAGGAACGACCAATATGTCCAAATTGATTACAATTGAAGCAACGCCTGGGTAGTTCGACGTAGGGACTTACCGGGACACGGAGGTACCCAGCTTTAATAAACTGCGGCAGTTCCTGATGTTCGAACGTTAAAATCAGTGTGGCAGTTGGGAGTCTAGTAGAGCCTACAGTTTTAGTCACCCTATGCACATGTGGATACTAAGCTTGCTCTGAAGGCGGGTAAGGTTGGAGTCCCTTAATTCGTTTGAACGGACAACACCTTTGACAAAATTCAAACATGGATGGGCCGAAATGGTTACGGGAACGTCGTCTATCGAAGACAGCTTTTGCACAAGATTAGGTTGAGAGTGAGATGACACCTCGACTACTATATCACCACTACATTTTGACCACATTCGGCGGGGTTCACCACAGCGGCACTCAAATGATTCATTAACGGCAAACACATCCACTTTTGCAAGTGGAGCGTCAGATAACGAACTTGGTACAAGAAAGCGGGGATAATCTTAATCTGGGTCCACAAGATTGGTATAGGGATCCAACGAGCGAGGGAAGGCTTGAAAGGGGAGCTGAAGACAATTTGGTACGACAACCCTTGCAAGAAGGGGAGGTTTTAGATTTATGGCTAGCCATTGCAAATAGAAATAACTTCACTTCTCCCTCGGGACTCCCAACAATGGAGACCTACAAGGGCCAGGCACTACTGCAACTCTAGATTCGATTACGTCCGGTATGTCCTGTTGGAGAATGGATACTGATCCACCACACCATCTTTATAGAGCGACGACACTGCCCGAATTCTCCCACATGTGGAAAAAAGGGGCCAATGATGGGTTTCTCCTTGGGCATCGGCAGACGAAGGCGGTGGAGATGCCCAGCCTCCTCCGACCTTCATGAAAGAACAATTCAGAATCAATCAGGAGAAAACGAGCAGAGGTCAGGTAACCGTAAGGACCACTAGATAGGAGAGCAGTGAAAGAAAGTAATAAGTGGGGGGGGGTATGTTAAAAGTCTGGTTGGCAGCAACAGGGGACCCCTAAGGCGCCCAGGGCTGACCCCTACCCCTTGGCACAAGAAGGCCAGAGCCTCTCTGGGACCAACCCCTGAAGAAAGAAAAGGTCCCATAACAAGACCAAGTACTTATCCTCTCTAAACGAAATTCTGTCTACAGCCTCAACCTCCTTTTCAAACAGATAAGAGTCACTGCTTCGAGGATGTATGGTGCAAATATACAAGATATTAGTGCGGAGGAAGCGGTAGCTGTATTAACACTTACGAAGTGACAGCTCATATGCTTGAATGCAGTGGCGATACCAACCTGTTCAACAGTGACCTCCCACTATGTTCTTGCATGATGTTGCCTAGGGAGAAATCTAAAAGCTCCCTTGCATAGAGCACTCCTTTGATTGATTCATAGCAGTGTGGGGTGAGCTGTACAGGTAACCAACCCATCAAGGATTCAGGAGAAGGCTCCTGTCTGGGAAGCAGGTAACCTTCAAATTTCTACCTAGAATCTTGGCTAAGGCCTGATGATGATAGTGTACAACTTCATTGGACAATGCGCTCACATCACTAATATGAACAAATAAAATTTGTTTGAAGCAGGCAGGCTTGTAGATGCCTGACAGCATCTTATCGGTCCCTGACTCTCACCAGAAGGAAGAGATCTTCTGTTTTTTCTGCAACTCTTTTTAAATTTTGGAGAAGGGATGCACCTCTTTCTCTCCTTTTAATGAAGGAGCCCTGAGACAAGACGAGCCTGCCTCAGCCCAGTTCTTTCTTTTTTTAATCCTTTTTTATATAGAAAATTTTGTAATTTGAATAATTATACATTTGATAGGACACTATAGTAATTATGTTGTCCACCTCCCCTCCTTGTTTCTTCATTTTCAGGGTGTGTGGATGGTGTGATGGGAAGTCGTTGCTGCGGGTGGGGAACTCGAAAGACTTCTATCGTGCTTCCCACTCATCTTTGTTCTCTCACAGGCATATGATTTAATAATAAATTAGAATCGTGACTTTGCACATTGGATAATAGTGTTTGATGATTAAATGTTAAATTGCCTGAATTGGTAGAGAAAAGAACAAGCTGGACAGTCATTGAGGTAAGAGGCGGTGTGAATGGTTGTGCATATGTGGACATTGATGATGTTTGAGTGTGGAAGTGAATCTATGATTGAAGATGCCTTCTCCTTTCCAGCTCCTTGGTACCAGCTAGTCAAGCGACATCTGGCTTTGTGAGGCAGGGGTAGTCAGCCTTGACCCTCAGTCTTCTTGTGACTGGAAGTAACCATCTTGAAGTATGTGGCCTTGGAGAGCGCCTCCGGGTCTTCAGCGGAGTAATTGGAGCTAGTGCCCCACAGACTCCAACACAGCAGTTGGAACTAGCGAGTGTCCCAGGTCCCTGAAGTAAGTTGGAATGCTTTGCCAAGTCCCAGACCTCACAGAATCCCTCAGAAAGTGGGCCAGCCTTCCCTTACCTCTCCCTTTTTCCCATGACTTGCGCACTTGGGACCTTTAGTTAAGGGTGCACCCTGTACTTATTGTAGACGATCTCGACTTTGCGGCTGATCTGTATTGCCTTCTTTATAGTTGCATGTGATTGTATTTTCTGCATTGCCCAATATATATATAATTGTAAGGCCTTATATATATAGTTGGGTAGTTTATCTATAATTTGAGTTGGCCAATATTTTGTAAGGCCATATAATATATATATATATATATATATATATATATATATATATATATATATATATATATATATATATGTTTTCATTTGAAGGTATATATTTTTTTGTTTTTTTGCTGTTGCTTTGCCTTTTTTTTCATTATTTACTGTTTATTCTTAATAAAGTGAGTTTTAGAGTAGACCCTCATTATCAACCCCACCCCCAAACACCCAGTCCGCCCTGTTGGAGCGGCAGGGATAAGAGTGCGGGTCATGACCCTGTCACCACAACACTTTGTGATAAAAGTTGTAATTATTATTACTGATTTGTAGCATTTATCTATTGGTTTTCAAAAAAATTTTATTCACTATTGTTTGACAGAGGAAGAACATATTGTTGTGAAAGAGTAAAGGAAATGATTGAAATTTATAGCTTAATGGCCAACAGTGTACATTGTATAATACAGTGGTACCTCTACTTACAAAATTAATTCGTTCTGGAAATCGTTTCGTAACGTGAAAATTTCGTAAGTAGAAACGCTTTTTACCCTATAAATGCCCTAATCAGACATCATTTTTTTATAAATTACAAAAATGCATCAAAACTTGTAACAAATACATGTTAGAATTAAATTACTGCACAATAAACATAAAAATGAGAGTTGTACATAATGTAAAGAATAAAGGTTTTTTCTTCCTTTTTACTTTAATGGTTCTCTTGTTTAACTGCTATCGTTGTCACCTTTCGCCTTCTTCGGTTCAGGTTCACTCTCAGCAGTGGTTTTTGCCTGATGTTTTGTAAAGATCGGATCCAAGGTTGTTCGCCATGCCGAACAACAGAGTGAATTCCAGTCCTCCTTTTGAACTTCTCCAACCACCTACGCGATGCGATGCCTTAAACTCCTGGTGTGGATCTTGCGCCGAAGTTCCCTCGCCTGCATCCATCTTTACGAGGCCATTAAAGATGGCGGTCGCCTTTTCGCAAATTATGGTCTCAGTCACTGTGTCTCGAGCCATCTCTTTCTCCTTTATCCACATGAGTAACAACCTCTCCATCTCATTGTTCACTGCCGACCTCCTCTTCGAAATGACAGAGAGGCCTTTGGAAGGAGTCATAGCTTTTAGGGCTTCCTTTTGTTTTAATATCGTGCCGATCGTTGATGGATTACGGTTATATTCTTTAGCGAGATCCACCAAACGCATCCCTTTTTCGTACTTTTCTATTATCTCTTGATTTGTTTGTATGGACAAAACAACTTCTTCTTCTCACCACGTTTCTCCATCACTTTCTTGGGGCCCATAGTAAATAAAAGTTAATACGCACACGTAAAGTTGCAATAAACACTAACAATAGCTGACAAAAAACTGTCCGAACACTTCGTGCTTTACTGAATTTCGCTAGCATGAGACTGAGGCTTTGGTGATCCTCATGGGCCGACAGGAAAACGAAGGGGATTCTGGGTATACGCACACACAGAGGTCCATCCTAGCCAATGGGATGCCAGGAAGATGCTGGGCAATAGCCAATGGCAGAGCAGCTCGGACGCGCCACTTTCAAACCAAGATACAGGATGCTACAAGTATGTTTACGCTCGGTGGACTCTGGGAGCTGTGAGTAGCAGCGCGCATTTTGAAATTTTCGCCTTTCGTATCCTGGAATTTCTTTCGTAAAAAGAGGCAATATTTTTCCGAAGAAGTGTTTCATAACCTGAAAATTTTGTATGTAGAGCCTTTCGTAAGTAGAGGTACCACTGTATTTCTAAGAAAATAAATACAGTGCTTGTCCACTTCATTTCTGTATGTAAATTTGTATTTCAAAAATTTCTGTATATTAATTTTTCTGGTAAAGCTAATTTAACTTTAGTGCATCTATCTACCTTGCTCCAACAATCCTGTAAAATTGTCTCAAGTACATATTAGTTGCCACAATAGGAGTGGCTCCTTAATAATAAGGAAACGGTAACCTACATGTTTAAAAATTGCAGCAATTAAATGCAGCTCTTGAACAAAAATGCATCTAACTTGTCAACCAAAAAGGATGTGCATGTGCAGGGCATGTTTGACCCAGGGGAAAAATTAATATATCATGGGAAGTTCTCATCCTCCATATTTACATCACCTTGCACTATCTGATTACCATTTATTTAAGCCATTACAACATCAGCTAAATGGCTAACTTTACTGATATGATATTGATGGAAAAGAATATAAAATCATATATTTTATCAAAACAATTAATTGTTCAAGAAAGGTATCCACTGCTTACTTAATTGATGGGAGCATTGGCAATGATGGAAACTACTTGCTCAATGGTTTTTTTTTGTATATTAAAAAGATTTTACTTTCCTTTTAAAAAATATTTATTTCTTTACAACCTAATATAGTTCTTACCCCAACCAGCTTCTTATTCTTGCACGAGGAGAATATTCTTTAGCTTTTCCACCAAACATTTTCAATTTAGGATTTCCACATTCATGTCGATGAAGTAATTCCCATTTGAGCACCTTAAAAAGACAATTAATGCAATTGCATCTAGAGCAGGGATTCTTAACTTGGGGTCCATGGATGGGTTTCAAGAGGTTCGTGAGGGTCAGATTAAAAAAAATAAATGGATGAGTTTCACTAAAATAAACTAGCTAACAAGAGAGAAAGTAGTATTTGTGGTATATTTGAGCAGGATAAAAATAATTTTGTTTAATTTGCACAAGATGACTATTTCTTTTATTTGAATCAGTAAAATTTACTTTTAAATTGAAAAGGAGTGAGTTATTTGTTAAAATTGTTTACTTTATCTATACTTTTGTATGCTATAGGCCTATATGTATGAGGCAATCATAATTATATTATGTCAATAAAATATAGGACATATATTAATTGCCTGCAAAGTTGTTTTTATGACTTTTATGTGAAAATTTCCTTGGAGGGGGTCCATAGCTTTCATCACCTTCTTAAAGGGGTCCATGACTGAATAAAGGTTAAGAACCCCTGATCTAGATACATTAATAAAATCATTTTTATAAAGAAGAGTTGGAGTTTGCACAATGTATCAATAAGGAGAAGGATATAACTAAATAGGCAATATAGAGGGTTTTTCTAAAAATTTTATATTTCACAATAACTTATTGGCAATTCTCGTTCAATTGACCTCAAATTTTAACAGCATGTGTGTAAACACAAAAATTGTCTTTTTTTTTGTTTGTATCTTTTTAGGTATATAAATATCATTTACTGGAAAAGAAAAGGCATTTTATGTGTTAGAGTAGCCTCAAACACAGTCAAATAAGGCTGTGCAGTGTCTATTTGTGAGAGAATTTCCTAAAAATGGGCCAGTGGATGATGCAGATGCCCACATTGCTCAGGTAATCTGTGTATGGGTGTGACATGGAAGAAATGTTTCCTATAGGTCAATTTATGATTGTGTTATGCTGATGGGCGATTGTTTTGTATGCTATGAGGGCCTGGTTTAGTAGAGGTACAGTAGCCTGTTGAATCTCTATGACTATATTAAACTGTAGGTCCCAACTGAGAAATAAAAGGCTTAAAAATCAAATCAGGGTCAAACCCTATACCAAGAGTGCAGGAAAGTGGCAAACCCCATAAAAAGAGTGCAGGTCAGTGGGAAATGGAAAAACAATACCAAGATAGCAGGTCAGAGGGAAACCTTTTATTACAGAAATATAGGTCGAGAATCTCTTGTAGGCAATCATGAGTCTGAAGACTTTTTTTAATATAGTAGAGGATAGTTTTTTTAAACAAGTTATAAATGAACTCACTAGAAGGAATAATATATCGGCTATGGTTTTAACAAATAGGGAAGGAGGGTATTAGTAATACAGAGGCTGGAGGATATTTAGAAAATAGCGACCATTGTTAATTTGGAGGCAAGTTAAAATGGAGAGGTTCTCAGTAGAAAAAGAACATAAGAAAAGTATTCTGCAAAAGGCTACTCAATATCCTATTTGAGGCAGCTCATTTTCCTAAATCAGTCTCAAGTAGCAACCCCTTCCATAAATCAACCCAATCTATTCTATCACAAGACCAGTGAGCCCATTTCATTCATCTATAAGTTGATTTGTAAACCAATTTCTCACAACCTCTTTAAAAAACCTAAACTTGTCCAACCTAAACCCATTGCTAAATGTACTATCCTGTTTGCTAAAATAAAACCTTACCCATCTCACCTATTATAACCTTTTGCCCACTTGAAGACTTCAATCAAGTACACTCAGCCTCTTTTCCTTTCTAAGCCATTCACCATAAGGTAAGCTCCATGAATCATCATCTTTTGCTGCACAAACTCAAACAAAGAATATCCATCCTATAATAGAGTGAACCAAAATTGCACAGCATAGTTAAGATGAGACCCAACTAATGGCAGGTAGTTTCAGAATGACATCAGCACTCCTATTACTTACTATCCTCCCTAGAGCTCTTGCCAGCTGAGCAGATACAGCATTGGTCTGCAAATGTCACAGTACCGGGTTTGATCCTGGGAAGAGTGGACAGGATCTGGCTACTAATTGGTGGAGCGCTGTGCTCAGCCCTGTACTGGGGTGGGTAGATCTTACACTTCTCATCACACACATAGTCAGTTACAACACTGTTTTCTTTCCTCTCCCATCTTCACAGCTCAACACACACACACACTCTCTGTTCCAAGGAATCCTGCTGATGGGTATCAATATCCATATACCACTGACACAGAACAGGTCCCTCTGCTCTGGGGCAACGAAGGTTCCACCTGAACACTATATGATGTCAAAACATAATACATACTTCCTGGCACCCCACCCAAAAGAGGACCGGACTCTGGTGCCCTTGGACTCACCAGCAATTGTTGTCATACTGACCATTATGTCTTTCATTATGCGCTCGGAATCTGCCTGAATAAAGGCAGGTTGGCGAACCTACTACTACTCTACTCCCTCCCAATAAATCCCAATACCCTATTAGCTCTTTTCATAACATAAAATATCATTCAAAACATAACACAATTCAATAAATGAGGTTAAAATCCTACTTTAGAAAAGAGAATTATAATCATCTGAGGAGTCACATGGAGACTGTTAAAGACTAATGAGTTAGCTCAGGTTAGGAAATACAAGCACTAAAGGAGGAAGATAACCCTCAGGTAGAGAGGAATAGTGTAGATCAGGAAGATGGGGCAATTGTTAAGCAGTGGATTTAACTAAATGCAGGACAGAATGTGAATATTTCATTTAAGGAAATTAGAAACGAGGCTGTTGAGCTTAAATCAATGTTGAATAAAATTAAACATATCAGCATTAAAAGGGGCATTATTTATAGGGTGGAAAAAAAAAATGGTGAGGGTCTATTAAGGCAGAGATATAATTAAAACTCGGGACATTAAAAAATTAATTAGGGTAGCAAAGAGAAATTATGAAATTAAAGTGGTAATAAGTCAAAGGAAGGTGCCAAGATTTCTTTCAATTGTACAGCACTAAGACTAGATAAAATCAGTCTACTTAAAACTAAAGATGTAGAGTTAGTGAGTGATAGTGACACAAAATCTAAATGTTAAATGTATCACTAAGTATTTGTACACAAAGACATCTAATAGTACCTGAGGAAACCCTGATCATCAGGGGTAATAAGGAGGAGAAATTAGAAGATATTTTAATTATCATGGAGATAGCTTCAATTTTTTAAGTTTTTAAAATTTTAAGAGCCTATCTGGTGACTGCCTACTAGGGCAAAGGTCGCCGTAAGCATGCTACAGCCTAATAATAAGCTAAATTAAAAAAACAAGAACAAATAAGCCTATGAGAAGAGTAAGCCTCCTCTCTGGTAGAAAAGGATTGGAAGGGTCCCTGAGAAAGCACAGGAGGGAAGGGACCACCTCCTTTTCAGAGGTGGATGTACCCGAGAGTAGTTTCAAAGATAGCAAAGGAGAAGACTCTTTGCCACATGAGAGGATCTCCTCAAACGATCCAAGAGGTACCTTGTATTACCTCATCCTCTCTACGGAAGGCGAGGCCATGCTTGGAGGTGGTTCACAACACACTTCTCCACTACTCCTATCGCTGGTGGACATATGTACTATAAAAAGGAGCAAAGGAACTCATGGAAAGTAGAAATAAATGACTTCCCAATGACTTAGGATCAGAAATTCCATAATCGAATCAGTCCCTGTCCAGCAGTGATGGGCTTTCCCAACTCAGCCTGTTTTTTTGCTTTAACTCACCTGTGCCCACTCTAATGCCCACCTTTTATTTCAGGTTCTGGGGAAGGAGGGAGGTCAAACTGCCTGAAAGCAGTGTCGAGGGCCCCCAAGTCTTTGGCTGAAGACTGATCCTTTCCCTCTCACAGGTCATGAATGAGAATTAAAAAAAAAGAAAAAGTAATTGAAGAACATATGTGAAGTTTAAAAACTGCTCTCATTTCGGAGCGAGGAACCATTCAGGTAAAGTTATCCTGGAACTTTAACCATAAAGGATGGTGCCAGCATAGATACTTTGTGTGTGTACTGGAGGAAGGTGAGCAGAGTTGACGGTCCAACACACACTGTACCTAATACCTGTCTTAGCCAGCGGGCTTTCGGCCTTCGCAGCAGGTAGGGACCTCATTTTTTTTTTTTTAATTAAGGAGCTATCTGGCGACTGCCGACTTAGGCATTAGTCGCCGTAAACAAACAGCCTAGTTCTAGGCTACTTTAAAAATTAAACAGGAAACAATAAAAAGAAATAACAATAAAAAGAAATAACAATAAAGAAGCAATAACAAAAACAATAACAACAACAACAAACCGGGTTAAATGAAAGGGAGAAGGCCAGCCTCCCCCAAAAAGTCAATAAGTCCACTAGTCATGGTGGGGACCTCATGGCATACAAAGCCACTCAACTAAGGCTCACAAGAGCACGAAAGAGCGACGGGCAGCCAGAACCTCTGTGGATAGAAGAGCAAGTTTGGAAAGGGGTAGGAGGGTATGTAATAAAGAAGTAGAGATAGGCCGGCCCACTAATGAGTAAGGTGAGTGATCACCTATTATTATCATACCCTGGTGTTAGGTGATCCCAGGATGGCATGCAGTCCACCAAGGCACCATGGCTACCAGGCCAAATTCTATCTAGGTGGGGACAGTCCTCCTGGTACAAAGTGCGGGTAGAAAAGTTGAGGGGATAGCCACAATAATAAAAATAATGGTAATTAATACTGCAAATAATAATACTCACATAGTAATACACAATTATAATATAAAAATAACACTACTACTAAAGAATAAGAATGATAATGCTGATAATAATAATATGGTAAAAGTAGTGTTGAGTGGAGATGAGGGGAAATCATGCCAACAACTTTCTCAGGCCCCATCATAGAGTTCAAATCAACCTAGTGACATCAGGGCTTCCTTCATTTGCCCTCAGGCTGGGAGGATGTGCAGCTCCTCTGTGGGGAGGGCTGATCTGCCTTTCAGATTTGGACCCATCTGTGTACACTGGCACAGCTCCAAACATTTAGCTGCTTTAAAAATTGACTTAGCAATAATATTCACAAAATATGTATATGTTTAGGGAAGAGTGAATATGAATATTTGGACCTTCAATAGCAAAAAGTACAAATTTACCTCTTGCCATGCCATTTCATTATTTACATTGTGGATGCGAATTATATTTTCCATGTCTTCAGAGCCGAGTTCATCATCTTTCCATCTCCATCCTTTTCTTAACATGGCATTCCAGAACATTTGAGCTGATGGATACACCCAGTTTCTATCTTCTGAACCTGCCATAGGAATATTTGAAACCTGAAAAAGAATATCTTTAGTCTGAGGGGCATTTATGTTAAATTATCTTAAATAGATTAGGAGCTAGGAAATGCAAGGGCTGTAAACTAAAAAGAAACAAAATGTTGAATGATGGAATGGCCATGTGAATGAAGCATGCACTGGAATGTCTAAAAACAGAGTAGGAAAGCAAGTGAAACATCTAGACAAAAGATTAATAAGGACCTGGAAAAGAACAGCAAACTATTCTGGAAGGATGTGAGAAGAGAGACAAACCAGAAGAATATTTATGGGAACATAAAGGACAAGAATGGTAGGATACTTGTAAGCAATTTAAAAGTAGATGCTGAGAATACTTTGATTAGTTATATAATGTGGTTATGGAAAATGATACAATTGTAAATATGATTGGCTTTGTGGGTGAAATCAGGCGCTATATTGGGTATTGAAGAGATAAGCAAGCAAGAGATTGTTAATGCTTTAGGAGGTGTGAAAAATGGGAAGGCAGGTGGAGTAAATGATATAGTCGCTAATATGCTAAAAAGTTGTGGTCATTGTGTTATGGAATGGGTCTATTGGCTGTGTTTAAAGCCTTTGAAAAATGGAAAGGTACAGTAATAGTGGTGTTGTATAAAGGCAAAGGTGAGCAGGTGAATGCAAGAACTACAGAGAGATTGTGTTTGTTGAGTATTGTAGGTACTGTATGCAAAAAATCTAATTGGGAGTATAAGAAGGATAACAGAGGGATTAATATGGAATACTACACAAGGGGGGTTTAGAGCAGAAAGGGAGTGTGGATCAAGTACTTGCACTGAGACAGCTAGCTGAGAAAACAGAGCTAGCTATGGTGGGTTTATATATCAGAAAACTTATAATTGTGTAGATGGAGAAGCATTATGGCAGGTGCTAAGAATGTATGGAGTGTAGTAAATTATTAGATGGTGTGAAGAGTATTTCTGATGGAAGTAAGACATGCATTAAGATGTCAGATAGCCAGAGTGAGTGGTTTGATAAGAGATGCTTCCTGGCACATTTCACACTCAAACTCTAATAGCATTTACTAATCATCTGATTGCCCCCACACACTTTCCTACTATTTAAAAATTTGTGGTTCCAATATGGGGAATCTGTACCACTCTCATCACCAATTCATCCTAGCTACTTAAAACCACACTCTTCAAGGGTAACACCACGCACATGGATATCACCCCCTTTCCCAAATACCATTACTTTTAGCTTCCTCCTTACACATACCCTGTCAAAGAGCCTGATCATTTTCAATTCTTCTCACTCTCAGCCACCCAACACCAGGTCATGAACATATTCCTCACCAATCTCGCATCCCTTCCTCTCATTCCCATGTATCAATCAAGTACTTTGCTTAGTTTACCATAAGCCAACAGATTCAAATGCTTGCATATACTACTTTTTGTGCTGTGATAAATCCATTAAAACTTTCATACTTTCTTCTTTATTCCTCTGAGCATTTAGAACATGTGACCCAATTTTTTTTCAAGACAAAATCAAACATCTAATTTTTTAAATTAGCAATTACAACCATCAAATAGATTATCCAAAGACCCAAATAATATTCAATTGTAAAGATTTCCATAAAAGAAAAATTGTAGAATTGATAATAATAGGAGAAATTCCCAATTTTAATCTTTTGGATGGTCAATTTAAATGTAGCTCTTATTCCCAGAACCTGATCGTAAACAGTATAATTAAAGATCTTAGAACCACACCCCCTGATTAATACTTTTTCTTTCTTTTGTCAGGATTTTTAGGCTGTTTAGTGACTTGAGTGTTCATTCCATTCTCAGTATATGACTTGAAGAGGGTATGGTAAACTTCATACCGAAACTAGTCTCATAAATAAATTCTATGCTCCTATATAATGATTTCACTATCACTAAACAAATTGTATCAACATGCCTAAATGTTGAACCACATAACAGAACCATATCTTCAGTCATTGAGTCAGACATGCAGGATTTGCTAGTAGTAGCAGTAGAAAGCCTTCGTGGTGGACACAAGTTAGCTTTAGTAGCCAGCCTGGAGTGGTAGGGCAGCAAAGACATACCTAAGGTGTATAGGATAGCAGCAGTTTTGGGCATTAAATTTTGTGGGCAAAAGACTGCATCTTATACAATGAGAAATAGTAAGTTGTCTAATTTTATATCTCTCATAGAGTTAACCAATGAGGACAATACTGGATTAGAAAAAAACAAACCTGTCTTTCAGTTGGGAGAGCAAATGGTTGATCAGGTGCAGGATGTTGGTTTGGAGGACCTTCTTGGTTCAAAGGGTTGATATCAACAAATTTCCCAGAGAACTTTGCACCAAAAGATAATCCAGCTTGATGGGGAGGCTGATTGCTCACTGGACACTCAGGATTCTAGAAATAAAAAAAAAAGGAGGGTAGGGGTTAGTAGATCATAAAATAATTTGCCAAAAGATTCAAGTTACCACCAAGGTGTTTTTCTTTTTATGGTATATAGTGTGCAAGAATGTTTGCTGTCTCAACTCTACATCTTTAAAATATGTGGGTTTTAGAAATATGCTGATCTGTACCCTATCTTCATTGCGCTTAATGATGGATTTATCTTGTCAAAGTGGATGAGAGTGCCCTGTCCACTGGTGTGCAAAAGCAAGGCAATGATAGTGAACCTATTTTAAAAGGTCAATTCTAAAACACTTGCGGGGGCTGCTTACACCATTGTGATGGCTCAGAGCAGGCAAATAATATGAAATGCATAAACCATTGAGGGATAAATTTAATACTCCGGGCACACTGGATGGGTTAACATAACATAATTTCACGGATGACAAAAGCCACATGGGCCTATCAAAGGTCATCCGTATCCATCAAATCCCAACCACATAATGCATCCATAGGATTTTGTCAGATCATGCATCTACAATAACATTTAAACAATCCATAGGATTATGTCAGACTATGCATCTACAATATATAATTTAAAGCCTCCATAGGAGTCTGTCAAAAACAAAATCAAAGTCCCCCAAAATATACAATAAAAAGAAACTGCATCCACAGGAATGAGTCAAGAAACATATTCCCATACCCCAAAGTAAGAAGTTAACCCTCCATCTCCATATAATCATCCAATCTGCGCTTGGAAACATTCAAGTTTGGGCTGTCTACAGTCTCATGTGGCAAACTATTCCAATAGTCCACCACTGTTAGTGAAAAAATATTTTCTAATATCCAGTCTGCACCTCTGTTTTTTAATCTTTAAGTGGTGGCCTCTAGTTCTATTACTACCTTCTAACTCAAATAACTTGCTGAAATCCAATTTATCCATCCCAGAAAAGATTTTAAAAAGCTCAATCATATCTCCCCTCACACACCTTCTTTCAAATGAGAACATATTGAATATCCTCAGTCTATCTTCATATTCAAGGTGCTTCAGGGATGGTATTATTTTTGTTGCCCTCCTTTGTACTGACTCTAACAAGTTTATATCATGTCTAAAATGTGGTGACCATGTTTGTATACAGTACTCTAAATGTGGCCTGACATAAGTTATATAGTTTAAGGATAACCTCCTCACTCTTGTAGCTAACATTCCTTTTAATGTAACCCTATTTGCTCTATTTTTTGCCTCAATACACTGCTTTGAAAACTTCAGTGACCTATCTACTACTACTCTTAAGTCTTTCTCATCTTCAACTGAATTAAGCCAATTTCCTATTATCTCTCCCCATGTTAATAACTTTGCATTTATTAAGGTTAAAAGTCATCTGCCACTTCTGAGCCCAAGCTAACAACTTATTTAAGTCACCCTGCACTTTAAAGCTACCTTCAACCTCTTTGACTAGGGCTGCCAATTTAGTGTCACCAGCAAAAATTGACACTTTGCTATTTACACCTTGCCCAAGATCATTTACATAGATTATAAATAATAAAGGGCCTAAAACTGATCCCTGAGGTATGCCACTAATAACATTCCTCCACTCTGACCTCACTCCATTCAGTACAACTCTCTGTTTCCTATCTTTCAGCCATTCAGTTATCCAATTTAAAACTTTCCCACATATCCCATGCAGCTTTAATTTATAAACTAGTCTTGTATGTGAAACCTTATCAAAAGCTTTGATAAAATCTAAGTAGATCACATCAACTTTCTCACCCCTATCTAATTCTTTAGTTACATAATCCATAAAATCCAGTAAATTAGTTAAACACAATCTACCTTTTCTAAAACCATGCTGGGCATCATTAATTAACCTGCTACTCTCTAGATGATCAGAAATTCCCTTCTTAACTATATTCTCAATAACTTTACAGACTATAGAAGTTAAGCTTACCAGTCTAAAGTTATTTGGGTCCTCTTTGCTTCCCTTTTAAAAAAATTGGCCCTACATTTGCCAATTTCTAAACATTTGGTATTTCTCCAGACTTTGATAATGTGATTTAATAAATATCTTCTCAAGAGCTACCGCAATACTTTCTACACCTTCTTTAAGTATCCTGGAATGAATGTTGTCAGGGCCAGATGCCTTACTAGTATTTAACTCCTTATAAGCCCTTGACCTAGAATTATCATCAATTAATCTAACTGGTTTCTCTTCTGTGAATACTGAAGCAAAATGATCATTAAGGACCTCTACTATTTCCTCATCAGATTCTTTCAAAACCCCTTCATATTTCATAGGCCCTATTTTATCATTGTTAGATTGATTATTGATTCCATAATAGCTAAAGAATTTTTTTGGATCTTTATTATTATTTTTAGCTAAATTAATTTCTGCCACTCTTTTGGTGTTCTTAATAATCTTATTTAGTTCATTTCTGGTTGACCTATAATGGTTTAAATTATATAAACTACTCTCACTTTGTAATCTCTGGTATGCCCTTTTTTCTCTGAAACTTTATTAGCTATCTCTTGATTCCACCATAAGGGTTTCCTACATTTCTTCTTAATAGACTTCATTGGAATACACTGTTCCTGAACCATGTTTAATATAGTCTTAAAAATATCCCACATCTCATAAGTATTCTTACCATGGAATTCTATATCCCACCTAATCTAATTTAGCATGTTGCCTATGTGGAGGAATTCCACGTGGAATTTCATTTCCAGCACAAAAGTTCCATGTGCTTGAGAAGATTCTGTTAGGCTTAAATTGGTAAGCCTAACCTCTCCCTTCCACAAGGGGTAGCCTCGAACCGCATCCACCACAGTCCATCTTTACACGGGTTAGAATAGCCTCAGCAAGAAGATTTAAGGCCATTCGAGAGTAGAGCTGTTTCCCACTACCCCCCTTCCCCGCGGGGAGAGCCTCAGACGTATATAGTGCTTGTTTCCCATGAGATAGACAGAGTTGAGAAGTCTCGCCCGGACCCAAGAAGATTCCCCTAGTTCCAAGTCAGGTGCTAACAACAAAGCAAAGTGACAGCTGAACTATTTGTGTATTAGAATTAGCCCCAGCCAGTGAGGTAATTCTATTTAACGATCGCTACCGAGTGATTTTTCCAACTTCTCTCATCAACTCCTGTTGAAGCCCTTCTCGCTCGCCCCTCGTTTTTGGGTGGCCGAAATACTCTAATTATTTTTATGTAAATAAAATTATATTTTTGTCATGCCTCTTTAAATAACCTTGAGCTTTGCCATTGCCCATATTACACCTGACCTCGTTGCACTCTTATCTAGTTGTTTCGCCCATTGAAACTTGTGGCGTTCCGTTCTTTTTGTCGGTTCGCCTTTAAGTTATTGGTCCCTCCCCCATAGATATAATATGGCATTGATGTAATGTAATGTCATACAATGACAGCGTAATTTATCGTAATCTCCCCTATAAAAATTTGGAATTTTTGTGGAGTTTGTCGTTGTTCTACCCTTAACTATTTGCAAATTAAACCAAACTATCTGATGATCACTGTTTCCCAATGATTCCCCTACACTCAATCCTTGAACCAAGTGATCATCCTTTGAAAGAATGGCACCCCTTGTTGGCTTATTAACAAATTGGGTCAAAAAGTTATCTCAAAACACTCCATAAACTTACAACTTGCTCTATCTCTTCCTATCATATTCTTCCAGTCTACAGAAGTTAAATTAAAGTCACCAAGATTAACTGTATCTTCTTAGCATCCTTTACTTACTTCCCTATTCATTAACTCATTGATACAATCAGTCTGTCCTAGTGGTCTATAAAAAGCTCCCAAGTGTATTTTCCTATTTTTACCAACTCTTCCCCCCAAAATAAAATAAAATCACAAAAATATGAAAAACTTATCCCCCCAAATGCTAGTGAAACGAGAGCTTGCCGTTAGCACCTCCAATCGCCGCGATCCCTTTATTAAACTACACAGGAAATAAGATAATTAGTCAATTGATGAATTTAGTAATTTAGAAATGAGAATTTCAATGGAAAGGATAGAAAAATTATTTCACAGATTAAAACAAGATTTAACTGAATAAAATAATATTGCACTTTAATATTTCACTGATTTGAGTGCCCAAACAGAGATGAGAATAGGTTTTTTGCTGTGAAGGTGGGGATGAAGGAGTGTTTGCAAGACCCCTACATTGTCAAAAGACTTCAATGTCAAAATAGCAAACAGAATACAACAATACATAATCACACTGGAATAAAGGCTCATACAAAAGTGAACAACAGCCTGTGCCCTCAAATCAAGAGTTTGATAATGACACAACACTTTCATGAATAAAAAAAATTACCCAATAATCACAGTGAATGGAAAGTCCTACCTATGAACAAAACTACCACCCTCATGAGAATCACATTCGACACTCACAACACTATTAGGTAAATAAGGCAGACATATGCAAGCATGTATGGAACCTTCAAAAATTATGATAACTAAAAACAGTTACCAAGAAGCAACACTAAAAGCACTAGCAAACCACTTTTGGGACAACAGGCATCTGCACTTCAATCAACAATAGAGACAAACTTCAAAAAGTACCTACAAAATAAAACTTAAAATTATCACAAATGTCCGCCCCTCCTCACATGTAAAAACCAAAATACTACCAATTACAGTAAAACTAAACATGGCAAGAATCTAACACCAGCAGAACACTAAACCACCCTCCACCCAGACTCAAAAATGACCCCCCAGCACACTATTACCCACTCCAGTACAATCCCCTACAAGTAATTAACTTTTTGCTAAACATCCTAAATGAACCCACATTCCCAAATAGACAACTTAGAGAAATCACTACAAACAGTAGTTCTAGCTTAACTAAATAGGCCCGTCAGCTAACCCTCCCCCTCAAAATAGCATCAAAGAATAAACCTTGGTCCAACACCAACTTGCATCAGAAGTAACCTAGACCCAGATCACTAAACACTCCCTTGACTGCCCTAACCTTGCTATAAGCATGAACCACAAACTCCTTTAAATACCTTATTAAAGGGCCTATAGAGATACCTTGGGGATGTGGTGACATTTATGCCTCAAAGAAGAAAGGTAGCAAGCCTAAAGTAAAATTGATAATGTGAATGTGGTCTCCTTTGAAAGTGTAATATAATTTTCTTTAGCAGTGAAAAATCACAAGTTTTCAGAAAAATGAAAACCTGAGACAAGATATTTATGACATTTACTAGAAAAACAAGGTAGTGCTTAAATTCTTTACTTTTTGTGAACACTAGATACAAATAGAAATGTACCACAATTGTGTTCCTTGTTGAGGAAAAAATACCATAAAATATGCATTCCTAATAAAAAGTAATAAAAAATAGCAACTTACTTGCAAACCTTCAACATTTGAATGTTGCACTGGGCATTGAGTTATAGTGCTTTGAATTTGTAAATTATTATGAGTTTCTTTATGCATTGGACATTCACTTGGAACATGATTGTCAGGGAGCTCTAACAGGTTACTTGAAGTGAGGTTTACTGCAGTATTGTGGGCAGCAGAAACTGTATTTCCCATTGTTACTGATATATCACAGCATAAAAATAATGTCCCAATTTATTATTTTTTATTTAGAAATAATTCATTCTTTTCATTATTTGCTAGTTAAATTTATTTTCAAATCAAAAATCCAATTATCTGAAAAAGTAGAGTCTGAAATTAATCCTTTCATACCTAACTTCGGCATAATACCAAATGATAAAGATCCACCAGGGGTCATCTATTAACTAATGAATAAATTATATATATAGAATCTAATAATAATCACAATTCCATTAACAGCATTCACTCACTACCTATCTAAAATAATCCAAAGCAATATAAATCACAATCCCAACACTACTAAGGTTCTTATATAATATACTGTTCTGAGTGTCACTAGATATAGACATGGCCAAAAGTTTTGAGAGATTTTTCATAAAGAAAATGAATTGAACTAGTCAAACATTGCATTTTATTTTATGTTTGGGTCATAATTTGAAGGTGAAATATACAAATATTTAGAGCCCAAACCCATTTTACTAATAAATACAATCAATTGATATGCATAGATAATATTTATAATGATGACCTTTGTTCTTCAAGATTGCTTTGATTCATTTTGGCATCATCAACCTCTTGTGTATCTGCAGCGTATGAAGTGGGCTGATAGTAGGATTGCAAGGACTTTGGAAGATTTGAGTGACTTTGACTATGTGATTGAGTATGTGCCTGGTGAACGGAATGGAGTGGCTGATTTGATGTCAAGGTATCCTGGTACGAATGATGAAAATGTGTGTGGAGTGAGTGATCCGGAGTATTTGCCGAAAGGGATTATGAATGGAAAAGAGAGTAAGGGTGGTGGTGATTCCTTGTTTGAGAGTGTATGGAATGGTTTGCAAGATTTGAAGAGTGATGGAGTAGATGTGAGAGTGCCCGATAGTGTAGATGATTTAAGGAAGGAGGTAATGAATGAAGTGTGTAGGAAGCCTGAAAGCATTGGTATGGCAAAGGTGCGGAACTTCATGAAAGAATTGAGAGCGATGTGTATGCAAGGGGTCCCGCCATTTCAGGAAGTGTTGATTGTAGTGAGTCGTTTGTATGGAGTGATTGTTTATGTGCACTTTGGTGGTGAGAGGCCGATTTTGTACAAGGATGAGAAGATGAAGGGTTTGAATCCTAATGTGGTACATCTGCAATGTTTGAGCGGTGTGCACTACAATTGGGTGATTGAAAAGTGTTCATATATAAGAGAGAAGAATGATTGTCTGGATGAACATGAGTGTGTGGTGAGTGATGATATGGGAGTTAATGACAGTGTGGATATCAGTGCTGATGTTGGTGTGCTTGTTCCTTCAGTTTATTGCGAACATGGTGGACCTGATATGATGGAAGCGAGAGTGAAAGTTGGTGAAAGGTTGTTCTGTGGTTTGATTGATACTGGAGCGCAGGTGTCTTTAGTGAATGAGAGGATTCTGAGTAAGTATGATGAGTTTAAATATTGCGAGCATAAACCTGTGAAGTTACGGATAAGTGGATTAGGGAATGGCTTGATAGTGGCATGGGAACAGGTTAGTCTGAAAGTGAGTTTGGGTAATGGTGTGAATGTGAAGCATGACTTTGTGATTCTGAAAGGTGAGCAAATGCCTTGTTGTTTCTTGCTTGGTGTAGACTTTATGATATTCTAGAGATGCAAGAGATGTGTCCTTTTGTTAGTGAGTTGAAGAGGTGTGTAATGATGCGTGTTGATTTGAATGAATGGCCAGAGTGTTTAAGTGATTTTAAAAGGTATGCTAAGGATTTTGTTGTTTGTATGGATGTTGTATATTTTGTGAGGCATGTGAAGGGTGGTGATAATATGTATGTACCTGTGATGTCCTTAGTTGGTATGATTGGTCTGGTGAAGGTTGTGCATGATAATTATGGGCATATGGGTAAGCTTAAGCTGTGGGAGTGTATGAAGGAGCGTGTGTTCCACCCATTTCTGAGAACTGTTGTGAATGATGTTGCAACTACGTGTGAAAGGTGTCAGAAGCGAAAGGTGCAAGGTGTGCAAGTGAAACCACTGATGTTGAAAGTTGATGCAAAAGAACCGTTTTAATTGGTAGTGATTGATTGTGTGTCTTTGCCGTGTACGAGTGCTGGGAATGTTGGTATGGTTGTGATGGTTGATCATAAAAGTAAGTTTGTGTATGCAGCGCCTGTGAGAGATAAAAGGAGTGTGACTGTTGCGCGTGTGGTTGAGCAGTTGTTTTTTCCTATGTGTGTATGGAAGACTAGAAGATGTCTGAGTGATAATGGGCCTGAATTTGTAGGGGAAGTGTTTGAGCAAATGTTGAGAGAGAATGGTGTGGAGCATGTGAGAACAACTCCGTATGTACCGTCTTCAAATGGATTGGCTGAACGGACTATAAGAACCTTGTGTGAGATGTTGAGAATGATGAGTACGACAGTGAATGACTGGGATGTGTGTCTGGGGAGAGTGTTGTGGGCGTATAATTCAACTGTGCATAGTGCAACTGGAATGTCCCCATGTCAGTTTGTGATGAATTTTGAAAGGCGAGTGAAAGATAGGTTTCGTTTGAGTGAAAGTCAGCAGAGTGTATGGCGTGAGGCGCATGAAAGGTTCCGTTCATTTGAATTAGGTACAAAAGTATTGAAAGTGAAAGAAGTGAAGGGTAGGTTGAATGTGTCAAAGATGGGTGAGAAGTTTGATGGACCTTATAGAGTTGTGAGGGTTTGGGAAAATGGAGTGACGTATGTTTTGGAGAGTTTGAATGACGGCATGACTGAGAGAGTGCGGGCTCATCAGAGTCAGTTAAGGAGATGGAGAGAACCTCCTGACTACCTGGTGAGCCATCCGGTGTATGGACTGTGTAGAGAGAGAGGTAAAGTGCATGATGATGAGATTGAATGTGAGAGTATGGATCTGTCTGGGAAAGAGCTAGTCTTAGTCTCGAGGAGTAGAAAGCGTACAAAGAAGAGTGAAAGGAAGAATGCAAGTACGAATGAAAGTAAGTCTGAGCAGAGTGTTTCTGGTATGGGGGATCTTGAGTTTTTGCGTAAACAAGTGAGTGATTTGGCTGGTATAAGTAGACGAGTGAGTGAGCTGCCTGTGCCAAATTTTTCTGTTTTTGGGAACAGTATGAATGATAGTGTGTTTGGGCAGAATGAACCTAGTGTGGCTGATTTTTCAGGTTTTACGAATGGTAATAGTAGGGATGAGTTTGATGTAGTGAATGATGAAGTGGCTGATTTTTCAGGTTTCTAGTGGGAACCAGTCGAAGGGGTTTCTGGTATGCCTGTTGAGAATACAGGGGATGTGAGTGACCTGTCTGTTTCGCAAGAATGTACCTTGAGTTGGATGAGAGCTGTGAGTGTGTAATATGAAGAGTGAGGGTTCTAAACGGAAGAGTATGAAAGAATTCTGTCGTGAGATGGGAGAACTGGTAATGAGGGCTAAGAGTATGGTTGATGAGATGATCAATAGTGACGATGAGACTGACAGGACGACTGACGAACAACCCCGACTAATTGCTACGCGTAGCCAGGGACCAGTAGAAGAGTGTGAATGGGTGCAGAAGGGTGCGATTGAGCACAAGTGGTACCGTGAAGAGTGATTGAAGGGGTTTTGTGAGTGACTGGTCAAATGGCTTAAGGAAGGAGGGGTGTGGTGGAGCGAATGTGAGTGTGTGTAAAAGGGCCATTCTCCCACCCCTTTTCTCAGTACCCTATCCCTTCCTCTGTAAAAATGTGTGTGTGTCTGAATGGGAATGGGTTTGTTGTTTTTTTTGTTTATTTTATGTATAAAAATGATTACCATGTTTTTTTTTCTTTCTTTCCAGGCGCCATATTCTGGAAAGATAGGACTTAGTTTTCTTAATATTATCAAAAGAAACAAAGCATCATATTCTGGAAAGATAGTAGCTAGTTTTGAGATATCACTATAATTAAAAGATTGTACTTTGTTTAAAATAATCTTTTATCAAAGCGTCATATTCTGGAAAGAGAGAGTGGAAGTGTGGACTAACAGCAAGAGGGGTTCTCTAGACGAGTGCTCCGCCCAGCCCTGAGACGGAGGGCTTTCGTGCCTCTCTAACCACCTGAACCGCCATACCCGCCTTCGTTGACAATCCTGCCTCCTTCTAAGTTAGCCTACTACCACCCGCCTCCAGCACACAAGTGATAGCGCGTGCCCCCCTTTCGTTCGTTTGTTGTTGTGTTTTTTTTATGTTTTGTGTAGATATATAAGTAAATTGTTGTATTCGCCGGTTATAAAATTTTCTTTTGGTATCGTATTTGGATTGGGGAATTTAGCCTCATTTTGAAGTGTGCACACTTCCCTTGTAAATATAAAATTGTTGTAAATATAAGCTGTAATTATCATTGTACTTTTTTTTCTCTGTTAGTAAAGAACTGTACATACAATCCGTTTCATTCTCCTTCGATTTCTCACGTCCGGATTAGTATAGGAAGCGGGTTGGATCGATTGAGGTTAGTCTAAATTTTTCGGCCCGCTACAATATTTGTGATGATATATTGACTAAAATTGCTCCATTTTGTTCAATAAGCACCCACAACTGCATACAATTGGAAATCTTCAGTTTATCAACTGCCAGTATGATTATCACCCACAAAACCTCTATTGGGTTTGAATCTGTTGAATTACTCAGCCAAGGTCCCAAAAGTTCAGTTATTTTCAGGCAAGAACTTTGTTATTGCTTTTGCTTTGTGATAAGAGACACTATCATACTAAATTATTCATGGAAAGTGATGATAAAGCACATTTTGGTACCATTTCGAGCTCATGGCAGTGTTCTTGGACAAAATTGTTAGGGCTACAGTTTTCTTAAATGAGAATTACTCCCAGACATTGAGAGTTTGGATGATTCACTGTTGGCTTGACACAGGACTAATGAAATTACTCCCTTTTCTCCATAAGCTCCAAACAAGCGGAAGGAAGCTTCTTGCCCCAGTCTTCAACAGTCTATTCTTCATATTGTGTCCAGAAGACTTCTTCATAGGGGTGTAACCAGTCTTTTTTAAAGATGGTGCTCCTTGATACAATACCATTAGCAACTCTCTCCTCGGATTTCAGGCCACTTTGGCGCAGAGCAACAATGGTTAAATCCTTTTCTTTGGAAAGAATCATTTCTGGAATTGCTACATTTATTTTTACAAAAAGAAATATTACAAAGTAGATTATAATTACACAGAATTCATTTAACTCATAATTTTAACCTTTTGATCAAATATTTATTTATTTTTTATTGCAATAGCCCATCTGGCAACTGCCTACTGGGGCATAAGTCGCCGTACACAACAGTCTACTGTTCGGCATATTAAAAAACAAAAGGCAAAAAGGAAGCAGGCTCAAGCGTCTGGAGTAGTCTCACCTCCTCCCCCCTGGCACAGGAACATGCAACCTACAAAAGGAAACACAAAAAAAAGGTCAAATAAAGTGGAGGAGGCTAGCTTCCCCCCCAAAAGTCGTAAAGTCCACAAGTCAGTGTGCATGAACATATCCTGAGTACAAGGGACAAGCGGTAGTGCCCCGGCTTGGTAACATGTGCTGAGATCACCAAGTCTGGGAAATTCAACAAGAATGTACCAAATAGTCTGGGGGACAATGCAGTATTCAGAGTATGGCACAGGCAAGCGTTCCATCAAATGGTGGCGCATCCCACAAGTGTGTCCAATTCGGAGATGACAGAAAGCAACCTCAAGCCAGCATGACAAGTGCAGCAGAATGGCATGCAACTTTAGGTTCCTCTCGATTGTTTCCCATCTTCTTTGCCCGGCAGCACGGAGAGCTGCCCATATTCCTGCTATGTAATCAGTGAGAGGAAGAGTCAAACGCTGGTCTGGTCGCCCAGTCATCGTGGACACTTTGGTGCGCTCATTCCCCGCAATTCCTACATATCCAGGAACCCAGCAGAAAATAATCTAGCCAAAATCGTGATGTCATGGATATCACTAACAAGGGATGCGGAAATTGCAATGCTAGGAGAGCACTCAGGGCGCTTTGTGAGTCACTATAAATCACAATCCAGCCTCCAAACCAGGCACATCACATAATTGGCCTGAGAGCTAAACCAAGCTCTCGAAGGAGCTTTCTGGCCCTAAACCTGAAGAGCTTAGGGTGTGACTGGCGCCTCTAGGCGGCATAAGCATCATCGAGATCAGGTGCGAATGCAGCGAGAGCCATTAGCGATTGAGGGAGGCGCCGGGCTCGCGCATACAGGAGAATAATGCACTGTGCACAGCGAAGAGCGAGTGGCATCTCCCCAGCATCGACAAGTAGGTTCTCAATGGGGGAAGTGCGGAAAGACGTGGTGGCCAGGCAAATGCCGGTGTAGTGAATCGAGTCCACCTTCCTCAATACACGCTCGGATGCATAAAACTCATCTGTAGTCGAGCTTCAAACGAACAAAGGATCTCTAAAAATGTAAGGCAGTAAGGTAAACATGAAGATCGAGGGTGTGCCCGAAAAAGTGTATTATTTTGCATGTGTTTCATTCACCCACGCATGCATATTCATGCGCGTTTAGTTAAATAAAAATGTTAGAACATTATTCAATAAACAATTATGATTATATACTGGGGGCTGTGCCCCCCAGACCTCCCCCGATTGATTGAAATTCAGGATCATTGTAGGGGCATCCTCCCTGCAATGATAAACCACCCATGAGCAGTCCCCTTGAATTTACTCCAAAAAGGTGAAACATATTGAACAGGGATGAAATATTTTGCGCCCCATCATTCGCGCTGCCGATCTTCATGTTTACCGGCAGTAAGCCTAACAGCACCCCAGCGGTGAACATCACAGGGAGAAGAATATCCATGGCGCGGGTACAAGAGATCCTAAGGCTGCGAATACAAGTCTAAGGAAACAGTGCGAGTCCACCACTTCCAGGTGCACCACATTTAGAAACAAGTCTGGGTCAGCGTGGAGCCGTGGATGGTGGCAGAAGTGCACCACCTTAGTCTTGGCCAAGGAAAACTGAAGCCACGAGTTACCTTGTGGACTACTTGGTGAAAAAATATTTTCTAACATCCAACCTGCACCTGTTTTTGAATTTTTAAGTGGTGACTCCTAGTCCTATTACTACCTTCCAATTCAAATAACTTACTAAAATCTAACTTATCCATCCCAAAACAGATTTTAAAAAGCTCAATCATATCTCCCATCACAAATCTTCTTTCAAATGAGAACATATTTAGCACCCTCAGTCTATCTTCATATCCAAGGTGCTTCAGGAAAGGTATTATTTTTGTTGCCCTTCTTTGTACAGACTAGCAGGTTGATGTCAAGTAGAAAATATGGTGACCATGCTTGTATACATTACTCTAAACGTGGCCTAACATAGGATTTGTAGAGTTTAAGGATAACCTCTTTACTCTTGTAGCTAACATTCCTCTTAATGTATCCTGCACCCTATTTTTTTCCTCAATACACTGATTTGAAAACTTCAGTAACCTATCTACTACTACGCTTAACAAGCCCAATGAGATAGGGGTGCAGCCAGTGCACCGCACCAGGGCCCATAAGAGTCTAGGAGCACATGAATATCAAAGTTCAAAGTTGAACGTAATATAACATAATTTCACGGATGACAAAAGCCACAAGGGCCTATCAAAGGTCATCCGCATCCGTCAAAACCCACCCACAGAATCCATCTATAGGATTAAGTCAGATCATACATCTACAATATACAATTTAAACAACCCATAGGATTATGTCAGATCATGCATCTACAATATACAATCTAAACTGCCCATAAGAGAGGGTAAAAAACAAAAAGCATTATCATCAGGGCAAGACAAAATCAAAATCCCCCAAAATATACAATAAAAGAAACTGCAACCACAGGAATGAGTCGAGAGACCCACCCGCACAACAAAAAGTAAGAAGTTAACTCTCAGGTGGCGACCCCTAGTCCTATTACTACCTTCTAACTCAAATAACTTGCTGAAATCCAATTTATCCATCCCAGAAAAGGTTTTAAAAAGCTCAATCATATATATCTCCCTTCACACATCTTCTATCATCAAATGAGAACATTTAGTACCCTCAGTCTATCTTCATATTCAATGTGCTTCAGAGAAGGTATTATTTTTGTTGCCCTCCTTTGTACTGACTCTAACAGGTTGATATCATGTCTAAAATGTGGTGACCATGCTTGTATACAGTACTCTAAATGTGGCTTGACATAAGAGTTGTATAGTTTCCGGAAAACCTCCTTATTCTTGTAGCTAACATTCCATCTAATGTATCCTAGTACCCTATTTGCTCTATTTTTTTGCCTCGATACACTGCTTTGAAAACTTCCGTGAACCATCTACGACTACTCCTATGTCCTTCTCATCTTCAACTAAATTAAGCCAATACCCATCCATCTCGTAGCTGAATTCCCTATTTTCTCTTCCCATCTTAATAACTTTGCATTTATTAAGGTTAAAAGTCATCTGTCACTTCTGAGCCCAAGCCAGTAAGCTGTTTAAGTCACCCTGCACTTTAAAGCTACCCTCAACTTCTTTGACCACAGCTGCCTACTTGGATTCTGAGAGTAGGTAAGACATCTCAATCCACCTATCTCTAAAGCACCCCCGTTAGCCTGTATACCTTCTACTTCTCTGTGCTGGCTTTCCTTCACTGCCCCACCCTGAGCCATGAAGTTTCCTTGATCACTACCAGAAACTAGTTTGGAGACTGCAAGGACCCAATAACACTATCCAACTCCTACCACAAAACCTCAACCCCATCCCAGCTCAGATGGAGCCCATCCATCGCATACAAACCCTTATTCCCCAAAACTCCCTTCCATACATTTACAAACACTATTCCCGACTCTTCACACAGGCATTTCACTTGTAATGTAATATTTTCATTTCAATAAGTAACTTGATTTTTAATGTGGAAAAGCTGACAATTCTTATTATATTTTTTTCAGAATCTGCCCAACCAAAATATGTCTGCATAAATCAGGAGCACAAAAGAAGAAAGAAAAAAAGAAATGTGATGACAATGAAAGAAGAGGATTACAGACACTCTGGTATGAAAAGAAAACAAGATAATGTGGAAACATATATGGATGCAAATTTGGAAGAATGGAAAGTGTAGGTGGCAGTCATGAACAAGAGAGCCTATATGGAAATGAGGTAGAAGCTAATAAAGAAACAAATTTGGGGCCCCAAGTACAAATATTATGGACAGAGATATTAATTCAGAACCTGGACCTGGTGGAGCAGATAAGAATGTAGATTCCAAAAATCTGGCAGACAGTGCAACAGAAATTCCTAAAACAAGTAGTGAATCAATGAAAGTAGTTCAAGATAAATTTGAAAAAATTAGCAGTCTTGTCGAGCTTGACAATGCATTCTTCACAACAGAATTTCCTTCTCAATCAGACAGAGAATTATCTTACCAGAGGTAATATTGACTTTTCTTTCACATTGCCTAAAGATAGTAACAATCAAACATTCCCAGAAGGTATACTGAAGTTCAGAAACATTAATGCAGAACAGCATTCCCGAGACTGGCTTGTCTGGAGTCAGCATAAGGAGTCATTATATTGTTTTCTGTGCCAGCTATTTTGGAACAGTGTTTGCTGCAGGCTGAATACTGCATCCAAATATGCATTTGCTACAGCTGAAGGCTAGCCAACCTGTGCTAAGTGTGGAAATTATGTAACAGGGTTTCTGAGCATGAAAAGAGTAATGGGCATAGGAAGTGCTATCTAGCTTGGCGTGAATTAGAAAGATGTCCATCATTGCAAGAAGGTATTGAGAATCTTCGAGAAGCATCAATTAAAGTGGAATCGGAAAAATGGTACAACTTTTGAAATGAATTATTGATGTTACCCTATTCTTAAGAGAACGTGGCCTTGCTTTCCAGGGTTCTTCGCAACGCATTGGTGACTCAAATAATGGAAACCTTTTAGGTTGTGGTGGAGCGAATGTGAGTTTGTGTATAAGGGGCCCTTCTCCCACCCTTTTTTCCCAATACACTCTCCCTCCTTCTGTAAGAATGTGTGTGTGTTAATGGGAATGGGTTTGTTTTGTTTGTTTGTTCCAGGCGCCATATTCTGGAAAGGACTTAGTCTAGCACATCTTTATATAGCAAACAAAATATTACTTTGTCTTAAGTAAATTTAACGAAGAGCCCTATTAGTATTGTTAATGAAAGAGGGCTTAGAATAGCCACGCAAGAGTGATGATATCACTTATCTTCCATCAAGCGCAGAGGCGCCAAGTGTTTGGAAGACATAGGCATTTTGCCCGCTCGAGAGGTAGGTGGCTGGACGTCCCCCCCACCCTCTTTGTACCACGTGAGGCCTTCTCTTTTTTTGTAAACTATATATTGGCTGTTATAGTCCGCATCTTTTTTTTGGCTGTTGATTTTTTTTATTGCGGGTGTAAAGGACATTTAGCTATATTTTTGTGTGTGAATAGGAAAGAGATCTCTAATATATCACCCCTCTCCATTGTAATTATCATTGTACATTTTTTTTTGTAAGTAAAGGGACTGTATATACAATCCGTTTCATTCTCCTTCGATTTCTCGCGCCCGGATTAGTGTAGGAAGTGGGTTGGATCGATTGGGGGTTAGTCTAGATTTTCGGCCCGCTACAAGGTCAGATAGAGTTGCTTTCTCACTGGGACCCCATTCTAAAGGAACATGTGCTAAAGGTAGAAAAGTTGCAGAAAAAAGGTGAAAGTCTGCAAGTACATTACCTCTCTAATGAGTCCCAAAATAAATTCATTGCAGTCTGCAAAGTACTGTGCAATAATAGTAGATTCCACACCAGATTCATCTCATGTTGAGCAAACAACATTCCTTTTGCGTTACCTCATTCGCCATGAATCACAATTTAAAATTGTGGAATGATTTATGAAATTTGTAGATTGTAGTGACAAAACAAGATCTGAAATTGCTCAAATTATTACTGAAACATTGGAAAACCATGCTATTTATTCCACTTGCTGATTGTAGGGCACAAGGTTATAACAATGCAGCAAACATGTCAGGCAAATACAATGGTGCACAAGCAATAATAAAAGAACAGTGCCCTACTGCTATATTCTCTCCTTGTGGTTGCCACACACTTAATTTATGTGGAAATGATGCTGCTGAATGTATTCCAGAAGCAATCACCTACTTTGGAACTATACAAACAATATACACCTTATTCAGTTGCAGCCCCAAAAGGTGGGAAATATTGGCAAAGAGTATTGATTGTTTGCTCCATGGCATATCTGGCACCAGATGACAGATCGAGTTTAGAGTGTAAAACCATTTGTAGCTCACCTTCCAGGGGTTAAGTTGGCTTTGCAAGACCTGCTAGAGCTGAATCTCACTCCAAAAACCAGGAATGAAATCCATGGAGCTATATGTTATGTCAGTTCTTTCATCTGCATCATAATGTCAGTCGTGTGGCACAGAATACTGGTCCCTATTGATTTTTGCAAAAAAGTCATTCAAGTTAGTGATGCTAGTTTAGATATGGACGTTGCAAATATAGAAACCTTACTTGCACAACTAGTGGCTCTCCCGGGCAGTTGGAAAGCAACGTGGAATGAATCTAAGCTTGTTGCATCCAGCCTGCAGATAGAAGTAAAATTGTTTAGGGACCGCAGTACCACTGCAAGAAAAAGAACAAGATTCCATGATGAGGATACACCTGATAAAAATGTGAATGAAATGAACAAAGCCACTGAATCCTATGAAGAAGCCCACTTCCGAAAGCACATATTTTATGTAGTATTGGATAATGTTATTGGAGGGCTTACAGTTCATTTCAGTGCAGCCAAACAGATTTCTGACACCTTCAGCTTTCTTTGTAACTACCAAAAGATGTCAGAAAAGGAATTGAAGCGCAAAGCAGCTAAACTAGTGGAGAAGTATTCTAAAGACATCAGCAGTGAAGACCTTGTGCAGGAAATGAATCACATAACAATGGTTCACAATGCCAATTTTGGTAGAAAACAGGTGAAACTGTTAAATGCTTTGGCAAAGTACAGATTAGAAAGTATATTTCCCACCCTCAGTGTCAGCTTGAGGATGTTCCTTACAGCACCAGCCACAGTAGCATCAGCAAGCTTAAGCTCATCAAATATTATCTCAGGTCCACCATGGGTCAGGGTCGCCTGAACAACTTGGCTAGGCTCAGTATTGAGTCTGACATTGCAAAACATATAGACTTTGACACTATAATTCGTAGTTTTGCCAAGAAAAAGGCACGTAAAGCAACCCTGTTTTAATAAAATTAGTCTATTTACTAAGTTTACTATCATTTATATATTTTCTGTAGACTGTAGGCTTCATGATATGGACATGCATTAAGTGTGAGTGAATTGTGATTAAGATGTACATTTATATATATGGCTACTATTGGTTAGTATATAAGTAGGCTGACTAAAAATTCCAAATGGCAAATTTGATTTTAATTTTTTCCATTATCATGTACATTTTTATAATAATAAATAATAAATAATAAGTCTTTTGTAATGCGCTCTTCAAGGCCTGAGGCCTTCCCAGAGCGCACGTTGTGCTGAGATGAGAATGGAAATTTAATGGAAATTCAAGAAGGGGGAGAAGGCAATACTGAAAAGATGCATTTTCAGGAGACGCTTAAATGTGGTAAGAGAGGGAAAAGACCCGATTTCAGCAGGAAAAGCATTCAAACTTAGGGGCGCAGATTGAGAAGGAGCAGTCCCCCATTGAGCAGAGGGATGAACGAGGAATATTCAAAAGAGGTGCATGGCGTAGGGAGATGGCAGAAGAGAGGTAAGACAAGGCCTTGTTGTTTAGGGCCTTAAAGGTGAAGAGAAGTATCTTGAAGTGAGTACGGGATCTGACAGGGAGCCAGTGCAGTTCATGCAGCAAGGGTTTCGAGGGAGAGAAGCGAGGGCGACGGAGAAGCTGGGCAGCATAGTTCTGTACAAGTTGAAGGGGGCGGAGAGCGGCGGATGGCAGATTCACAAGCAGTGAGTTACAGTAGTCAAGGCGTGAGGTGATGAAGGCATGAACAGCAGTCTCAAGACTTTGGCGATCAAAGTGAGAGAGAATGCGAGAGAAGTTACGAATGAAACATAGAGAGGATTTGCTGACATTGTGGATATGAGGCTTAAAGGAGAGAGGCTCATCAAAAACAACACCCAGATTCCTAACGCAGTCAGAGAAAATGATAGTAAGCGAGGAAAAGAGAGATTTAGATTTTTTGACAAGAGCAGGAGTGCCGACGAGGAGGACCTCAGTTTTGGAGTGATTAAGCCTGAGGAAGTTGGTAGAGAGCCAGTCAGAAATGGAGGAGTAGGCAAGAGACGTGGGGGATGAGGAAATGAAAATTTGAGTGTCATCAGCATATAGGTGGAAGGATAGACCGAGATTACGGAGAAGGGAACTAAGAGGGAGAGGGTAGATACGAAATAGTAGAGGACCAAGGACAGAGCATTGTGGCACTCCAAAGCGAATGGGGGTAGGGTCGGATGAAACGTCAATCACAACGGATTGGGTATGAGATGAGAGGTAAGAGCAGAACCAGTCAAGCACGGTGCCTGATATGCCGAGGAAAAGTGGAGACAATCAAGTAGGACGGTATGGTCAATAGTATCGAAGGCAGACACATTGAGAAGGGGGGTTTCTGTGGATTGTTTTTGTTTTTTTAAAGAGCTCATCTGGCGACAGCCTACTTGGGCATTAGTCGCCGTATTAAAACTGCCTTAATTCTAGGCTACTTTAAAATAAAATTAAAGAGACAAAAAAAACACCCCAAAAAGGGGGAAAGGAAGCAAGCTGGTGCGTCCTAAAGGGGCAAAAAAACAAATAAATAATAGGGAGAAGGCCAGCCTCCCCCAAGAAGTCAACAAGCCCACCAGTCAATGTGCACGCACTCGGACCGAGTACAAGGGGACAGTTTTTTTTTATATTTAAGGGGCTATCTGGTGACTGCCGACTTAGGCATAAGTCGCCGTGAAACAAACAGCCTAGTTCTAGGCTACTTTAAAAAATTGAACAGGAAACAATAAAAAGAAATAACAATAACAATAACAAAGCAATAGCAAAAACAAAAACAAAAACAACAACAACAATTAAACCTGGTTAAATGAAAGGGAGAAGGCCGGCCTCCCCCAAAAGTCAACAAGTCCACCAGTCAAAGTGCACGCACTCGTCCCGAGTACAAGGGACAGGCGGTAGCGACCCCGCCCATCCCGGGACAGGTAACACGCGTGAAGATCACCCAGACTGGGACATTCAACAAGAATGTGCCGAAAAGTCTGGGGGACAACGCAGTCATCGCAATAGGGCGCAGGCGAGCGCTCCATCAAATAGCGATGCGTCACACGATTGTGTCCGATTTGGAGATGACAGAAAGCGACCTGAAGCCGTCGCCGCAACTTTAAGTTCCCTTCGACCGTCTCCCATCTTCTTTGCCAAGCAGTCCAAAGAGCTGCCCGTATTCCTGCCATGTAGTCGGTGTGAGGAAGAGTGAAACGCTGGTCCGGTCGCAGAGTCTTCGCGGACTCTTGGGCGCGCTCATTCCCTGCAATTCCTACATGTCCAGGAACCCAGCAGAAGATAATCTCGACATCTGCCCGGCTCGCCAAAACCGTGGCGTCACGGATATGGCGAACCGGGGGATGCAGAGATTCCAATGCCCCGAGAGCACTCAGGGCGCTTTGTGAGTCGCTATAGATCACAATCCGGTCTCCGAACCGGGCATGTCGGTTTCTGTGGAGTGACCTGACTTGAAACCAGATTGATAGGTTTCATCAATGTTACAGGCCACCATGTGACTGTTGATGCGTGAAGCAACCACTCTCTCCAGAACCTTAGAGAGCAAAGGAAGTTGCGAAATCGGGTGATAATTGGAAGGGTCAGTGGGGTTCAGTTGTCGCTTTTTAAGAATCAGACGGATGTTGGCACGTTTGAAGGAAGAGGGAACAAGACCAGTTGCAAGTGAAGTGTTGAACAGGTGAAGAAGCGTTGGGAGGATAGCAGGCAGAATTTTATATAACAGTTGAGGCGGAAAAATGTCCTTTGGGGAGCCCAATTTCTTAGAATGCGAGAGCAGGGCTGTAAGCTCCAATGCGGTCACAGCAGGGAAAACGATAAGCGGCTGAGGCGGGAAGTCAGGGACAATGGCAGGAGCTGGGACAGAAGGCTGAGGGAGAGAGGCATGGAGGTTAGTGACCTTATCTGTGAAGAAATTCGAGAGAGTAGCAGGGCTAATGGGTGGGGAGACCTGGGCTGTGAGAGTAAGACGGGAGAGCAGGCGGAAAACGGTACGGGGATCATTCCTATTATCAGTAAGCAGATTACGTGAGTAGGCTTCACGAGCAGATTTTAATTTCGCCACATAGGTAGCTGTCGCAAGTCGGAACGCCAGCGACAGAGGGGTCGTGTCTTGCCCACGGGTGCGAGCCTTTCTAAGGACTCTTTCATGGGCACGGTAACAACGGGAGTTCGAAGGGGTGACAAGGGGAGAGTGGGCATCAAGACAAGTGAGAAGGGGTTGCCCCAAAGAAGAGAGAATCGGGTCAGGAGAGTCAGAAGCCTCAATGGGAGGAAGTTTGGAGGCCACATCATTAGATAGGGAGGGAATATCAATGGAGGCAAGTCGACGGAAAGGCTTAGGATTATGAGACAGCTGGGGAGGTATATGGAATGGGATAGAGAAGTTGAAGTTGATAAGGAAGTGATCAAATATAGCATTGGACAAATTTGTAGTCGTCAGGTTGGAAATTAGACAGTCAGAGATTACAAGGTCTAAAATGTTACCGTGAGAGTGTGTAGGGGAAGAAACGTGTTGGGTGAGGGAGAAGAGATCAAGGATTTCAGAAAAGGCTTTGAAATTAGGATTGTGGCCAGGAAGGTTGAAATCACCAAGGGTTAGCAGCGAACCAGTGAGGGAAAAGGCCAGCGAGGAGGTTACTAAATTCATCAAGAAAAAGCTCAAGGGAGGAGCTGGGGAGGGGCGGTAGAGGACTAAGATAGTTAGAGAGGGGGTGGAATCAGAGACATTGATGAGCACCTCAAAAGAAAGAAGAGGGGGAGAGGGCAGATTATTCAGAGTTACGGGAGGTATGGGAGTGGATGTAATGATAAGGGGTAGCGAGATTTAAACAGCAAGCAGAAGGGGCAAGCCAAGTTTCCCTGAGTCCAAGGAGAATGACTTAAGTGTTAACGAGCAGGTCATGAATGTAGTCAACCTTCTTGGAGAGGCTTCTGACATTGAGGAGAGACGCTGAGAGAACGGGTGAAGGGGCAGGTGAAGAAGAATCAGGGCTAAGTGGGGGGGCTTGATTCAAGTAAAAAAGTTTTCTAAGAGCAGGAGCAAAACGGAAACCACGTTTAGTCTGGTGGCGGGAATGAGAAATTCCCAATGCATTAATGTGAGTAAGAGTGTTTTGAGAAACACTGGTAGCAGTTCCATTGAGGGCAAGAATCGTTAACCTATCAATCATAGTGGCTAAGCAACACAATAATGGGAGAAAAGCAAATTAACTATATAAGTAGAGTGGCTTGAGCGACACAATAACGGGAGAAGCAACAATCAAGACAAAATAAAGAGTAATCGAATAGTGTGAACAAATAAAATTACGATAGAAACAAGAAACAAGGGGGAAAAAAATAGTGAACAAATCAGAATTAGCAGTTGATGAGGGGGTAGAGGCGTGGGGGGGGAAGACAGAGCGGAGATAACAACGAGGCAGCTTGAAAAAAAAAATCACGTGGGTGCGGGAAGACAGAGCGGAGGTAACAATGGGCGGCTTGAAAAAACACAAAAAAGCAATACAGCAAATGGTGAAAGCACAGGCAATAACACTGCAAAAAAACAAAATTAAAACACAGCACAAAAGATAACTTGAACCGTAGAAAGAGCCACAGATAAGCGCATCGATCCACTCGCCAAGAAGGTTCTCAGACAACTGTTCATTATTAAGCCAAGAAGTAAAAATACAGGGAGTTTTTGCTAAGTTCTTGTCCTTCTTGTTTTGCTAGTGAGAATTGCTATACTATTAATGTTAAATTTGATATATAGTTGTGAAATTCACAAAGCAACTGTGCTATGTGTATTCTTTGAGATCAGCCTGAGACATTTTGAAATTAACTAATAACATTGGTAAATGGTTATAATGTAAAACTATAATAAATAAAGCATATCATTTTCTAGTTATAGTATTGAAAAGCTTATGAAGCTCTTAATCATTTATAATTTATAAAGGGGGGGCCAAAAAAGGTCTCGCACCAGCACATTTTTTTCCTCTCAAGGGCCCTGACGCCTAAGTCCTTCTCATTCTCAACTGAATTCAGCCAATTCCCATCCATTTCATAGCTAAATTCCCTATTATCCTTTCCCATGTTAAGAACTTTGCACTTTTTAAGGTTAAAAGTCATCTGCCACTTCTGAGCCCAAGCTAATAACTTGTTTAAGTCACTGCACTTTAAAGCTACCCTCAACTTCTTTGACTACAGCTGCCAATTTAGTGTCATCAGCCAAAATTGATACTTTGCTATTTACAGCCTCTCCAAGATCATTTATATAAACTATGAATAATAAAGGGCCTAGAACGGATCCCTGAGGTACGCCACTGATAATGTTCCTCCACTGTGACCTCACCCGATTCAGCAGAACTCTCTGTTTCCTGTCTAGGAAGATATAACATCTACAGCAAAGATGTGGACTGTGACAGGTTAAGAGGTGAACTACAGGAAATAAACTGGCATGGTCTGCTGGAGGAACAGGAGGAAACAAATGTACTTCTTAGAAAAATTATGCAAAAATGCGAGGAAACTTCAGAAAATATATTCCTGTGAAAAAAAGAAGGCAAAATCAATCTATAATCCCCCCTCCCCGGAGACAGAAGAATCTTGATGAGAAGACAAAATCTGCAAAAAAAACTAAATAAAACAGTCTCAACCATCTCAAGAGAAAATAAATAAAGAAATTGAGGAAATAGAAAACAAGCTAAAAACATTGCTCAAAGACCAGCAAATAAGAGATGAAAGACAAGCTGTGGAGAACATCAAGGAGAATCCTAGGTACTACTTCTCATATGCAAACAAGAAGCTGAGAACCACAATCGTGGTAGGACCACTCACTAAAACAAATGGTGACTTAATAGGAGACGCAAAGCAAATGGCAGACATTCTCAAGCATCAGGAGAAAGCGCCTTCAGCACGCCACAGGCATCAAAGGCAGTAATGTGTCTGCACACATTCTTTGTTGATGCACTAAACTCGGCTCGCCAATTATCGACCATCAGCATCACTGAAGCAGAGATAATTGCCACAATTGATGACATAGCACCAGATGCAGCTCCCTGCCCAGATAGCTTTCACCCACTGTTCCTAAAGAGATGCAAGAACGAACTGGCTAAACCACTAAGGTATCTGTGGTCCAAATCCATAGAAACAGGTTCAGTACCAGAGATCCTCAAAACTGGAATCATAACACCCATTTACAAAAGAGGGAGCAGAGGACTAGCAAGCGAGTACAGACCAGTAGTCCTTACATCTCATCTTATCAAGATCTGCGAATGGATTATAAAGGCAAGCATGGTAAAGTTCCTAGAGATCAATAACTACCTGAATGAAGGACAACAAGGTTTCAGAAAAGGATGATCATACTTATCCCAACTGCTGGAGCACTATGAGGGCATCCTACAAAGCATCCAATGCCGATGTAATATATCTGGACTTTGCAATGGCGTTTGACAAAGTAGACCATGCATTCTCCTACACAAGCTCAAGAACCTTGGAATTAATGGACCTCTGGGAAGATGGCTACACAGTTTTCTGTCAGGGAGGACTTAGAGAGTATCAGTCCATGAGGCACTGTCGGAACCAAGTCTAGTCCAGAGTGGGGTGCCACAGGGTTCAGCATTAGGCCCGCTGATTTTCATTATTCATGTGGGCAACATAGACAAAAAGGTGAAGCACTCAGATGCCACTTCCTTTGCCGATGACACAAGGATAAAGAAAAAAATTACTCATGTGCGGGATACAATCCACCTGTAAGAAGACTTGAATTGTGTATTAGACTGGGCCCAGAAGAACAACATGGCACTAAATGGTGAGAAATTTGAGCTGCTGAGGTATGGCACCAATAGGGAAATAATAACAGAAACAGATTATCTCTGCAACACCCAGCCTATCCCCGACAAGGAACATGTTAAGGACATGGGTGTATACATGAGTAATGATGGAACATTTACCTATCATCATGGGGAAATTGCCAAGACTGCCAGGAGGATGAGTGGGTGGGTTCTTCGCACCTTCAGTACAAGAGAACCTGGGTGTATGCTTGCTCTCTGGATTACCATGGTTCTGCCAAAACTGGAATACTGCTGCCAGCTGTGGTCCCCTCACAAGATCCAGGACATTGCCACACTGGAAGCCATCCAGAGAACCTTCACCAGCAGGATCCAGGGGGTGCAACAACTTAACTACTGGGAGGCTCAGACACCTAAGACTACTTTCTACAAAGGAGGAGGGAGCGCTACACAATCATCTACCTGTGGCGGATACTAGAGGAGATAGCTACAAATGTAGGGCTCCAACAAACAACTCATCAAAGAAGAGGAAGGCTGTGTTATGTGAGAAGTACGCAGGGTTCAACTCAAAGATTGCGGACGATCATTCATAACACATTCACCTACACTGGGACTCGCCTCTTTAACTGCCTGCCACGTGAACTCCGAGATACCACAGGAGTCACACCAGTCCTTCAAAAGGCAGCTTGACAAGTGGTTGAGCAGCATCACAGACGAACCACCAATACCAGGTGACTCCAGCCCTCACCACAACTCCCTACCAGAGGTCACCAGAGGAGCAGGAGCAGAAGAGTGCCCGGGAGCAAGCGGAAGCCCACTTCAGCTGTGTCGATAGAAGACAGAATTCTCCAAAGTAAGTAAGTATCAGCTATCCAATTCAAAACTTTACCACATATCCCATGCATCTAAATTTGTGAACTAGTCTCATATGTGGAGACTTTCAAAAGCTTTGCTAAAATCTAAGTAAATTACATCAACATTCTCTCCTTTATCTAATTGTTTAGTAACATAATCCATAAAATCCAGTAAATTTGTTAAACACGATCTACCTCATCTATACCCACACTGAGCATCATTTATTAACCTAACCTACCACACTCTAGTCAGAAATCCCCTTCTTAACTATCTTTTCAAGAATTTTATAAATGATAGAAGTTAAGCTTATCGACCTAAAGTTATTCGGGTCCTCTTTATTTCCCTTTTTAAAAAATGGCACTACATTCACTAATTTCCAATCATTAGGTATTTCTCCAAACTCTAATGATCTAGAATTTTTTATTTATTATTTATTTATTTATTTATTCCATACTAATCCAATGTACAGTAAAAACATATTACATTTTAGATCTTAATGCCAAGTTACTATAAGTACTTATACATACAGGATTATTTATGGGCCCAAAATAAGTCAGTGACTTTTAGGGCAGAAACTTAAGACTAAGCATAAAATTATAAAGACTAGAAATCCCTTCATGTTTATACAAATATAAACAACTTAATATTCATTTGAGAACCTAACCATTGTAATGATTGCAAATAACGAATAATTATATAATTGAAATTTAGAGATAAATTAAAAACTATTTTATTTACAGCGATTCTTTCAAGAGGTATGTAGTTAACATAGTCAACAGTCTTATATAAATAATAACATATTTATAATGTATAAATCAAAGTAGTAGTACACAGTATAACATTGTACGGCAACAAATAAATACACAATAACAAAAGCTGAATAGAAATTTAGTAAGCCGAAATTATATTGTTTTTAAGAGCTTTTTTGAATTGAGCTAAATTGGTTTGGGATTTGATATTGTCGTCCAAGCCATTCCATATTTTGATAGATTTGTACAGAAAGCTACATTGAGATTTTGATTTTGAACACAAGGGTGAAATAAATTTTGTTCTATTGCGGGTTTGGTGATTATGGATATTATCAGCTGTTTGTAACATATTAAATATATAGCTATTATAGGAACACTTTATTGTTTTGTAAAGGAATAAGGATGTTTGAAAAACAAAGAGATCATTTAATTTTAGAATTCTGGATTCCTTAAAATAACGATTAGTGTGCTCATTGTAGTGAAGTTGATGGATGGCTCGAATTGCTTTTTTCTGTAATATGACTAATTTATTGAGATAATTTTGATATTTTCCATACCAACTCTCTATGCCGTATGTCAAGTAAGGTTGCACCATTGTCATATATAAAGAGTGAAGAATAGATTTAGGAAGAAACTTATTTAATTTATATAATATTCCAATCGATTTTGATAGTTTTGTTGAGATATGCGTAATATGTTGTTTAAAACTCAGATTTTTGTCAATAAACATGCCTAGGAATTTGATATGAGTAGTTTCATAAATTATTCCGTCGCCCATTTTAATATGGGGCAATTCAATAGATTTTTTGTAAGAGAAAAGAATATATTTGGTTTTATCTACATTTATTGATAGTTTATTAACATTTAGCCACCTGAAGACATTTTCGAGTTCTTTATTTATTGTAGATGCAATGTTGCTCGGTTTGTCATATGGCAAGGGAGTTGATAAGGCACTATCATCCGCGAATAATATAAATTTAAACAGAGAAGATGATTTAACAATATCATTAATATAGATTAAAAATAACAGTGGCCCTAGCACGGAGCCTTGTGGGACCCCAGTTGTAATATTAAGGTGGGATGAGTCATGACCATTGACGGAGACAAATTGCTTTCTTTCAGTTAAATATGATTTGAACCAATTTTGACAGTTGCCTCTAATTCCGTACATAGCTAATTTTGACAGTAGAATATTATGGTTGACACAATCGAAAGCTTTTTTAAAATCGAGAAAAATTGAGAATACAATGTGGCCCTTTTCAATGTTATCATATAAATATTGAAGGTGGTTAATTATCGCGTGAATCGTTGATTTCTGACGTCTAAAACCATATTGGTGTTTATACAACAGTGAATTAGATTCCAGAAATTTATAAAGTTTATTGAATGCTATCTTTTCAAATATTTTACTGAACATTGTAAGACATGAAATAGGGCGGTAATTGCTGACGTTTGTGAGGTCTCCGGCCTTTGGTAACGGTGTTACTCGAGCAACTTTTAATACACATGGGAATATACCCTGCGTAAATGATTTATTGATTATTGATGCTAAAATTGGAGCAACTATATCGGAGATGTATTTTAAAATTTTAGTGGAGATTGAATTAATACCCGATTTTTTATTTTTTAGTGAACTAATGATTTTTTTTATATCGGCTACGCTTACAGGAGAAAAGAACAAGGAATTTGGTACATTAATCTCATTAAAATACGAAAGAAAAGATTTATCGACTATTTTGCAGGAGTCTGAGATTTTTTTACCTACGTTGACAAAAAATTTATTGAATTCATTCGCTTTTTTCTTATTGTCATCAACTGGTTTACCGTCAATGATAATTTGTTTAATTTGGTTTGTTCCTTTAGTAATTTCAGGTTTTATCACAGAATTGATTAATTTCCAAGTTTGTTTTATATTGTTTTTCGTTTGATTAAATCGTTCATGGTAATAATTTTTCTTGGCTATTTTAATTTGGTTAGTAACTTGATTCCGAAAATTTTTATATGTATGTTCTGGAATTTGACTAAGTTTATAAAGAGAAAAGTATTTTTGACGTTTTTTGATGTTATTTATAATTGCGTTTGTTATCCAAGGTTTTGTTTTGTGTTTATATGACATGGTTTTAGATTTTAGAGGACAATTAAGTTTAAAAGCATCGTCTAGCCTTGAAATTAACTCTTCGGTAGCAGAATCGATGTCATTTATATAGGAAATTTCATATAGATTCTGATTTAGAACATAGTTATAGAAGTTTGATAAGGTATTTTCGTTAATTATGCGGTAGGTTATTGTACGGTTTTGATGAATATTGTTCGAGTTGAAAAAAGACTTTTGGATCATGAATATAGGAAGATGGTCCGATATGTCACAAAGGAGAATACCGGAAGAGTAATTTTCGGGGTGAACTCTGAAAATATTGTCAATTAGTGTTGCTGAGTTTTGGGTTATTCTTGTCGGTTTTGTTATAATTGGAAGTAAGGAATGAGAATAAAAAGTATTGAGGAAGGACTGAGTTGATGCGTGGTTTTCAAAGTTTAATAGATCGAAGTTAAAATCTCCTGTAATTATTATGTCGTCATAGTTTGTAACATTGAAGTAATTGATTAATTCAGTAATCTTATCTATAAACATCTTTGGGTCACCAGAAGGGGGCCTATATACGGTTCCAATGATTATCGTTTTACCATTTGATTTTACTTCAATAAATAAAGTTTCTATATAGTTATAGGAAATACTAATTTCATCAACTTTTTTAGTATTGAGTCTGTCAGATATATACACGCTTATACCTCCCCCTATCTTGTTTACGTCGCGTAGTGAATGAAAAGAGCTATAGTTTGGGACACTGATAAGGTGTTTATTATTATTTGTTAGCCAGCTCTCGGTGAATGCCAAAACGGAAAATTTATAATTAAGTGTTGACAAAAATATTGAAAATTCCTCAAAGTTTGCGTGCAAAGATCGAATGTTAAGATTTAAAATGGACAGGTCTGTTTTTTCAAATGAAAATGTAGTGTTAAATTTATCACAATCGTAGTATTGGTTTCTTACGTTATTTTCTTTAAAATTTGGATATAATTCATCAAAATGGTTTATGTCTGGATCGATATTATTGAAGTGATCGAGTTGTTCAAACATAAAGGAATTTAAAAATTAAAGGTTACAAATTGAAATTACGTATAAAATATCTATGAACAGTTAAAATACTGTTTTTATGATAACTTTAATAAGAGAAAAAGGAATAAAGTATGTAATACAATTGAAATAAAAGTAAGTGAATGCTAGGTCAAAATATGGCTTGTTTGTTTTTGTTTTTTTTCATCTAAAACAGTAATATCGCCGAATGTATTATTACTGATCGTTCCAGAGATTCTCACCATTAAAGTCTGCAAGCGTCGAATTGAGGTGTTCCGACAGAAATTTTTGGAGGGCAGCTCGGGTATTGATAACTATACGTAGATCACGGCGACCAGAGGGTGATGGCAGGAAGACGTTGATGAATCCATCTCTGGTAGTACAGCCTGCGATCTTTGTGGAGAATTTCTTTTTAGCTTGGCGGAGGACGAAAAAGATTTTGTTGCGATTTGGAGTCAGTTGTTCGTTTACAAAGAATATATCTTCTCAAGAGCCACTGCAATACTATCTACAACTTCTTTGAGTAAGCTAGAATGAATGTTGTCTGGGCCAGATGACTTACTAGTATTTAACTCCAATATAAGCCCTTTAATTATTTCTGTTACCATTAATGGTATTTAACACTACTTCCCTTGACCTAGAATTATCATCAAGTAATCTATCTGGATTCTCTTCTGTAAATACTGAAGAAAAATGATCATTAATGAAGCTACATATTTTTCCCAAGTTGGGCTTCCATTCAATATCAAAAAGACCGTTTGCTTTTCACCAGTCCTCAAAAATTTTAACCTGTTAGAACACACACCACCCTGTATTTGCTCAGATTCCCTCTGTTATCTATTATTGAGATCATTTCGTCTGGCAGCTATTTCCTAGCGTATGTTTGTGTGACTGTGTGGGAACTCTGCCTGTCCAATTGCTCGCTTTACTTCTTTACTCATTACATGGTATATTATTATTAATTAATGCGTGTTCCCAAATTCAGGATTTCCTAGTTTCACCAGGCGCCCATTTGCATAGGTGGGCGTTATCGCGATAATGATATCGGGTTATCTGTTATCCAGGGGTTTTTTTTGCATTATCAATTCATCAGTATCGCCAATACTTTTGGTTCCAAACTAGTGATAATCGATAAATTCAGTTTTTGGTTACAGTTTAGCACAGGGCCGCACCGCGCATGCCTTGGAGGCAGAAATAGGTAGGTCCAAGCTGGGAGGAGGATTCTCAAAACCTATGAGATGATGAAGGAGAGCCTCACCAGGTAGGAAACTAAGAAGCAGTATTCAAATATTCTTACTATTGTATTATAAAATAACGCTATATATAGTCAATAATCAATATTGTATTATAATTTTGGATTTATCAGTTATCACCTTATCGGGTGATAGATTATCAGTTATCGCCGATAAGGTTATTGTGATACATTTTTTCGTTATCGCGTCCCCCTATGCCCATTTGTGAGATTCCTCACTGGGCCTACCTATCTTACAATTTGTGTGACACAGGCCTACTTTCTTTGCAATCTGGGTGATACATTATCATCCATCGATATCATTATTCATACATTTGCTTCATTGTAACAGTTTGTCACACCACACTTGAGCAGTAGCAGGGCTGTAACCAAAGAGGTTATGCCAAGGTGTGGCATTTAATCAGGCAAAAAGGAGTCAGTGCTGTGAGTAGTTTGTCATTGAGTCATTCTCGAGTTGAAGCCGGTTGATTGTGTTATAGTGAAAATGAGCACGTTTCTTGTTGTGATTATAGGGTTGTCGCTGGTTATCTTTGTGTTTTCCATAATAATCTACAACATATGTTTACATCACTCTGATAACTTAAGCTAAAGACAAGCTATCTAGGCCTTTTTCTAATGGCAGCCATGAAGTTGAAGATCAGTGATTTGTTGCAGTCAGCAGTCATTTGATGGTAGTGGTGACGCAATAGAGTGCTTCAACAAATTTAAGCTAGTTGCTAAGCTTGTTGGAGAGTTTTGCCCAGTTATTTTTAGAAGAGAATGCTTTGCAGATTACAACAAATTAAGTTATTTGAAAAAGATAGATGTTGATGCAATTAAGTTGATATCAATCACAGGTTTTTCGCAGAATCCGTTCAAAGCGTGTGTATGCGCAGTTCATTAGACAAGTGTGGTGCGATGCAGGCGTGGATCCAGTGAAAATGGCGGGGGTGGGGGGTGGACTGAAGCACCCCCTCAAATTTGTCCTTTCATTAGCCCATAGTGAAAAACAAAGCGACTTCATTAAACACCTGCAACAAAGACACAATTCAGTAATTCTGTTGATCGAATTCCTGCAACGGCAGGACTTCTACTAATTGCAATCCGAGAGCCTTGCTTTCTAAATGGCCTCCTCATCGCTAAGTTGGCTCTAGCTCACACTGTGGAGCTGAGCTGAGCCCTGCAGTCTCCTATGGTCGATCTCATCTCATCATATGCTATGATCGGTGAAGTGGAGATGTATCTCAACAAGACCAGAAAAGGTGCAGTGACCAGCTTCCATGATGTCTTCAAGAAGGCAGAGGAGCTCCTCTAGGAGATTGGCTCATCACATGACACAATTTCTGTGCCTCAAGTTTGTAGGCGGCAAATGCAGCGATCAAACGTACGCTACCAGACATCTAAGGACTATTACCACCGACCTGTCTATTTCCCATTCATCAACCAGGTGGCCACTGAGCTGATTCGGGAATGAACCTATTCCGATCGTCTTCAACATCGAACTTCTACTCAGCGGCATCCACGGATATGTTGCTGCTTTATTGGAGCGGCAAAAGTCTACCAGGCTAATATCGAGGTCCTGAGCCCACTTCTAGGCAGAAGCAGAGCACTACTTTTCATCAACAATCAAGTCTGACTCTATTGGAGATGCTTTGGGCCCTTGAGAGGAAAAAATGTGCTGGTGCGAGACCTTTTTTGCCCCCCCTCCTTATAAATTATAAATGATTACATAAGAACATAAGAAAAGGAGACTGCAAAAGACCATTCATGGCCTACACTTGGCAGCTCCTGATTAAGAGCTTCATCAGCTTTTCAATACTATAACTAGAAAATGATATGCTTTATTTATTATAGTTTTACATTATAACCATTTACCAATGTTATTAGTTAATTTCAAAATGTCTCAGGCTGATCTCAAAGAATACAGGTTATAAAATGTCAATCGCTGCTGGTTCCAACAGTATTCCACAACAAATACAATATGTGCGAAAATACTGATGGCAGCACTCATACTGAATTGGGGTGTCTATCAAGAAGCAGAAACAATACTAGAAGACAATCAGCAAGTGGAATAGCATGGTTTTCCACATCAGAACACTCTGCAATGAATTCATTTTGGGACTCATTAGAGATGTAATGTACTTGCTATCTTTCACCCTTTTTCTGTGACTCTTCTACCTTTAGCACATATTCCTTTAGAATGGGGTCCCAGTGGGAAAGCAACTCTATCAGACCTAAAAAGTTTTCATTATTTGAGTCAACAATGCGTTGCGAAGAACCCTGGAAAGCAAGGCCACATTCTCCTAAGAATAGGGTAACATCAATAATTTGTTTCAAAAGTTGTACCATTTTTCCGATTCCACTTTAATTAATGCTTCTCGAAGATTCTCAAAACCTTCTTGCAATGACAGACGTCTATTCTAATTCACACCAAGCTGGATAGCATTTCCTATGCCTATTACTCTTTTCATGCTCGGGAACCCTGTTACATAATTTCCGCACCTAGCACTGGTTGGCCAGCCTTCAGCTGTAGCAAATGCAGCAAACCCTGTTCCAAAATAGCCAGCATGGAAAATGATATAATGACACTTTATGCTAACTCCAGAGAAGCCAGTCTCGGGTATGATTTTCTGCATTAATGTTTCTAAACTTCAGTATACCTTCTGGAAATGTTTGATTATTACCATCTTTAGGCAATATGAAAGGAAAGTCAATATTACCTCTGGTAAGATAATTCTCTATGTCTGATTGAGAAGGAAATTCTGTTGTGAGGAATCCAATGTCAAGTCCGACAATCCCAGTACTAATTTTTTCAAATTTATCTTTAACTACTTTCATTGATTCATTACATGTTTTAGGAATTTCTGTTACACTGTCTGCCTGATTTTTGGAATCTACATTCTTATCTGCTCCGCCAGGTCCAGGTTCTGAATTAATATCTCTGTCCATAGTATTTGTACTTGGGCCCTGAATTTGTTTCTTTATTAGCTTCTATCTCATTTCCATATAGGCTCTCTTGTTCACAACTGCCACTTACACTTTCCGCTTCTTCCAAATTTGCATCCGTATGTTTCCACATTATCTTGTTTTCTTTTCATACCTACTTGAAAGTGTCTGTAATCCTCTTCTTTCATTGTCATAACATGACATAACATAATTTCACGGATGACAAAAGCTAAATTTCCTTTTTCCTTATTACATTACAAGTGAAATGCCTGTGTGAAGAGTCGGCAATAGCGTTTGTAGATGTGTGGAAGGACTTTTGGGGGAATAAGGGATTGTATGCAATGGATGGGTCCATTTGAGCCGGCATGGGGTTAAGGTTTATGGCAGGAGTTAGATAGTGTTATTGGCTCCTTGCGGGCAGGAAACTAGGTTCTGATAGTGGTCAGGGAAATTTTGTGGCTGAGGGTGGGGCAGTGAAGGAAAGCTAGCACAGATGAGATGTCTTACTTACTCTCAGAATCCGAGTAGGCAAGGATATAAAAAAAACAACAACAATGGGTTAAAATGTTTTTATGGGAAGGGGAGGGTATAAATAGCAAAGTGTCAATTTTTGCTGATGACACTAAACTGGCAGCTGTAGTCAAAGAAGTTGAGGGTAGCTTTAAAGTGCAGGGTGACTTAAATAAGTTACTGGCTTGGGCTCAGAAGTGGCAGATGACTTTTAACCTTAATAAATGCATAGTTATTAAGATGGGACGAGATAATAGGGAATTCAGCTATGAGATGGATGGGCATTGGCTTAATTCAGTTGAAGATGAGAAGGACTTAGTAGTAGTAGTAGATAGGTCACTGAAGTTTTCAAAGCAGTGTATTGAGTAAAATAATAGAGCAAATAGGGTACTAGGATACATTAGATGGAATGTTAGCTACAAGAGTAAGGAGGTTATCTCCTTAAACTATACAACTCTTATGTCAGGCCACATTTAGAGTAATGTATACAAGCATGGTCACCACATTTTAGACATGATATCAACCTGTTAGAGTCAGTACAAAGGAGGGCAACAAAAATAATACCTTCCCTGAAGCACGTTGAAAATGAAGATAGACTGAGGGTACTAAATGTTCTCATTTGATGAAAGAAGATGTGTGAAGGGAGATATGATTGAGCTTTTTAAAACCTTTTCTGGGATGGATAAATTGGATTTCAACAAGTTAGAAGGTAGTAATAGAACTAGGGGTCACCATTTAAAGATCAAAAAACAGAGGTGCAGACTGGATGTTAGAAAATATTTTTCACCAATAGAGTGGTAGATTATGGGAATAGTTTGACATCTGAGAGTTAACTTCTTACTTTTTGGTGTGCAGGTGGGTCTCTCGACTCATTCCTGTGGATGCAGTTTCTTTTATTGTATATTTTGGGGGATTTTGATTTTGTCTTGCCCTGATGATGATGTTTTTTTTTACCCTTGTTATGGATGGTTTAGATTGTATATTGTAGAAGCATGATCTGACTTAATCCTATGGATGGATTCTGTGGGTGGGTTTTGATGGATGTGGATGACCTTTGATAGGCCCTTGTGGCTTTTGTCATCCGTGAAATTATGTTATGTTCAATTTTGAACTTTGATATTCATGGGCCCCATAGATTCTTATGAGCCCTGGTGCAGTGCACCGGCTGCACCCCTCTCTCGTGGGGTCTGGAGATGCCCTTGCTCACGCCCAGACCCCAATGGATCTAAACCTGGTCAGACTCTTCCAAGTTCTGATCAGTCCCCAAAAATATACAATAAAAGAAACTACATCCACAGGAATGAGTCGAGAGACCCACCCACACAACAAGGCCTCCGGCCCTGATAATATTCATTTTAGGATACTTAAAGAAGGGGTAGAAAGTATCTCAATAGCTCTGGAGAAGTTATATACTAGGTCACTGGAATATGGAGAAATACCCGATGATTGGAAGAGAGCAAATGTAGTCCCCATTTTCAAGAAGGGTAGTGAAGAGGATCCAAATAACTTTAGACCGGTTAGCCTAACTCCTGTAGTCTGGAAAATTCTTGAGAAAATAGTTAACATAAGAAATGAAGGAGACTGCAAAAGACCATTCATGGCCTACACTTGGCAGCTCCTGTTCCAGTCAACACACAAAAGATTTCTTACCAGAGAAAAGTCATCAACATTGTCACCCTTTACAGGAGTTCGTCAGATCTAATCTACAATATACATAAAATGCATCCAGAGGATTATGTCCATTCATGCAACCACAAAATAATCTCCCCACTCCTTAGAAAAATATATACATATGTACATAAAAAAGTCAGTCCCATCTAGCAGCTTCATTCATATATTTATCTAATCTATTCTTAAAACTACCCAGAGAGGAGGCTTCTATCACATGTCTAGTGAGCCTATTCCATTCATCTACCACACGATTTGTAAACCAATTCCTCCCAATCTCCTTCCTAAACCTATACTTATCAAGCTTAAACCCATTGCTACGTGTCCTGTCATGTTCACTAAGTATAAGAACCTTACCCAGATCCCCTTTATTATATCCTTTTACCCATTTGAAGACTTCAATCAATTCCCCTCTGACTCTTCTCCTTTCCAATGTATGTAGATTTAGTTTTCTGAGCCTTTCACCATAAGGTAAGTTCCTTAGCCCACCAATCATCTTTGTCATCCTTCTCTGCACAGACTCAAGCAAATCAATATCCTTCCTATAATATGGTGACCAAAATTGTACTGCATAGTCTAGATGAGGCCTAACTAGCGCCAGATACAGTTTTAGAATGACTTCAGCACTCTTATTGCTTACACTCCTCCTAATGAATCCCAATATCCTATTAGCTTTATTCTTAGCATTTAGGCATTGCTTTCTAGGACGAAGGTCTGAACTTACCAAAATACCCAAGTCCCTCTCACAATCGGTCCTCCCTAAATTTCTCCCATTTACTTTATAACTATTCAGTGGATTATTTCTACCTATACTAAGTACACTACATTTGTCTATGTTAAACTTCATTTGCCATTTCTCGGCCCAATTGGACAGAATGGTCAATTCCTCCTGCATTACAACAGCATCAGAATCAGCCCTAATGGCCCTACCTAGCTTAGTATCATCAGCAAATCTACTCAGGTCACTACTTATACCTATGTCAAGATCATTAATATAAATTAAGAATAGCAAGGGACCCAAAACAGATCCTTGCGGAACTCCACTGCTAACACACCCCCACTCAGATTTAACTCCATCTATACTAACTCTTTGCTGTCTGTCACCAAGCCATGACTGAATCCACCTAAATATACTGCCATCGATCCCGTGTGCTTTAACTTTGCTCAGAAGCCGTAAGTGTGGCTCTCGATCAAAAGCCTTACTAAAGTCCAAGTATAAAATATCATAGTTTTCATCCTTATCTGCTGCTTCATACACCTTACTATAAAAAGACAGCAAATTAGTCAGGCAGGATTTACCCTTACTAAAGCCATGCTGTGATTCTTTTATCAACTTATGCTTATCCAAGTGATCCCTAATATTCCTTGCTATAATAGATTCCATCATTTTCCCTACCACTGATGTCAAACTTACTGGTCTGTAATTAGACATATTTGTTTTATCCACTTTCTTAAATATAGGTATCACATTGGCTTTCTTCCATGCCACTCTCCAATGATTTTCTAAAGATGCATGCTAGGGGCTCACTTAACACATCCTTACATTCTTTCAATATTCGAGGAAAGACCTCATCAGGACCGGGTGCTTTACTACTTTTGATTTTATCAATTTCCTTTGTCACTATCTCCTTTGTGATCAAGATATCCTTTAATTTCTCTTCATCATTACTCCGAAAGATCATTGACACCTCGGGTATATTTAGAGTATCCTCCTGTGTAAATACTGAGAGAAAAAAGTCATTTAGCATTCCAGCCATTGAGTCCCTATCACTCACTAATTCTCCATTGGAATCTATAAGTGGGCCTATTTTATCTCTAACCTTAGTTTTGTATAATTGATAAAAACTTTTAGGATCTTCCTTTGCCCTATTTGCCACTTTAATTTCATAATTTCTCCTTGCTACTCTAACTAACTTTTTAACATCTCTTGCTAGTTCATTATATCTCTGCCTTAAGTGATCCTCTCCCTTTTTTATTTTCCTATAAATGCCCTTTTTAATGCCAATATAATGCTTAATTTTATCTGTCATCCATTTTGGGTCATTATTTTTAGTCCTAATCTCCTTATAAGGAATGTTAATCATCTGACCTGTAATTAATTGCTCAATTATTCTTTCATACTCCTCTTCAATTGTAATCTCTTCCTCCTGGTGATTATTGTCTCCACTAACTGATATCATTGAATCTATTCCTGAATTGATTTCATTGCCTGGTTTCTGTACAACTGCCTCCAGGTAAGTCCTTAGCCCATTATAATTTGCTCTTCTAAAGTCAGGAATTTTAACATTGTTCATGCTACTATCAATACCATTCCATTTCATCTTGAATCTAATTTCACAATGGTCACTATTACCCAAATTTCCTCCAATCTCAGTATCCTTAATAACTTCTTCCCTATTTGTCAGAACTAAATCCAGTATATTATTACCTCTAGTGGGTTCGTTAATAATCTGCCTCAGAAAATTATCTTGGACAACATTCAAAAATTCCTCAGCCTCCTGATCACCCACAAGAGCTTCCCAGTCTATATTTCTGTAATTAAAATCGCCCATTATACACACATGCTTACTTCTACATGCCCGTTCAATCTCCTGCCACAGAAGATTTGAAGCTTCCTTACTAAGATTTGGTGGTCTGTATAATAATCCTATGACAAGCTGGTTTTTACCTTCCTTTACATTTAGCCATAATGACTGTGTTATCATCTAATTTAATTGTACTGTTTACACAGCACTGGAGATTAAAGCCCTCAATCTCAACCTCAGGTTTAAAGTGATTTCCTGCCAAATCAAGCCATGACTCTGTTATCGCAATTATATCAAAATTCTCTTCACTCGCTAACGCTCTTAAGAGATCTATCTTATTCCTTATACTCCGACCATTTGTGTAGTATATTTTTAAGGTTTTTTTATTATTCCCATCTTCATTGCATCGTGCTTTTCTATTCCTAGTTATCTGCTCATTCACTTGTGCATTAGTCCCCCTATAACGCATCAGTATGCCCTCTCCCTTAGCTATTCCTCTATCACTGCATCCCTTCCATTTCCTACACCTGCCCTCTATTCCTGTTATTCCCTTACCTCTAACAGCTTCTAGTTGTAGATGCATGATTGGACATTCCTATGGATTGTTAAATTGTATATTGTAGATGCATGATCTGACAAAATTCTATGGATGCATTATGTGGTTGGGATTTAATGGATACGGATGACCTTTGATAGGCCCTTGTGGCTTTTGTCATCAGTGAAATTATAACATAACATAATTTCATGGATGACAAAAGCCCCAAGGGCCTATCAGAGGTCATCCGCCTCAGTCAAAACCCACCCACAAAAAGCACCATCACTAGGGAAAGACAAAATCAAAGTCCCCCACAATATAACATAATAGAGAACAAAAGCCACAAGGGCTCATCATATGTCATCCGAGTCAAACGGCCTCTTTTTTAAGGCACCCAAACTCCCAGGAAAACTACATTCAGAGGATTGCGTCCAGAAACAAGGGTATCACCAATCAAGGCTTGTCAAGAACTAAATCATGCAGCTATAGATATATACAAACAATATTAATATATACAAAACTTAGGAACCATCACAACCTTCCCTCCCCATAAACTCATCCAACCTACTCTTAAATACATTTAAATTTGGACTACCTACTACCCTCTGCGGCAATTTGTTCCAGAAGTCCACCACTCTATTGGTGAAAAAATATTTTCTTAAATCCAACTTACACCCTTGCTTTTTAATTTTCAAGTGGTGACCTTTAGTCCAATTTCCATCATCTAAATCAAAAAACTTGCTAACATCCAATTTATCTATCCCAGAAAATTTTTTAAAGAGCTCAATCATATCTCCTGTCACACACCTCCTTTCAAACGAGAACATATTTAATACCCTCAGTCTATCTATATATTCAAGGTGGCTCAGGGAAGGAATAATCTTTGTTGCCCTCCATTGCACTGACTCGAGAAGGTTAATATTGTGTCTAAAATGTGGGGACCATGCCTGTATACAGCACTCTAGATGTGGCTTAACTTAAGAGTTATAGAGTTTAAGAATAACCTTACTTTTGTAACTGACATTTCTCTTAATGAAACCCAGCACTATTTGCCCTATTTCTTGCTTCAATACACTGCTTAGAAAACCTTAATGACTTATCTATTACTACTCCTAGATCTTTCTCATCTTCTACTGAGCTCAGCCAATGCCCATCCATTTCATAGTTAAATTCTCTATTATCTTTTCCCATGTTAATAACTTTGCACTTATCAAGGATGAAAGTCATTTGCCACTTATGTGCCCAGGATAACAATTGGATTCAGTCATGGCTTGGTGACAGACAGCAAAGAGTTAGTATAGATGGAGTTAAATCTGAGTGGGGGTGTGTTAGCAGTGGAGTTCCGCAAGGATCTGTTTTGGGTCCCTTGCTATTCTTAATTTATATTAATGATCTTGACATAGGTATAAGTAAATTTGCTGATGATACTAAGCTAGGTAGGGCCATTAGGGCTGATTCTGATGCTGTTGTCATGCAGGAGGAACTGACCATTCTGTCCAATTGGGCCAAGAAATGGCAAATGAAGTTTAACATAGACAAATGTAGTGTACTTAGTATAGGTAGAAATAATCCATTGAATAGTTATAAATTAAATGGGAGAATTTTAGGGAGGACCGATTATGAGAGGGACTTGGGTATTTTGGTAAGTTCAGACCTTCGTCCTAGAAAGCAATGCCTAAATGCTAAGAATAAGCTAATAGGATATTGGGATTCATTAGGAGGAGTGTAAGCAATAAGAGTGCTGAAGTCATTCTAAAACTGTATCCGGCGCTAGTTAGGCCTCATCTAGACTATGCAGTACAATTTTGGTCACCATATTATAGAAAGGATATTGATTTGCTTGAGTCTGTGCAGAGAAGGATGACAAAGATGATTGGTGGGCTAAGGAACTTACCTTATGGTGAAAGGCTCAGAAAACTAAATCTACATACATTGGAAAGGAGAAGAGTCAGAGGGGAATTGATTGAAGTCTTCAAATGGGTAAAAGGATATAATAAAGGGGATCTGGGTAAGGTTCTTATACTTAGTGAACATGACAGGACACGTAGCAATGGGTTTAAGCTTGATAAGTATAGGTTTAGGAAGGAGATTGGGAGGAATTGGTTTACAAATCATGTGGTAGATGAATGGAATAAGCTCACTAGACATGTGATAGAAGCCTCCTCTCTGGGTAGTTTTAAGAATAGATTAGATAAATATATGGATGAAGCTGCTAGATGGGACTGACTTTTTTTATGTACATATGTATATATTTTTCAAAGGAGTGGGGAGATTATATTTTGCGGTTGCATGAATGGACATAATCCTCTGGATGCATTTTATGTATATTGTAGATTAGATCTGACGAACTCCTGTAAAGGGTGACAATGTTGATGACTTTTCTCTGGTAAGAAATCTTTTGTGTGTTGACTGGAACAGGAGCTGCCAAGTGTAGGCCATGAATGGTCTTTTGCAGTCTCCTTCTTTTCTTATGTTCTTATTTATTTAAATCCCCCAGCACTTTAAAATTATCATCAATATATTTAACTACAGCTGCTAATTTGGTATCATCCACAAAAATTGACACTTTATTATTAACTGCCTCCCCAAGATCGTTTATATAGATGACAAATAATAAAGAACCGAGAACTGATCCCTGAGGAACCCCACTGATAACATCCCTCCCCTCTGACTTTACACCATTTAGCACTTCCCTTTGCTTCCTGTCTTTCAGCCACTCAGCTATCCAATTTGAAACACCCCCACATATCCCAATCATTTTTAATTTATGAACTAGTCTCCTATGTGGTACTGTGGTGGGGCGAATGTGAGTGTGTGTAAAAGGGCCATTCTCCCACCCCTTTTCTCAGTACCCTCTCCCTCCCTCTGTAAGAATGTGTGTGAATGGGAATGGGTTTGTTTTATTTTTGTTAAATTCATGTATAAAATGATTACCATGTTTTTCTTTCTTTCCAGGCGTTATTCTGGAAAGATAAAAGCTAATTTTAAGATATCACTCTAAAAGATATTTCCTTGTTTAAATTGAACTTTAACGAAGCGTTATTCTGGAAAGAGGTAAGCTAGTCAATGTATTTTCGGGTAATGCCCAATTATTGGTTTCGCCATCCATGTATAAATGGATGGATCACTGAAGGAGGATATATCTCTTCTTCAGAGAGAGTGGAAGTGCAGACTGGAAGCAAGAGGGGTTCTATAGAGGAGTGCTCCACCCAGCCCTGAGAGGAGGGCTTTCGTGTCTCTATCCACCTGAACCGCCATACCTGCCTTCGTTGACAATCCTGCCTCCTTCTAGTTAGCCAACTACCGCCCACCTCCAGCAAGACATAGCGCGTGTCCCCTTTTCGTTCGGTTGTGGTTGTGTTTTTTGTTTTGTCTAGAATTTACGTAAATTGTTGTATCCGCCCGTTATACGCTTCTCGTTTGGTATCATTATTTTTATTTGGGAATTTAGCCTCATTTTGAAGTGTGCACACTTCCCTAGTAAAATATAAAATTTTTGTAAATATAAACTGTAGCTATCATTGTATTTTTGTAAGTAAAGGGACTGTATATACAATCCGTTTTATTCTCCCTCGATTTCTCACGTCCGGACAGTGTAGGAAGCGGGTTGGATCGATTATCGATTGGGATTAGAGATCTATTTTCGGCCCGCTACATTTGGCGCCCGAATAGGGACGTGAGACTTCGAAACTGGGAGCGTGACTGGATTGGATTGCAGTCCATACCCAATTAGTGTGACAAGTAGTTTGATTGATTTTTCCCTCCTCCTATCTTTTACTAACTTGGGAAGAATGGCTGTAGCGGAAACATTGAATGAAGAAGTAGTGCGATTGAGACTGGAGTTGAGGAAGAAAGAAGAGGAGTGTGAAATGTTGCGGGGAATGATGGAGGGAATGGAGAATAAAATAAAAGGGATGAATGAAAAGACTGATAGGATGAAGAAGGAAATGGGAGACCGACAGGATCAGACGGACCGACGGATGCAGGACCTGTATAACATGATGACAGGGGCTGGATCAGTCCCAGGACCTACAACCCTGACCCCTGCTCCTACTGAAGGGACTCCGCTAAATGGAATGGATGGCAGTATGATCGAGTCTAAAGAAGATACTGTGAGTGGTAGGAAAGGGGGTGAATGGAAGAGAGTGGAAAGTAAGAGAGGAAGTAAGCATGGTTCTAAGGTTAAGGATAGGAAGGCGAGAGGGAAGAGTGTGGATTCGCTATACTCAGATGAGGGAGAGAGTGACGATATGATTGGAATGAGTGAGACCGAGAGTAGCTCTTCGGAGAGTGAAGTGAATGTGGGAAAAGGAATTTTGATTAGGGAAGTGCCAAGGATTGATAAGTTTAGATTGCATGGGGGAAAGAGTATGGATGAGTTCTTCGGGGATTTTGAGCGGTACTGCAAGCTCAAGTACCCGCAGAACAAGGGTCACTGGGTGAGTGTTCTGGGAGATTGTTTGGATGGGAAAGTGTTGGAGTTCTTGCGAGTGATAACGAGTGTGGGAGAGCCAAAGTACGATGTAGTGAAGAAGAGATTGATTGGGCAGGTGAAACGAATGAAAGAGAGTGTGAAGTATAAGAGGGTGAATGAATTTGAGAAGGCTCAAATGGGGAAGAGTGAAAGTGTGAATATGTATGCACATAGGCTTGAGAGTATGGCAAGAACGAGGTATGGTGATGATGATGTAAATGAATGTAAACCACTCATGAGGAAGTTTTTGGACACGATCCCGCGAAAGGTGAGTGAATGGCTGAGTGGAAAGAGAAAGGAGAGAGTGAGACTGACAGGTGAACGGTTGATGTGGGAGGATGTGTTGGAACTGTTAGAAGATGGACGATTTGATGATGAAAGCGATCTAGAAGAGGATGGATGGTACAGTGTGAATGTTGGGGGTAAGAAGCCCAGGAGCTTTCATCCACCCCAGCAGTTTGTCAGCTACAGGGATGCCCTGAAGGCTGCACCAGCTGGAGTGATGTCAAACTTCCTGGGCCGGCAGAATGGATGGGCAAATGGAGGGTGGTCGAATGGAAGGGGGCAGATGAATTTCAAGCGTGGGAACGGATATATGAGAGAGAAACCGAGGTATGTCCCAGCAAATGAGAGACCGAATGGTGTGAGAAAGATTGTGGAATGTCGTCGGTGTGGAAGGAAAGGTCATATGTTGGCAGAATGTAGGTGGACATCTGGTGCGTGTTTTGGGTGTGGTAAGAAAGGGCATATGATAAAGGATTGCCAGGAAAGTGTGAAAGAGTGCTTCGAGTGTAAAGAAATAGGCCATTTGAAGAAAGATTGTCCGAGGTTGAATGGTGGAGCAACCGCTGGGGAAAGTATGAAATATGCATGTGGTAATTGTGGAAAGGCTGGTCATTATGCAAGGATGTGTCGTGACCAGAGGAATGTATGTAGCTATTGTGCGATGGAAGGACATTCAAGTGAAAAGTGTTGGATTAGACTGAGAGCGCAAGGTGTGAATGGAAAGTCTGAAGCGGGAAACTGAATGGTAAGAGGGTACCTGCTGAAGTATCCTCTGGGTGCATGAGTGTGAGTAATGTGTTGGTAAGTCTGTCTAGTGTGAAAGTGCTGTCTGGTAGGAAGTATGAGTGTCTGAGTGTGAAGGTGGAGTTGAATGGAATTGAGTGTTTGGCTTTAATAGATTCTGGATGCAAGGCGAGCTTGGTGTATAAAGATGTGTATAACAAGTTTAGCGAGAAAGCCCTCCTGTCTGAGAGCAAGGGTAGTTTAGTAGGTATTGGTAATAGGAGAGTGCCTGTGATTGGAATGATAAGGTCACCTGTTCGAATGCATGGTATGATGATGAATGAATGTGAATTTTCTGTGATTGATAAGGTGAGTAGTGAGTATGGTGTGATTTTGGGGTATGATTTTATGAAAATCAATCGTATGGTTGTGCATCCTGCGAGTGATCAGATTGAGAGAAAGATTGGTAAAAATGGGGTGTATAAGTTGTATGTAGGGAAAGATGGTAGCGTTTTGAGGAGTGTGTTTACTGGTATAGAGGTGACTGCTATGGAGAGTGTAAGGCTTGTGAAGGGTGAAAGGGTGTCTGTTAGAGTGAGTTGGAGTAAGGATGTTAGTTTGAATGTGAGTGAGAACACTGTGATATTGGATGGAAAGGATGCGTGTTATAAGGTAAGGCGTGTTGCTTGTGTGTTTGATGGCTTGATGAGAATGAATGATCCTTTTGTATGTGTGCAGGCAGACCCCAGTGTGAAAGGGCAGGTGAGGGGAATCCAAGTCGGAGATGTACTGGGCCACCTCTCCACTGTCAATGAGGTAGGTATGGATGATAGTACGGATATCAGGGTGAATGTTGCGAATGAAAAGACATGTGAATGGATGTATAATGAGGTGAAGGACATGGTGAAATTGGATGGATGTTTGACTGAGTATGAAAGGGAGGATGTGTATCGAATGATATTTGAGCGAAAGGGAGCCCTCAGTAAGGGTGATCTGGATTTCGGGGTTGCAAAGCTCCCGGAATTCAAGATTGTCCTGAAGGAGGACTCCCCAATCTATCAGCGGCCGAGGCATTTCCCACGTCCGGTTGCTGAAGAGATTGAGGAGCAGTGTTTGGAATTGGAGCAATTGGGGGTGATTGAGGAGAGTGAGAGTGCATGGAATAGTCCAATTGTACCTGTACGTAAGCCGGATGGAAGATTGCGTCTGTGTGTGGATTATCGAAAGGTGAATGAAAGGACTGTGAAAGAAAGGTTTCCGATGTGTGTGGTATCTGAGTGTGTGTATAGTATGCATGGGATGGAGTGGTTTACGAAGCTGGATCTGGTACGGGGGTATTACCAGATGCCCATTGCTGAGGAGAGCCGGCCAGTAACTGCCTTCTCTTCCTCAAAGAGGCATTACCAGTTCCGGAACCTCAGCTTTGGGTTGGCTAATGCTCCCGGAGCCTTCCAGCGGGCAATGAATGTTGTGTTGAGTAAGTTTGCGAGTAAGAATGTGATTGCGTTTATAGATGATATTTTGATTATGACTGAGACTTTTGAGGAGCATATGAGATTGGTGAATGATGTGTTGAGAACGTTGGAGAGTGTTGGTGTGAAGGTGAAAGTGGCAAAGTGTGAATGGTTTGCGAAAGAAGTGGAATTCCTTGGACATATGGTGAGTGAGAATGGATTGCGTAAATCATCGAAGTATGTTGAGAAGGTGCGAATGTTTCCTAAACCGGTGACTGTGAAGCAACTGAAGTCATTTTTGGGTTTGATTGAGTTCCAGCGAAAGTTTATACGTGATTGTTCTGGTGTGAGTAAGCCTCTGACTGAGTGGATGGGCAAGAAAGGTAGTACGGTTGTCAAGTGGAATGATAAGATGAATGAGGCGTATGAGAGACTGAAGGAGGCAGCGGTTGAAGATGTTGAATTAGCTTACCCAGATTATAGTGTAAATGCTAAAATGCTTGAATTGTATACAGATGCGAGTGGGTATTGTATGGGAGGTTTTCTGATGCAAGAGCAGCGTTTGAATGGAGAGAATGTCAGGCGAATAATTGGGTATGTATCCAAGGCTATGAATGTTGCAGAACGAAAGTATTCGACTGTGGAACGAGAGCTGGCTGCGATAAGATATTGTTTGAAAGTGTTGCGTCCATTTTTGTATGGTGTGAGGTTTGTGATAAAAACCGATCATCAACCTCTTGTGTATCTGCAGCGTATGAAGTGGGCTGATAGTAGGATTGCAAGGACTTTGGAAGATTTGAGTGACTTTGACTATGTGATTGAGTATGTGCCTGGTGAACGGAATGGAGTGGCTGATTTGATGTCAAGGTATCCTGGTACGAATGATGAAAATGTGTGTGGAGTGAGTGATCCTGAGTATTTGCCGAAAGGAATTATGAATGGAAAAGAGAGTAAGGGTGGTGGTGATTCCTTGTTTGAGAGTGTATGGAATGGTTTGCAAGATTTGAAGAGTGATGGAGTAGATGTGAGAGTGCCCGATAGTGTAGATGATTTAAGGAAGGAGGTAATGAATGAAGTGTGTAGGAAGCCTGAAAGCATTGGTATGGCAAAGGTGCGGAACTTCATGAAAGAATTGAGAGCGATGTGTATGCAAGGGGTCCCGCCATTTCAGGAAGTGTTGATTGTAGTGAGTCGTTTGTATGGAGTGATTATATATGTGCACTTTGGTGGTGAAAGGCCGATTGTGTACAAGGATGAGAAGATGAAGGGTTTGAATCCTAATGTGGTACATCTGCAATGTTTGAGCGGTGTGCACTACAATTGGGTGATTGAAAAGTGTTCATATATAAGAGAGAAGAATGATTGTCTGGATGAAGATGAGCGTGTGGTGAGTGATGATATGGGAGTTAATGACAGTGTGGATATAAGTGCTGATGTTGGCGTGCTTGTTCCTTCGGTGTATTGTGAACATGGTGGACCTGATATGATGGAAGCGAGAGTGAAAGTTGGTGAAAGGTTGTTCTGTGGTTTGATTGATACTGGAGCGCAGGTGTCTTTAGTGAATGAGAATATTCTGAGTAAGTATGAAGAGTTTAGATGTTGCGAGCATAAACCTGTGAAGTTACGGATAAGTGGATTAGGGAATGGCATGATAGTGGCATGGGAACTGGTTAGTCTGAAAGTGAGTTTGGGTAATGGTGTGAATGTGAAGCATGACTTTGTGATTCTGAAAGGTGAGCAAATGCCTTGTTGTTTCTTGCTTGGTGTAGACTTTATGAGATTGAATGATTTGTCTTTGGATGCTGATAAGGATCGTCTTATGAAAGGTGAATGTGAGGTGATGAGGTTGAATGAGTGTGCAAAGAATGTTGTCAAGTTTTGCGGTATGATTGAGTTGGTCATGGATGATGAGAATGAGATTTTAAGTGATGATGATATTCTAGAGATGCAAGAGATGTGTCCTTTTGTTAGTGAGTTGAAGAGGTGTGTAATGATGCGTGTTGATTTGAATGAATGGCCAGAGTGTTTAAGTGATTTTAAAAGGTATGCTAAGGATTTTGTTGTTTGTATGGATGTTGTATATTTTGTGAGGCATGTGAAGGGTGGTGATGATATGTATGTACCTGTGATGTCCTTAGTTGGTATGATTGGTCTGGTGAAGGTTGTGCATGATAATTATGGGCATATGGGTAAGTTTAAGCTGTGGGAGTGTATGAAGGAGCATGTGTTCCACCCGTTTCTGAGAACTGTTGTGAATGATGTTGCAACTACGTGTGAAAGGTGTCAGAAGCGAAAGGTGCAAGGTGTGCAAGTGAAACCACCGATGTTGAAAGTTGATGCGAAAGAACCGTTTGAATTGGTAGTGATTGATTGTGTGTCTTTGCCGCGTACGAGTGCTGGGAATGTTGGTATGGTTGTGATGGTTGACCATAAAAGTAAGTTTGGGTATGCAGCGCCTGTGAGAGATAAAAGGAGTGTGACTGTTGCGCGTGTGGTTGAGCAGTTGTTTTTTCCTATGTGTGTATGGAAGCCTAGAAGATGTCTGAGTGATAATGGGCCTGAATTTGTAGGGGAAGTGTTTGAGCAAATGTTGAGAGAGAATGGTGTGGAGCATGTGAGAACAACTCCGTATGTACCGTCTTCAAATGGATTGGCTGAACGGACTATAAGAACCTTGTGTGAGATGTTGAGAATGATGAGTACGACAGTGAATGACTGGGATGTGTGTCTGGGGAGAGTGTTGTGGGCGTATAATTCAACTGTGCATAGTGCAACTGGAATGTCCCCATGTCAGTTTGTGATGAATTTTGAAAGGCGAGTGAAAGATAGGTTTCGTTTGAGTGAAAGTGAGCAGAGTGTATGGCGTGAGGCGCATGAAAGGTTCCGTTCATTTGAATTAGGTGCAAAAGTATTGAAGGTGAAAGAAGTGAAGGGTAGGTTGAATGTGTCAAAGATGAGTGAGAAGTTTGATGGACCTTATAGAGTTGTGAGGGTTTGGGAAAATGGAGTGACGTATGTTTTGGAGAGTTTGAATGACGGCATGACTGAGAGAGTGCGGGCTCATCAGAGTCAGTTAAGGAGATGGAGAGAACCTCCTGACTACCTGGTGAGCCATCCGGTGTATGAACTGTGTAGAGAGAGAGGTAAAGTGCATGATGATGAGATTGAATGTGATAGTATGGATCTGTCTGGGAAAGAGCTAGTCTTAGTCTCGAGGAGTAGAAAGCGTACAAAGAAGGGTGAAAGGAAGAATGCAAGTACGAATGAAAGTAAGTCTGAGCAGAGTGTTTCTGGTATGGGGGATCTTGAAAGGGAGATTGAGTTTTTGCGTAAACAGGTGAGTGATTTGGCTGGTATAAGTAGACGAGTGAGTGAGCTGCCTGTGCCTGATTTTTCTGGTTTTGGGAACAGTATGAATGATAGTGTGTTTGGGCAGAATGAACCTAGTGTGGCTGATTTTTCGGGTTTTATGAATGGTAATAGTAGGGGTGAGTTTGATGTAGTGAATGATGAAGTGGCTGATTTTTCAGGTTTCTGGTGGGAACCAGTTGAAGGGGTTTCTGGTATGCCTGTTGAGAATACAGGGGATGTGAGTGACCTGTCTGTTTCGCAAGAATGTACCTTGAGTTGGATGAGAGCTGTGAATGAGGAGCTGATGAATGGGGGTATGAAGAGTGAGAGTTCTGAACGGAAGAGTATGAAAGAATTCTGTCGTGAGATGGGAGAACTGGTAATGAGGGCTAAGAGTATGGTTGATGAGATGATAAATAGTGATGATGAGACTGACAGGACGACTGACGAACAACCCCGACTAATTGCTACGCGTAGCCAGGGACCAGTAGACGAGTGTGAATGGGTGCAGAAGGGTGCGATTGAGCACAAGTGGTACCGTGAAGAGTGATTGAAAGGGTTTAGTGAGTGGCTGGTCGAATGGCTTAAGGAAGGAGGGGTGTGGTGGGGCGAATGTGAGTGTGTGTAAAAGGGCCATTCTCCCACCCCTTTTCTCAGTACCCTCTCCCTCCCTCTGTAAGAATGTGTGTGAATGGGAATGGGTTTGTTTTATTTTTGTTAAATTCATGTATAAAATGATTACCATGTTTTTCTTTCTTTCCAGGCGTTATTCTGGAAAGATAAAAGCTAATTTTAAGATATCACTCTAAAAGATATTTCCTTGTTTAAATTGAACTTTAACGAAGCGTTATTCTGGAAAGAGGTAAGCTAGTCAATGTATTTTCGGGTAATGCCCAATTATTGGTTTCGCCATCCATGTATAAATGGATGGATCACTGAAGGAGGATATATCTCTTCTTCAGAGAGAGTGGAAGTGCAGACTGGAAGCAAGAGGGGTTCTATAGAGGAGTGCTCCACCCAGCCCTGAGAGGAGGGCTTTCGTGTCTCTATCCACCTGAACCGCCATACCTGCCTTCGTTGACAATCCTGCCTCCTTCTAGTTAGCCAACTACCGCCCACCTCCAGCAAGACATAGCGCGTGTCCCCTTTTCGTTCGGTTGTGGTTGTGTTTTTTGTTTTGTCTAGAATTTACGTAAATTGTTGTATCCGCCCGTTATACGCTTCTCGTTTGGTATCATTATTTTTATTTGGGAATTTAGCCTCATTTTGAAGTGTGCACACTTCCCTAGTAAAATATAAAATTTTTGTAAATATAAACTGTAGCTATCATTGTATTTTTGTAAGTAAAGGGACTGTATATACAATCCGTTTTATTCTCCCTCGATTTCTCACGTCCGGACAGTGTAGGAAGCGGGTTGGATCGATTATCGATTGGGATTAGAGATCTATTTTCGGCCCGCTACAGTACCTTATCAAATGCTTTACTAAAATCTAAGTAAATTCTATCTACATTCTCTCCCTTATCTACTTGATCTGTTACAAACTCCAGAAAGTCTAGTAAATTAGTCAAACATGATCTACCTGATCTAAACCCATGCTGAGCATCGCTGATTAACCCCTCCCTCTCTAGATGTTGGCAAATCCCTTTTTTAACTATTTTCTCAAGAATTTTACAGACTACAGGATTTAGGCTAACCAGTCTAAAGTTATTTGGATCCTCTTTACTACCCTTCTTGAAAATGGGGACTACATTCGCTCTCTTCCAATCATCGGGTAATTCTCCATATTCCAGTGACCTAGTATATAACTTCTCCAGAGCTATTGAGATACTTTCTAACCCTTCTTTAAGTATCCTAAAATGAACATTATCAGGGCCGGAGGCCTTGGTAGTATCTAACTCACCTATTAGTACTTTTATCGTCCTCCAATCCACACTATTCGTAGTAAACACCTCTTTCCCTGACCCATGAGTACTATACATAAGACTATTTAGTTTCTCCTTTGTAAATACTGATGCAAAATGACCATTTAGTACCTCAACTATTTCCTCATCAGTTTCTCTCACAACCCCTTCATATTTGATAGGCCCTATTTTAACTCTGCCAGACTTATTATTAATTTTATAGTAACTAAAGAACTTTCTAGGATCTTTGTTGCTATCCTGAGCTAATTTAATTTCTGACACCCTTTTGTTCTTCTTTATAATCTTATTTAACTCATTCCTAGCCATTCTATAATCACTTAAATTTTGAATATTATTTTCTACCTGTAATTTTTTATATGCCCTTTTCTTCTCTGAAATTTTTCTAGCTATCTCCTGATTCCACCATAATGGTTTCCTACTTTTGTTCCTAATGGCCTTCATTGGGATACATTGTTCTTGGACTACATTTATTATATGCTTGAAAGTATCCCACATACCATAAGGATTTTTACCTCTGAATTCTACATCCCAGTCTACAAAATTTAGCAAGCTTCGAAGTTTTACATAATCTCCCCTATGAAAATTTGGAACTTTTTCAGCATTCTCGGTTATTTTACCCTTCTGATGGTCACTATTTCCCAATGCTTCCCCAACAGTCAATTCTTGAACTAAATGATCACTGTTAGAAAGTACTAAATCTAATATATTGTCCCCACTCGTTGGCTCATTAACAAATTGATTCAAAAAATTATCCTCAAAGCATTCTATGAACCTGCCACTTGTTCTATCCCTACCTATCATATTTTCCCAGTCCACAGAGTTTAAGTTGAAGTCCCCAATATTAACTGCATCTGTTTCACATCCCTTACTTATTTCCCTTATCATTAGTTCATCCATATCATCAGTCTGCCCAGGTGGCCTGTAAAAAGCTCCCAAATGCACCATTCTATTTTTATTGAACCTAATATCTATCCAAAGTGACTCAACTCCATCCTGCTCTTTTGAAGTATTTAAACTTGAAACAATGTTTTTTATATAGATAATTATTCCTCCACCAATCCTACCTGTCCTTTGACTAATGTACATATTATAGCCCTGTAAATCAAATTCACTTATAGTGTCACTAAATTCTATTTCATTAACCCATGGGAAGGGAAGGTTGTGATGGTTCCTAAGTTTTGTATATATTAATATTGTTTGTATATATCTATAGCTGCATGATTTAGTTCTTGACAAGCCTTGATTGGTGATACCCTTGTTTCTGGATGCAATCCTCTGGATGTAGTTTTCCTGGGAGTTTGGGTGCCTTGAAAAAGAGGCCGCTTGACTCGGATGACCTATGATGAGCCCTTGTGGCTTTTGTCATCCGTTATATTATATTGTGGGGGACTTTGATTTTGTCTTCCCCTGGTGATGGTGCTTTTTGTGGGTGGGTTTTGACGGAGGCGGATGACTTTTGATAGGCCCTTGTGGCTTTTGTCATCCGTGTAATTATGTTATGTTATGTTATGTTATGATTCAGTAACGCATACTATATATCCTCATTGCTAATATAACTAAATAGCTCATCCTTCTTGTTTCTAAGACTACGAGCATTTGTATAGAAACAATTTAACCCCCCTATCCCTGAAGCACCTCTTGAAACTTGAATGACCTCACCTCTATCGCCTTGGAACCTATTTCTGTTATCTGCCAAGTCCATTCTACTTTCAGAACTATAATGTCCTCTCATAATTCCCTGACCACTATTAGTATCTACTTTCCCGCCCACAAATACCTAATAACATGATCATACTCTTCCCACAACACATCTACCCCCCTCCTACTCAAATGCAGTCCATCCATCGCATACCTTTCTTTCATTCCAACAAACCTATCCCACACATCCACAAACATATTTTTCCCCATTTTACTATTTTTGTTACCTTCTTTTATACATTTAAATGTAATTGGCTAGATCATTTCAAGGAACTACTTGTTTTTTTAGCAGTTTGGGTGTCAAATATTCCCCTTTTACGCAGTTTAACAATAATCATCGAATTCTGAATTTTGTCCGTCGGCTATTGAGGAATTATTAACCCTAGTTTCTGATAAAGATAAATTAAACACCTTTTTGAATGTGTATAACTAGTGCGAATTAAAAGTGAATGCGACATTTGTGGCCAAGCATTAGATGGCAACCCTAACTTCGAATTTAGATGATCGAAAATAAAATGTGATTCAAGTCAGCTAGATTTTGAATAGGGCGCAGACGCGCAAAATAAATAGGCTTTCCTCTTCGCTATTTTGGAAGTATAACCACTGCATTTAAGTACAGGAAACAAAGTGTTTCATTTGTTTATTTTCGGGCAATTTGGTAACTAAAATGGCCTACGTTAACAGCATTTTCGGTGGCTTTAATTTCGAGATTTAAAAAAAAAAAAAAAGGCACCTAGCATTCGAACAAAAACTCAAACGCGCATGAATATTCAAACACGGGTGAACGATTACGCGAACGAAGATTCCAACACGGGTGAACAATAATATTTACACAAAAAAAAAATTCCAGGCCGAGCCGATAATCTACATGTTTACCATTTAAACTATTAATCACCAAATAATATTCTGTAACCATCCCTTGAATCAATTTTTTTTGTAAAGCCCATTTTATTAAACACTATAACCCTTTTGTTAACTGCCTGTTTAGGGGCAATGTTTGCTTCCATGATTTTCTTATATTCTTTAAGGATAGACCAAGGTATTCATTTGAGACATCAACATTATCAACATTATGAGAGTTTTGTTTATCTTCATTATTAATACTTTTCGCAGGTAGAGTTTGTGGTCTAGTAATGGGTAGGTCGCATTGTGTTTCTTTTGTAGCTTTTTTAGTTATATTTTTTTTCTTGTTATTTATATATATGTCACTTGCATTTATAGGATGAGTTTTGAAATATACCTGTCAAGCTTCCAAGAAGGATAATTTTTTATCAATTTTTAAATGAATAATTTTTCTCCCTGATCCACACAGGACATTCCTTAGAATTTCCTAAATGGTTGGGAGAAGAGCAGTGAATACATTTAGGAGGTCCCTTGGAGCGATACAATCCTGAGAATTATGTTGCTCATTACAATATACCCAGGGAAACAATTTTGGGATCAATATTCAATTTGGTCATTTTTGTTTATGGAAGTCACATTTATACTACCTGTATCATTGATCTTACTTTGTGATGTTACAGGAGCTTTATTACTGTGCGTTGAACTATGATATATAGCAGGATAATTCGGGTACTTGTTCGATTTCTCTGAACCAGAAGTTGATGGCTGTGAAGAGAAACGAGAGACAGCTTGGTCAGTCTCTTTGATCACTTTGTGTAGTTGTTTTAGAGTAGGATCAACGTTAGATGATTCGAGATCAGTATTAGAATTAGGTCGTTTTAGTTTAACTCGAGATTTGTCCTTTTGAGACATCTCGAGAGAAGAATGCCCCCGTGCCCTAGGGGACGGGCGACTTTCGTTAAAGAAAAGGTCTTAGGTTATTAAGGCAGTAAATATAAGGAGATAACCTTGGTTAAGCAAAATTCTCACTAAGGTACCTAACGATTAATCACTTATATCAAACAAGATTTGGAAAGTGTGGAGCAATACAACCTTTCGAAAGAAAGTCTACAGAGGGAATGAGTTGGATTCCACCCTAATCAGGAATTGCATGAGTCAAGAACTGCCTGGCGCTGATCGATGATCACAACGAGGTTGATGTTAGAATAGACAGCGTGATCAATGTATTTGCCCGGAGAGATATTGCAATTTGAGAATTTGTTCAATCAATATTGATTCAATTATACATCTTTTGATATAATTATCGGACTTATAGACTAGGGTAAATATGTAGATTATCGGCGCGAACGATGGGACGTACTATTTCGTCTGTTTTCCAAAATATTTCACGCTTTTGGAGTAAATTTAAGGGGACAGCCCGTGTGGGGGTAAACACAATGGGGGACCACACTACGATGATCCTGAGTTTCATTAAATTGAGGGGGAGGGGGGTTCAGTATAAAATCCTAATTGTTTATAGAATTAAAAAAAATGCGCCAGCTATAATTCGAAAAGGACTCAAACGCGCATGAATATTCCGACAAGGGTGAACGATAATATTTACACCCCCAAATTTTTTCGGCAATCTACATATTTACCTAGCCTAGTTTAGAATTATTAAAATAAATTTGATTATCCTGATTGATTTAAAAAGTTATCCAAATTCTCTCGTCACAAATTTACATGTTCCCTAGTGTGTCTTCTTTTGCCCCCCCCCCCTTCCCTTCCTTGTGATCATTACCCCATCCGTTCCTATATAAAATGCTATAAAGCATTTTGTTTCTAGTTTCTCATTGCACAGCTAAATATGGCAGTAGATACCGAAACTAGTCCTGTAATATAATAAACTGATTCTACTATTATTTTCAAAAAATCTTGAATTACATTCACGATATGCAAAAAAATCCGATATGCAAAAAATCACACAGGAAAATGAAAGGCGGATTACAAGTACTTTCGAACTTGTTCAGTTCATTCTCAAGGAGTAACGAATTACTTAACAGAGGTGGTATATATAAGAGACAACAGAGTCGTTTCCCACCCATGTACAGAGGAAGGACACAAAATAGAGAAATATTATCAAAGATGGGATTAAATACAGGACATGAAAGGTAAAGGCATATAGATACGGTCTACTTCAGGAAGTTCCAACTGTAAGAAAACAATGTAGGCATTAAGGTCACAAAGCTATGAGTACATACATACATACACATGTAATTATAAATACATTGAAATAAACAAAGAAACATAACTAATTTAGTAAATCAAAGGGCTAAGATTTAAAATGGACAATTTCATTATAAATAAGCCAGTTTAAAGAGACGGGGAGGATATATTAAAATTAGGCGAGATATTAATAAATGAGCACTCGACAATATTTCTTTTAACATAGTCATCAGATTTGTAAATAAATTTAGCCGAATTCCAATTGAAAGGGTGACTATTTTTAGATAAATCGACAAAGAAAACACTAATACTTTCACCTCTTCTAATATTGTATTTATGTTGGGTTAAGCTTACACTTAATGATTTACCGGTTTGCCTAAAGTATTGCTTAGGGCAAATGGCCCTATACTATTGTTATTGTGAATCAACATTTTGTACATGGTAGACTCATACTTGAATATGACTGAAACATTTAAACTTTCCAAGAGGTAGGGAAGCAAGTAAAAAGATTGCTATCAGCTTTTTTAAATGTTATCCCTGCTTTTAAAAAGGCTGCTTGATAGCAATCTGTTTAGATTGCTTAAAAAAACTAGATTATACGTTCTCCTCTCAGGATTTTGAGAAGAGCTCCTTCCGGGGTCTTAAGCGATTTTTCCATTCTCTTCAAAAGCAGAATCTTTTTTAGATTGCTTAGAAAAGCTGAATTATACGTTCTCCTCTTGTGATTGTGAGGAAGGCGTCTTCAGGGGGCTTGATGAAGAGCTTAGTTAGCCATAACATTGCGTAATAGATTATGAATTAAAATCCTTTTCTTAAATTATTGCATACCTCATTTTGAAAAGCATTGTATGCTTTTCTTTTTTCATTAGCAGCTCTGTTCTCTCTTTTCAAGCGTTTTATAATTTCTCAATGGTAACTTCACCATCTTGTTACGAATTTCTTACTCGAATTGCATCCTTCGTTTATTTAACGAATTGCCATGGAATATTCATTCCAAACTATAGAAGTTTTGTGGGGTCCAGATTGTAATATGGAATAAGAGACTCGAATAAACCTCACAAATGATCACTTTGATGTGTTTTATGGTAAATATGTAGATTAGCGAACCGGCCGAAAAAAATATTTTGTGTAAATATTTTCGTTCAATCGTGTCGGAATATTCATGCGCGTTTGAGTCCTTTTCGAAATATAGCTGGCGCCATTTTTGTTATAAAAAAAATTGCCCGAAAGTAAACAAACGGAAAACGCTGTTTACTTACTTTATTGCAGTGGGTATACTTGTGAAATAGCGAATGAGGAAAGCTTATTTTGTTCTCGCATTTGAGTCCTATTCGAAATATAGCTGACGATATCTTTGTTATATAAAACTAAAGAACGAAAAACGCTGTTTACTTACTTTATTTCGGGGGTATACTTCGGTAAATATGTAGATTAGCGACTCGGCCGAAAAAGTGGGGGGTTTTTGTAAATATTTTCGTTCACCCCTACCGGAATATTAATTCGCGTTCGAGTCGTCTGGCGTCAGACCCCACCCCCACCCCCATTATAATTCGCAAAACGATTAAAGGCGCTGACATGATTTGGTTAAATCATTCACCTATGTAAACGTTAGCACATTAGTCTATAAACAATTAGGAAACTCAGGATCATCGTAGTGTGGTCTCCCCATTGTGTTTACCCCCACACCAGTCGTGCCCTTAAATGTACTCCAAAAACGTGAATCATTTTGGGACACGGACGAAATAGTACGTCCCATCGTTCGAGTCGCTAATCTACATATTTACCCTACTCTGGCCGATTCTGACCTTTTGCGCGGGCAATTGAAGCTGATTTTCTTTTATGCTTCGTTTCCTTTCCAAAATGTTTCATCTTCTTTCGCTATAATGGTTAAATGAACTAGCATTAAAAGGGGGGTTGGGGGCGCATCCCCCCTTAAAATATAAAATACTATAGGGGGTGTGGGGGCTGTTTGAAAAATAATCGGTACACCAAACAATATTGGAACTACTTTTTTTTTGCGCCGTCATCCGGCCACGAAGAATAATACTATTAATTCCTATAATTTTTTGTAAGATTTTTTTTCTACTTTTCTTTTGCCCCCCACTGGGGTGTATGGGGACAAAGCCCCCACTCAATTTAACTGTTTGAAAAACAATCGGTATACCAAACAATCTTGGAACAACTTTTTTTTGCGCCGTCATCTGTCAACGAAGAATAATACTATTAATTCCTAAACTTTTTTGTAAGATTTTTTTATACTTTTCTTTTGCTTATTTTTTAAATTTTTCTTTTTCAAATTCGTATTTTTTTTTTTCGTTTCCTTACTATTTTAAACTAATAATTCGATCTTTTTCTGGCAAATGTTTTTTGGGTGGGAATCTTATACTTTAAAACAATCGTTAATTTCAAGCAGTTTGAATTATGGAAACCCCGTGTGAAGTTTCTCCAATCAATTGTTTCTCCCTTGCCTCATTTACTAGTGAACGTGAAAAAGTTATTAAATTTTTAGCAGAACATAATTTAATCCCATTAACAATCTCTTGGAAACATTGTGCTAAACCCCTAGAAATACAAAGTGATTTACCATTTAAGTGTAAAAAAATTACACGTGACGAAAACACCGGTGAAAAAAACCATTTTTTTTTTCCCAATCTGAACTCAAGGGAACATTTTTTTCAAAGGCTCGGCTCCCTATAGAAGCGATCCTTCAGATCATTTATTGGTTTGTGGCGGGATGCGAGAGCATTAATCCCAAAATACGGGCGCCAAAGCAACCATTTTGACGGGTATCTCGCAACCGCCATATTTTTCAAACGATTCTCGTTTGGAAAGAAATCTACAATTCGAGATCGATACCACGCATTCCTCGGTGCTATTGCGAATCTATACCCGCCAGAATAATATAAGTAACCTTCATTTATGGAGTTGTTTTTTTATTTTGCATTTTTTTTTTTACTTTTCTCTAAGTCAGAATTTCAAACAAAAATGGCGCCATCTGATTTTAAATGCAACGTAAACAACATATTATTACGCGCCTTGAACGAAACAAAAAACACACAGGGTTCCGTCCGTTTTGGTCGCAAAAAAAACAAACATCGCTCGGAGCAGCTCGTCTTCAACTTTACAGCCTTACCATATTCACGACCGTTTGTTTCCCTAACCTGCAGGATGTCTATTTTCAAACAACTACATGGTATATCTCATTATGGAATTTAAACATCACGTTCCTGGACACGAGAATGCCTCCAATATCAGGTAGTCACGGTCAATTGTCACACCAAGTCACCAATCTTACTCATTAATATTCCCATGTCAAAAGTAGAAACAGTATCTATTGGCATTGTTGGTCCGCTACCTCCGTGTACACTGCCTGGACAATCTTACACATCTCATAATTGTTACCTGTAATCATGCATAGGCAGATTTATAAGATGGATTTAAAGCAATGCCCTCTTGGCATTCCTATAATAAAATCCTCCTGGCAAACTTAAAATATATATATTATCATTTATTATGTATAAAATTCAAATGATTCAATTCTTTTACTTAACTTTTGTCAATTAAATCATTCATGCAAATTATGTACAACTTAATAATTCATTCATTTATTTTAATTAACTTTTACTAATTCAATCATTCAATTATTTTGTGTATCACTTTTTGCAATTCAATTATTTTATGTAACCTTTAATAATTCAAATGCCCTGTGACGATTTCATTTAACGTATTGGTTTAAACAGCATCTCTTAGAATTTCACGCACATACAAACACACGCTTTCAGCTCAACCAAATTGAACACGAGTATTCCCAGTTCGTCTCTCCGCATTCTCAGATTAAAGGTCGGTAATCATTCCTTCTACATTTAGTCATTTAATTCCAAACAAATCATACTTAGTTAATTCCTCATCCTCTCACAATTATTCTCTGCAAACTGCCATACGAGAGTAGGTCATAATTCTGGTAACTTCTCGTATTGCAGACCCCAATTCCGTCTATTATAGCCTCTTCTTTTTCACTTTCACTCCACATATTACTTCACAACATATTCATTTCATATATTAGTTACTTTACATCTTGTTACTTTAAATCAGTTACTTTATTATATTTACCTTACTGCATCTTACATTGTATTCCTAATTCAATTCTCATTGTGCATTCGTTAATTGTGTGAATATATTTATATTTGTTTAATTTTTTTTCTTAAAAACCTAGTTTAGAAGTTCAGAATTAATTTCACTTTAGTCGTAGGCCTAAAAACTAGCAGACGACTATTCCATCTAAACTCAAAATTTATGGTAATGGTTTTCTAATAGCTATTTAGGCTGATTTATTAACCAAAAATAAATCCCATTAATAGCCAAATACCATAGATTGAAGCCTTACCAATTCCCTACATCAGTGCTACAAAGGTTGCTTTAGCCGTTTTGGTCTTCAGATTTAGTGTTCCACTGTATGTGATTACTGACAGAAGACCCAAGTTTAAATCTCGAATTTTCAAGGAGTTATCTGCCCTGGTTGGTTTTCATCGCATGCGAACCACTGCATACCGACCGACCACAAGCAGAATATTGGAAAGATCATACAGGACTCTGAAAAGCTTTATTATGGTTCTTCAACAATGCTTACTAATGGCCATAGCAATTATTCTTCTCGGCAGGCGATCTCTGCTGAATGATGCGGATTTCTAGCCATTAACTGCCGTCACGTAGACAAGCTTTTATTTTGCCCAAAAACCCGTAGTTTCACTCTCATCGTCTAAAACTATTCCAACTGCTTCAATGAATTAGCTAAAGTTATATAGCAAACAGAGGTGGGCACCAAATACATTTGAAGTATTTAAATACTAAATATTAAATACGAGAAAAATATATTTAGATACTAAATACATTATGCAAATGTATTATGTATTTAGATTACATTTTTAAATACATTTCAAATACATTATATATAATGGCAATCGACAAGGACCATTGGTATCACAAAAAAATCACTTAAAATGAAATTGTGTATTATAATTATTAATGTAGGATTGGATGACTTAGGTACTACATAAAAAATAGAAAGTTCCATAGCATGAAATTTCAGTTAGTTACGAGGGGCGCTCAATAAGTTTTGCAATTCGGATATAAGGAAACGAGATATGAGGAAAAGTGTAATATTATTTTTCAATATAACTACCCTCGACTTCAATGCACTTGCGCCACTTGTTCCTGAGGCTTCAAATTCCCGACAACCAGAAATCACCCGACTGCTTCAATCCACTCCTGAACGGCGAGCTGGACATCTTCATCGTCCCCAAACCGGCGTCCACGCAGTGCAGCCTTGAGCTGGCAGAATAAAAAGTAGCCGCTATGGGCCAGATCTGGACTGTAGGGGGGATGGTTAAGCTCCTCGAATCCGCACTCGCGCAGGGCAGCTTGTGCAACTCTAGCCTTGTGGACTTTGGCGACGTTGAAGTCGATCATGGGGCGTCAGTTTTCTAGGGACCCAACGGGCAGAGACCTTGGTCATGGCCAAATTGTCGTGGATGATGTTGATAACACTTCCATGTGATATTCCAAGTTCTCGCTCGATTTCTTCGACCTTCGCCCGTCGATTTTCGAGGATCCTCCTCTCCACACAGGCCACATTGTCCTTGTTGGTCACGTCTGACGGGCGTCCTGGACGGGGGTCATCTTCAAGAGACTCACGACCATGGCGGAACTTCCTATTCCAGTGAGCAATGGTTGCATAGGAAAGGGCAGTGTCGGTGTACACTGCAACCATGCGTTCATGGATCTCCTTTGCATTTTTGCCTTCCTTGGTCAAATTTGATCACTGCGCGGTGCTCAACCTTGTCCATTGTTGAAAAGTTTGTGACTGGCGATATGCGATCAGCTACTGCTTCTTAAATAGACGAGGCATGGAGCGTGCGGCTGCAGGTCCTGACTTGTCATAACTTGTCATAACACCCTCACAAACAGCCATCCCCCTTCCTCTTTTTTTACCTACCGATTCGCAAAACTTATTGACCGCCCTTCGTATTTATATCAGCATTACATTTAAAGAATATCAGTTGCTGAAATGTTTTGTCAGATAAAGAACTCCGTTTTGGAGATAAGGTCAATTCTCCTAAATAGAATAGCCGTTCCACATGAGCTGACGAGCACTTCTCATTAAGAAACTATCCTACAGTTCGTGCTCACCCTGATCTTCTTCACCTATCTGGATTCTATCTTCTGAATCTGTGGACACATTTGCAGAAGTGACTGCAAATTCCTTAAACGCTTTAACAAAATTAGAGCCATTATTAGTGACGGTGCTCGTGATTTTCTGCAGGGGGATATCGTATTCATTGATGATATTCTCCATATGTTCGGCAATCTTGATGTAGTTATGTTCTCCTTTGAAGCGACAGCATGCCAATACTCCACTGTGACGGACAAGAGCAGCTTCCTCAAGCTGAAAAAAATGAAATAACAGTCCAATGTTTGGCTCATAAATCTTTCCATAAATTTACATATTAATATAATCAAGATAAATTCCACCAACAAATAGTTCTGCTTTCAGCCAAGATTTCGGCCTAGCGTCCGCCTTGAAATGACGTCAACTGAAGAATTTAGACCTGCGGTAGTGGAATGTGTGATTATTGTGAGTGAAATTGATTTTCACAGTGAAATGAGAATGTATGGTATGCATATATAATTTTATATATAAAATGTAGCTATATGTATACCCTATAGCTATATAGGACTGGTACATTAATTCATAAATATATTATTACTCCTTCATATTCAGAATTACATAGTAAAATATTTACTTTTAGTATTGTTAGGAATACATACATTATTAAGCTTTATTTCCTTCATTTTTGACGGGTGGCCATTCTAGTTTTGACATAATGATATACAGGTATTGCTACTATAACGAAATACATCGTTATAGGAATTCATCTAATAACTATATATAACGATCAATAATTGTACTAATTATTCCTGAAAATATTTTTTCAATAATATCTTTAAGTAAATGATAGCGCGCTTTAAGAATATATGTATGTGGATTCTTATGAAATCATTGCCATATATTAACCTCTGTTGTTTGTATATGTCTTCCTTTATTTAACTTCGTTATATAGCATAAGTAGTGACCAATGAATCCGAACGCTTTAGTATTCGGTCGTTAAAAGAGTTTAACCTTACTACTAATACTATAATTGTAAACAACATTTGTAACACAGAACTCACCTTTAATTAATCTGACAGAAAATCTGAAAAAATCTGAAATCAGCTTATCAACAACAGATTATTTGACCTTCTTAGTATTCAGCGCAAAACACTCCGGTAATGTCTTTACTTTACCACCGCTGAATGAAGGACTATCGTCTAATACTGAACATTTTTTAAAATCTTTTCTTTGAGCTATCACGTAGTTATCCGCTTTTTGCAACAGATCCGGATGCTTTCTCTGTTGATAAATGTACATGACCAGACAATTAAAGGACATTTGTTTCACGGTAAATTGAATCAGCATATACTATAAATAAAGATGTTCAAATGGAATCAGGTAGGTTCCTGCATGGTAAACCTATGCTACTTAACATTATCGTTAGCTACTAGCAATTTTTCCATTCTTTTAAAAATAAGAAATAGTGAAACTTGGCAATTCAATTAAGTATCATATAATTAGCTTTAATAAATTCTTACCTTCAAATGAATGCGTAAATTGGAAGTAGCATTGCGCGCCGCGGAGATTTCGCCATTGCATGATATTCATCACACTTCACTTTTTTTCGGTCAGAAGATTTCACTCTAAAAAAATTACCTTCTAGTAAAGGATGACTATTATTACATGATTCTTTATCTTTCTCGTTTTTATTATTGTCTAATCTCCCCATTTCACATTCTTTCGAAGAAGCTGTAGTTGCCATGCAGCAGTTGAAATAACGCTGGGCTCTCTTACTATACAACCGAACACAGCTGTGACCATCTGTTAACTGAATTTGAACTGATGCAAGCAATCTTCCCTCATCGATCAGCTCACGCAGTCAACCGGTTTGTGTTATACAAGTTGCGACAAGCTAAAAGATACATTACACGTTCTTAACAGCTATATAAACCTATTATCAGTAAAGTATTTGCAAAAGTATTTAAATACATGATTTCAAATGTATTTACAAATACAATTTTAAATACATAAGTGTATTTAAATACTGACCATCTCTGATCACAAATTGATTTCCCACATATTCCTGAAGGAAATTTATACTCAATACCAATACCGTTCGTATCCAAGGAATTAAGAGATGCCACGCATATGTGGATCCGTGTTGATCATGTTTTAAAACTTCCAAAAGCGACCTTTGCAGGTCCATTCCGTGTTGTCGGACGTGACGACATATTATACGAATTATAATTCCCTAATGGACTTCAAGATAAGGTATCGATAGAAAGTCCAAAATCAGCCAAATTTCCATATTTATTTAAAAACAGGGAGAAAATTTTCTTGGAACTTACAAATAGTCGAACAATTGTGAATGGTCCAAATTTTTAGATACTCTGAGACACAATGGAAGAGAATTACCGGAGAGTGATATCGATAACTACAGTAACATGAAATCCATCCCAAATATCAAAAGAATGATAGAAAAGCAGACCTTTATACTCTTTCTGGCCGATGGGGTACATTTGCGAAAGATCCTTCATATCATTATTTCTAAATATTTATTCTTGTATACCAAATTTAGAGCTGCGAAATCCGTTGTATCATTATTTTTATATTTAATTCCGAACTCCTAAGCTCCGTTTATGTAGAGATAAGTCTCGTGGTGAATAAGCACAGGGTAATTTACACAGAAAAAGAGGTTATCACCCGCAGAACTTGCATTTGCTCCTTCTTTGTATGGAGGTTCCTAGCTTAGAGAGATACTGGGTTTGATGGGGTAACGCTTTGGGCGAAGTAGAGTCACTGTGCCTGGTAGCTTAGCGGTAGAGCATCTGACCAGCAATCAGCAGACCCGGTTCGAGTCCAAGCCAGGAATTTCAAACTTTCCTCCCTGGCGTTATCTCTGTCTTCTGGATAACGGATTGCCTCCATTGTGCCGCCCTCTGCTCTCTTTGATTCTAGTCTTCTTTTAATGTCCCTTTCTCTTACCTCTAAAAAACTCCTGTTTCTTGTCTCAGTGCTCATTCGCGTCCAATTTCTCTTTCTCTTGTACTATATTTTTATATAGTCTGCAGTGCAAGGTTTCTGCACCTTTCTTTCTGTCTTCAAAATTGTTTTGAAAGGCAGAAAATATATATGGCGAAAGCCCTGTAGTGGTTGTTATCACCCGCAGAACTTGCATTTGCTCCTTCTTTATATATATATATATATATATATATATATATATATATATATATATATATATATATATATATATTAGTGATCAAATTATTATAGATTTCTTGAAAATTCGTAATTTTTCTGGTAAAATAAAATATTTCATGAGTCAATAATGAGGTTATTTCACCATATTAGTGTGAAATAACTATTGAACATTTTTGAAGACTAAATATTATTGTTTTGCTTTATTTTCTGGCAAACTCGTTGAAATAGAAGAAGGCAACACCGATTCGTTTTTCCCGCTGCGGCAACTGTTAGTCTCGTGCCTCAGCTCCAATTCAGACTTTTCTTTTGCTGTTTCTAACCCAGTAATTCAACTAGTGTGTATTCTGCTTGCCTGTGGATGATAGTAAAATTTTTTCAGGCAGTGTAATAGATAAAAAAAGTGAACAACTATGGGTAAAGTCAATGACTTGAGTCCTCGGGAAATTTGACAGATCAAAGTATTATTAAGTGATAGTTCACTAAAACAAAAATATATTGCAAATAAAGTGGGAGTCTCCTTTCATACAGTAAGCAATATAAATAAGAAAATAATTGAAAACAGTCTTAATTTGGATTGAGCAAGAGCTGGAAAATATGGCCGGAAGAGCAAAACAACACTAAGAAAAGACAGGAAAATAAAATAAATGGCTATTAAGGACAAGAACAAATCTTGTAGGAAGATTGCAAGCGAACTGTTAGTAGATGACATTAGTCTTTCTCGAATAACAGTAAATATGAGATTACAGGACAGTGGATTACGAGCCTATCATCCAAAAGAAGCCTAGGATTACCAAAACCTTCATACAGGCACGTTGGACTTCTGAGCAATGGGAACAGGTAGGAGTGGTGTAGTTACCAGTCATTTTCTTTATTAAGCATAAGGGAACATACTGTACCTACTGTAACAGGTACATTCTGATTTACCTACTAGCTATGCGTTCATGCTGAATAAAATAACTTCAACTGATAATTTGTCTGGCTGTTTAATTTCAGGTCGTTTCAGTACTTTTATAATGTTTTATATTGTTGCAGGTTGTGCTTTCGGAAGAATTAACTATTGAAGTAATTGATGACCATGTCTAGACAGGTGAGGAGTTTATGCCAGAGTATCTTAAAATACTGTAAAACATTCACCAAAATCTTGGTGTGGGGAGCAATTTCTCTACATGGAACAAGTCGCTTGGAGATTGTTGAAAATATAATGAATCAGTATAAGTATATCGAAGTACTGAAAAACCGATTTGTACCTCAAATGAGGGAATAGTTCATAACAGATCATGCATATTTCAGCCAGACTGCTCCTTATCACACGACGCGATTAATGAAGACATCGTGTCCACAAAATGGCATTGAACAGCTATTATGGCCTAGAAATTCCTCAAACATGAACCCTATTGAGAGTTTATGGTATATTGTAAAAAATGAAATGCACGAAGTTCCCATAACAACCAAAGCAAAGCTCATAGAACGTCTTATCTACGTTTGGTTTCACTCCTGATAGAATCAAGCAATTATGCAGAACTTTAATCACTGGCATGCTAGAGCGGCTAAAAGAGGTCAAAACAAGTATTAAACACTGTAAGAAAGGATATTTTTGCCATACGTATGAAAATAATTGATTACTTATCAATAAAATAACTTTATATAACCTTTTCCCAGAAAAAATATGAATTTTCAAGAAATCCATAATAATTGAACTATATATATATATATATATATATATATATATATATATATATATATATATATATATATATATGTATTCAGTGTCGTAGAATAGGCTTCCGACTATATACTATATATATCTATTCGTTGAGGGGATTATTCTATATTTCGAGTGCGTGGTAATCAGATGCCGAGAATGGTTCAAAAGGGGGCCTGGAGAGGGCTTATTTATCTTCAATATACTTAAGATGTGGAACGGAGCCCAAGGATAAATAATATTGCAAACATTAATAAAATAGAGTTTTATTAATTAATTTATCAAAACAACACACATAAAATATTTACATGACCGGGGATTAAATGGGAGAGACACAGGGAACGAAAAAGGTCATGGGAATATTTGATTAAGCGGAGGATTAATATTTGGAGGGATTTAAAACGACAAAACAAACAAGAAGAGGGAATGTTTAGCTAGAATCCAGTTAAAGTACAGAGTTGCGTTGACACAAAGTTAAATTTAATGCGTAGCTTACGTAATTATAAGGTTGTCGTGGCAGAGGAAGGCGATGGGAAGGAATTTTCGGTCCAACTGGCGGTTTCTTTTCCAGGAGTTGGGGTTCTTCGGGAGGGTTGTCCTTAACGAGGGGGGAGGACTGACTTCGAAGAGTGAGAGCGAAGTGGAGCTTGGAAGTACGAGCGATCCTTGAAACAGGGTATCGGAAATGTTCTAGATGAACAATGGAGGTTATTGGTGTAACCAAGCGTTCTCCTGAAGAAAGTTAAAAAGGGGGGAATTAAATTACCACTGACGTGATTTCTTGGAAATGAGAACCGTTTCTTGACGAACGGGCTTGAAGAACAATGGGTGTTCTAAAGTTGTTCTCTTTCTGAACAACAGGGGAAGGGGGCTGTTGACTTGGCGTCTCTAGGGTCACCAACATTGGCACTCAAGGGATATTGTCCTCTTCTGGAAAAGAAGGGGTTTCTCGGGGTAGAGTTCCTGGGTGCACAAGGGAGACCGGATCGGCGTGATGCTATCGCATAAATAGCCGGAGCCAGCCCCTCGGCGTAGGGAACAAGGGGGGGGGGGTTTCTTTGATGGAATGTCCCGGTGGCGCTTGGGAAAATATCTTATCTTCCCATAAGCCTAATTCAATCTGGCGAGATCGACGCAATGAGGCAAACGGGGGATTGAACCTCCTTGATTAAACTTGGGAATGGTGGGCGATAACGCGCCTTCTACCCTCTCTTGCAGGATGCACGTGGGAAGCATGCGTTTCGACATGTGATAGGGGCTGAAGCATGGCAGCCTCACACCGTTCTATCACATACAGTAATAAGCCAATTCTTATGGAGTTCTTGAATATTCTTAATTATTCTGGGAAAAGGTTATATAAAGTTATTTTATTGATAAGTATTCAATTTTTTTTTCATACATATCTTTGTACCTTATATGGTTGTCTTCTCCATTTTCATGCTATTCCTTGAAAATGAACTTGCAAATATAGTTTGAAAGTGCTTGGATTCATTTTTTCATTTCCCTGTGGGTTAATTATATATATATATATATATATATATATATATATATATATATATATATATATATATATATATATATATATATATATATATATATATAATTGCAGTAGGAAGGATACGACCATCAGTGACATTCTTATTTATTCCAAGCAACGTTTCGGATTACATAAACCATCATCAAGCTAAAGAGATAAACATAATTTGTGAGGCGAACAAATGTTAAGTTAAACATAAAAACAAATCATAAGCAAATAATTAAGATAATGATCCTATAAAATTAAAAGTATTAATAATTACAAGTACATATACAGATAAGCTCAAAGCAAAGAAAAAGAATAATTTCATACCTGCTGTCAGTGAGTCAGGGGAATGACTAAGGAATTTACGAAAAAACCGGACCCGATTATGGATATACTTGACCTGCCGATAATGTGAGGCAGGTCAAGTCTGAACTTAACGTAGGCGAATGTGTTTTTATGAAGAGAGATTCCAGAATTCTGAGCTGGGCGATGTTAGGATTAGAACCCAGAATCTCGAAATTCTTGATGTTGGCATCAACTTTACACTTTATAATGTTACTCTGATTGGAGGGAGTTCCTTACTGGCGAGAGACTTTCCTGTTCGGCAACTAATGCCAAGGTGTGCGCAAACCCTCGAGTGTAACGAGCAAATACTACTACCAATATATTGTCCCTGGGAACATCCAAGGCAAGAGTAATTGTATACAATACTATTGCGCAAATAAGCCGGGGTTAAATCCTTGGTGCGGAAGAAATTACCTATTTTTAAATTGTTAATGGAGGTTATTCGGAAATACATTTGGTAGTACTATTCGCTCGTTACACTCGAGGATTTGCGCACAACTTGGCATTTGTTGCTGATCAGGAAAGTCTCTCGCCAGGAAGGAAGTCCCCCCGTCTACATAAACGTCGGATAGCTCTTTGCGATTCATCTGTATAATTCTAAATCTATCTTTGTTGGTTTTAATTTTCCATTTTCTTTCGTAATCGTTTTGTTTTTTAATTTCTCTGGCCGTTATTCTGGCCTGCATCTATGGGTTCTGATAACCACAGGGAATTAATTGATTTATATCATCCGCGTATTGTATGTTTACACAGCCCTCGCTACTGGGTGGGGGAATGTCCGAAGTATACACAGAGTATAACGAAGGACTTAAACACCCTTCCTAAGCGAGGCCTGCATTAAGCTTGGATCTTCCACCTTGGTAATTCCCCGTGTCTATGTATGCATATCTTTCCATAACGTAGTTACATAAAATTCTTTCTAGGTAGTTATTCATTTCGAAGTTTAGAATTTTATGTTGTATGCCTCTTTGCAAGACTTTATCGAATGCGTTCGATACGTTACGGCATACTATATCCATGCTGATTTTCTCTCCTTTCACTTTACTTATTTTCTCCGTGATCACGCTGAAGGCAATTTCCGTGTTCCTGTTCTTTCTGAAGCCGAATTGTTGGTTGTTCCATAGGTTGTTTTCTGTTAGATATTCCTTTAATCTTTGGTTCAGTATTTTTTCAAATACCTTCCTGATGAAGTCGAGAAGGGATATTAGTCTGAAGTTTTCAGCCTCCGAAGGCGGGTTTTCAGTCAGTCTTCGGTATGAATATAATTTTTGCAATTTTTAACTCATCGGGGAAGTATCCCGTGTTAAGACATGCGTTAAACACGTTCCTTCTTCCCTCAAGTATATTATCCGGTGTTTCTATATAATTTTTCCTAATGAGGCCCGATTTTCCAGGGTCATTTTGTTAAATATGGTGATGGTGTTCTTTAATTCCTCGATTGCAATTTCGGTGTTAAATTCTTCGTTCGCATATCGTTCCTCTTCTACGTAGTGATATGGAAAGGTCCTCTCGATCCGTTCATTTAGTTCGTCAATTATTTGGTTTTTAAAATCGATATCGTAGTTTTCGTTTACCTCTTCACTGATTTAAACACTCCTTTCCAGTGTTCACTGAATAATTTTTCAATCTCGTGTTCGTCTTCGATTAAATTCCCGTTTCTGTCCTTGATCTTTGTTTTCTTTTTCCCCTTAGTGCCTCCCATACGTCTTATTTTTTTCCAAAATTCTCGAGGCATTAGTTCATTGTCAATATTTTGAACGGCAGTGTCCCAGCATCCGATATTGCGCTTAGTAGTTCCCTCCATTTTATTCTCAGATTACTGTATTTTCTATTGGTGTTCCATTTGTTATAATGTCCTCGTTTATCATTTTTATTTCTGCATTCTTCATTTTGTCTATCTATATAAAATATTTGATAGTTTTTTATTTGCTTCTGGGTATCGCGTTTTCGTCGGCTGTCTGTATTCCTGTCCTTATTTTTTTCCAGTTCGTCGTCGATTTCTTCTAAAGTAGCTTCATTTAATCCGTTCGGCGTGTAGTCATTCAATTCTTGTTTGTATTTTTCCCAATTTGCTCTATGGTACGCTTTCTATTGTTTAGCGGGTATTTGTATAGGTTGTTGATTTATGGTTAGTAGCGTCACTGAATGGTCGCTGCAGATAACGTCTATAGGTTCCATATGGTAGTTAAATGGAATATTATAGTTTGCAAGACATATTTCTGGAGTCGTCGTAGTTCTGTTTTTAATTAGTGTTGGATATTCTAGTCCAAGTCTTCTTGTTAACCTTCTGTCAATTAATGCTTGTAGGTCCTTTCCCATTTGATTTCTGTTCCTGTATCCTGTGTGCGTGCATCTTACGTTCAGGTCTCCCCAAAACAAACTTGGGATTTTATTATTAAATATTCTCACAAAGTTATTTATTGGGAGTCCAGGGCGTCTCAGTGGTTGGTATCCTGTAGCAATTATTATATTAGTTAATTCTATTTTGATCTTAATGGCGAGGTAAGATTCGGTTAGTCCTTGTTTTGTCTTGTACTCTAATCTCCCTTTTATGCCTATTGCTGCTCCGTCTGGTTGTTCGTTTGTGTGGTTAGTCGCTATTACGTCGTAGTTCCATATTTTTAGTTCGTGAGTCTCAAGGTTAATCCCGTGATCTGAAATTAGAATTATTTCGGGATCTATATCTCTAAATATATTTCCGTATGTGTTTTCTTTATTCTTCCATCCATTCGTATTTGTCTGTAAAATTCTTATTTTTCTATTATCCATCTTATTTGTTTGTTCTTATCCGTTTTGTTATGGGAGAGTGGAACTCTTACGATTAGTTATTTGTATCTATTTGTGGTGGTTCTGATTTTCCTTTATGTCCGTGCCGACATCTGGCTTTTCTCAGTTTCACATTTTGCGGCAACTACATCCGGTATCCTGTCGCACGGCGAGGTGCCTCTGGTCAAATTCCTTTTTTGTTTTATGCTTTTGCGTGTGTTTCTTTTTACGTTTTTCTTATTCGTCTCGTGAGTGGTGCTTTCAGATTCTGTTTCCTCGCTTCTGTGTCTTCCTCTTGTTCTGATTCGCTTTCATTTCTTTTTGCCTCTTCGATGAGTGTCTTTTTTGTGTCTTCTGAGATTTTTATGTTAAATATGGCCGATGAGTCAATATTTTGCGGGAATTTCATTGGTTCCAGCCAGTTTTCCTTGAGCCTGGAGTTCAAAGTATTGGTACATGTTCCTGGTTGTGCAATATTCCTGACGTGTGAGTAAAGAATACACTTCAGTATCTTTACGTTCAACGTTCCGTCAATTGTCACTTGAGTAGTTTGTCCTTTATTTTTCGCTGATGCTGCCGTGTATGAGAAGTTTCTTGTTGCTTCTTTACTTTGATATGTCCGTTTCTTTTGTCTTTATTATTTCTTTTCGCTTCGGGCATTTCATTGCCATGTTTCTGTGGCTCCCTCTGCAATTAACACATATTTTTAGTGTAATTTGAGCAGCCCCTCCATGAGTGGGGGCCCCTGCATTCCGAGCATATTTCTTCCTTACTTGGGCAGTTTGCTGTAATATGGTATTCCATTTTATAGCATCTAAAACGAATTTGTATATTATGATACTGGTCCCTTTGGATGTTGCAGGTAGGGATTCCCATACTGTATGCGAGAAGTCCCTTTTCAAGTGCTTTAGTGGCAACCTCGGTTGACTCACACAAGATTTTGAACACGTGTGTGTGTTCCTTAAATTTGAGGATATCGTGTATCTTCAGCCAGGGTTGTTGTTCCATAAGTTCCTTTTTCAGTTCATCTGGTGAGTGTTCCCCCACTCATGATTTTACCTTCCGACATACAATGCTCCGGTTGGCAATGATGTGGGGAGGTACTTTATCCTCTAAGTCAATTTTTCTTAAAGTGATGGTTCCTGCCGATGGAAGTAATAGATCAACGTCATTGTTTTTTGCATAAATGACAACGAATCCATTTGGTGTTTCGATGCATTTGATCAGGGAGATTTGCAGATCCTTGAAAATGTTCTGCGCGACATCCTGTGGCTTCCGTTTTAATCCGTTCTGAATTAGCCGAAGTGGGAGCCTTTTAGTGAAATCCTGTGGGTCCATGATTATTTTTTCTCATTCCTTCCCCAAAATGAGGAGAGGTTCTCTGGAAAATAAATTTGTAGATTATTTACCACGCTCTACTAGTGGGAGAAGCCCCCCTATCTGCTCATATTACTATCTTGCCTGCATGCTCAGGAGCGCACACTCCCCGACCACCCTACCTATAAAGGCCTAGCCCTATAAGTGGTCCTACAGTCAGATTTGGGCTCGTCACCGATAATCAGGCTCCTTCTCTGGGCCCCGAACGGGGTCTCCGGGAGTTCACTACACCCTACTCCTGACTGCTTCTGAGACCTTGCTGGTGGTCAGGTTATACTGTGCTAGATGGAAATAAAGCGGGAGAGTATCAGATATAAAAAAAAAGAATAGGTTGAGAGAAGGAAATTTAAGGGGATCACCGTTTTGGGGTGAAATCCCGCGAATCAGAAACAGGAAATCTCTCCAATCAGTCTGATTCGTGCATATATCTCTTCTATCCTCTGCTTCTCTTTTTACGAAATCGTATGTTGAATAAAAGCTTCTTCTTTCGCAAAGTTATTCAAGCCAAATGGTTGTCGTAATTTAGCAGTGCGTAGATTGCTGTGAGCAGTCAGATGAACTTGACAAATAGAATTATTCTTAATTCTGAATGATGTAAGTGGGTAGATTTGGGTAGGAGACAAAGAAAGGGCGTGGGGACAGATAGCTGAAAATAGACAAGTAGTGAAAAGAGAAAGAAGTGTGACAGGGTGCAAAGAGATGCTAAGTGCCTGGTGATAAGGCTTATCACTTTTAAATATTTCCTTGTTATGTGGTTCTTTTGTTGTCTTTGGGATAGTTTATATTATTATGGCATTCAATCCATTTGTCTTGTATAAAATTAATGTTTTTGGATATGTTATGCGCATTTACTGTTGTAGTAATAGATTACTTTAATCACTTTAGTATTATCCTCATCTACGCTATTAGGTGATGCCAAAGACATTATGAATGTTCTTTTTAAGTTTGTCGAATCATCTTTTGCCAAACAAGAACAAAAAATCATCTCTCTCGAAAAATCTAACGAAGAAATGAGATCAAAAATAGAAAAATTGGAAGAAAAGGTTAATTCTTCCGATGCTTATGAAAGACGAGATACGATTATATTCTCCGCAATATACCTGAAGCTACCAATAATGAAAACTGCAGCAACATCATCCGCAAACTTATTAAAGATAACTGCCACATACAAATGCAAGAATCCGACATCTCTGTTGCTCATCGTCTAGGTCCCAAGCCTAAAGTACAAGGTCCCGACAAAAGAAACATAATTGTGAAGTTGCGCAGAAGTGATCTGAAGCGTGACATCTTCTCAGTATGCAAAAAATTACACACCTTCATTCTATGTAAATGAACAACTGACTCCAAATCGCAACAAATTTTTTTTTGTCCTCCGCCAAGCTAAAAAGAAATTCTCCACAAAGATCTCCGGCTGCACTACCAGAGATGGCTCCATCAACTGCCATCACCCTCCGGTCTCCGTGACCTATGTATATTCGTCAATACCCGAGCTGCCCTCCAAAAATTTCTGTCGGAACATCTCAACTCGACGCTTGCAGACTTTAATGGTGAGAATCTCTGGCGATATTACTGCTTTAGATGAGAAAAAACAAACAAACCATGTTTTGACCTAGCATTTCACTTACTTTTATTTCAATTGTATTACATACTTTATTCCTTTTTCTCTTATTAAAGTTATCCTAAAAATAGTATTTTAAATGTTAATAGATATATTTATACGTAATTGCAATTTGTAACCTTTAATTTTTAAATTCCAATTGAACTGCCTTTATGTTTGAACAACTTGATCACTTCAATAATATTAATCCAGACATAAACCATTTTGATGAATTATATCCAAATTTTAAAGAAAATTAAGTAAGAAACCAATACTATGATTGTGATAAATTTAACACTACATTTTCATTTGAAAAAACAGACCTGTCCATTTTAAATCTTAATATTCGATCATTGCACACAAACATTGATTAATTTTAAATATTTTTGTCAACACTTAATTATAAATTTTCCGTTTTTGCATTCACCGAAAGCTAGCTAACAAATAATAATAAGCACGTTATCAGTTTCCCAAACAATAACTTTTCATTCACTACGCGACGTAAACAAGATAGGGGGAGGTATAAGCGTGTATATATCTGACACTCAATACTAAAAAAGTTGACGAAATTAGTATTTCTTCTAACTATATTTAAACTTTATTTATCCAAGTAAAATCAAGTGGTAAAACGATAATCATTGGAACCGTATATAGACCTCCTTCTGGTGACCCTGAGATGTTTATAGATAAGATTGCTGAATTAATCAATTACTTCAATGTTACAAACTATGACGACATAATAATTACAGGAGATTTTAATTTCGATCTATTAAACTTTGAAAACCACGCATCAACTCAGTCCTTCCTCAATACTTTTTATTCTCATTCCTTACTTCCAATTATAACAAAACCGACAAGAATAACCCAAAACTCAGCAACACTAATTGACAATATTTTCAGAGTTCACCCCGAAAATTACTCTTGCGGTATTCTCCTTTGTGATATATCGGACCATCTTCCTATATTCATGATCCAAAAGTCTTTTTTCAACTCGAATAATATTCATCAAAACCGTTCAATAACCTACCGCATAATTAACGAAAATACTTTAACAAATTTCTATAACTATGTTCTAAATCAGAATCTATATGAAATTTCCTATATAAATGACATCGATTCTGCTACCGAAGAGTTAATTTCACGGCTAGACGATCCTTTTAAACTTAATTGTCCTCTAAAATCTAAAACCATATCATATAAACACAAAACAAAACCTTGGATAACACACGCAATTATAAATAACATCAAAAAACGTCAACAATACTTTTCTCTTTATAAGCTTAGTCAAATTCCAGAACACACATATAAAAATTTTCGGAATCAAGTTACTAACCAAATTAAAATAGCCAAGAAAATTATTACCATGAACGATTTAATCAAACGAAAAACAATATAAAACAAACTTGGAAATTAATCAATTCTGTGATAAAACCTGAAAATACTAAAGGAACAAACCAAATTAAACAAATTATCATTGACGGCAAACCAGTTGATGACAATAAGGAAAAAGCGAATGAATTCAATAAATTTTTGGTCAACGTAGGTAAAAAAATCTCAGACTCCTGCAAAATATTCGATAAATCTTTTCTTTCGTATTTTAATGAGATTAATGTACCAAATTCCTTGTTCTTTTCTCCTGTAAGCGTAACCGACATAAAAAAATCATTAGTTTACTAAAAAATAAAAAAAATCAGGTATTAGTTCATTCTCCACTAAAATTTTAAAATACATATCTGATATAGTTGCTCCAATTTTAGCATCAATAATTAATAAATCATTTACGCAAGGTATATTCCAAAGTGTATTAAAAGTTGCTCGGGTAACACCGTTACCAAAAGCCGGAGACCTCACCAACATCAGCAATTACCGCCCTATTTCATGTCTTTCAATGTTCAGTAAAATATTTGAAAAAATACCATTCAATAAACTTTATAAATTTCTGGAATCTAATTCACTGTTGTATAAACACCAATAATGTTTTAGACGTCAGAAATCAACGATTCACGCAATAATTAACCACCTTCAATATTTATATGATAACATTGAAAAAGGCCACATTGTATTCTCAATTTTTCTCGATTTTAAAAAAGCTTTCGATTGTGTCAACCATAATATTCTTCTGTCAAAATTAGCTATGTACGGAATTAGAGCCAACTGTCAAAATTGGTTCAAATCATATTTAACTGAAAGAAAGCAATTTGTCTCCGTCAATGGTCAAGACTAATCCCACCTTAATATTACAACTGGGGTCCCACAAGGCTCCGTGCTAGGGCCCCTGTTATTTTTAATCTATATTAATGATATTGTTAAATCCTCTTCTCTGTTTAAATTTATATTATTCGCGGATGATAGTGCCTTATCAACTCCCTTACCATATGACAAACCGAGCAATATTGCATCTACAATAAATAAAGAACTCGAAAATGTCTTCATGTTAATAAACTATCAATAAATGTAGAAAAAACCAAATATATTATTTTCTCTTACAAAAAATCTATTGAATTGCCCCATATTAAAATGGGCGACGGAATAATTTATGAAACTACTCATATCAAATTACTAGGCATCTTTATTGACAAAAATCTGAGTTTTAAACAACATATTACGCATATCTCAACAAAACTATCAAAATCGATTGGAATATTATATAAATTAAATAAGTTTCTTCCTAAATCTATTCTCCACTCTTTATATATGACAATGGTGCAACCTTACTTGACATATGGCATAGAGAGTTGGTATGGAAAATATCAAAATTATCTCAATAAATTAGTCATATTACAGAAAAAAGCAATTCAAGCCATCCATCAACTCGACTACAAAGAGCACACTAATCGATATTTTAAAGAACCTAAAATTCTAAAATTAAATGATCTCTGTTTTTTAAACATCTATATTCCTTTTCAAAACAATAAATTGTTCCTATAATAACTATATATTTAATATGTTAAAAGCAACTGATAATACCCATAATCACCAAACCCGCAATAGAACAAAATTTATTTCACCCTTGTATTCAAAATCAAAATCACAATGTAGCTTTCTGTACAAATCTATCAAAATATGGAATGGCTTGGACGACAATATCAAATCCCAAACCAATTTAGCTCAATTCAAAAAAGCTCTTAAAAACAATATAATTTCGGCTTACTAAATTTCTATTCAGTTTTTGTTATTGTGTATTTATTTGTTACCGTACACTATTATACTGCGTACTATTACTCTGATTTATACATTATAAATATGTTATTATTTATATAAGACTGTTGACTATGTTAACTACAGATCTTTTGAAATAATCACTAAAAATAAATTGTTTTTTAATTTATCTCTAAATTTAAATAATATAATTATTCGTTATTTGCAATCTCTACAATGGTTAGGTTCTCAAATGTATACTAAGTGTTCTATATTTATATAACAAAGGCGTTCTCCGTTCGTAAACATGAAGGGATTTTATTCTTGATAATGTTATGCTTAGTCTTAAGTTTTAAGCTTCTGCCCTAAAAGTCACTGACTTATTTTGGGCCCATAACTAATCTTTGTATGTATAAAGTACTTATTGTAACTTGTCATTAAGATATAAAATGTAATATGTTTATACTGTGCATTGGATTAATATGGAATAAATAAATAAAATAAAATAAATAAAATCTTGTAGTGAGTGTAAATCGTGTCTTTTGTTTTTTCTTTGATGTCTTCTTCGTTATAGTTGGGTCTTCATCGGTGAATTTGCTGTCGATATTCGGTGAATTCTTGTAGAAATTGGTGAGGTTTCGTAATTAGGTTTCTTTTCTTGATCGGTTTTATTTGTTAATGGTTTGGGTAAAGAACATTCTTATTCTCATGCGTAACTGCTCCTCCAGCTAAAAGCCCAGCGAAGCTCGGAAATCTGCCGTGACTTATACCTCTTCTATTCTGGTTAATCATTTGGACGATATCATGGTTCAATTTTCGATTAACCAGTTCCTGCGTATTCCTTGTCCGTTCTTCTATGGCAACGTTAATGAGATTTAACCCTGCCTCCCGGTGCAGCTCTTCCTGGCGTATTCTTTCTCGCCTGAGTGTACCTGTAATTAGGTACACACATTTGTTCTGCACCACTTGTAGTTTCCTCTTTTGTGTCTTCGAGACAAACGAGGGGGCGGAAGCGGGGTATATCAGCGTCGATCTTACAAGTGCATTGTAGATCTTTTTCTTATTGCTTTCACGGAGATTTATGAACATGCATAGAGTTGTGACTGCAGCTGTGGCCGGTTGAAGCAATTTTTATTCTGAGTACATTGTACTCTATGGTGTAGAGATAGCGTCTATCCCCCACCCTGACATCGTATAGTAGTCTTCTGCCTATGGGGACTACTTTGAACCTTTCTTGGTTCATGCGGATTTTCTACCGGGACTCGTAGGTGTTAAGGTTCTCAATTTCTGCTGTTGTTATACGAGCTTGCCAAGGTGCATTCCCCATGGATAAGTGATTATCTCGGTGAAATCATCGGCGAATTGAATGTTGAGCTCACAGGGGCTGGGACATTGACGGTGTAAATCAAGTAGAGAGTGGGGGACAGGCACCCACCTGTGGGAGGCCTGCAGTGAGCGGAAACTTTGGTCCGTACGTGCACCCTAAACTGATATACGTCGCTTTCTCCACGACATAGTCACAGAGAGTTCTTTCTAAGTTTTTACTTAGGCTCAGTCGTAAGATCTTGTACTGCATTCCCCGTTGCCACACCTTATCAAACGCCTTTGATACATCCTGACAAACAATGTCCCCGTAACTTCTTTCCCGTTTTGCTTGGGCTAGCTTTTCCTTGAAGACATTATTCGCCATTTCCGTACTTCGCTTTCTTCTAAACCCGAATTGATATGGGTTGAACAGGGTGTTCTCCTACAGATGAGATACCAGTTTTCGTGTGAGGATCTTCTCGAAGAGCTTCCCGCCAAATTCTAAAAGTGAAATTGGTCGGTAGCTCTCTTTCAACATTGGGTCCTTTCCTTGCTTGGGCAAGAAAATTATCTTGGACGTTTTATAAGCATCTGGAAAGTATCCCGTGTTCCGGCAGGCATTAAATATCCTTCTCACCCCTTCGATGACATTGGCTGGTGCCTTTTCAAAGTTTAACTTTGTAAGCCCCGATTGTGTAGGGCTTTTTGATGATATGAGCTGAGCGCGCCGAGTAGTTCTTCCTCGGTAATCTCGGCGTCTCCATCGCGCTGTCTATCCACCTAGGGTTGAGGATTCGTCTTGTGTATTTGCTCGTTAAGCTTGTCTATGGTGTTACTTTCAAACTTTAGGTCATAATCTTCGTTTTCCTCCTCAATTATACTAAATATTTTTTTCCTAATAACTTCGGAATAGCTCTTCAATTTTTCTTTCTTTTGTTTCGATGTTTCCGTCTTCTTTTAGTAGTTCGATCTTTTTCTTCCCAGTCGATCCTTTGAGACGTTTGATCTTATTCCAATACTCTTTGGAAGTAGCTTCGTGATCGAGGCTATCGATCGCATTATCCCATCGTCTCCATGGTTATCCGAGGATCAACTGGTTGAATTTTTTGATTTCTTTACTTCGTTGTATTGAGTCAACTGATCCATTCCTGATGTTGATTTCATACAATAATTTCAGCTCAGGGTATAAATCCTTCATGTATTCGGTCCATCTGTAGGTAGAGATGGTCCTATACTCGGATTTAAGGATACAAGCCCTATCTGCGTTCGTGAGATGGTCATTGAGGTCGTCGAGTGCCTCGTCAATATGCTCGAGAATTGCCTCGTCCAAGTTGGACAGATCGTAGGCCTAGAGAAGGCGCACGTACCGTGTCCAGTCTGCTCTTCTGTAGTTCGTTCTGACTACAGCTGGAATTTGTATAGGGTTCCTGTTCATAGTGAGTAGGATACCTATATGGTCACTACATTGTACCTAGACTGGTTCCGTGTAGTAATTGAACGGTAGCTGACGATTCGCCAGACAGATGTCTGGTTTTGTGGCACTTTCTCCTCTGACAAAGGTGGGGAAGTCGGGGTCTATTCGCTGGGCAATGTTTCTGTCCAGCAATAGGTCCAGGCTTCTTCCTATACCGTTGGAGGTCCTGTAACCGTATTCTCTGCATCTGGCGTTCAGATCCCCCATTAATATAATGGGGGCTCTTCTGCCAAATAGCCCAGTGAGAGTGTGAATTGGTAACACGTCTCTCCTTGACAGTTGACACCCGGTAGCAATGACCAACTTTCCTATGTCGAGTTCGACCTCAATCGCGAGTTAGGATTCTTATAAATTTCTTATTTGCTTGTATTTAATCCCTTTCTTTATTGCAATAGCGGCACCGTCGAACCGCTCCTGCGAATAATTCGTGATCGACACATCTTAGTTCCAGATTTTCATTTCTGTATTACGCGTTTCGATATCGTGTTCCGAAATTAAGATGATGACTGCATTAATTTCTCTAAATACATTTCTGTAAAGAGTCCTTTTCGTCGTCCAGCCGTTGGTATTTATTTCCAGTATCTTCAGTGCGTTCCGTAACATGGTGAATTGTTTTTACCGAAGATGATCGAATAAAATCGAAAGCTCAGCAATCTAGTTTGGTTTTTACCAAACGCATTTATTAAAAAGAGATATGAATATAGGGCAAGTTATCTACCATCTACAAGATGGACTAAAAAAGACAGTTAGAATCAATTAAGATAAGATGCGTTTATGAGACCTACCTATTAGCGTGGAATCCGAAGCACAGGTATCTTATGTTGCTCACCGAGGAAGCGACTCGAGTGGGGACGACTCCATCCGACGACACTAACCACACCTTCCCTTGTTTATGTTAAATTCCATTTGCCATTTTTCTGCCTATTAGGATAGTTTGGTGAATTTATCTTGTAATAACTCAGCATCAGATTCTGACCCTATACTCCTACCTAACTTAGTAGCATTGGCAAACTTGCTCAGGTTGTTACTTATACCTAAGTCAAGATCATTAAGTCGAGAATAACAACAACACCCACACTGAACCCTGAGGAGCCCCACTGGTAACATGCCCCACTCAGATTTAATCCCATCTATAATAACTCTTTGCTGTCTGTCACTAAGCCACAACTGAATCCTACTAAAAATACTTCCAGCGATATCGTGCGCTTTATCTTAATTCGAAGGTGGTAAGTGTGGCACCCTGTCGAAAGCCTTATTAAAATCCAAGTAAACAATATTGTTATTCTCATCTTTATTAGCAGCATACACCTTTCTTTAAAAAGAAAGTAAATTAGTAAAATACGATTTGCCCCTAGTAAAGCCGTGTTGCGATTAATTAATCAACTTATGTTTATCCTAGTGATCCCCAATAGATTTCGATATTATAGATTCCATCATTTTCCCCAGCTTTGTTGTCAAACTCACTGCCCGGTAATTAAACATTCTTTTTATCCGGCTTCTTAAGGATAGACATCCCATTAGCTTTCTTCAACGCCGTTGTTATAACGCCAGTTTCTTAACGCTTTTCTAAATATGCATGCTGGAGGCTCACTTAGCACATCTGTGTATTCCTTCAGAATCTTGGAAAATTGTCGCTATAGCCCGATTCTCTATTATATTTAATTCTATTTCTTTTGAGACTCTACTTGTTAATTAAAATATCTTCTAATTTCTCCTGCTCATTCACTCTGGAGATCAAGGTCACCTCAGGTACAATTAGATTATTCTCGAGTGTAAATACTGAAAGAAGATGCTTATTTATCATTATCACTTCACTTACTAATTCTCCATCTGTAGTTTAAGTGGGGCAATTTTATCTCTAGTCTTAGTCCTGTATAATTGTAAGAAACGTTTGGGATCTTCCTTTGATTTATTTGCCACTTTAACTTCATAATTTTATAAATTTTTCCATACCCTAATTAACTATTTAATGCTCTAAATTAGCTCATTGTATCTCTGCCTTAATTGACCCTCACCATTTTTTTCCTATGAATGTCGCTTTTATTTCCAATATAATCTTTAATTTTCCTACACGGAATATTTATATTTTGTATATTTCTCTCTAGCTAAGGGTTATATTCCCCCTCAACTGCCCCTATTGACACTGCACCATAGAAAAAAATTCCCTCAACATCTTGATCACCAACAAAAGCTAACATACAATAACTACAATATCTCATTGCGCCCACCTTTACAGTCACTGGCTGCATTTTCCAGGGCCTCTCTCTGGTTGAGAATTTTGCGCTCTATAATTCTATAGCTAGTAGGCTTATGGCTAACTCCGAAGGAATTATTTTATTAGGTTAAGTTAGGTTATACTAGGTTAGTTTTTTAAGGTTGGGAATCACTAATTATATTTTATTCATTTATTTATCCTGGGTATAAACATAATACAAAATTTGTGACCGCTTTTCCATCGACTTTCAGCTTTACTATGTTTGGGAACGTCCAATTTCTGACCCAGAAAGAGGTCCATCAATCGGATATCTTCTCGCAAAGAACTACTCCATTACATAACACGGTGTGTAAAAAAATATACAGTCGACCCCCCATATTCGCGGGGGATAGGGACCACCAGCCCCCGCGAATATTGAAAAACCACCCCCAACCCTTCCCAAACATCGTAATACGCTTCCCATATCTATTCTGCACCTTCATGGAACGAACTATGTGACTTTCCCATGATTCCAAATCTGCCTGAACACTTTTAATTATTCTCTGAAGATCTGCTAGCCTCTCTAACGTAGGCTGGAATTGTCCTGTCTCAGCCAACCAACACTTACGTTTTACGACTATGTACGTAGGTTTTCGCGGATGTTTGGAAATCGCGCAAATTTTGAATTTTAAGGCCTCCCCAAATTTTCCGCGGATAGTTGAAGGTGCGGATGACGAACCGCGAATAGCCGAGGGTCGACTGTATCGGCATAATTAACGTCTAAAATATCTTTAAAATAAATTCGACCGCCAATAACAATAATATTGTTATATGTTTCTCCTTCCTCATTTATATTTGTTCATATGTATTCATGTTACTAATATTTAGTTTTGTTTCTTTTCTATATATATTATGAATATAGTTGATTAAACCCTATAAAAAGGGGTAGTGTAAATATACCTCATTTCTCAGTTCTATCATTACAATACAAGCTTGTAAGCAAGCTATGCTCACCACTACTCATTATAGCAAGGCCTCTGGGCATTCCTATAATAAAAACCTCCTGGGAAACTTAAATATATATATCATCATTATTATGTATAAAATTCATTCAATTATTCTACTTTAACTTTGTCAATTTTATCTTTCAATAAATTTACTTCAACTTTTGTAAATTATATCATTTTATGTTAAACTTAATAATGAATTAATTAATTTATTTTACTTGTCAATTCAATTAACGTATACTGTTCCAAGCAACATCTCTTAAATTTCACACACAAACAAACAAACACACGTTCCCAGCTCGATCAAAATAGCACGCTATTCCGCCCACTCGACTCGTAGCTTTCTTCGTATAAAGGTCGGTAATCATTCCTTCTACAATTATTCATTGACCTCCAAACAAATCATACTTAGTTAATTCCATTTTCTTTCACAATTCTTTGCAAACGACCATACGGGAGTAGATCCTAATTATATTTACTTCTCATCACAGCCCCAATTCAGTCCATCATATATACTCTATATTATTTACTATATTATTCACTACATTACTACACTATATTATATATTATTCACCTTATTGTTTCACCATATTATTCCACCATATTAATTTCACATACTTCAATTCTCTTCGCATCTTGTTACTATAAATCATATGTTAAAATATCTTACATTGTATACCTAACCTACTTATCTCATTGTACATTCGATGATTTTATGAATATATTTATATGTGTGTAATTGTCTTTCTTAAAGCCCAAGTCATTATTCCAAAATTTATTTCGCTGTCGCCTTAGGCCTAAAACTAACTGCAGACAACTTCGATCAAACAGATTTATGGTTATGGTTTTCGAAACGCTATTTAGGCTGATTTATTAACAACATAAATCACATAGATAACCATACACTATACTCCTAGCCATTATTGCAATTTAATCAAATACTATGGATAAAGTCCTACGACTAAAAAAGTTTGATGTACCTACTTCAGATCCTCACCTGGCAAATTATGGAAACTTTGGTATAAAAATTTCTGCTACTTTCTTTCTACGATATCTGATCATTCTCCAGACAAGTTAGAAGTGCTCTACTTGTACAATGATCCTCATGTCGCAGATGTAATAGAGGGCTGTGCTGATCATTCAAAGGCTATCGAATTGTTGCAAGCTCCCTATATTAAGGCTCCCAGTGAAATTCATGCCAGACATTTGCTTTCTACTCGAATTCAACTTCCGGAAGAATCGATTGACTAGTACCTTCAAGTTCTCAATTGTCTTGCTGTGAATTGCAACTTTCAGGATGTAACTACTGCAGTCTACCGTGATCAGAGTATTAGGGATTCCTTCATACGAAGGTTAGAATCTTCGAACATTCGTGCATGACTCCTTGAGAATCAAACACTGACATCAACCACTGTTAATCAACGAGCTCAAGCATTAAAGCAAGCATTACTGAGATCTGAATCATACTTAGTTACTCCCGGTCATGTACCTGCTAATGTAGCGGCTGTTCCTGGTACATCTATGACCTTTAGTAAAACGGAAGATTGTGAAGAAGTTAGCCTTCCACTTACAGCAGCTGTTTCAAAAAATACTTCAAAAATGAAGTAAACATGCTACAATTGTGGTAGTCGTCGCCATCCTGAGGATGACAGAACACTTTGTCCAACTCGCGATGTAATTTGTCGTAAATGTGTGGAAGCTTGTGCATTTTGCAAAAGTTTGTAAGTCAAAATCTAAACGTCCTGTTTCACTATCTTCTGCCACGCTTGCTTCCACCTACACTACCAGCCGCTTGCTGTTGCCTACTGTTCTTGTTCAATTGAACAGACATCCTCAGTTACCTCAAGGTCTCATTGACAGTGGAAGTTCACAGAATTTTATAAATGAGGCTGTAGTACAAGCTATGCATCTCCCACTTCACTAATGGTCGTCTGTTGTTTCGATGACGTCTTCTTCTTTCTCAGTAAATCTTAAAGATTAATGTATTGTTAACGTTTTGATGAATGGTCGCACTTATGAGAATGTTGAAGCTACTGTACTTCCAAAGGCTTGTATTAATATTATTCTTGGCTTACCATCTTTAAGAATGCATAAAAGCATTAGCTTAAATTATGGAAGTACAGAACTATCCTTAACTGTGTGTAGACTGACTAAAGTAAAGATTTCCTCAGTTAAACTGTTTAGAAACTTATCTTCCGATTGCACTCCAATTGCTACCGAGTCTCGTCATTACAGCTCCGAAGAAGCTGATTTCATTGAACATGAGATTAAACGTTTACTTCGTGAGGGGATTATGGAACATAGTAATTCTCCTTGGCGTGTACAAGTGGTACTGACATTAAACGCAAATAGGAAAAAAACGAATGGTGGAAGACTTTTCTATAACAATAAATAAGTACACCCCTTTGGACGCTTACCCGTTATCCAGGATTGAAGATATAGTAGCAAATATCGCTAAGAATCACTATTTCAGCATTATTGATCTACCCAATGCATATCATCATATCAAAGTATGCTCAGAGGACCGACCTTACACTGCTTTTCAGGCCGGTAACAGTCTTAAACAATTCATGCGCATACCTATGGGTGTTACGAATGGTGTTTCCGCTTGTCAAAGTTTTATGAATCAGTTTATATCTGCGGAAAACGAAAGAAGAACATGACAGTAATCTAAAGAATTTCATGGAAGCTGCTTCTAAATACAATCTCTCCCTGAATTCTGAGAAATCTAAGTTTTCTCTAACCTGCATTCATATTCTAGGTTAACAAATTTCTGAAACCCGATTCTGAACGAATGAGACCTTTGTTAGAATTACTTGTACCTTCTAGTAAAAAATCCTTGCAGCGTTGTTTGGGGTTATTTGCATACTACGCTAAGTGGGTTCGCAATTATTCAGAGAAGTACCCCCTCTTGTAGATTGCTGCAGATTTCCTTTATCTCCTCAGGCTATTCAAGCATTTGGAACTTTAAAGAATGATATTGACAAATCTTCAGTGAAAGTTATTGATGAAGACGCCCCCTTTTCCATAGAAACGGATGCATCAGATAATGGAATCGGTGCTACCTTATCACAGAGCAGACGACCAATGGCTTTCTTCTGGCGCTCATTGAACCGATCAGAAAAGAGACACCACATCGTTGAAAAAGAAGCGTATGCGGTAGTAGAGAGCATGCGTAAATGGAAACCTTTTTTGGCTGGCAGACATTTTGACGTAACAACTGATCAAAGAGCTGTGTGATTCCATTCATGTTTAATACTACTGTAAAAGGTAAAATAAAGAATGATAAGATCATGCGCTGGCGTATGGAATTACTTCCATTTTCCTTCGATATTCATCATCGCCCGGGTGACGAAAACGTTGTTGCTGATACACTATCACGGTCGTTTTGTAACGCCACTTCGGATATTACAAGTTTAAAATCGCTTCATGAGAGTCTTATTCATCCTGGAGTCCAGCGAATGCTACATTATGTTCGTGTTAAAAACCTTCCTTATTCCATCGATGAAATCCGCCGTATTACTACAGATTGTCAGGTATGTGCGAAAATTTTATCCCGTTTCTTTAATCCAAAAAATACTCCTTTAATACGGGCGACTGCACCTTTCCATTGTCTTTCTATTGATTTTAAGGGGCCACTTCCAGTTTCCTCAGACTCATCGCGTCATCTCCTTACAATTGTTGATGAGTTTAGCCGATTTCCGTTTGCATTTTCATGCCGCGATATGTCATCCAAAGTAGATATTGATTGTCTTACAAATCTTTTTTCATTATTCAGCCACAGTCTGAAGGAATGGATATTCAGACTGCGGCTTGTTATTCATTTCCAAGGAAGTAAAATTCTTTTACTACTTTTTGGTGTAAATAGCAGCCACACTCCTTGTAGAGAAATGGCTATATTAAGCATCCTGGAGAAGTATAGGTACATTAAAGCCCTCCCCCCTCATGAGGAGAAGCGTGGGAAATGTAGCCGGTGAATAACCATAACTGCTTACTCTCTCTGATCTCCCCGCCGCTTTGGGAAGTTGGAGCTAACATATGTTTTAAGGCGACCACATAAGGTCCTTAAACGACGCTCTAACGATCCAATTTCCTACGAGACCCATAAACCCGTAATTATGAAAAAAAGCGGCGCGAGTCAAAAGGCACGCAAAGTAGCGGTGCGGTTGCGAGCCTCTAATTAGCGAGCTGACTTGGGCACCCCAGTGCCACCTCAGCAATTCTCGCTCTCCCCAAATGCTAACTCACCATTCGCGTCCCCCCCCTTGCCTCTGTGGACTGGTCACTTCCCCCTTTAGATGGGGCAGCAATCCGCCTATAAATAAGCCCTGCAAAGAAAGAGACGGATTCAGAAGTCAATACGCCAGAGAAGGATTAGTTCGTGAAGATCGATCTTTCAGCCAGAAAAGAAGATCAGAAGTCGATACGCCAGAGAAGGATTAGTTCGTGAAGATCGATCCTTCAGCCAGACAAGAAGATTAGAAGTCGATACGCCAGAAGAAGGGTTAATACGGCCCTTTTCGGGCCGTATTAACCTAAATAGTCAAGCTTTATATCAGTGCCATACCGAAGAATCCTTTACAGACTGCGAAGAAGTCTGACTGAAGAAAAGCAAAGCCGCTCCCCCTCGAGTGACTCTCACATCTCAAGCTCCGTAAGAGTGAGAGGAGAAGAACCCAGCCTTAAAGAGCTCCCGTTCTTTAATTACGTTGAAGAACCGGCCCCCTCCTCGACGAAATTTCAACCATCAGACACAACACTTCAAAGCGTGAGATAAGTCCTTCAGTGACATCCGGCAATCCCTAATACCTCCTGTCATGTAAGTTAAAAAGAACATTTATATTCATATTGTGATAGTAGAGGTTTAGTACGTCTCACGTTTTACTAGGGGAGTAGAAACCATTGTGCTTGAACCTAGGTCATATGTGCTAGTAGACGAGAGTACGTTAATTTAATGTTTAACGTTAATCAAATAGAGTCGCGATAAAAATACTAATCGGCAATTGGTATGTTTACGGGAAGCCAATTTGTTTATTTTTGTCATTGTATCCGTGCGAAAGATCTCGATGCCAAAGATAGAAATGTGTTGACTGCTGGTTTGTTATAGTTAAGTGTTTCATTTAAAATACATGTTTATTTTGGTAGATATCTGGTGTTTCATCCTATCCTTATGTGTTTAAAATAGCTCTTCCTGAAGAACAAAACTACTGAATTAGCACTCTTAGAACAAAGCCTACTTCATCAAAGAAGTAACTCACGCACCTCAAAGCATACCGCTACAAAAAGGGTGTGAAAGAGTATAGTGATCAAAACAGAGGGTCATTCTACGACATATTATAAAAGTAGTGTCAGGTATGTAGGTTTTATATTAGAAAGAACCCAGCAGTGTCTATTTAAGGAAGAGCTAACACGTAAAAGGAATACCAGGAATAATACAATATTTGACGAGAGGAAAATTGGTAAAGTTAGAGGTGGATACAATCTAAAGGTAACTGTTAGGCCAAGTGGTAAGCTTCGGTGGTGGAGTAGGTCAGGCTTGATTAAAAACAAGGTAGATTACTGACATAAGCGCGATGGAAGGAACTGATCTGAGCTCGGACTGGAAGGAACCGATCTGAGCTCGTTTATTCAGGAGAAAGAGAGAAACGAAAGAGAAGAATGAAGAGAAAAGACGAAAATGGAAGCTGATGAAAGAGAGAAGATAAGGGCCCACGAAAGAGCTCTTAGCAAAGACCAGTTAGAGGTGCAGTCAGTGTCATCCAGAACAGGAATGTCACCAGCGGCCAGCATGAAACTCCCGGAGTACAGGGACGAAGAAGATTTATGCTCATATCTCTCCCATTTTGAGAAAATATTTGAAGTCAATAATTGGGACCTAGAAGAAGATGGGGTCGCCAGACTGTTACCGCTACTCAATCGTAGGATGAGAGAGATATTCGTATCTTTACCCGCAGAAGCGACTGTGGACTATTCCACTCTCAAAGCCGAACTTCTCTCAGCAACAAACCTTAACCCGGAAGAATATAGGATGAAGTTCAGGCAGGCTCGTATAAGACCTGAACAAACATACAAACATTTTGGCTTTGAGCTTCGTCGAAGCCTACAGTTTTGGATGGAGTCAGAAGGGGTAGAGAACGAAGTCGCTGCGGTCGTCGACTTCATGCTTAGAGATCAGTTACTAAGTACACTACCCCAGGAAATCCGTGCATTCGTTAAGGACCGAAAAGCTTCTACCTTTAATGAGTGTCTGGACGAGGCTGACCTCCACGCGGTAAATCATCGTTTATATCCGAGGGAGTACAAAAAAGAGAAGGCTCCATCTCCAAAGAAAAATGGGCCGCCACCCAAACATTTACAGAAGAAGCCCTTTAAGTTCTCAGCAGCAAAAGGAACTTATAAGCCAAATTTTGGAGGAGAAAAAAATCAAAAAGAAGTTAGTTAGGATTCCACAAGGATCATACCCTAATACCAGCACGTATCCCAGGAAGCCCGTCACTTGTTATACCTGCGGGATAATAGGTCACCTGAGTTTCCAGTGCCCACAAAACTCCCGACTGAGGGAGACCTCGAGACAACAGGTGCAAAACCTGACTGCCGCGATCCCAGCAGGACAAGCTGATTCGTCCTACGTCCCCGCGCTAACATCAGAAGGGCCCCAGCAACAGGTAAACTTTCTATTCAACAAAAGTTCGCCAGGCGGCCTACAATTTGAAGAGGGCACTGTTAATGGGTGCCGAGTATCCACTTTAGTCAGACACACCGGATGTACGTGCATAGTGGTATCCGCCAAGTTGCTGCCCCCGGTAAACCCTAACCATAAGAAATTTCCGATCGTCCACGACTTTTTAGGACGCGACAATCGATTGCCCGTCGTGAGATGTCATATACAATGCAGATATTTTACCGGTTGAACGGACGTGGTAGTAGCCCCGATTAAGTTCTGCGCAGTACTAATCGGACAAAGCCCCTAATTCCCCAGCAAGAAGTGGCCCAACAAGTAGTCACCCGGGCACAAGAAGCCCAGAGGAAACAGCAATCTGCTAAGTTGACCCCGAGGATTACCTTCGAAGACAATGGGTTCAAATTGACTTCCTTCGCAATTGCTCAGAAGGAATGCCCCACTCTTAAACCTCTATGGGAGAAAGCTACTAAAGGTGAAACTCTCCAAGTGAAAGGAAAGAAGCCTATCCAGTATATCGTAGAAGACTCACTTCTCTACCGTACTATCAGCGAGGAGGATAAGGAGAACAAGAAAGCACTGTGTGTACCTCAAGAATACATGCAAAGAATTTTGAATACCGCGCATGATGGAATATTAGCCGGACACTTTGGGCACCACAAAACGGCGCAGCAGATATTCCGACACTTTTATTGGCCCCAGGCCGCCAGGGAAATTGTGGCTTATTGCTGATCATGCGACGTGTGTCAGAATGATCCCTCCAGAGGACGGGTACCTCCCGCACCCTTACAAAAGGTGCCCGGTATAACGGAACCATTCTTTCGAGTGGCTATTGATTTGGTGGGACCAATTTACCCCCCTTCAAGTGGAGGACACTCTTACATCCTCACCCAAGTGGATTGTGCCACCCGGTTCCCAGATGCCGTGGCACTACGGAAGATTGACACTATTTCCTGCGCGGAAGCATTTATTTCAATATTTGCACGAGTAGGCCTGCCTAAAGAAATTCTATCGGATAGAGGGCGCCAATTCACCTCAGAATTGATGGAGTATTTTAATAAACTACTGTTAGTCAAGCCAATTTTTACGAGTCCATTTCATCCATCCGCTGACGGAATCTGCGAGAAATTAAACGGGACCCTCAAAAATATATTGAAGAAGTTGTGTCAAAACAACCCTACACAGTGGCCTGCAGCCCTTTTCGCCTGCCGAGAAATACCTCATCGGACGTTGGGATTCTCGCCCTTTGAGCTATTATACGGGAGAAATGTGCGAGGCCCTATGAGTATTCTTAAGGAATTATTTTCCAACGCAAATCTAGACCAAGAAATCAAATCGTCTTACGCCTACGTGATGGATATGCGCGAGCGCCTAGAATACTGCTCTGGCTTAGCTCGAGAGAACGCCGAGAAAAATTTAGCTAAATACCGGGACTACTTCGATATGAAAGCAAAGGCGCGAAAATTAAAGGCAGGAGATGAAGTCTTATTATTACTCTCGACCGAAAATAATAAGTTATGGGCCCAGTGGAAGGGACCTTTCGAAGTAATCGAGGCACAGGGTCAAGTCGATTACTTGATAGATACCCCACAGGGTGAAGAACCTATCACATAAACATGCTAAAAAAATATCACCGCCGCGCGTGCATAAAGAATATTACCCTTCTAGACGAAGAAGAACCGATGGATGCCCTTTACCCGGGTACGACCCTGCAAGTCATACAAACCGTGTGTGTGGAACAAGACGAGGAATACGAACTTCCATCGCTCTCACCTACCCCAGAAGACCCTCGGGTGGATTTAAAGATAAATCCCCACTTAGAGATTCAACAGAAAGCGGAAATGTTGAAGTTGCTTATGGAATTCCCAGAAGTCATTTCTGAAACCCCCGGATGTGCCAAGAATTTCATACATGAAATAAAACTAAAAACTAATTCAGTGGTGCGAAGCAAACCATATCCTTTATCGATCCACCTACGAGAAGCCTTCAATAAGGAAGTCCTGAATTTATTAAAATTGGGAATTTTAGAGCCATCGGAGTCCGATTATTGCTCCCCCATAGTAATGGTTAAGAAACCTGATCAATCATTTCGGATGTGCGTGGACTTCCGAAAATTGAATTCAGTGACCGTTTTCGACGCCGAGCCCATCCCGCTAATAGATCAAAATCTCCATTTATTTGAAGACGCTAAATTCATCACCGAATTGGATTTGTGTAAAGCGTACTATCAAATACCTCTCGCTAAGGAGTCCAAAAAACTGTCGGCTTTTGCGACTGAGAGAGGTCTGTTACAGTTTACCAGGCTACCCTTCGGACTACTTACAGCCGGTAGCAATTATAATAGGATGATGAGGCGAATTATCGCTGGCCTAAGTGACGTGTCGTTTTACTTCGACAACGTGTACATAGCTACCCGTACATGGGAGTCACACTTACACGCCTTACGCTCATTGCTGGAGAAATTGAAGGAGCAAGGTCTAACCGCCAGGCCGACAGCGTGTTATTTTGCCTACGAATCCATTGACTACTTGGGATTCAAAATAGGACAAAAACACTTGACTACCCAGCAAGAAAAAGTGGACGCCATAGTCAAGATGCCCCGGCCGAAAACAAAGAAACAACTCCGATCGTTTATGGGAGCCACCTCGTTCTATAGGCGTTTTGTGCCCCACTTCGCTTCCATTGCGGCCCCACTGAATGATTTGTTAAAAAAAGACAGCGTCAGACCCTGTCACGTGGAACCCCCATGCAATAACTTAGTTGGAGGTTCTAAAAGGAAAACTCGTAACTGCGCCCATTCTTCGCTTACCAAATCTCAACAAGATCTTCGTCGTCGCTAGTCAAAACGGGTTAGGCAGGGTATTGCTTCAATACGAAGATGACGAAACAGCCTATCCCATAGCTTACGTTAGTAGGAAACTTTTGAGTAGAGAAAAAGCCTACGCTACAATCGAAGTCGAAGCTTTGGCCATAATATGGTCCATAGGTAAATTCAAATATTATCTAATAGGGCGCGAGTTTAAGTTGCAATGCGACCATAAACCGTTGTCATATTTAAGTAAAAATAAGAGTAAGAATGGAAGACTCCTGAGATGGAATTTACTCTTGATGTAGCACCAGTACTCCATTCACTATATAAAAGGGTCCAACAATTGTATGGCCGACCCGTTAAGTCGGAACCCTGTCGACGATTAAGGAGCAGCCCAACTATTGTATTATAGCAAAGTTAAGTGTAAATCAGTAGAATTGTAATTAAGTAGGGGCGAGTAACCCCCTAGTGGTAGTTAAGAATATCCTAAGTTGGCACAGTAATATAGGAATTAATGTAAGGTCAGGTGAAATGTTATCGAGGCATTTCCGAGTGAACTAGAATTTATTGTATAACATAATGTTCCGTAAGTTACCTATGTATATTATTGTAAGCGTCGGATTGGAATAAACCCCCCCCCGTTAATTTCTTTAGGAGGGAGGTAAATGTAGAGAAATGGCTACATTAAGTATCCCGGAGGAGTATAGGTACATTAAAGCCCCCCCCCCCCTCATGAGGAGAAGCGTGGGAAAGGTAGCCGGCGAATAACCATAACTGCTTACCCTGTTTGATCTCTCCGCCGCTTTGGGAAGTTGGAGCTAACATCTGTTTTAAGGCGACCACATAAGGTCCTTAAACGACGCTCTAACGATCCAATTACCTACGAGACCCATAAACCCGTGGTTATGAAAAAAAGGCGGTGCGAGTCAAAAGGCACGCCAAGTAGCAGTGCGGTTGCGAGCCTCTAATTAGCGAGCTGACTTGGGCACCCCAGTGCCACCTCAGCAATTCTCGCTCTCCCCAGATGCTAACTCACCATTCGCGTCATCCCCCCTTGCCTCTGTGGCCTGGTCACTTCCCCTTCAGATGGGGCGGCAATCCGCCTATAAATAAGCCCCGCAAAGAAAGAGACGGATTCAGAAGTCAATACGCCAGAGAAGGATTAGTTCGTGAAGACCGATCCTTCAGCCAGACAAGAAGATCAGAAGTCGATACGCCAGAGAAGGATTAGTTCGTGAAGATCGATCCTTCAGCCAGACAAGAAGATTAGAAGTCGATACGCCAGAAGAAGGGTTAGTTCGTGAAAATCGATCCTTCTGCCATACAAGACTATTTCCGTGAGAAACAATAGGATCAGATTGAGAAAATCGATCCACCCCTTTTCGGGCCGTATTAACCTAAATAGTCAAGCTTTATATCGGTGCCATACCGAAGAACCCTTTACAGACTGCGAAGAAGTCTGACTGAAGAAAAGCAAAGCCGCTCACCCTCGAGTGACTCTCACATCTCAAGCTCCGTAAGAGTGAGAGGAGAAGAACCCAGCCTTAAAGAGCTCCCGTTCTTTAATTACGTTGAAGAACCGGCTTCCTCCTCGACGAAATTTCAACCATCAGACACAACACTTCAAAGCAAGAGATAAGTCCTTCAGTGACATCCGGCAATCCCTAATACCTCCTGTCATGTAAGTTAAAAAGAACATTTATATTTATATTGCGATAGTAGAAGTTTAGTACGTCTCACGTTTTAAAAGGTGAGTAGAAACCATTGTGCTTGAATGTAGGTCATATGTGCTAGTAGACGAGAGTACGTTAATTTAATGTTTAACGCTAATCAAATAGAGGCGCGATAAAAATACTAATCAGCAATTGGTATGTTTACGGGAAGCCCATTTGTTTATTTTTGTCATTGTATCCGTGCGAAAGATCTTGATGCCAAAGATAGAAATGTGTTGACTGCTGGTTTGTTATAGTTAAGTGTTTCATTTAAAAATAAATGTTTATTTTGGTAGATATCTGGTGTTTCCTCTTATCCTTATGTGTTTAAAATAGCTCTTCCTTAATAACAAAACTACTGAATTAGCACTTTTAGAACAAAGCCTACTTCATCAAAGAAGTAACTCACACACCTCAAAGCATACCGCTACAAAAAGGGTGTGAAGGAGTATAGTGATCAAAACAGAGGGTCATTCTACGACACTCCTCCATACAACCTCCGTGGAAATAGCAAATGTGAGCGCTATAATGGCATAAGTTGGAATACTGTGAAGTTGGCTATTGAATATCGAGATTTGCCACTAAGTGCATGGCAGGATGTGTTACCTGATGCTTTACATGCCATACGTTCACTACTTTGTACCTCTACAAATACCACGCAGCATGAACGATTTTTGCTTTTGAGAGACGTTCAGTTAGTAGTTCGGCCCTGCCTTCTTGGCTAATTGAACCTGGAGAAGTCTTCATCAAACGATTTGGTAATCACAGTAAATACGAACCAGCTGTGGACATCGTTGATCTGATTAAAACTAACTCTACACATGCTCGTGTGTAATTCCCAGATGGGAGAGAGAGCACTGTTGCTCTGCATAATTTAACTCCATTGCGGGAGAATTCCACGTGGAATTTTTTTTCCAGCACGGAAGTTCCATGTGCTGGAGAAGATTCTGTTAGGCTTAAATTGGTAAGCCTACCCCCCCCCCTCCTTCCACAAGCGGTAGCCTGAAAACCCCGTCCACCACGGGCCACGTTTACACCAGTTAGAATCTCCTCGGCAAGAAGATTCAAGGCCATTCGAGAGTAGAGTTGTTTCCCACTCACCCCCGCGGGGAGAGCCTTGGACATATATAGTGCTCGTCTCCCATGAGGCAGACACAGAGTTGAGAAGTCTCGCCCGGACCCAAGAAGATTCCCCTAGTTCCAAGTCAGGTGCTAACAACAAAGCAAAGTGACGGCTAAACTATTTGTGTGTTGGAATTAGTCCCTAGTCAGTGAGGTAATTCTATTTAACGATCGCTATCGAGCGATTTTTCCAACTTCACTCATCAACTCCTGTTGAAGCCCTCCTCGTTCGCCCCTCGTTTTTGGGTGGCCGAAATACTCTCTCCTGGACCAGACGTTACCGCCCCCCTCCCTTTGGAAACCCGTCATCACGGCACCTTCCCGCTCAGAAGCCCCGAGCGCCCTTGCTTCACGTGCAGAAGACATCCGTGAAGCCTTACCCTGACGTCTCACCCGGAATCCTCCGTAAGCCAACCCCTCTTCCCCTTCAGTAACCCATTTGAGTTAATTCCCCTCATTTGAATAGTCTCCTCCTGTAATACATTAAATTTTAACTTCATAGTCTGATGCATAATTCTGCAATTCCCCTCCTCGTTTACCGGTGCAATTTTGCCCATTCATTCTCTGATGTAATTTTGCCCATTAATTCTCTGATGTAATTTTGCCCATCAATTCTCTCATTTTTATGTAAATAAAATTATTTTTTGTACAGGCCTCTTTAAATAACCTTGAGCTTTGCCATTGCCCAAATTTTACCTGACCTCGTTGCACTCTTTCTCACTATTCAGCCCGTCGAAACTCATGGCGTGCCATCCCTTTGTCGGTTCGCCTTTAAGTTATTGGTCCCTTCCACCCATAGATATAATATGGTATTGATATAATATAATGTCATACCACGACATCCATGTCCTAGGAATATTCTACCTAATGATTCCGAATCACGAAGTCCAGGTGTCCTTTCCAATCCAGCTCCCCATTCCAGTTTCCCATCTACAACTACTAACTTTCCTCAAGCCAACGAGAAAATATTGGGAAATGAGCAGGAACAAATTATTTAGACACAAGAAGCTCATGTCCATGATGCTGATAACAGTGTGAATAGTCATGAAAATCTGACAATACAGTTGCCGGACCCAAGAAGATCTTCACGTGCTCATAAACCTCTACGTCGTTTAGCTTTGTAATCTTTTCGATCACTACTTTAGCTTTCTTTATCTAATGTATTGTATATTTTTTAATTTTGAAAAGGAATAAATTCTTTTTGGTGGGAGTGACTGTTATATGTTTTCCCTTCCTCATTTATATTTGTTCATATGTATTCATGTTACTAATATTTTGTTTTGTTTCTTTTCTAGATGTATTATGAATATAGTTGATTAAACCCTATAGAAAGGAGCAGTTTGAATATATCTTACTTCTCAGTTCTATTATTACAATAAAAGCTTGTAAGGCAGCTATGTTCATCACTACTTATAACAATCTTAACAAATATGTTAATTCAAAAATTTAGAAAAATCACTGAATAAAACAAAATATACTAAATTTTCATAATGGATGTGCGACAAAAGATATAAAATAAAATGACAAATGCTAGACAATATTTTAATTAGGTAAATATGTAACTTAGATCATCAATGAATTTAATCTAATTGAATCTCTAGCTTCACGGAAACTGTTTCATCCTTCCTTCCCTCTTAGAAAACTGTCTGTAGTCTACCTATCGTTTAAATATTTCTCTCACTTTTGAATTTGTATCTTTTTATGTTCTTTTACTGAACTTTGAAGTCACTTCTCATGAATGATAATAGAATTTATACGATACTCGCAATGACTAGAAATAGAGGGTTATTCATAACGCTCTATCTTTATTGACTACGTTTCAGGCTTCATCCTCATCTTCGAGTCTGACAAAAAGAATAAATTACTAATACATATATATATATATATATATATATATATATATATTCAAGGATAAAAATTTCGTGCAGATCGAACTAGGAGTTGAATAAGATAATAGATTAAGTTTATTTTCTTAATTTAAAAAATAAATTATGAGCGCATCTGGCAACTGCCTACTTGGGCATAAGTCGCCGTACTCAACACAACCTAGTATTAGACTATATTAAAAAACAAATAATCTGTGAATAACAAATAACAACGATGAAAAAGAGGCTAAAAACATGACAAAAAAGGAAAATAACGGAAAAAGGCTTCGAGAAGGAAGCAGGGTTGATGCTTGCCTCCACCCCGGCGCAGGAACATGCGACCTACAATAAACAATCAAATAAAGTGAAGAGGGCTAGCATCCTCCGAAATGAGTATAGTTCGAAAGTCTGTGTGTACAAACCAGTCCCGAGTACAAGAGACATGCGGTGGCGATTACGCTCGTCCCGGTACCGGGACAGGTAGCGTGCGCGAAGATCACCCAGACTGGGACATTCAACAAGAATGTGCCAAACAGTCTGAGGGACAACGCAGTCATCTCAATAAGGCACATGCAAGCGCCTAATCAAATGGCGGTGCATCCCGCGAGTGTTTCCTATTCGGAGACGACAGAAAGCAACCTGAAACCGTCGCGGTATTGGAGGGTAGGTCCATGGAAACAGTCACGGCGCAATGGCACGCAACTTTAGGTTCCCCTCGACCGTCTATCATCTTCTTTGCAAAGCAACCCGGAGAGCTGCCCGTATTCCTCACATATAATCGGTGTGAAGAAAAGCTAAACGCTAGTCTGTTCGCCCAGTCCTCGCGGACTCTTTGGAGCCCTCATCGGCGCGCTCTTTCACCGCAAATCCTAAATGTCCAGGAATCCAGCAGAAGATAATCTCGACATCTGCACGCTCGTCAAAACCGTGGCGTCACGGACATCAAGAACAAGAGGATGCGGAGATTGCAATACCCGGAGAGCACTCAGGTCGCTTTGTGAGTCGCCTTAAATCACAATCCGGTCTCCGAACAGGGCACGACACGTTATTTCCCATACCAAGTGGTGTATTGCAACCAGCTCGGCCGTGAAGACAGACGCAGCGCCTGCCAGAGCCCCGCTGACTTCAAACAGAGGGGATACGGCATGGAAAACGACCCCATCTTGAGAATTGAAGTCATCCGTATACACTGGCACGGTTCCAGCGTCACACGAAATGTGCTCCAAAAAAAGCCGAACGCAATACTCCTGGCGCTGTAGAAGCTTTGGGAGCAGAGGCGTGGCGACAAATGGTCAAACGTAGTAACCTACATGGTGGGGTCCTGGATAGAACCAGGGGCGCCACTGGCCCGAGAGCTATACCTAGCTCTCGAAGGAGTTTCCTAGCCTTAAACCCGAAGGGCCTAGACACCGTCGAGCTCAGCTGCGAATGCAGTGAGAGCTGTTGGCGACTGAAAGAGGCACTGGGCTCGCGTGTACAGGTGATTAATGCACTGTGCACGGCACAGGGCGATGGTATATCCCCCTCATCGACAAGTAGGCCCTTAATAGGGGTAGTGCGAAAGGCACCGGTTGCCAGGCGAAGGCCGCTGTGGTGGATAAAGTCCACCTTCCGCAATTCACGCTCGACTGCGGATGAATAACACTCACATTCGTAGTCGAGCTTCGAACGAACAAAAGCAAAACAAATCGGACCCGGAGAAAAAAAATACATCTGCGGCAAGTGTGGGGTTCTGTGATGGACGGAGTAGTTTGCTGGCTTAAGTGTCAGTAAACTGACCCCGTCGAGTGTCTGTGATCTTTGCACGTTGGAGGATGGTTTTGCCAAGCACCTGGAGGAGCTCAAAGCCAGCTTCCAAAACCAGGCCTCAGAACTCGAAAGGAAGTATGAAGCCAGGTTAAGCCAACTGTAGCATGAGTTGGAGAGTCTCCGTGAGGGAAACGGGCAATCTCCTTCTCCGAGTAAAATTCATGATAAGGGGCGGGAACCTGAAACAAAAAAAGAAGAAGGAGAAAAGTATGAAGAAAAAGGAAAATTTCATTGCTGGGGAAAAAAGTAGAAGAAACCAAAAACAAGGAGAAGGAGCCAAAGAAAGAACTAGAGCCATCTGCTGCGGGACTGACTCAACGAGCCAAAAAGAAGAAGGGAAAGAAGAAAGAAGAAGATAAAGTAGAAACAGAAGAAGAGAAGCCACGGGAAGATAGGAAAAAAGGGAAGAAGAAAAAGAAGAGAAATATGGAGAAGAAAGAGGAAACAGACAAGTCACTTCTGAAAGGAAAGACTCTGTCCTCTGCAGCCAAATGTGCGAGGGTAAACCTTAATGATAATTCTTAAGCACGGGATCTGCAACCCCTGTTAGCGGCCTGCTTTCGCACCGGTGTGAAGGTAAGCTGTCTCCCAGGACGGAGAAACTACCAAATTAGAGTAGAGGCGGAGAAATCTCAAATTTCTGAGAGCTCATTCGTTGCCCTGATGTTAAGTGTCAATGACCTCGACCTCAGAGGAGTTAGGGTAGGCACTACAGGTAAGATTCTCCACACGGTCATGGGAGCTGTGGACGACTGTGGGTTGAAAACCCGCAGACGTGTCGTGGTCGGGATGCTCCCGAGAAGAGGTCCAATCGAAGAACATCTCTTTGAACCAACGCCTGGCAGATTTGTGTACGGCAGATGGGGTCTTTTTTGTGGACCCGTACCGCACCTTTTATGTTAAGAACGATCTCTAACAAAGGGATGGAGTGGCTCTTTCTTTTATAGAAAAGGCTGTAATACTCTATAACATGATCCAGGATGTCGTGGAGCGGACCCAAAGAAGTGTCAGGCCCAGAGTGAAGGCGGAGGTGCGCCAGTACGCCCGTGTCACTCCTGGAACGACCTACTGGGAGGTCGTTAGAAAGGGTGTCACCATGCCACCAACAGAAAATAGAATAACGAATAAGACAGTCAAGTTTCCTCGATTCATGAGTCGCAGACTCATGAATCGAGAAAACTTGATTTGAGAAGAGCAGACTTTGCAGGTCTTCGTGCTGGATTGACTGATGTGGGGCTGGAAGGGTGTGAGAATGTTGAAGATTTGTCGAATAGTTCCAGAACTACGTTCATGAGTCTTGATTCAAGATTTATCCCAGTGAAAAGCTTGCGTCAATCTTCTGTTCAACCAAGGTGGTTTAATCGAGAAATTGGTCAACTGCTGAGAGAGAAGAGAACTGTGTACCGGCAGTCAAAGATTTCTGGTGACTTCGATGAGTATCGTAGGCTAGCTAGGAGAGTGAAGTCCAGCATAAGGGCGGCAAAGCGTGCTGAGGAGCTCCGAGTGGCAAGACTTTGCAAAGAGAATTCCAAGGAGTTCTTTGGTTACGTTAACAGCCGTAAACCAATCCGTCACAAGATTGGTTCTTTGGTGAATGAGGAGGGGGCATTAAAGCACTTAGATTCAGAAAATGCAAACGTTCTGAACGACTACTCTCTTCAGTTTTTATTGAAGAATGTGGTCCCATCCCTCAAACCATGGACTCTTACTTGGGTGAGAAGCTGGAGGAAATGGACTTCATCCAAAAGCAAAGTAGAAAAAAAATCAATGACCTAAAGACGAATAAGTCCCCTGACCCGGACGGGTTTTTACCTAAAGTGTTGAAAGAAGTGCGTGATGATGTGTCACGACATCTGGGCACAATATTCTACATATAAATCCGGTATGGATGCGTTCCTAGAGACTGGCATGAGGCAGAAGCGACTCCTATCTTCAAGAAAGGAGACTCTAGCCAACCGTCGAACTACCGACCTATTAGTTTAACTTCGATAGTTGGTAAACTCATGGAAAGCTTAATGGTGGACAAAATAACATCATATTTAGCCAAACTTGCTATTGAGGAGTTCCAAGCACGGGTTCCGAAGGCAACGGTCATGCCTCACGAATCTTGTGGAATTCTTCCACTTCGTTTTCAGTGAGCACGATCGGGATAAGGCGGTCGCCTGCAAGAAGATCTGGGCAAGATTGGGTAGTGGTCGGACACGTGAGAAATGCCTTTTAACGTGAACAAATGCAAAGTGATGCATATCGGCCACCGAAACCCCCAATCGCAGTATATCCTTAAGGGCACTGCTCTTGAATACACTGATACTGAAAAGGACTTGGGAGTAACTATCACTAGTAACCTCAAGTTCTCGAAGCAGTGTATTGAGGCGGAGAAGAAAGCCTAAAGGCTGTTAGGCTACATAAAGCGACAGTTTGGATATCGGAACAAAGAGATTGTACTCTGTTTATACAACTCCCTTGTCCGGCTGAAATTGGAGTATACCGTACAATTTGGGAGTCCTTCGTTTCTAGAGGACATTACGAGATTGGAACGTGTGCAAGTCATGGCAACCAAACTGATTCCCTCTATCAGACACAAGAGTAATGAAGATAGATTACGGGAATTAGATTTGTTCTCGTTGGAGACATGGAGGCTGCTTGGACAGCATATTGAAGTGTTTAAAATGCTTTGAGGGTTCGACAATGTAGACTACAGAGATATTTTCCAGCTTAGAGAGAATAGAACCAAAAACCACGGCTACAAACTTGAGCTAAGGCGTTACCACCGTGATCTGTGTGGAATTTTTTCACATATAGCATCTGTGGTACATGGAACGAACTTCAAGTGGAAGTTTTCAACAGCAATTATGTTGAGCCGTTCAAGTCGCGTCTAGACAATTCTTGAAAGGCAGACATTTGGGCACATAGCCGTAGTGCGAGTGTTCTTCGAGGCCGTTAATTGACATTTTCGAGGAATGTGCCTGCTCAACTGTCACTTCAAAGGTACCATCTTTGAATGGACCGTAAGGCTACTAGGGTACTTCTTTTCATTGTAGCTTTTGTACCTCTATCAGCGCCCCAGGTGCTAAACGTCACAGAACGAAGAATATCCAAGCGCAGGTACAAGAGACCTTAAGGCTGCAAATATGAGCCTCCCATGTGAGGCATCAGTCAAATACAAGACCAAGGAAACTGTACGAGTCCACCACTTCCAGGAGCACTCAATTTAGAAACAAGCCTGGTTCAAGGTGGAGCCGTGGATGGCAGCAGAAGTGCACCATCTTAGTCTTCATGCCCAAGAAAAACCTAGCGAGAGACGCGGTTCAATGCCTGTTGGAGTCGACGCTCCAGAGTTGGCATCTAGGCCGCGCCAGTCGGAGCAGAGCATCAGACGAGGAATGGATCTTGCGGAAGCCACACTGTGCAGAAGACAGATGGCCTCCGCTCTCCATAAAATGGCTAATCTAACATTTAACAATTTCTCCATCATTTTGCAAACGTAAGAGGTTAGAGAGATTATGCGGAAATCGGCCATTGTAGAGTGATCTCTCCCCGGTTGGCAAAAAGCGAGCATATTAGTGATTCGCCAGGAATCTGTGAGGATACGCTCTACCAAGATCTTGTTGAACACATATAATAGAAAGGCAATATCTCGCTCACCATGTGCGTTGTCCGCGCACGAAGTGAGAGCAGAACGCAACTCACTTAGAGTAAACCTGTCGTTGAAGGGTTCTCCGCCTCTGTAGTTAAAGTCCAGTCGTCGGCCTTCCGCGACAACACGACGCGCATTAAATGCTGGGGGAGCAGCATCCCGGCTAGAAAATGATGAGAAAGCGGCCGCGAAGGATTCCGCCGTGGACGCGGGGTCCGAGATTGCAGTCCCATTTTCCTGGAGAATGGGAGGAGGGTCCTGCGAGAATTTGCATCGAATCCTTTTGACTCGCTTCCACACCTCTGCTAGAGACAGTCTTACCGTTAAATGCAGAAACGTATACCCGCCAAGAAGAGCGGCGGGCGTGCTTCGAAATATACCGGAACCTAGCATTAGCCCGACGAAATTCACCGACAGTGAAGTCGCTTGAGCGGTGCGTATAGCGCATGTATGCATAATGCCTATGGTTGAGGGTCTCACACTCCGCTTCCCACCACGGAAGTGGTCGTCGTGGAAAACGGCCAGACGTTCTAGAAATAGTCGTTAGGCCCACGGCGATGAGGTTGCCGGTGAAGAACTTAATTGCCTCATCAACCGACCTAACCTCCTTGTCTTTTTCAGGCATTCTTCCAAGAATAAGGGCGCAGAACGCTTTCTACGGAAAGGCATCTTACATCAATAACCGTGTAAAAGATCTTTGCCAAGAGGAAGCAGTGCACTTTTTCGAAACCTGGAACGACTTTACGAGCGTGAATACTTGTTCCAGCAAGACGGATCCCATCTGAATCAGGTTGGAGCTGCAAGACTTGACAGAGTCTTAAATAATGCTCTACAGGATTTCTTGCAGGTCAGTCTCAGGATGTAGAGCCGGTGTAGCGGAATGCAGCGTTCGACGCCCGAATAAAACGCCACCCTTCTTAAACGTTTATTATGCCAACGCACGTAGTATTAAAAATAAAATCGACGAATTTAAGCGTTTTGTAGAAAATAAAAACTTCGATCTAATGGAAATTTCCGAGAGTTGAACGGATATTTTTAATAGAAACTTTTTCGGTGAATTTGAAATCTCAGGTTACAATATTTTTATCAAGGAGACGGTTGGTAGAAGAGGGGGCGGCGTAATGTTGTCTTGCAAAGAAAATTTAAATCCCATCGAGGTTGCCGTGGAGAATCATAGCGATGCGGATATTGTATGCGCGAAATCATTAGCTGGAAACATAGTATTCAACACTGTAGTTATCTATAGAGCTCCATCCCAGACGGAAATGTCAGATCAGCTTATGTTCCGCTCGTTCCATGAACTTATTGGATCCACAGCTACAATAATAATCGGTAACCTTAACTTTCCAAAGGTAAACTTTGCGGATGCTATTGCTGACAGAGTTGGATCACAACTACTTCACTTCCTAGATGATAACTTCCTTATGCAATGTGTTGATCAACTTACGCGAAGAAACAATATATTAAACATTATTTTAACGACAAACGAAAACTTTTTGAAAAATGTTAAAGTCGACGATTCGCTCGGAGACAGCGATCGCAGTTCTCTCAAATTTAAAATTGCTGCAGGTTCACTCACAGACTTAAATCGTATGCTGATACCTAACTTTACCAAAGCAAATTTTAAAGACTTTGAACGTGTGTTGAAGAACGCCCTTAGTTCTAGGACTAATAATAACAACACCATCTCTACAATTTGGAATGATTTCATAACAAAATTCAGAAACGTTAACCAAATATACGTCCCAAGACGTCATAGGCAAAAATCTACGTTTAAACCAAACTGGTGGAACAACGAGATCAAGGATCTAATCAAAAGGAGAAATCAAGCATATGAACTTTGTAAGGATACTAGCAGCACGTCCAGACGAATACATAAAAGTAAGACGCGGTGTCAAAAAGCTAATTATAATATTAAAGAAAAATTACGAAATCGAGTTAGCTAGAAATGCAAAAGAAAATCTAAAGATGTTCTTCCATTATGTAAACAACAGAAACACGGCAAAGAACTCAATTGGCCTACTTAAAAAACAAAATGGAGACTTAATATCTGACTTAGTTGCCATTGCTGAGATTTTAAACGATTTTTATGCGTCAGATTTTACAATGGAATACATCGACACCACCCCTGACATTGATGCTCCAATAGTTACTGAAGAATCATCATTTAAGTCTAGTATCCAAGTAACAGAAGAAGACGTAATCAAACATATCGAAAATTTAAAGCTAAGCGAATCGCCGGTTCCAGATATGATCCATTCTCGCCACCTGAAAGAGTTGAAATAAACGATAACCAAGCCACTCACCATAATATTCAACAAATCACTCGAAGAAGGTCTCGTTCCAGAAGACTTTAAAAGTGCAAACATTACTCCGATCTTTAAAAGCGGTGACCGACAAATCTCAGGCAACTACAGGCCAATAAGCCTGACATCTCTAATCGGAGAATTGCTTTAATCTATTATAAAAGAGAAAATAGTCGAACATTAAGACAAATTGGGCATCATCTGCTAATCACAGCACGGTTTTACAAAAAAAAACAAATCATGTTTAACAAATCTGCTAGAATTTTTCAAACCATCATCGAAGAGTATGGCACGAATAGAGCGGCAGATGTAATCTACTTAGATTTTCAAAAGGCTTTCGATACGCTCCCCCACAAGTGTACTTAAGAAGATTGCTGCTCATGGCATCGGTGGAAACGTATTGAAGTGGATCGAAGACTGGTTCAACGGAAGGAAACAACGCACAGCCATATATGGTCACCAATCAAGATGGCGAGACGTAATAAGCGAAGTCCCCCAGGGGTCCGTGCTGGGTCCATTGCTTTTATAAAATTATGTAAGCGACTTAGATGAAGGCATAGCGAGCCTATTCTCAAAACTTTCTGACGATACTAAGCTAAGTGGTAAATCAATAACACTTGACGATCAACATAAAATCCAGAGAGACTTAAACAGCATTGTGGTATGGTCAGAAAATTGGCAGATGAAACTCAACATTGATAAATGCAAGGTACTACACATTAGAGCAAGAAACGGAGAATTTAACTATATGTACAATAAAAGGCCTGCCATTGAAAAAGGTATCATAAGAAAAAGATCTTGGTGTTATAGTCTGCAACGATTCGAAAGTTGGAAGACAGTGCGCGGAGGCATGCAAGAAAGCAAACAGAGTGCTCGGTTTCATATATAGAAATTTTGTCTACAAATCGGAAAATATAGTAATACCCTATAGCAATGCCTCTGGGCATTCCTATAATAAAAACCTCCTGGGAAACTTAAATATATATATCATCATATATTATGTATAAAATTCGATTCTATTGTCATTTAAATAATTCATACAATCCTTTAACTTTGTTAATTTAATCATTCATTTATTTAAATCTAACTTTGTCAATTTAATCTTTCAATTAATTTACTTCAACTTTTGTAAATCAAATAATTTTATGTTTAACTTAATAATTAATTAATTCATTTATTTTCTTGTCAATTCAATTAACGTATACTGTTCCAAACAACATCTCTTAAATTTCACACACAAACAAACAAACACACGTTCCCAGCTCGATCAAAAGAGCACGCTATCCTGCCCACTCCACTCGCTGCTTTCTTCGTATAAAGGTCGGTAACCATTCCTTCCACAATTATTTATTTACCTACAAACAAATCATATTGAGTTAATTCCACTCTCACATTCTTTGCAAACGACCATACGAGAGTAGGTCCTAATTATTTTTATTCCCATTGCAGCCCCAATTAAGTGCATAGGAAGGGGCGGTGTCGTTGTACACTGCAACCATGCGTTTATGGATCTCTTTTTCATTCTTGCCTTCCTTGGTCAAAAATTTGATCACTGTGCGGTACTCAACCTTCTCCATTGTTTGTGACTGACGATCTGCGATCAGCTACTGCTTTTTAAATAGACGAGGCAGGAGCGTGCGGCTGCAGGTCCTGACTTGTCATAACTTGTCCTAACACCCCCACAAACAGTCATCCCCCTTCTTCTGTTTTGCCCTACCGATTCGCAAAACTTATTGACCACCCCTCGTATACATATAATAGAACAGGTACAAATCGCTTTTTCTTCCAACATAAAAGGAAAAATGGAGAACAAATAGAAACATACATTATTGATGAATATGGCCAATACGTCCGAAAATCTTTTTAATTTAACAGCTACGCGAAACACGAAAAAAAAGGAAGAGGTGCAAATTCAAAACATCAACGGGAAAATTTGCTTCAGCAACCGCATCGTTCACATCTGGAACAATCTACCACAATGGAAAGTATTTTAAAATTATTCACATTGAATAAATTTTATATTTTATGACGTGACCTAGACAGCTGATGGTTCAACCATAATATCTGGCCCATAGGGGGGGAGGAGGATTATTTACGTACATGCGTACTTAATGGTTCATCGATAACTCATCATTATAAAGACACGCGGTGTATATATATATATATGCATACCATGTGTGATAAGATAAGATAAGGCCAGACTTAATATCCATTACGATGTTCTTTTTAAGGTACCGAGGCAGTAGTAGCCTTCTAGCTTGCTTTGATCAGTGTCCACGAGCAGCTGTGATTACGGTAATTTACTGTATTGTAGTGATGGTTCTGGGAGAAGATGGAATGATGAGTGATGTGAGAGTTTGTGGTGTGGTCTTTGAACAACTATCTACATCGGTTGTATCGTGAATGATGAGAGTAGTACCAGAATGCGACCTCAAAGTTTTGAATGGTAGGAAAGAGGTGAGCTTTAAGGAATTCTATGGGGATGATGAGGGTGGAAGCTACCAGGACGCTGCATGGGAGATGGTGGTGATGCCAACTCTATGGGAGAGATACTATGGTGATAAAGAAGGAGAAATAAAGATCCGTGTAAATGGAGGAGTTAAGTGTGATATGGGGGGTGGGGGTGGATGGAGTGAGGTAGGATTAAGTGAGTAGTGGTTGATATGGTGGTGCGAATGAGGTTGTGACTGAGAATGTTCCGCGGCGGTGAGGGCGGGTAAGAAGGGTGGAATACACGAGAGCAACGAGGGCATCCCCCGGAGGAAGATGGAAGAAGGGGAAATGTGCGGAAGGTATACACATAACCAACGCTTCCACAGCTGTGTTGGCGCTGAGGGTGCACGCAATCCTCCAGATGTCAACTGCAGCGTGCTTATCCATTCTAGATATGGGTGCACCCTGGGGCCGGAGGGAGTTTCGTTCCCCCAGAATTCAGGTGGAGCATGGATGGGGTATTTACTCCTCCTCCATCAGCCACCATTTTGGGGGTCGGGCAACAAGAACGCTGGATTGATTGTGTGACTGAGAGAGAGAGAGAGAGAGAGAGAGAGAGAGAGAGTGGGGAGAGAGAGAGAGAGTAACAAGGAGTAACAAGAAAAGGAAGTACCTTAGGAGACCTTACGGTCCATTCAAAGAGGGTACCTCTTTGAATCGAGCAGGCACATGGCTGCTCAATTGTTTTGCGTTCCTGAACGGCCACTTTTCAAGACTTTGTCTAGTCTTGACTTGAACTGGTCAACAGATTCACTGTTGACAACTTCCACTGGAAGTGCGTTCCACATACCGCAGATACTGTAGGTGAAAAAATTTCCACACAGATTGCGGTTGTAACGCTTCAGTTCAAGTTTGAAGCCGTGATTGCGCGTTCTGTTCTCATCCAGTGTGAAAATATCCCGGTAGTCAACATTGTCGAACCCTCGAAGTATTTTGAAAACTTCGATGAGCTGACCACGCAGTCTACGGGTTTCCAGCGAGAACAGATCTAATTCCCTTAGTCTATCCTCATAACTTTTATGTCGGATAGAGGAAATCAGCTTGGTTGCCCTGGCTTGTACGCGTTCCAACCTTTCGATATCCTTTAAAAACGAAGGACTCCAAAATTGTGCGGCATACTCCAGGTGCGGCCAAACGAGGGACATAGTACAGACAAAGTACTATCTCCTTGTTACGGTATCCAAATTGGCGCTTTATGTAGCCTAACATCCTTTGGGCTTTCTTCTCTGCCTCAATGCACTGTTTCGAACTTGAGGTCACTAGTGATTGTTACACCCAAGTCCTTCTCAGTGTCGGTGGATTCAATAGCAGTGCCCTTAAGGATATACTGAGATTGTTTTTTTTGTGGCCGATATGCATCACTTTGCATTTGTTTACGTTAAAAGGCATTTGCCACGTGTCCGACCACTCCCCAATCTTCCCAAGATCTTCCTGCAGGCGGGCAGTATTTCCATCCTTTGCAACGTTCATACCAAGCTTGGTATCGTCGGCAAATTTGGAAATCTTGGCAACCATGTCACCGTCCATGTCGTTGACGTAGATGATGAATAGTAGTGGTCCCAGGACAGAATTTTGAGGCACCCCGCTAGTAACGGGCACCCACTCAGAAGCCTGTCCATTCACCACCACCCGTTGCCGTCTGCCACTTAGCCAGTTCTCGATCCAGATAGATAGAGAGAGAGAGAGAGAGAGAGAGAGAGAGAGAGAGAGAGAGAGAGAGAGAGAGAGAGAGAGAGCTAAGAGAGAGAGCTAGAGAGCTAAGAGAGAGAGCTAGAGAGCTAAGAGAGAAAGAGAGAGAGAGAGAGGGGGAGAAAGGGGGGGCCAAGGAACAAATTGAGTGGGAGGTTGGTAAGAGGTTGTTCCCGGGGCCTTTACCCCGTAGGGGAGCCTGGGCAAGAAGTAAAGCAAAAGCTCCCGATCTTCCTACGGATAAACGTGTGGGGGAGGGGGGCGGAGAAGCTGCTTTATAAGCTCTACTTGAACACAGGCTTTTTAGGCTAAGCGACGGTCGAGTGACAAAGCCTACCATCCACTGATGTGAGCGATGCAGTCCGGCGTTTGGATCTTTCTAACGTAGTGCTTCTTCCTTTTCCCACGGGTACTTTCCCTTAACCTTACACTTTTAAACCCTGACTGGACGACCGAGATGCAGGTGCGTGCACATAGTGAGAGCTCCTCTGCTATGAGTGGACGACCGAGATGCAGGTGCACATTGTGTGAGCGCTTCTGCTATGACTGGAAGACCGAGATGCAGGTGGACATAGTGTGAGTGCCTCTCTTATGAGTGAACGACCGAGATGAGGTGCACATATTGTGAGCGCTTCTGCTATGACTGGACGTCCGAGATACAGGTGCAGATAGTGTGAGAGCTTCTGCTATGAATCGATGACCAATTGCAGGTGCACATAGTGAGAGCGCCTCTGCTATGAGTGGACGACCGAGATGCAGGTGCAAATAGTGTGAGATCCTCTGCTATGACCGGACGACCGAGATGTAGGTGCACATAGTGGGAGCGCTTCTGCTTTTTATGTGTTTATGCCCTCTTTCACCCCTTTATGGTATTTTATAGTGATTGAAAATTTAAAAGCGTGAATAATAGTCATGAGTGTGTGAATGGTGATGTGATAGATGAAGTGAATTAAAATGAATGGGTGGCAGTAATGAAATGGTTCCTGAATTAAAAGGTTTTTAAAATGGCAAGAAGCAAGGCTTCATAATTTATCGGGTTTTGCTTCTTTTCTTTTTCTAGATTTTAGTTTCTAATTTACTTTCCTTTAAGTATGCAATCAGTGCCGTACTTGTTTGAGGTTCGTTGGCGAGGACTTTCTTTAGTGTTGGGCTGTTACCCAAGTATTTTTTCCCGTGTCGGTGGAATCTAGTGCAAGTTAGTAGTATCTGTGGGATAGATAACTGGGCGTTGCAGGTAGTGCGTTGTGGTGGGGGAGAATTTGCAAAGCGATAGCTGATGGTAAGCTTTGTGTGTCCTAGTCGTAAGCGTCCTAAGACGATTTCATCTCTTCGACAATTTCTGGGAGAACTCTTCTATTTGTTGTCGTCATCTTTTATTTGTCGTAGATGGTGATGATCGTGTACATACCATTCCAACTTCCACTGGTTTTTAACTGCCTCGACAAAGAGGTTGTAATAGTCTTTGTGGTATGTTGGTTCAGTGGGCAGTGAGTTATCTGAGACTGCTGATTTTGCAACTCTATCAGCGTCTTCATTGGAAGGGGCACCAGCATAGGATTACGTTACCTGAAAGCGACGTTATCTTTCTTTGAATTTGAGGAGGCCAGCCTTCTCCAAGAAGTCATAAGGTCCACAAGTCACTGTGAACGAGCTTGTCAAGAGTACAAGGGACAAGCTGTAGCGACCCCACTCATCTCGGTACCGGGACATGTAGCGTGCGCGAAGATCACCCAGACTGGGACATTCAACAATAATGTGCCGAACAGTCTGGGGGACAACGTAGTCATCATAATATAGTGCAGGCGAGCGCACCATCAAATGGCGGTGCGTCATGCGATTGTGTCTACTTCGGAGACGACAGAAAGCAGCCTGAAGCCATCGTGGCATTGAAGGGTAGGTCCATGGAAACAGTCGCGGCGCAATGGCACGCAACATTAAGTTCCCCTCGACCGCCTCCCATCTTCTTTGTCAAGCTGCCCGGAGAGCTTCCCAAATACATGCCATGTAATCGGCGTGAGGAAGAGCGAAACGCTGGTCTGGTCGCCCAGTCCTCGCGGACACTTTGGCGCCCTAATCGGTGGGCTCATTCCCCCCAAATCCTACATGTTTAGGAACGCAGCCGAAGATAATCTCGATATGCACCCGGCTCGAAAAAACCGTGGCGTCACGGATATGGTGAACCAGGATATGCGGAGATTGCAATGCCCCGAGAGCACTCAGGGCGCTTTGTGAGTCGCTATAGATCACAATCTGATCTCCAAATGAGGCACGTCGCGTAATCCCCCGTAACGAGCAATGTATTGCAACCAGCTTGGCCATGAAGACAGACGCAGCGCCTAGCAGAGCTCTGCTGACTTCAAACAGAGGGGAAACGGCGTGGAAACCGCTCCCCTTTTGGGAATTGAAGCCATCCGTATACATTTACGCGGTTCCACCGTGACACGAAGTGTGATCCAAAAAGATCGAACGCAATACTCCCGGCGCTGTACAAGCTTTGGAAGCAGAGGCGTGGCGACAAATGGTCAAACGTGGTACGCTCCAGGGATGCGTCCTGGGCAGAACTAGAGGCGGCACCGGCCCGAGGGCTATACCTAACTCTCGAAGGAACTTACTGGCCCTAAACCCGAAGGGCTTAGGATATGACTGGCCTTTCTAGGCGGATGCAGTGAGAGATGTTGGCGACTGAGGGAGGCGCCGTGCTCGCGCGTACAAGCGAATAATGCACTGTGCACGGTGAAGAGCGAGTGGGATCTCCCTGGCATCGACAAGTATGCTGAACGTCACGGGGCGAAGAATATCCATGGCACGGGTATAAGATATCCAAGGCTGCGAATATGAGCCTCCTAGGTGAGGCGTCGGTCAAATACCAGACCAAGGAAACGGTGCGAGTCCACCTCTTCCAGGCGCACCCCATTTAGAAACAATTCTGGATCAGGGTGGAGCCGTGGATAGCGGTCGAAGTGCACCACCTTAGTCTTGGCCATGGAAAACAGAAGCCTCTGCGCTTCGCCATAGCGAGCGACACAGTTCAATGCCTGTTGGATCGATGCTTCAGAGTTGGCATCTTGGCCGCGCCAAAAGAGATCGAAAGGTCGTCCACGAAGAGCGTAGCGAGAACATCTTCCGGCAGCACCGAGGTGATGCCGTTGATGCTCAGGGCAAAGAGTGTGACACTGATGATACTTCCCTGCGTGACACCCTCTTCCTGTTCCATTGAACCGGAGAGGGCTCCTCCCACCCGTATGCGAATCATCAATCTCTCAAAAATTTAGATATGAAGATTGGGAGGCGTCCCTTGCCCCTATCGTCTGAAAAGTCCATATGATACCGTATCGCCATGCGGTATCATAGGCCTTCTCCAGATCGAAAAACACCGTGGCGTAGTACTGTCTACGAAGGAAAGCCTCGCAGATGACATTTTCCAGTCGGAGCAGAACATCCGACGAGGAATGGAACTTGCGAAAGCCGTACTGTGCAGAAGACAGATGGCCTCCGCTCTATAGAAAAAAGGCTAATCTAAGATTTACCAATTTCTCCATCTACCAAAGCCTCCCTCCGGGGTGAAAAAAACAACTGCCAAATTGATTCCGCACAAAATACCAAAACAATACTGAAGAGAGGGAAAGGAAACCATGAAAAATGTGAAGGGCTAATAGTAAACCCAGAAGAATAAGAAATATTAGAAGATGAGAAAAAGCTACTGCCCCAAGAATGCATTCACAGAGGACTTAAATGAAGAAATATCCCTTGAGTGTATAATCTCACTGGGTAAAGCCTTCCACGTTTCAATTATTGATGGTATAAAACACCGTGAAAACTGTGTCGTACTGAAATTCATAAAATTCATAGCCAAGTCATTAAGATTAAAAGCAAACCTTGTCACGCGAACTGGATTAAAATAATCAGGCAGAGCTGCGTGCAACGGATGATGAATAGTATTAAATACTTTGAAAAATATGCGGAGGGCACCAACCAGACTCCTATGATCCAAATCAAGGGACAGAGCAGCTCTGTCCAACAACTTGAGATGGCAATAGCAGTAGACATCCAAACAGGAGCACAATACTCAAAATGAGGCAAAATTAAAGCATAAAAAGACTTAATAACTGTAGAGTCACAAGCAAAAGTTATGTAACACTTATGAAGTAATCCAGTCTTCTGTGAAATTGAGGAGGACAAGAAGCGAATGTGCTTCTCAAAAGTTAGCTTCGAGTCAAGAATTACTCTAAGAAGACGTAAATCATCTACTTCCTCAATAAGTTGACCTGATATGTACAAACTGGGATGAGATGGATCCAGCGTACGGGATCTACTAATGGTAATAGAATGCGTCATATCAGCATTAAGCTTTATACCCCAAAGTTAACACTAAGAGGTAATCTTGGCTAAATCCCTATTTAGAGATGCTGCAACTTCTCCTCTGTTACACGGAGACCAAATTGAGGAGTACAAAGTTGTGTCATCGGCATACGATATCAGTTTATTTTCAAGGTTAATGCCCAAGTCAGAGGTGAAAATTATAAAAATAAGGGACCAAGAACGCTCCTTTGGGAAACACCTGATACCACAGGCACAGAAGTAGAATAGATACCATCAACAGAAACACGCTGCAATCTATTAGTCAAAAATTCTTAAAAATATTAAGAAGGCTTCCGCCAATACCACAAATTTGCAGTAAAAATTAGAGCCTTATGATTAACAATGTCGAAGGCTGAGCTGAAATCAATAGCTACAACACGCGACTCATGCTCACGGTCCAAAGAGGACTGAAGGTCATGGGTCAGTGTTAGGAGTGCATCGAGAGTTCCCAAACTCTTTCGGAACCCAAATTGTGAATCAAGTATCACACCGATTTTGTCCCGATACAGGGTCAATCGTTTAGCAAGGAGCCTCTCAAAAGTCTAAGATAAGATATGTCTGATTGAGATGGGGCGGTATTAAGATGATAAAGTTGAAGCCGATGCTCCATTTGAAATGTGAGTAATGTTCGCTTTACGCCAACAAGAAAGAAAAGACCCGATCTTCAGAAGCAACCTAAAAACAACAGCCAATTTAGGTGCCAAAATGGGAGCGATCTTCTTGAAGAAAAGGGGGGAAAAACCATCCGGGTCCGTCCCACCAAAAGTATCTAGTTTAAGAAGATACTTTTTAAGCTCAGTTGATTTAAAGGCAACTGATTTTAACTGAGGAAAGGGGAAATAAGTCAAGGGAAGCGACAACTCCTGATCTCTCTGTTTGTTTATAAAGGTATTAAAGAGCAAATTAGCTTTATTTAAGGGCTCAAAAGACATGAAACCATCAGGTTAACGTAGTGGAGGCATACTCGAGTCCACACCAAACAATGAAGAGTTAAGGGAGCCAGACTATTTGTGTGGCTTAGTAGCTCCAGCAATAACATTCTGTAAATGAGAAGTATAAGCAACTTCAGCAGCATTATAAATTCTCTGAGCCTCAGCTCTAAGAGCAACATAATTATGCCAAAGCAACTGGATTTGATTGCGTCTCCACAAGTGGTAAGCAGCCTGTTTGTAATCAAAGGCACACTTGCAATCATTGTCAATCCAAACTTTATCTTTGACACGAAATTTAATTATTTTGGATGGAACCTTTCTATGTAGAATATTAAGAAGACAAGTATTTAGAGCTAATACTGGGTCACTCGAATTAAAAATAGTATTCCACTGAATACGGTCAACTTCCATGTATACATTGTCCCAATTGACTCTAGATTTCAGATATACCTATTTGAAGATGGTTATGTCAGGAAAGGTGAATTAAAGACGAATTTTGTAATGGATGGCATTATGATCAGAGGTACCTATGGGAGCGAGAACAGAAGCCTCGACAACTCCTGGTATGTTAGTCAAGATAATATCCAGGCAGTGCTCAGAATTGTGTGCATGACCCTGAATCAGCTGTTTACAGCCAGACAAGTTAGAGAAATCCAAAGCTGCAAGACCATTTCGATTGGTTGGTGATACAGAACCCAACCAATCTTGATGATGAGCGTTTAAGTCTCTAACAAAAATGAAGGATGCCTTTACATCAAAAGACTGTATTGAGGCCATGGCAGTAAGCAGGCAGTAATACAAGTAATGGTTATGATATATGCTGGAGACTTTTACAAGTTGCATCTCATGGCAATGACAGCAAAATCTGGTTAAGTTTTGTGCACTATAACCAGATCTAATGTAAACACACATACCACAGGCTCGAGGAAAGGATTCCCTTCGCATAAGGGCAGGCTTATTAAAATATGGTATAAGCAGCTCTGAAGTATTTCTATGTCATGCTTGGTAGCAGCCATCGTAAGATCTTTGAGATTCTTATGAAGTCCACCTATATTTGAAAAGAGTATACGGCAACTTTTAGCAAGCTGCCTCTATGGACCAGGATTCAACTCAACATCACCTACCAATAGGACGAGTAAAAGTAAAATTAAGGTTTGATGAAAGAATAAATTTCCATAAAGAAGGTAAATGAGATGGAAATAAAAGGTACACTCAGATGGAGCCATCACATCTGAGCAAGGCAAACAAAAACCCCTTAAGAACGCCATATCTAGAGGGAAACAGTAGCAGTGGATTTTCAACGAAGAAAAAAGAAGAAGCAGAGAGAAGGACAACCTCCTGGAAAATACACCAGACAATCTAGTCTTTTTCATCAGCCTGCTTAAACCACCTTGAAGAAAAAAACAGGTTGTAACGAAGGAGATTGTAAGTAGAGTGATCTCTCCCCGGTTTGCGAAAAGCGAGCACAGTAGCGATTCGCCATGAATCTGTGAGGATACCCTCTACCCACATCCTGTTGCACAAGTCTAACAGAAAGGCCATGCCTCGCTCACCCAGGTGTCGAGACATGGCGTACGGGACATATTTCGAACCAGGGGCGGTATCCGCGCACGAAGCGAGAGCAGAACTTAACTCTCTAAGAGTACACCTCTCGTTGAAGGGTTCTCCGCCTCTGGAGGTAAAGTCCAGCCGGTGGCCTTCCGCGACATCACGACGCGCAATGAAGGCTGGCGGAGCAGCATCCTTGCTAGAGAATGCAAAGAAAGCGGCCGCGAAGGATTCGGCCACGTACGGGGGGTCCGAGATTGCAGTCCCATTCTCCTGGAGAACGGGAGGGGGGAAGGGGAGGGGTCCTAGAGAATTTGCCCCGAATCCTTTTGACTCACTTGCACACCTCTACTAAAGGGGTCTTCCTGTTAAGTGAAGACACATATACCCACCAGGAAGAGCGGCGGGCGTGCTTCCTAATATACCGGAACCTAGCCCTATCCCGACGAAATTCATCGAAAGTGAAAATCGTTCGGGCGGCGATTATAGCACATGTAGGCATAACGTTTATATTTGAGGGCCCTATCACACTCCGCTGATCATCACGGAAGTGGTCGGCGTGCAAAACGGTCAGGCGTTCTAGGAATAGTATTTAGGCCCACAGCGATGAAGTTGTCGGAGACGAACTCAATGGCCTCATAAACTGACCTGAACTCCTCGACTGAGATAGAAAAATCAGTCATTTTCTGAAATGCGGACTACCGCACCCGCGCCAAGCACCACCGGGGCGGTCTCTCGGGCGGCAGCGGTCCAGGAAATGATATTTGAATGGGAAAGTGATCACTACCATGGAGGTCGTCGACCACTCCCCAATGAAAATCGGGGTGTGCATCCGGCGAGCAGAAAGATAGATAAAAGCAGGAAAATGAAGCGTTCTCGGTCAGTGATACGTAAACTCATTCACATTTTGGACACCTATCTCCACCTCGTTAATCAGGTCAGCAAGGACTTGACCCCGGGGATTAATCGAATAGTCTCCCAAGAGGGGGTGTCTACCGTTCAGATCTTCGAGCAAAAGAAAGGGCCTCGGCAACTGTACCACGACGCGGAGGAATTCCCCCGCGTCGAAGTCGGCTGACGGTGGAATGTACGCCAAAATAACAGTATACATACTATCCAGGTCCAACTGCACAGCTACTGGCTGAAAGAAGGTATCTAAAGCAAAGAGAAGAACGAAGACATCATGTCGGGTGTAAATCGCGTATCCTTCTGCCCAGCCCCTATCCCGTGGTGGTGGGGTCGCAAAACTCTTGTATCCCGAGAGGGTGGGCAAGGGGTACGCGCCCAGTATGGTCTGCAAAAATATAGCTAACGGACAACGGGATGAGACGAGCCCCCACAACTCTTCCTAGTTTGCCTGTGGTACGCGGCAATTACATTGAAGGAATATGCCCTCTAAGCCTAGCTCAAAGGATGTGCGGGGGCCATTCTTCAAAGATTACACCCTTACGGTAATGGCCGTACGCTTCCCAGAGGCATAACTCAGGGTGCTGTTTTCCGGACAATGCGCTAAATGTACTGTCACCTTCGAGGATTTATTGGGGGAGGTTGGGATCTCCATGCGAGTATTTTCCTCCCTTCCCTTTTAAAACTTTAGGTGAGCGGGGCGGATTCCGAGGCCGGAGTCCATCTTTTGGAGGACTCACCTTCTCGCAGCCACCCAGCTTACTACTGGGTGTGGGCAAAGGAGCTGAAGCTCCTTTAGTGCTGTCCTCCTTTTGGGGACAGCTTTAGGAACATCATATGATGGCCTCATGACCAACCTTAAGGGTGTTGCCTCCTGCAAGTCTAGGGACTCGGTTGAGGCACGCTCCAGGAAACGGTCACGCTTAGTGAAGGGAGAGGATCCCTGGTTTTAGCCGGGGCGGTGTGTGAACCCTTTGTGCCACCAGCTTTACCACAGGAGCACCTGGGGTGGGTAGAACCCGCAGAAGGGTTTAGAATGAGCTCTGAAACGACCCCTTTCGTAGGCCTGGAGCAGAGGGTGTCTTTCTTAATATTGAGGTCTATGGTGGACCAGGCAGTGCCGGGCGCGTCAGGACCAAGTCCTTAGCTTCGCGAAATGAGAGACGATCCTGGGCCTGAACGGCCACGATTTCCTTCTCAAAGAGATACACACAAGATTGCTGCAAATAAGCTTGGTGCTGCTCTCCGCAATTGAAACACTTGGCCACACACGATTTGGACTTATCATGTGCGGCCTTGGAGCAACTTACACAGACTTCGGGTAACCCCGACTTTGCACATCTACACGAGCGATTAACATGGCTGAAGCGGTGGCGATACCAACCGGAATGCACTGACTCAGGGAGCTTGTCACATTCGAACGTGATGAGAGTGTAGGGGTTCGTCTCGAGCCCCCTCTCTGTTTTCTCATCACACGCTCGACCTTGACCGCCCCATGGTCCGCTAGCAATAAAGTGATGTCATCTATAGACTAGTCCACGAGTTCCCTCGTATAAACTACTTCTTTCACGAAGTTCATGGTAGATTGCGGCGTTACACTCACAGGCGTGCCATCAAGTGTCCGAAGAGCACTAATCATGGCCGCCTCGGAGGGATTCGACGCATTCACCAAAAGGCTCTCGTCCGAGAAACGGGTCACCTTAGGTTTTTCTAGCTAAAGCTCTCATCTGATGGATCATGTTGCCCTTAACCAACATGCTGCTATCAGTGGAGCGAATAACAAGGGAGCGTTTTAAACCAGCGCGCTCGAAAACGCCAGGGGCCAGACGTGCCGATCTTGGCTTGGTCGCTTACCGAAGTGGCAGCAGACTCATCCGTTCCTGGGCCCCCAGGGATGGAGATGAGCCCTAGGTTTTTTTGGTCTTTTTTCTATTTTTTTTTCTTTTTAGAAGCGAAGGGCGGGGAATGAACCCGCTTCTCCCCTTCACCGGCAGGAGCCCCCCGGCCAGATTGACCAGTCTCAGCAAGATCCTTTTCCGAGATGGAAAAGCTCTTGGCTACCACGGGGGTACCAGCCGGGGGACGAGATCCCTCATCTCCTTGTAAAGTCTTGGGGATCCGAGCCGTCTGAGGAGGAACTTGCACAGGGGCAGACTTGGGTTCGGTGCTTGGGCCGAGCCTGGATTCGCCCCTATGGAAGGTCCTACCGTCTGTGGCTGGGTTGCTTCATGGACCATGTTCATCTCAGGAGGGGGCTCCATGTGGCATATCCCCCAGGAATTCACAGGTCTCATTGGTCAGAACGTCTTTGGTCGGGGAAGAGAGGGGAGCAAGTACGGTGACCCCCTCTAAACTCAATATTCGAGCCAGCAGGTCTTTAGAGGGAAGGGGCAGACGGGCCCTGTCTTCCTTCCTCCCCACGAGGCGGTTGGCTCTATTGTGCAGCTCCTACCGGGAAAGGTCAATTATGGGCCGCCTGCCTTTCTTGGAAGTCCCCTTAGAAAGTAAAAGGGGGACTGCTGCTGGAGAAAGGGAGTCACCCAAGTAAGACTCCTCTCCGGTTAAAGAGTTTTGGAGGGTCTCCTGCGAAATCACAGGCGTGGGGGGACCTCCATTTTTTCGGTGGACCTGCCCGAAGGCCGCTGCATCAATGGTGAAGGAAAAGGGGGCGAGTTATATTTTTGAAAGCTCATCATCGTCATGGGGACCCTATCATTTATACGAGAAGCAAACGCTAATTACACCTCGCAGTATCCCGCTCTGCGAGGGGTGAACACGGGGCCGGCAGAACCAGCTGCCGCAACTTAGGACTACACCTAACTGCCCAGTGGCCAGGCGGCCCTACGGCATGGCGGATCCACCTTGGACTTGGCGTAAAATCGAGAGAGATTAAAGGAGAGAGAAAGTGGTATGTGAGGTAGGTGTGGGCGTGGAGGAAGCAGGTTGTTAAAAGTCCACTACCCCAAACAGGAGCTCAGGGGTGAGGGGACATTTTCCCCCTCCCCCCTCAGCCCCGATCCGGGATAGTTGAGTGAGAGGAAGCTGGTCAACATCTACTCTGTGAAATTAGGGGCCGACCAGAGAATGTTGTGGGAAAGGTTGTAGGGAGAGTGAGGAGGTAGGGTAAAAACGCAGGCTGTTAAAAAGAAGAAGAAAAGGCTAAGCTGGGATCGGACAGGGCACTGAGTCCCGTCAGCATTGCGACCAGGAAGGCAAATAGCCGCGCTCCTTACGGGACGCTGATATTGCAACTTCTAAGATCAAAGTACTGGTAGATATGGTTAAGATAACGGATAACGCAGGGTGAGAATTTCCAATGTTATGGACATGGGATTTGAGAGATAATTGACTATAAAATGTAACGCATCGATTTTTAACAACGTAAGAAATGTGAATCGTGGAACCAACAAGGCTAAGAAAGAAACACTAGTACCCACCAGTAACGCCTCAGCTTTGTCTAGATCGAATTTTAGAAAGTTGTCCGAGATTCATCCAGTAATGATGTATTCAGATAGACGATTTCTAAGAGTCCCAATAAACAAGTTTGGTGAAAAGGAGAAATAGATTTGTTTATCATAAACAAAGAAAATGAATCGTCACCCAAGGTGACGTATGAGAATGGTAAGGAAAAGAAGATAGCTACGAAAAAAGTAGGCTAAGAATCGATCCTTGTGGAACACCTAAATCCGCCTCTATCGGCCCAGATATACGACTCCTGATATGAACAGATTGTGAGCGAAACGATAGATATGAGAGTAACCAATCAAGGGCAGTTCTCGAGAAATCAAAGAATTCATGAAGACGACGAAGAATAACGCAACGAAAGTGTCGAATGCAGACGAGTGACCGTGAAGTACTAGACTAGAAAGCAGAGCAGCTTCAGCCACTCGAGGAGGACATGGGAGAGAGAAATTTTACAGGACATGACAGCTATAAATCGGGGTGATGCCAGAAAGGAACAAAATTTAAGAGATAGAGCGGTAGTTTTTCGGATCATTGGAATTCATGCTAGGTTTCTTAATGATTAGTTGAAGAGCAGCGTGTTTGAACTCCGATGAAACCACACAAGATGAGAAGGAATGTTAAAAATATTAATGAGGTAAGGGATAAGAACAAGGAAAAACGATTGTAGAGAGTTGGAGAGAAAGAATCTAGATGAGAACGAGTCTTTTTCGATGAGAGAAGGTGGGAAGTTTATTCCTCAGGGCAAACAGAACGAGAGAAAGAAGTTGGGGCGGGGGTAGCGGAAATTATCAATTGGCAAGGGACTTATTTCAGAAGGACTGTGTAGGGGTGAGTAACAAGGGTTTAGGCAATGAAGGCTATGCCCTCACAATACCAAGATCACGCCAAGCCCTAAGACGTGTTTCGAAGATTTTGTTGCTACTGCTTTTTCAGGTCTCACGAAATGGGATCCGTTTTCCGGCAATCGCTGATGGAAATACTCTACATCACCCTATTTTCGGAAGAAAGCATTTTAGTAAATGGGAATCGTTATTGTGTGAACACTCTGTCTTTAATGGGTTTTATGTCTTCAAAACTAGTATTCTTCAGTAAATTGATCCGGTTACTAGGATATTTATAATATTTTTTTTCGAAGGTTCGAAACAGAGCGTTATTAGGACATTGTGTGAGGAAATACTTTAAAGACAGAACCGCACATCTTGGATATCTACAAAAAAGACCCAGTAATAGGAGGTAACCGAAAGTACACAGGATGGCAAGAAACACTCAAGAGCCAACTCTACCCCCTGAAGCTCACACTTGGACCTCTTTCTTGCCAGGTGAAAGCATTTCAAAGGTCAAAGTTTGAGTAGCTCGAGGGGTCAAGAAGATAAGGGTTAAATATTACAGTGAGAGAAAAAAATCATTTGTGGTTAAATAGAAAAATGGTTACCGCCAGAAGGATAGTGAAACAAATATCATGTGTGAATAAATACAGATATGTGTATAAACTTAGATTTTTTTCTGGGGGGGAGGGGGCGTTGTGAGCTTTTTTTTAACGAATTTTAAGCGCAAAACTAACGAGGTCGTATCATGAAGAAAGTTTGTAAGGAGAGATCTGTAAAGAAATTTATGAAGGTACGGATACTGAAAATTAGTGGAATATATTATATTCGCAAGTCTTTTTAAAAACAGTGAGGCTAGGAGGGCATAATGCGTATGTGTGGTCCAGGATTGCATAGTGCGGGTGTTTGTGCCAGGATGGCACGCAACCCTCCCGATGTCACCTGGTACCCCTTTCTTGGCGCGCAGCAATTGTACAAGGGGATGGAGTGAACTGAGTTTTCTTCGCCGATTTCCACAGAATAGTAATGCAATCGGAGAGGAAGTGAGCTCCCTTAATGCATGAGTGGCAGAGAGGATACGAGAGAAAAGCGGTTCGATCTTCGTGTCTTAGTGTTCTAATTGTGAGATATGTCAATGGTGCCTTGAGAATTTACAAAAATGAGTCTTTAGTATCGATGTCTTCATTAAATTGCGGGATTCCAAATTTTCCAATTTAACGACCATTGCTCGGCAAAAAAAAAAAAAAAATGAAATTAAGGCAAGCGAAGCTATATTAGCGATGTCAGAAACCTTATCAGAAGTTTCCATCTGCTACTGATGCTAATAAATTTAATATAAGAATGAATATGCCTTTTTAACATGACACGTAATATAATCTGATGAAGTTTTACAGTTATGCTCTACTCTTTTCGAGTCTCGAAATCGAATATAGGCTTGATTAATTTCATGAACAAATACAGCTAGGACTTGTTGAGATTATCTTCTGCTAGGTTCCTCCCTGTACATGTGGGGATTGCGATGAAAGAGGGCGCCAAAGAGTCTGCGAGGACTCAGTGATAAGGCCAGCATTTCGCTCTTCCTCACACCGTCTACATGACAGGAATCCAGTCCGCTCCCCGATGTGTCTGGCAAAGAAGAGGGCAGACGGTCGAGGGAAACTTAAAATTGCATGCCAACCTGCCACGACTATTCCTTTTGACTTAACCCCCAATGCAGCGACGGCTTCAGGTCACTTTCTATTGTCTTCGAATTGATCACACTCACAAGATGCACCACCATTTGATGGTGCTCCCCCTTGCCTCTTATTGTGACTACTGCGTTGTCCCCCAGACTGTTCGGCACATTCTTGTTGAATGTCCCAATCTGGGTGATCTCCATGCACGTTACCTGTGCCGCTACCTCTTGGCAATTTTACTCGCGACGAGTTCGTGTACACAGATATTTGGACTATTTGACATTTTGGAGGAGTCTGGCCTCCTCCCTTTCATTTGAATCTTTGGTGTTGGTCGCATGCTCCTTCACCGGGAGGAGGTAGGCCTCCTCCCCACGCCTGAGCGTGCTTCTACCTCCTGTAATTTTTGACTTCTTGCTTTTTTTTGTCTATACCTTGTTTTAAATACATCCTAGCATTAGGCTACAAAGTGATTGCAGCGACTTGTACTCTTGGAGGCAGTCGCTAGACGGGGACTAAAAAAAAATCCAATTCAATTTCTAACAACGTTCCCTTTGGTCCTCCGCCACCATTTTGAACGCTAGGAAACAATAACGTGCAAGAGAGATACAACTTCTGTCTGCGTGTGATACAGAACAAGAATCACCCTCTGTCACCTACTCACTTGCTACCCACTTTACACAGCCTTCCTAAAGTCTTTCCGCGAGACTCACACCCGCTGTATCCATACAGAAAACAAAAGCAAGCCACACCCCTTTTTAAAGTTACTTGCAAATCTCTGCCCCTCAATTCATTCATTCGAAGTCTTTACCCCACAGTTCCTTCCTGTTGTTCTCTTTCGTTTGGAATAGTGCCACCTGACTTTAAACACGCTGCTGTTCGCCCTAATCTAAAGAAACGGAACGTGAACCCAAATGACCCTGCAAGCTACCGCCCAATCTCTCAATTCATGCTCCTCTCTAAAATTTTCGAAATACTGGTATCAATCCTGATTCTAGATCACATGTCCACCTCAAAGGCCGAAGAGATCTTTCAGTCTGGTTTTAAGGCAGGGGACAGCACTAGATCAACTATCATGTATGTAACGGACTTACCTCGCTGTGTAGCTGAATCTAGTCAGTATTCCATTCTGCTACTTCTGTACCTCTCTGAGGCATTTGGCACTATTGACAAAAATGTTATAATTCACTGCCTCGAGAAATCTCTGTGCATCTCTGGAACTGCTCGCAACGAGTTCTGCACCTAACTTTCACCTTGTAATCAATCTATCTATATTTAAAATGATGAATCTCTGCTAGCGGATATGCGTTTTGGTGTTCTGCAATATATGGGGAGAGTAGGTTATCATTGTTATTGAGTAGTATTGGGGCAAATAACATATTGTAATATCGATATTGTTTTGTAGATAATGTTCTGAACGCATTTCTGTGGTTGCAGATTTTGGAGGGAAAAGGGTAGATTTTTATTTAGTTATTTTCTATAAATTACATATATTATATTATTGTATATTGTAGCTGTATGATTTATTTAATGACAAGCAATAATGGTGATGCCTTTTTAAGCAGTGTTTTAGACACAATCGTGTGGATGCAGTTTAATGTGACCTCTGATAGGCCCCTGCTGTTTTTGTCATCCGTTAAATTATGTTTTGTTATGTTATTACTATTACCATTGGTTTGAGACTTACCTATTAAATTCAGATTTTCCTCCTTTATGATACCATTTGCTTTTGAACAAGGACTAGGCCTCTTCATAACAAATGACCTCATTTCCTTCTGACACCTCCCAAAAAAAGAACCCTTTTACTAACCTTTGCTCTCAGCTTTGAGAATTGAAAGATTTCTTCTTTTTTTTTAAATTCACTTGAAAGCTTTGAAAGATGCCATCATGGAACATGATTTAATTTTACTTTGACTCAACACGCGGAAAAAATATCGTATTAAAATTAATAAAAATGGCAAAACCAAAATGGGTTAAAATGATCAATGTTAAATGTTTTTACTATAGATATAACGAACAATATAAAAAAATATGCCTAAAGTGAATGGAAGTTACCAATGTTAAAAACCAAGTGAAGGTAGAGTGCAGGCAACACTGCTAAGGAACAATACAGGATGTAGTGGGAAATATTTTCGACGTTGGCAACGCTAAATTCCGTGCATGCGTTTGGCCTGGCTTCGGTTCTCTCTTCGTTATAGCGTAGTAGACCCATTCGTGCATCGCTATGAAAGAAGCAATACCATGTCTAAATTTAATCCTCCAAACATTTAGAAAGAGCAAGCTGCTTTGCTTGCTATTCGCGTCGGGAGCCCTAATGCGAAGATCTCCGAGTGCTTGGGTGTCGATCTAAGGACGGTGCAGAGGATCAAGAAAGAGTTGGATGAATCAGGCCGTGATTACGAGGGTATGGCTGTTCTGAAACCTCACTCTAAGCATTTGGATACGAAACGAACCCTTGAATTTGTCGCAGAGATCCAGGTGATCATGAATAACGATACCAGAAAGTCAATGAGGTCATAGCCAGGGCAAAAGGAGCATCAGAGCCTGTCGTCAGGCAGTTAGTCCTTGAGGACATACGCCATTACTCATTTAAGATAAAAGAGGGCCAGTTTACGATGCAGAAGATGAAGGGATGTGGTGCGAAGCTTGTGAACAAACTGAAGCATCTCCCTCAAGCCCGACATGTTTTGGTTCTTATCAGACGAAAATAATTTCTGCCAAAACCAGGTGGCGAACTTCCAAAACAACCGCCAGCCTGCTGTGTCCCCCATATATGTACCGAGAGCCATGAATATCAAATTTCCGGTCCCCATCATGGTGCTTGGGGTGGTTAATAGCGAAGCTCAGGCTTTGCCAGCTTTATCTTTCTAAAAGGCCTTAGTCTCAACATGGAGGGCAAGATCAAGTGCCTGGAGGAGTTGGTGTTTCCCTGGATCCAGGAGGTGGAGACTGGAAGGTCGAATGTGTGGCTACAGGACTCTGCACAATATCACACAAGAAGTAGGGTGCAGTCTTGTCTGTCATGCAATTTCTTTCATCACAACACTTCCAACTCCTCATACTGTAATCTACTGTGTGGAGTGGGGTTGAGACAGATACTAATAATTCTCGTGGACCACCAAGATGAAGCTTATGTAGCAGGATCACCACAGTTTTCTACCAGCTGAACAGAAGACCGTCGAGAATGCCTTCAGTATGTTCCGACGCCACCTGGAGGTCGTAGTTGTCCGAAGTCGATTCTATTGAATAAAATAAATAGTACAATTGTTCAAATCTTTAACATGTAACTTTGATATATATATATATATATATATATATATATATATATATATATATATATATTCGTAAAATAATAACCAACGCGGAACTTCTCGGGAATCTTATTCTTAGTAGGAAAATGACGATTTTGAACAAACCCTGTTGTTCCATCTTCAGTGGCTACGGACAATAAATAAAATATTATAATATGTGTATTAGACAACATTCAACAACCTATCAGTCGGAAAAAGAGCTCAAAGAGAAATAGAAAATAACTCAAAGTAAAATAATATGACTAAAAGTGAACCAATAAGAATGGAGCATAAACCAAAGGAGACCAACTAATTTAAATTAAAATGATTAGTTATTAAAACTAGAAAAATTTAGATAATAGGTGGGAATAAAACATTGTTTGAATAGAACTAAAGAATAAAAAACGGGAAATAGTGAACTAGCATAGTAAAAGATTCTGAAGTAAGTACACATATAAAATGAAATAAAAATATTTACACTGACTGTAATTTATGTAAATGAGTAAGATCTGAATTACAAGCAAAACATTACAATTGCTAACTTTGACTGTTTGAATTGTATCGAGCAACTAATTTTATGAATAAGAATGGTGACGGAGTGAGTTGTGTGCAGTGAGATATAAGAAAATTGGTTAGTTGGAAGATATTTACTGGCTCATTAATTTAATTGATGAAGCGTAGTCATTAATTCGGGGTTCAATTTTTGGTATAAAGGGATTCAAGACGTTTTAATCTATGGACCTTGACGGAGTATGAATTACCAAAAAAAATATCTGTATCAATGGAATGACCACTATTGAAGATATGTGAATGTATATGGGATTGCTCTGGTTTGGAAATAGGTCAGCCAGTGCTATATGAAATCCCCAAGTGTTTAGAGATCCTCAGTTGTAGCTGCAAAGTGGTTAAACCAATGTAGCGATTGTTGCATGTCGCGCACGCAAATAAGTAAACAACAGAAGACTTCATAAGTTTCAGGATAGGATCCTTATAGTTTAGGAAGGATGACAAATCTGTAGGATTGTCATTAATAATGATAAAATTGAATTGGAGAAAATGTCTGGAGAGAAGCGATCTGATGTATTTGTTCAGCTTAAAAAAAAATAATTTGATATAAACTTTCTGTTTTGAAAATGTTTGAAAATATTGTTTTGGAATGAACATTTTATTGAGAAAATTTGACACTAGTTTATTGAAAATACTGATGGGATAGTAATTGTAATGAAAAAAGTCTTTCGGATAAACGATTTTCTGGTCGAAAGAGCAGCAATCCGAACAGATACGCAAGGACTGATGGATTCTGGATTTAATGGCAGAGAGTTTGAATTTCAATGGAATACTGCTAAAAATTGAGTATCGAGAAAGTGGTGGTGGGCTTTCTAAAAAACAAAGTAGAAAACCCAGACTCATTTTTTGTCACCAGTATATATGTACATAAATGAAATTTTGCTATTATGTTCAATATCCATTGAGGTGACATCGTTGTGTCGTTCATTTAAGTATTTTAAAAATAAGAGAGCGTGTTCTTTGTGTTTAAAAATTACAAAACAATCATCTATAAATCTTTTGAAAAATTATCTTCTTTTATATTAAAGTTAGGAGACAAATTTCTACATGGAGTGGATATAGATATGAATGGAAATTTTAGAGGAATATTCCTCAGACTGATAATAAATTTAATTTTAATAACTCTATCGAATAAGGAAATATTTTGCAACGCAATAGGTTTTCAATGGTTTAATAGAGCAGCGCAAAGGTCGTTTAATTTCCTCGCGTAGTTATGCGGTTAAGGGAAAGATTTTGGGAGGAAGGACTTGATAATTTGCATCTTGGTTTCTTAGTTAGTGGGCGCGAGTGTATCAGAAGGAGAGAGAAGCTTCGGAAATACATGCACTCATTGGTTGCCCTGAGTTAGTGATGACAAAAGTTCGATTTAAAACTAAGATTTGCCTGCTGCCGCCTCCTCAGCACAACCCAGACAAGTCAGCTGTTGCGGTGCGGAGCGGAGAGAGACTTAACGTGGGAAGAGACGAGTCGATGCGAAGGATGTTCTTGCACGACTTGAGTGAGACCTTTGTGCAACCTAGTCGTTTCAGAAGCAGCTGGGAAAGGAGGCGGGGATGGAAGAGGCATGGCCAGGAAGGTTCTTGCTGATTTTTAATCTTATTCTTGGTCACAGGAACTGTGATCCTTTGTGAGTAAGACTTGTACAAACAGAAGACTATCAGCCCTTATGAGTTTTCCTTTTAGATATTTCCTACCCAACATAAAATCTAAACTTTTCCCTCAGTTAATATATGTCCTTTATTTTTCAGAAGAGAGAGCTCGTGTAACTTTGAACTAAGAAAGCCACACTTTGCCAGACTTTCGAACCAAACAAAGACAGAAATTTCCCAAAATATGCGATTGCTTTTCGGAGACAGCAAATATTCTTGGCACATCGACCATGGTTGGAATGAAAGGGAGGCCGCTGATAATATCGGAATATACACAATATCGCTAAGGTAAATTTCTTTTTAGCTTTGCATTACTAAAGTTGGAAGGTCCCGAGATATTGTTTGATTTTACTACATAACACTATAAAAATGCAAGGAATAAATTGAAATGGAATATAAAGTAAAATCTAATAGATAGGAAGAAAGGATGGTAAATAACGCCATACAAAGATATGTAATATATTCGGAAGATAACAAAAACATAATTTAGGAAAATTCAGAGCTTTTGAAATCACGTGAAATGACTAAACAAACAAAAATGTCTAATCCACTCATGCTGGTAAATCACAAAAAATCTTTGAGGTGAAATTAGACAAGGGGAGATGAGATGATTCATACAAAAGTTTACGTTGAATGGAGGCCAATCAGATAAGAGAAAAGAGTTGAATGACTGATTTATGTCGGCTCACGTGGTCATGTCCGCGTGATCATCACCATAATTTATGAGATTTCCACTACGAACAACCTATTCAGCATGATATCTAATCACATTTATAATTATACTAGGTGGAGGGTGTGGGGGATTATATATCACATGAAATCCATATAATCTGGTACGATCCTGGTTTCATCACAAAAACTTATTCGCAAATGGGATATCGAATAATCTCCAGAAACCAATTTTTTTTTAAAGTCGAGGGATAATAGGGCAATTGGATAATTTCTAATTTAAAAAAACTAACAATTTCTCCAAATGCTGAATTGTTGGATGACAGGTCAATTAAGAGTCTCAAGTTCCTTTTCTGGGTCCACCACAACAGATCCTTAGATCCTGATCCCCATGTCGTGGATCAGTACGTGCCAGTAAGGATATGCACCCTGTCTCTCTTCTGGCTGTTGAGTTGGAAGTTGTGACCTTTGGGGAACGTCCAACCGCTGGTAAATTTCTGGTCGGTGTGAGTCGCTATCTTAGGTTGCGAACACTATTATTTAATGAAACCAGGACGAAGCGCTAAAAAGTCCCCAATTCCGAGACGAGATAGGCGGGATATAGTCCATAATTCTCTCTTTTTTTTTCTTTAGTGGTCACAAATGTCAGGAATTAGACGGTGTTGGCAAGCTTTGGGAAAGTTTTTCAACATTTTGACCATTTAAGACTATATCCTTCTCTCTCAATCCTCGCCCGACATTAGTGTGTAGGGTGAAGTAGAAGCTAAAATACAGCACTACTTCGACTGGTGGAGGGGCTTCCCTCTTACCTTCTTAATGCGTCAGAGGGGTTTTCCTTTTGCTATCTTCGGAGCCACCCGCAGGCAGCTCCACTTCTGGGACGGAGGTGACCACCCCCCTCCGCCCCTCTGTGAACTTCCAAGACTCTTCCAGCGGAGAGAGCGCTTCTCCCTTTCCTTCTTTGAGGGGCTCGGGCTTTTCCCTCTTACCCCCTTTTTCCGAGTTGCCTCCGGGCGAATTCCAATTGTAGCAAGCCTTCTCTTTCTTTCTAAGAGACCCACTAAGAAGGCAGAGAGACAAAGTCGCGTCGCCAGGGTTCCCGCTTCTACCAATGGGGTCAGAAGGCCCACCACAAATTCCTTAGACAGGTAAAAGGCGGCATCGTCTCATGGGTTGGTTAAGTTGGATATTTGAACAGTAGACAGCCCTCCGGGGAGACTACTCGATAATCCCTGGAGTCAGATCCTTGCATACTTGATAAACGAGTTAGAAATGGGTTTCCTCAATGTGAATGAGTATTTACATCACCCCCTTAGAACAGCGTCATTTTCTTGCCTCGATATGTCCGTGTGCTCTCTGGATGCACAACCCAATTTCGGGTGTGGGGTGGTCGATGATCTTCATGAAAGTAATCACTCTTGCATTCAAATACCATTTTCTTGGCCGCTCCCGCCTGTAAAACTGTCCCAGTTGTGTTTGTCCCAGTCGAGGAGTTTAAGTCGCTAAATGTGGCCGTTCAGTTTTTCTCAGGCAACTTCATCTCCGTGGAGTTGAGTACTATTTCTATAATATCTGTTAGTTTTGCACTCTGTCCGCTTCCTTGGTAGTCGGCTGACTGTGGAACGGCCCTAATGCAGAAGCGATATGTATACATGCTCTATAATCGCTACCAGAACAATTTTACTGTCTAGGGCTAAGTTCCGATATATTTCGAAGCACACCGCTGACCTTCCTGGCGGGCATACATGTCTTCACTTAACAGGAAGACCCCTTCTTGCAGAAGTGCAGAAGCGAGCCAGAAGGACTCGGGCCAAGTTATTTTAGGACCACCCTCCTGTTCTCTAGGACAACGAAACCTCAGCTACCGCCCCGACGTCCGTTGCTGAGTCCTTATCGACCGCTTTATCTGCAATATCTAGCCAAGATGCTGCTTCGCCACCATTCAATGCTCTTCGTGATGTCGCTCAAGGCCTATGACTGGATATTACTTTAAGAGGCGGAGAACCCTTTAATGACAGGATTATGGTGAGTTGTGTTCTGCCTTTGCTTCATGCGCGGATACTGCCCCTGGTTCGGAAGGTGTTCATCCAGAATGCCATGCTTCAACACCTAGGTGGGTAAGAGATGTCATTTTTGTTAAATTTCTTCAACAGGAACTAAACACGGGGTATTCTCTCAGACTCCTGGCTAATTGCTAATTTACTAGATTTTCGAAAACGGTGGAGATAACTCTACCTCGGCTGGTTTCCGCCTAATTTCTCTAACTTCCTGCGTGTACAACCCAGGCCACATGTTTTCTGTAAAGTCGGCTTCCGTAAGTTCCACTCCACCACGGATGCTCTCTTCAACTGGAGAGAGTGCCATCTGTGACGTTTTGCTTCGTAAACAATACTACGCAACGGTGTTTTTTGATCAGGAGAAGGCCTATGATTGTAAATGGTGCTACGGCATCATGAAGACTCTCCACGCGATTGGAGCCAGTGGGCGCCTCCCAATCTTTATTTCTGAATTTCTGCGAAATCGTCGAATCCGCTTACTGGTGGAAGGGGACCCCTCTCTGTCTCAATGGGGCGAGAGGAGGTCCTCCGGGAGGGAAGTATCCTGTGTCACAATATATGTCCTCTGTGCTGCCGGAATATGTTCATGTGCTACGCTCTACGTGGAAACATTTCGATCTCTTTAGTTCCGGCTCAACAGTTATTGAACCGCATCTCTCGCTATGCCGAATGCGCTAGTTTCGGGTTTTCCTGGCTAAGAATAAGGTGGTGCACTTCTGCCGTCATCCACAGCTTCAGCCCGACCGCACTTGTTCATGGAAGTGGTGGATTTGTACCGTTTCCTTAGTCTTCTTTTCGACCGATGCCTCACCTAGTAAGCTCATATTTGCAGCCTTAGGGTTGCTTGTACCCGCACCATGATAATATTTTGTTCCGTAACGTTCAAGACTTAGGGTGCTGATAGGGCTACTGCTTTCTTTTTCTACTGATAATTTGTTCGTTAGAAGCTTGAATACGGATGCGAGTTATACGCATCCGAAGCCTGGCGACTGGTGTCTTCCGTACGTCCACTATTGAGAACCTACTTGTCAATGCCGGGAAGATGCTACTTGTTCTGCGCCGTACACGTTGCATTATACGCTTGTGCGTGCGAGCCGGTACCTGCCACAGTCGTCACCGACTCTTATTGCATCCGCAGTAAATTTCGAAGGTGCATATGTCGCCGAGAGACGCCAGTCATACCCCAAGCCCTTTGGTTTAGGGCTATGAAGTAGAACTCAGGCTGGTGGAGCGTCTGGTTATACCCAGGACGCCACATATGCTCCCGAAACTTCCACAGTAACGAGAGTATTGCGTTCAACCTTTTTGGAGCACAGTTCGTGTCACACTGGATCCGTGCCAGTGTACACGGAGGGGTCGGAATCGCTTGCCCCTTGTTGTGAGGACGGGTTCGTGCCCGCATAATTTGGACTATTTGAATTTTTGAAAGAAGCTGACCTCCCCGATTTTATTTTACACATTGGTGTTGGTCGCATGTTCTTGCGCTGCGGCGCAGGGGTAGGGGAGGGCTCCTTCTTTCTTAAGTAGAAAGGTGCTTTTTTCTTCTTGCTTTTACTTTGTTTCTTGTTGTGTTTGTCTTTGGTTTAGTCTTCCGGACTTATTTTTTATCATAATGTCGGCTAGTATTTTGCTCGTAATTAATTATGGCTACTTATGCCACTGTAGTCAGTCGCCTGATGAGTGCTGAAAAATAATAGGTGGACGCAGTGACATTGGATGGAGCGCTCCCCTCCGTGCGACGAATGACTTTTCTCTCCAGAATGCTCGCCACGTTCTTGTTAAATATGCCAGTCTGGGTGATCTTCGTGCACGACACCTGCCCAGGAAACGAGATGAGCAGGGTCGCTCCCGCCTGTCCTTTGTACTTGGGAATACTTCGTGCACACAAACTTGTAGACTATCTGACTGTTTTGAGAACACTGGGTTCCTCCAGTTTATTTGATTCTCTTTGATGCTGGTTGTCTGATTCTGCGCTGGAGGGAGTCGGGCTTTCATCCGACGCTGTAACGTGTTTCCTTCTCCTACTCGCCTTTGATCTGTTTCTTATTTTTTTTGTTTGTCAATTGTTTTTTATATCTTATTTACGATTGTTTTTTAGTTGTTTTTTCTCTTCTGTTTGTTTGGTTTTGAGAATTTTATAATTCCCTATTATTAGGCTGAAATTTAAATACGACGAATTATGCCCTTGAAAGCAATACCCAGATGGGCGCTGTATAAAAACAAAACAAAACCGACGCCGCCTGCAGGCCATTTTTGAGGCGAGCGACCTTTTCATTGAATAGTACAATCTTTCAAATATTTTTACGTAATTTTGGTTAATATATCTGTAAAAATTAACTTTGTGTAATTTTCTTTTATAGTGAAGTTAGGGGACAAATTATCCATCGCACCCGATATATATATATATATATATATATATATATATATATATATATATATATATATATATATATATATATATATACGAGGAGCGGTAAATAAGTTTTGCAATTCGGATATAAGGAAACGAGATATGAGGAAAAGTGTTTTATTATTTTTCAATATAACTACCCTCGACTTCAATGCACTTGCGCCACTTGTCCCTGAGGTTTCGAATTTCCGACAACCAGAAATCTCCCAACTGCTCTTCAATCCACTCCTGGACGGCGAGCTGGACATCTTCACCGTCCCCAAACCGGCGTCCACGCAGTGCAGCATTGAGCTGGCGGAATAAAAAGTAGTCGCTAGGGGCAAGATCTGGACTGTAAGGGGGATGGTTGAGCTCCTCGAATCCGCACTCGCGCAGTGCAGCTTGTGCAACTTTGGCCTTGTGGAGTTTGACGACGTTGAAGTCGATCATGGGGCGTGAGGTTTCTAGGGACCCAACGGGCAGAGACCTTGGTCCTGACCAAATTGTCGTGGATGATGTTGATAACACTTCCATGTGATATTCCTAGTTCTCGCTCGATTTCTTCGACCTTTACCCGTCGATTTTCGAGGATCATCTTCTCCACACGGGCCACATTGTCCTCATTGGTCACGTTTGACGGGCGTCCTGGACGGGGGTCATCTTCAAGGGACTCACGACCATGACAGAATACCCTATTCCAGCGAGCATTGGTTGCATAGGAAGGGGCGGTGTCGGTGTACACTGCAACCATGCGTTCATGGATCTCTTTTTTATTCTTGCCTTCCTTGGTCAAAAATTTGATCACTGCGCGGTGCTCAACCTTCTCCATTGTTGAAAAATTTGTGACTGGCGATCTACGATGAGCTACTGCTTCTTAAATTGACGAGGCAGGAGCGTGCGGCTGCCGGTCCTGACTTGTTATAACTTGTCCTAACACCCCCACCACCAGCCATTCCCCTTCCTCTGTTGTGCCCTACCGATTAGCAAAACTTATTGCCTGCCCCTCGTGTATATATATATATATATATATATATATATATATATATATATATATATATATATATATATATATATATATATATATATATATATATATATATATATATATATATATATACACATATATATATATATATATATATATATATATATATATATATATATATATATATATATATATATATATATATATATATATATGGTGTTCGAAAACTAATGGTACATACTTTGACAGTAGGTATAAAAACTACAAACTAAAAAGAATGACTTTTACAGGAATAAGTAAATGTCCAAAAATCGATCGTTTTCCAGATATCGAATCGTAAAATTGAGTATGATATAACTAACTCTGGTGGGGGCTGTCCCCAGAGTAGTAGGTGAGGGAAACACATTTGAGTACATACTTTATACTTTATTATGGAATTGGAATCACAATAGGTGTTCGAACTGTCCTCCCTGTACGTCATTGCAGGTCTGGTACCTACGCTGAAGCGTTTACCGAACACGATCAAACACTCGTGGATTATCCGGAATGAGTCCTGCAGCGCCCACTATCCTTCCAACAAGATCCATCTCTGTCTCCACTGGGGTTTAATAAATTAAACTCTTCATGTGGTCCCACAGGTAGAAGTCCAAAGGTGTAATATCTGGAGACCTCGCTGGCCATGGCACTAGCCCAAATCGTCCTATCCATCTGTTAGGAAAAGTAGGGTCTAGATATTGTCACACATTTCTTGAGCCATGCGCTGGAGTGCCGTCATGTTGGAACCACATTTGACGTCGAATACCCAAAGGCACATCGTCCAGAAGGCCAGACAATACCTCCCGTAGAAATACTGCATAGTAATCTCCTGTTAAATGCGTTGGAGTCACATAGAGCCCAACCAAATTGGTACCAATAATACCAGCCCAAACATTAACACTGAACTGGTGTTGGTGGTGGCTCTAATCACAGCGTGAGGGTTTTGATTCTGCCACATGAGTAAGTTGTGTGCGTTAAACACAGCACCGCGCGTAAAAGTAACTTCATCAGTGAAGAGCACATACTTTGGAAACTCATTATCTTCAATGGTCATATTCATGAACCAACCTGTAAACCGTTCACGAGGGTTAAAGTCGACTGGAAGGAGCTCTTGCACTCCCTGGAAATGGTACGGGTAGAGGCCGTTATCATGGAGTGGTTGCCATACTATTGAGTGATAACGCATTCCAAGTGCATTTTCCGCGGCCCGAGTCCTTGTACGTGGGTTTGTATTAAATTGTTGTAGTATCCGCTCTTCGTTCTCAGTACTAACTCGCCCACGACGACCACTCACTTCTTTTCTGTCTACCTGAAAACTGCCACCGTCTCGTAGCCGTTGATGCACCCTGGTGAAAACGCGATGATCAGGCAAGTGACGGTTGGGAAAACGCTCTGCATACAATCGAGCAGCCAATCTAGCATTGCCATTCGCCAAACCATATGCCATGTGCATATCTGCCATTTCAGAATTTGTTAAACGATTCATATTGTGGGAGCTATTTTACAATGTTTACTGATAACAGACGACCATTAAAGTTAACAACTGTTGCTATATTTGCGGATCTAGGATAATGCTGAAAGTAAGAAATATCCCTAGAGACCTCCAATCTTTACGATTTGATATCTCGAAAACGATGGATCTTTGGACTTTTACTTATTCCTGTAAAAGTCGTACTTTTGGGTTTTAAAACTTACTGTCAAAGTATGTACCATTAGTTTTCGAACACCCTATATATATATATATATATATATATATATATATATATATATATATATTAGATTTCATGACGTATAGGTGAGAATGGGTGGAGGAAGTAAAAAAAACCCCTCACATATATATATATATATACATATATATATATATATATATATATATATATATATATATATATATATATATATATATATATATATATATATATATATATATATATATATATATATATATATATATATATATATATATATATATATATATATATATATATATATATATATATAATGAGGTAAAAGGCCATGTTGTATGCATGTACTATTGAAGTCCACAGCTGTGGCAGCGTTATTAATTTTAACTTGTATTTTCTTAATATTTCTTACAAGTTTTTTAACGAGGTCTTTCAGGTGAGAAATACATCCGTGAATGACATTCTTTATTCCTAATATCAGGATGATGGAGGTGTCTTCCATCATCCTGAAACTCAAAAACCGCAGAAGATTGCGGATGGCTGAAGCCGCCATTATTTAAATGAAGAAACCGCTAATTATTGTGCAACTTCGGCCGGAAACCATACTCCCGACATCTCGGCGTCTCCGAGTTCACCGCCATTAAAAGAATTACGTTTTCAAACTCTCATTTTTCTTTGCCTCTTTTGCCAAATAACTAGATCGGAGCGATAAATAGTGAGACAGTAGATATTGGACACATTAAGACAGAAAAATATAGATTAGTAGGAGAAAAGTGAGAGGGTATAGTTGTGAAAGGGTTTTGAAAATGATAGTAAAGATAAGTTTAGTATGAGTTTGAAATATTTTTGTTTCCTGGTGGAAGGGTATCTCCAGTAAAAATAAGTATAACGTATGAAGTTAAGTTAGTTGTTGAGATGCCTGGTCATAGGGTATCACTGACATTGTATAAATGTATACTTAGCGTTTTTTATGTCAAAGTTGTTTGGCATTCAAGCCTTTGTAGTGGTTGGGGGTGATGCCCGTCACTACGGTTAGTCAGATTTAGTTTTTTTTGTCGTAATTCGGGTTGTTATTTTTGGGTTCGTTATGTCAATATGGGTTAGTGTCATATTTCAGTAAGATTTTCTTCGGTTTACGGCTAGCCTTAGATACTACGCTCGCACTGTAGCGTAGTTGTATTTGGTAGGTGCGTGTTTTATTCCCTCAAAAAATCAAAAACGGAAAAATGAGACGCGACAAAAAGTAAAAGTGGAAAACACACACTCACATAACTAGGAGTACACCAAACAAATTAACATGGAAAACACAAACAACACATTAAAAATACTCTCGCTAAACGCAAAAGGATGGGAAGGGAATTCCATTCTCTACAAAAACCTATTCCGTACAGTGGATCCTGACCTGATCCTCATCTCCAAACACGGTATAAACACAGAGACAAACATATTAAAAATACCAAACTTCACTCTGATCACCAAAAACCACACACATGAGCGATTCGACGGCGCATCCATCGCGATCTGAAAAAACATTACATACAAGACATTACCAGACTTAGAGGAATCATTCTTTGATGTCGAAATCCCAACCCTGGTAGGAAGCCTAACCGTGGCAGCTGCCTGACAGCCGCCTCGTCGAAATTACCTGCCGATTCTCAATTTCTGCAACATCTTCGGACGCGGGAAAATGGCATTGTTGGGCGGAAACTTAAATGTCAGATGCAAAGCGTCTGGCTACGGTCGCACCAACCAAAGGTTGGTGGTACTTCTCGAAAAGGACAGACTCCAGAGAGTCAGCCCGGATTTCCCGACATAGTGTTGGTGAGTAGAAACTTCCCCTTTAACATCAGCAATGAGCCTTGACCCGTGGTACCGAGCCACCACATCCCGATAAACACTACAATCTCACTTGATCAATTACTCAAGCCCGTCCCACTAGGGAAAAGTTATGCGAAAGCAAACTGGGAGCTATATAGAGAGATACTCGGCGAATACTAACCAGATGACCTGGGTGACGCCAATCTCGAAGAGATAGATGAGGAGATAAACACAATCACTGTAAAAGAACAACCTCTGACCCCATCCTTTATTGGAGACCACGTGCGATTGTATCCCTCCATGGACAACGTCACTTCCTGTTCGGGAACTTTCAAAAAGTTTCAATTTCTGAGTGCATTGGGGAAATATTATCCAATCCAGCGAAATAATCCCGAGGCCCCCTTCCCCCAGCCACGAGGCAAGAAAGAGTCTGTGTTTTGTGCCTTTCTGTTAAATGATGAATCGACTCCGCCCCTGGATTAAGATGTCTGGAGCTTGTGACTCCTTTCTCCAAATTTCCCCCTCCCCTTCAGAATCACCATACAAATACGTGGTTTTGACTGGAGATCGAAGAGTCCAGCACGCACCTCAAGGCCGTCCTCATCGTCTCGTCGAAGTCCCGTGAGAGTTCATCAGACAGCAGACTTTCTCCGCCGTGATTCTACCCCAGTCAATTGGTAGCTTCTCTGATCGGCAAGCCTTTGAATTTGAGCAACAGTCTCCCTTCGTTTAACCGAACCGAAGAAAATCTCCATCGATTGCCTTTGAGGAAAAGAAGTTTCCTTTTCCAGTGGAATTACGAGAATTCCAACATTTCCCGTCGAACGTCATCTTTAAAGATTGGCTATATTCATAAGAAGGTTGGTTCGGATCGTGCCTCATTCAGACCGTGCCCCACTTGCCTAATCGGATAGCTCCCCACTCGCCTCATCGCAAAAAGGACCTTCCTCGAAGTCACCGACCCGTAAGACTGAAACACCCTCCATTATTAGTATTGTCAAGTTCCCCCTTTTGACCTGAGCCTAGTAACGCTAACCAATTAATTCTATTTGGGAATCCCTCCTCATAATAATTATCTAGAGACTATTTCAATTTAAATAATCCCCTTTTTTCATTTTTGAATTCTTATTTTGATGTTTGTAAATAAAATTATATTTTTTCTAATTCATCTTTAACTGACCTTGAACGATACTCTCGGCCTATTCAAATAAATCTCGTCAACCATTTATGCACTCTGTCTGATTATTAAGGATTTGAAACCCAACGTGTATGGTATAGAGTGGTGTACCACGACAATCACTAATCTCCTCATTCAAGCCGACGAGAGATGCTTCCCCAAGATCTCCTATAAAATGCTCTGACAACCTAGGTGGACGAACGAGATGAGGGAAATCTCCCAGAAACATAGAAAAATCTATGAGGAAATCGGCAGATCAGGCCAAAATCGGGACAGCCAAAATGAGACAGCTAAGCGAGGAGCTTAAACACATAATCGTAGAGAAGCAGGAAGAAATCTGGAATGGCATCATTGTAATGATGGACAGGGAAAGAAATCCTGCAGGTTTTTGGAACAACATCCGAAGACTTAGAGGAGTGCCCTGCCAAAAACCAGAACAAAAATTAAAGACTGAGACGACTTCATTGAGGATCCAGAGTCTCTCGAAAGAAGCTTCAGAACACACTGGCAGGAGATTTTCGCTATAACCCCTGAGGAGAACGATGACTTCGACCAGGACTTCGAAGACCAACTGCTCGATGACCTCAGCACAGTGATACATAGAACCCACCCCCACCCGCAAGTATCTCAGGAAAGAGAGATGGTTAACCACGGGTCCCCAATTGCCTTTGAAGAGACAATGAACACCATAAAGCCCTTCAAACAAAGGGTACCAGGCTGGTATGGAATCACGAAAAATAACCTCGTGAATACCCCGAAGAAAATTATTGAGGGACTGGTAAATACCATGAATGCCGCCCTGAATACAGGCTACTTTCCGCATGGGTACAGAATGGCAAAAATAATCTTAATCCCGAAAGGAAACAAGCCCCCTGACCAGGTGGCTAGCTATTGCCCGATCTATCTTCTGGAGATGCATGTCAAGATCTTGGTAAAGATTTTAGCTAATAGGCTACAAACTCAACTGAGAGAGTTAGGAGCGTATAACTCCCAACAACAGGGTTTCCGTTCAAAAGGGGCACCGAAACAGCCCTGGTGCTCCTAATAGAGAAAGTAGCTTATTGCCAAGCGAATGGGTGCTATGTAAACATTGTGATGAGGGACGTGCAAAAGGCCTTCGATAAAGTCTGGTTGGAAGGAGTTTAACTCGAGATCCTGAACCTCCAGCTAGACCCAATCCTGGAAAGGGTCCTTTGTGACTTTGTCATAGACAGAAGGGCATGTCTCATGATTTAAGGATACAAAGGACCTGAGTTTGAACTCAAGGCGGGCGTTACTTAGGAAAGCTGCCTGAACCCATTGCTCTACTTGGTCTTTACCATCGACCTCCCAACTCTGGTGCACAAGGACACGATGTATCTTCAATTCGCAGATGACATCACTCAGATCGTCCCGTGCCCGGAGAGGAAAGCAAGGGCACAGGAAACGCGCACGATAGCGGAAATCAACAACATCAACCGATATGAGAGACGATGGAAGATTAGAACAAACATGGACAAGTCCAAAATCGTCCCTCGGAGCCGCAGGTTGACGTAGCCCAGCATTATTGAAGGGGGGAGATACGGCTACTTCGTCGAATGCACTATCCTGGACCTAAAGATCTCCGACCACGGATACTCGAGACACTACACAGAGAAGTGGAGCCTGGCAAAGCGAGAAATCTTTAAGCTATTCAGGTTTAGAGATCTTAGCTCGGCCAACATTAGGAAAATATACCTGATGTACGTCCGGGCTAAGCTTATCTACCCCGCAGTAGTGACTCAAGCGGCCACAAGACCTAAATAAGAAAACTCCAAGGTGTCCAAGGATCTTCATGGGCGGAAGAGACTAGACCGTATCAATATCTTCACTCCAAAACTGGGAAGAAAGTTCTGGTCCCCCTGATCAATGTTGTCATGCCGGAAATACAGGAAACGGGTGGCAGATTAAGCATACCTGCAAGGCTATGGGCGAAAGTCTCCCGTCGTAGCCACTTCCCGAACACTAAGTTATGCTCACTTGAGAACATAGCACCAATATACATATAACAGAAACACTGAACACTAAATTCTACACAGTACGACTCGAAATAAACAAGAAAAAAATAAGCAACAGGACACTAAGACAACAGCCAACACGAGGTAAATTGCTGAGCCAAAAGCTAATAAAGGTTGAAAGCTAAAAAATTGACCCAAAATAAGTACATTGAAATTTAAACAAACAATAAGAAGAACACGCTAAAAGCAGATAAAGAAACACAAACATGGAAAAAAGATGTCTAGGAATAAAGAATGTCATTCCCGGATGTTTTTCTAGCCTCGAAGACCTCGTTAAAAAGCTTGTAAGAAATATTAAGAAAATACAAGTTAAAATTAATAACGCTGCCACAGCTGTGGACTTCAATAGTACATGCATACAACATGGCCTTTTACCTAATTCTATATATATATATATATATATATATATATATATATATATATATATATATATATATATATATATATATATATATGAGGAATTAAACCACATTTCCAAAGACAATTTAATTCAGAACAGTTTCAGTGTATCTCACACCCTTTTTCAACTGACACTGCGTAGAAAATATAAGAGAAGTGCATATAATCATAACACAAGATCCCTTCTTTTTTCCCCCAATCCCCTACTTGTGGCTAATCTAGTGGGGGGGGGGTAGGCCTAAACATATTGAAGGGCTGACATTTAACTATTTTGTTTATATGCTTTCTTATTACAGGATTAAAAGAAAATTGACCCTCAGATAGATTTAAATTAGGAACTGACGATATCAAGCTCGATTCTACGATTCTTCTCTTAACATAGTTAGCCGATTTAAATACCATTTTACTTCCATTGAAATCGATCGTATGATTCTTGTCTCTAACATGGCAAAATATTCCACTGCTTTCGCTGCTCACTCTAATATCTCTTTTGTGTTGGTACAATTTCTTGTCTAGATTTCTCCCCGTTTTCCCTATATAAACTTTATGGCAATCGTTGCATGGTATTGCATATACTCCTATGTTATGATGTTCTTTGGGTTTCCTGGCCATCATCAATTGGTTTAAGGAATTAATATTTTTAAAGGCTAGATTAATACCCACTTTTCCAAATATGTCCTTTAAACTATTTAATTTATTATTAAATGGCAATGTTATACATTTGTTGAAGTCGTTAGTGCGGGAAGGCTTATTACCATAGAATGTTTTCCTAGCTGCAAAATGGGCAGACGATATGAACCAATCGGGGTAATTAAAATTAGAAAAAATCGTCCTGATAATAACAATTTCTTCATCTAAATAGGAAGGATGACATATTTTTTATGCTCTAAGGAAAAGGTTAGAAATTACCGATTTTTTAACAGTATTATCGTGAAACGAAAAATAATGTATATAGGCATTCGAGTGGGTTGGTTTCCTATACACGTCAAGTTTTAATTCATGGTGATCTTTATTAATGAGGACATCTAAAAAGGGTAATCTATTATAATATTCCCATTCATATTTAAATTTGAATAATTTGCATGTCTCCATCAAATTTAAATATGAATGGGAATATGATAATACAAAGCGGAGAGCCTAAGAATCATATGGAGAGTGTCAATAATATTAACCTAACGAGAAGTATGCTCGTTGATAACACCATTATTAAAAGAAAAGAGGTCAATAAAGCGAGGCTAAACATCTTAAAAGCCATATTAATAAAAGAAGATAAGCCGGCCATCAACAGTCAAGCGACAAGCTGGAATCGCACATTAAAACTATTTTAAAATTCCACTCACAGAAGTGGCCCATTTCCTCTACGTTACGTTTAACCAAGGCGGAATAAATACACCTTAAAATCGTTTTCTTGCACCAAACACTGTACACAGGAAAACATTACAGCAATATACACTTAACAGATACCCAATATACAACACTACCGTAACGAAACAAACACAAGATATCCATAAAAACAAACAATAACAACACAGGTAAATTGCCGAGGGTAAAAGCTTTAAAAGGCTTGAATGCTCAAGTAATTAGCTAAAAACATTTGACACACGAACAATAAGAAGAACACGCCTGCTACATGTAAATAAATCAATACATAATAAACACTACATAACAAATAAGTAAAGTGAAATAACCAAAAGTAAAAAGTCTGCGATACCCTCCTACTAGAGCTCCCCCCCCATCCTAATTTTTTTATTTTTACCCCTACTTTTATTTACTACTATCCAAATTTTTCTAAGAGTGCATATACCATCATCATTTCACTTTGTCAGATCCTCACTCCACTCATTACATCGGTAAAGGAGGCAAGAACATTTCAATACGCTCTGAATATGATCGAATAAGATCGAAAGCTTAGCAATTTAGTTTGGTTTTTACCAAACACATTCATTTATAAAAAGAGATGAATACTGGACAAGTGATCCACCATCTACAAGATGGAATAAAAAAGTTAAGGCAAAATACACAATGGTCTTCAACAAAATTTGCATATATATATATATATATATATATATATATATATATATATATATATATATATATATATATATATATATATATATATATATAGTATATAGTATATATGAAGTAATCTTCATTCCACGTGCATTGTACTCAGTGGTGTAGGGATAGCGCCTATCCCCCACTCTGACATCTGAGAGTAGTCTCCTTCCAATGAGGACTACATTGAATTTCTCTTGGTTTGTTCTTATTTTCTCTTTGTCCTCGTAGATGTTTAATCTTTTGATTTCTACCGCCGTCATACAACTTACCTAGACGCGTTATGCCAGGAGCACTGTATTATCTGGCTTAAACTATTCGCGAATTCAATGTTGAAGCAAATGGGGTTGCCAGAGGCTGGGACATCTACGGTATATATCGAGTAAAAAGTGGGGGACAGATACCCTCCTTGCGGGCGGCCTGCATTAAGCATTATTTTTGGTCCGTTCATGTTCACCAAAACTGATATACGCCGCTTTCTCCACATTATAGTCACATAGAGTTCCTTTTAAGTTTTCATTTAGTTCCAGCTGCAGGATATTGAAATGCGCATCCACTTTGCCAAACCTCATCAAAGGCTCTTGATATATCCCGACGTACAATGTCTACGTAACTCCCCTCCCTTTTGGCTTGGACGAACTTTTCCGCGATGACATCACAATCTTCGTACTTCGCTTTTTTCAAAACCCAAACTGGTACGGTTTGTAAAGGAAGTTATCATCCATGTGAGGCACCAGTCTTCGATTGAGGATGGTCTCGACGAGCTTCCCACCAAACTCCAATAGTAAAATTGGTCGGTAGCTCTCCTTCCTTGGTGGATCTATCCCGTGCTTGGCTAAGAAGATCCACGTAGCGATCTTGAAAGCATCAGGAAAGTATCCTGTTTAGATACGCGTTAGCCCCGATTGTCCTGGGGCTTTCTGGTGGAATGAACGGAGAGCGCCCAGTAGTTTCTCCTCGGCTATCTCAGTACCTTCGTCGCACTCTCTAGATACCTGGTAGTGTGGGCGAATCCTATGGATTTGTTCAAATCCCATGTCATATTCTTCATTCTTTTATTCAATTATACTGACTGTTTTCTCGATAAATTCGGAATATTGCTTCTATATTTTCTACTTCCATTTCGATGTTTCCCACTTCATTTCTGATTTCCATTTTCTTCGATCTCTCAGTCGATCCTTTGAGATTCCTGATTTTTTTTGCCAAAATCTTTGGGAGATGCCTCATGATCGAGGTTTTCGATCGCATCGCCCCATTTTGTTCACTGTTGTTCAAGGATCAACTGGTTGAGTTCTTTGATCTCTTTACTTCTTTGTACCGAGTCAATTGATGCGTTCCTGATGTTAATCTGATATAATAATTTCAGATCACGGTACATATCCTTCATGTAATCGGTCCATCTATATGTATGTCGAGATGGACCTATACGCGGATCTCAGGATACAAGCTCTATCTGCGTTAAATAGGTGGTTATTAATATCGTAGAGTGCCTCGTCAATCTCCTTAAGAATTGCCTCATCCAAAGTAGGAGGATGATAGTTTTCGAGGAGTTGTGTATACCATGCCCAATCTGCCCTTTTGTATTTTTTTCTACGAATTTGACTTGTATGGGTTCCTATTGATAGTGAGCAGGATCCCCTTATTGTCACTACATGGTATCTAGATTGATTCCATGAAGTAGTTAAACGGTAATTGACGATAAGCAAGACAGATGTCTGTTTTTGTGGCACACCGTCCTCTAACTTAGGTAGGGAAGTCGTGGCCAATTCGGTGGACGATGTTCCTTTTCAGAAAAGTATCAAGGCTCGTTCCGATCCCATTGAAAGTTCTATAGCCAGACTCCTGACTCATGCATTCAGGTTCCCAATTAGAATTATGGGGGTCCTTCTGCCAAATAGGTCATGGGAGACTGTAAAGGTAAAAACGTCTCTCCTTGGCGGATGGTATGCAGTGGCTATGGCTATCTTTCCTATGTCGAGTTCGACCTCTATCGCGAGATAGGATTCTTCAAGTTTTCTGATTTGATTGTATTTTATGCCTTTCTTGATCGCAATAGCAGCATCATGGTACCGCTCTTGAGAATAGTTCGTGATCTACACGTCATTATTCCAAATTTCATTCATTTATTACATGTGTTGATCTTTTGTTCTGAAATAAAGATGGCATCTGCATCAATTTCCTAAAGTTTTGTAATCTACCGGTGTTTCCTCTTTTTTTTATTCTTTTTACTCGCCCAGTGGACATCTCTTGAGAGTCCAGGCCTCTCGCTCTTGGGGACTTGACTAGGAATTGTTGATTTACTCTTAGTCCCCCTGGTCCGCGAGGATGGGCCTTCATCGCTCTCTGTACTAGTGTCATCTTTCTCCTTATCATTTTTTTGCTGATTTTTCATCTTCGGATTCTTCCGAGGAGGGCGCTTCCACTGTTGTCTCATTCCTGCTTTTCTGAACGTATTGTTTTTGATTATTGAGTCGTTGAATGTTCTGGAAAACTCAGGGAGAAACAGAATAACCACTGCTGGAAGGTTATTCGCTTTCAACAGAGAGTTAAGCACCTCAGTGTAACAACCAAGCTTAACTGCGTTTGCTACATTCGTGTGTGCGATGCCATGAGGATGCGGGCGCTCAGATCACTAATGATCTTAGTTTCTGTCGTAGATGCCATTAATTGTTGCATCTTCTCAATTTTTTTGCGGCGCTTACGTAAGTATTTTGCTTTCTTCCTCTTATTTCCTTTTTATTATCTCTTTGGGAAATTCAAGGCCTTGGTTCTGTGCTCGCCCTCGCAGTTGAGGCAATACTTCTGAGCGCTTTTGCATTTGTCAAATATGTCTTTGCACCACAACTTCTCATTCTCGGGGCAGTTGGTGAAAGTGTGCTCTTTTAGTTTGTAGCATACAAAGTGCATTTGTGTGCTATGGAACTTTTCTTGTTCAATATTTTCTCCCGGGATCCTCATGCTGAAAAACAAGAGTCCTTCTGTTGTGGGCTTTCGTGCCACTTCAGTGAAAGTGAAGGTTACTTTGAACACATGGCTGTGGTCTCGAAATTTGATAACTTCTCTGATCTTCACCAATGTGTGTTTGTTTCAATCTTGGCTTTCAGTTGCACAGTCGAATGTTACCCAAGCCAACTCTCCACTCTGCGGCAGAAATTGATGTGGTGGGCTGCTACCTGCAGAGTTTTTTTTGTCTCGAGGAAAATTGTCATCAACATACAGGTTTTCTCTTGGGGCAGGAGCATGTCCACATCTCTGGTTCCGGCATACAGAACGATGTACCCACTTTGAACGTCAATGAGCTTTACGAGTGCTACTTTCAGTTCAGCGAATAGCATCTCTCAAACTCGGCTCTTCTGAGGCGGAGTTTGGCTGGTTCTCCATTTTTCTTGCCCTGTAATTAATTGTGTAATTATATATATATATATATATATATATATATATATATATATATATATATGTGTGTGTGTGTGTGAAGCGTAATTAACGAAAGAGTAAATTAGTATATGTGAAAAATTATTTGGTTCTGCTGGGTTTTAAATGGGTTGAGAACCCGCACCCATTAACTAATTGCTTTCCCGCTTGAGTATTGCCGGGATTGAGGATGATTATGGAGGGCTGGGTCCGGTTGTTAAGCTTCTCTAGAAAGATGAATCATGGTGAACTTTGTGAAAGTAGTGGCTGAATCAAATGCCACTACCCTGGTGCCACAACATCTCTGATTTATTGCATCATAACTGCTTCCACCGTGCACAGAGACAAAGGCTGCTTCCATTTATGGTCTTGGTAGGACCCTCGAGTGTAAAGATTACTCCCTCTCCCGAAGGTTACAGTTAAGTCTCGTACCGGAAAGATTTCTGACCCATGGTTCAACTGTGGGTTATTCCTCAAACCAGTTTCCTAATGACCACTAAATTATGTCCGTAACAAGTGACGGGCATAGTTAGGACGCAATTAAGGCATAGCAGATAGCTCGGTCGACTTCCCACGTTGGAATTGAGCTAAATGAAATAAAAGTTGGGAGGCGAGAGGCAATGAACGAGTGAAAATTTGACAAGCCACCTACCCCAGCCATCCTAAGATGGCAAGAAAGGGGAGGGCGTGGGTCATCCGGGCCGCCAGCTTTCTCCCCGCTCTCTCCTGAACCTTACACGGGCTCCGGTAGGAGCGGAAAGGAGTTCAGGAATCAGAGGGAGAGAAAAGATTGAAATAACGTAGTAGACTTGATAATTGACTTATTTGGTCAGTGGATTTACAGCTTTACGTGGGTCCCGAACCACGGTGTGTTTGATATCTTTTACCTATTCATTTTGTTTCTATTGTGCCTCTGTCCCACATAAATAGTGTTTAGCCCTTAAAGATTGCATGTAGGTCATGCTAATCTCTTTCATTTTGGTAGGATGGTATAGTAGGAAATTAGAAAGTTTTAGTTAGTTTTTCCCTGAGGCGTTAAGCTATCCTTTTTCGTTGTTTCATGTTGTTATTATTATATTTCTTATTGTTTTTAGGCGTTTAAACCGTTGTTTTTATTCTTTCTACTGCTAGTAAAGTTTTCTCACAATTAAATGCCTTTGTTTAATTGTGTATATTTTTAAAATAGCTACTTTAAAAAGTAAAAAGTTTGTTAACTTACTCTTCCATTTTCTCACTTTTCTAATTTTTTACGTAAAAATTTCTTCATCTTTTTGGTCGATTTTTGCTGTATAGATGGGGAAGAGGCCGTGGGATCTCCCCGCGTCCCTCTGGGTTGTCAATACCGTGTTCTCCTCTCCTATATCCTCTTGTGTCTTTTCTATTAGCTTCTTTGCTCTCGCCTCAATTACCTTAATCATTGGCTTTATCTCAGCTTCTCTGTACACGTCGCGTTGTCTTTTCATTTCTCTTCTTCTTGTGTTTGTGATTATTAACACTGCCTTGTTTTGATTTTTTTGCAGTGTAATAATGTTTGCTTTTGGAAGGATGTATATAGGTATAACTGGATATAAAGGGTTTTTCAATAAGGTCGCTCAATTTTTAAATATAAATAAAACAAGTTGTATGTGATATATGCACTCAATTTATTTTAAATTTCAAAGTAAATTTTATGGCATTAAGTGTGAAATATGACGTCGTTCAAATGTCCGCCGCGGCTTTGCTTGGTAGAACGTATTCGGGATGCCCAATTTTCGATGACTTTGTCGCATAAATCTGGCTGAATTTGCTGGATAGTGTTCGTTATGTTGACTTTGAGGACATCAACTGTTTGCGGATTATTCGCATAGACCTGCGATTTAAGGTCGCCTCAAAGAAAGTAGTCTAATGGCGTTAAATCGTATATTCTCGGTGGCCAGTTGAGGTCGCCGCCGCGCGAGATAACCATGCCCTGAAATCGCTGGTGTAAAATGTCTATCGTGGCGTGCGCAGTGTGGCACGTAGCGCCGTCCTGTTGGAACCACATGTCGTCAGTATCCATATCAGGCATATAATCCAGTTAAGGCCACAAGAAGTTGCTTATCATCGATCTGTAGATCTCGCCGTTGACGGTTATGGCAATCCCGTGTTCGTTCTCAAAAAAATACGGACCGATGATTCCATTAGACGAAAGTCAGCATCAAACAGTGACTTTGCTTTACCAATTTTCTCAGTGATGACCGTGAGGGCCATTTCTGTGTTTCTTTTCTTCCTGAATCCAAATTGATACTTGTTTAGGAGACCATTTGCCTCCAGGTGTTCACTTATTCGATGATTATTTATTTATTCGGAACAAGGCGGTGGATGTGGTTTACTTAGACTTTAAGAAAGCCTTTGACAAGGTACCACACCGCCGCCTTCTCCGGAAAGTGCGAGCGCTGGGCATAGACGGAAAAGTAGCCGGCTGGCTCGAGAACTAGCTAAGTGGCAGACGGCAACGGGTGGTGGTAAATGGACAGGCTTCTGAGTGGGTGCCCGTTACTAGCGGGGTGCCTCAAGGTTCGGTCCTGGGACCACTACTATTCATCATCTACGTTAACGACATGGACGGTGACATGGTTGCCAAGATTTCCAAATTTGCCGACGATACCAAGCTTGGTATGAACGTTGCAAAGGATGGAAATACTGCCCGCCTGCAGGAAGATCTTGGGAAGATTGGGGAGTGGTCGGACACGTGGCAAATGCCTTTTAACGTGAACAAATGCAAAGTAATGCATATCGGCCACAGAAACCCCCAATCTCATTATATCCTTAAGGGCACTGCTCTTGAATCGAGTGACACTGAGAAGGACTTGGGTGTTACTATCACTAGCGACCTCAAGTTCTCGAAACAGTGCATCGAGGCAGAGAAGAAAGCCCAAAGGATGTTAGGCTACATAAAGTGCCAGTTTGGATACCGTAACAGCGAGATAGTACTTTGTCTGTACAACTCCCTCGTTCGGCCGCACCTGGAGTATGCCGTACAATTTTGGAGTCCATCGTTTCGAAAGGACATCGCAAGGTTGGAACGCGTACAAGCTAGGGCAACCAAACTGATTCCCTCTATCCGACATAAAAGTTATGAGGATAGACTAGGGGAATTAGATCTGTTCTCGTTGGAAACCCGTAGACTGCGTGGTCAGCTCATCGAAGTTTTCAAAATACTTCGAGGGTTTGACAATGTCTGTTGCTAAAAGAAGTTTCCCGTGAAAAATATCAAGCTTTTCGCCTTTTCTTTTACTTGTTCTTGGCCTTGCGTCCTTTATCTGTGAATAACTTTACCAGAACGTATAGTGTGTAAAGTTGTTAGATTAACTGAGCATTTTTTCTTTTAGAAATATAAAGAAGATGGAGGTTGAGTAATGAGGAGACGGGAAGGCAAAAAATAGTAAGGAAAAAGAAAGGAAGTAGTAAAAATGAAAGATACCCAGTGAACGCGCCTTCTCCATTATATGTTGGTGTCCCACTGCAAGATATTTTTTATTTTAATTTGTCGATTAGGTTGTTTTGTTTGTCTCAATTTTGGATTCTTTGAATAATTTGCTGTTTTATTATTTTCTTCTTTTTTTTCATGTGACGTGTTTAGTTGTATTTTGGAACGAGTACTGGCGTTCTGGTGTTTGGGAGGTAGTTTTCGCACCTGCTTCCTTCTGGCTCTGGATCAAAGGCAGCCAAATCCTCCCTGGGGAGAATTGTCTCTAGCGTTGTTCAGATGTCTCCGCCTCTGTTGTGTAGAAAGACGTTGATCGGATCTATGCCGATCTCTTCGTGGAGGCTTCTCGAGGTCCGGAAGTCTTGCCACCTGGAGTTAATGATGAACCGGAGTCCTCCATTTTGCAACCACTGTAGTTTTGATATGTTCCTTGCTGAGTCTGCATTGAGCCGTATAACAGGATACATCAGTTTAGATCAAACAAAACTGGTGTATAGTTTCTTCTTGTTTTTTCGGTTAAGGTTTCGGAATCGTTGTAGTTTGTCCAGTTCCTTATTTGCCTGTCTAATCCTTGCACCAATGTGTCCGTTCATGCCTACGCCAGCAAAGTTGAACTCAATGACATGCATACTTGGCGAGTACTCTATGTCACTAACGTCTAAATTGATAGTGACGGTCCGCTGTCGAATGAGACAGCCGGCTTATATTCGCATAGGAATGGACATTCCTCTGACCATCGTCTGAGCTCGTTCCTGATTCGTCAGTTTTTTAATGAGTCCATACCAGTATACATATGGTGCAGTCCATAGCTGAGAAGTTGTTTTCTTTCATTATTTCACGGTAAAGGAGACAAAGGAAAGGGTAAGACTACTTGCTCGGCCATGTTCATACTAATGTTGGTGTTCAAGCATTTTGACGTGCCTATGAACGATGTTTCCAACGCCTTCCTCTTCCTTCTGTTGGATGCGACTGCTCTTACTTCCCTCCATTTGCTATTGACCACCGCTATTGGTGCTATTCGGGATTAAATTCCTACTCTGTCGATCTGTTGGTAAGCTTTATCATTGAATAACAAATAATTCTCACTAAAAATCAATATAAACAGCGCAGTAAAATTCCTAATTTAGAGAGGTTTACATCTCTCCTCTACTTATTCTTTAATACATAAAAAATTCCAAACTCTGAAGTCTTATAAAAAAAATGATAGCTCTTTTCTTTTGTTGATAAATTAATGAATACTTATCTAACAAAGTTTACTTTGCACCTGCACTGTCATATGGTGTTTCTAAAATAAAAAATATTCTTCGTAGTCTCTGAAATGGAATTCTTCAATAAATTATTCACAAGACAATGCAACAAGTTACTCAAAAATACTTTTTGCATACTAACTTTAAAATCACATTTGTCATTCTACTTTCCATAGGCTATTTCTTTATATCAAAAGACAAACTTCCTCTTGAAATGAGCAGCCGTATTTTCAATTATTCATTGACTTGTTCTCGTCGTCTGAAAGGAACCTATATTGGGAGTACGATTCGTTCATTAAAAGAGAGGTTTTGTTCACATATGGGAATTAACCAACGCACAGGAAGAAATTTATCTAGGAAGGAGACTTCTGCTATTAGAAATCATGTAATATCATGTAAGACAGAATGTTCTATCGACAATTTTAATATAATAGCCACAATAATAATGAGTATAGTCAAAGAATTTGGGAAATCTCTACCTATGCAACATGAATCACATCACATCCAACTAATTACTTAACGCGCACATCACTAACTTAATATAAAAAATCAAACAGATAAATGTAACCACAATTTAAGCACACCAAAAAACAAACAAACTCAACACAACCCTAGAGAACAATAAATAAAATACATGCATCACACTCAATCCCCGCCTCCACTCATGAATCATTGATAACCAAAAGAACACTGAAACATCCTAATGAAACATTACTCCAACCCCAATTTCTTACAAACACATAGGAAAAACAGACAAATCTAAAGAGCCATCAAAAAGACACGCATAATTAAGGACCAAATTCCTCTTCACAACAAAAAATTCCTAACTTGCCATAAAATCACTAAAAATTCGAAAACCACAGGACTTAAAAAATATCAAATATTAACCTTAAACACTTGGGGAACAGCACTCTCAGCCTTCACAGACATCTTCAACTACTCCTGGCTCAACAACACAAATTCCTTAACCTGAAAAAAAGCACACACCATCCCAATACTCAAGACAGGCAAGCCTCGACGCAACCCAACACATATCGGCCCATCTCACTACATGGCACAATAGCTAAAACTCCTAAAATCGAATGCACAAGAAAATATAACTCCTCGCACAATCACAATACGGCTTTAGAAAACATTACTAAACCACAATCCTCCTTACCATTTCCACACAGCACATCCTACATGAACACCCCCTTCACAAACAATCCTCACAGCCATCGACATAAAAAAGGTATTCAACACAGTACCCGCGTAAGGGGCGAGGCAATTTGCCATCCTGGCCGCCGTGCTGACGGGACTCAGCACCCCGTCCAACCCGAGCTTAGCCTCTTCTCCTTCTTTCAGACAGCCTGTATTTCTCCCCTACTTCGTCGCTTTTCATACAACCTCTCCCACATCTTTCTCTGGTCAGCCTCTAATTTCATGGATCGGGGGCTGAGGGGCGAGGGGACAATGTTCCCTAACCCCTGAGCTCCGGTTCGGGATGGTGAGTTTTTAACAACCTGCTTCATCCCCACCTTTACCTTCCTCACATCCCCTTTCCTTCTCACTTCACAATCTATTTTTTTACGCCGTATCCAAGGTGGACCCTCCAGGCCGAGGGACTGCCCACCAAGCGGGAGGGGTGGTCGTGAATGGCGGCACCTGTCTCTGCCAGGCCTTTACGCATCCCTTGCAGGGCGGGCTACTGCTAGGGGTGATGAGCTATTGCATCCGTTGTAAATTTAGGGTCACCATGCCCAATGATGAGAAAATTAGAAATATCCCCTTAATTTCCCCTTGTACATCGACGGAGCCACCCACGGGCAGCTCCACAGAAAAAAATGGAGGTCCTCCCCCTGTGTTTGCGCAGGAGATCCTCCAAACTTCTCTAACCGGAGAGGAGGCTTACTCCTCTCCTACGCCTACGGGTGTAGTGGACTCACCTTCACCACCTTCTCTGGAGGTGCTTTCGGGCACCTCGCTCTTCCCAGCCGCAGTCCATCCTTTTCTTTCCAAGGGGACTGTCAAGAAAGCCAGCAAGCAGCCCATAGCAGACTGCTCCCCATTGAAGCGGCTCGGTAGGGCAAACCCAAGAGGAGGGAGAGGGAAGTCAGGCCCCTTCGGTCGCTTCCCTCAAAAGACCTGCTGGCAAGAATATTGAACCTTGCCAGGGTCAAGGCCTGTGCCTGCCCATACATAACTTGTGACAATGCCGCCAACGGGACCTGCGATGTCATGGGGGGTGGGGGCAACTAGAGGCTCCCCCTGAGATAGACAAGATTCTTTAGGCAACCCAGCCTCAGATGGTAGGGCCTTTCATGGGAAGGAATCCGGGCTCGGCGCCAAGCACCGAACCCGAATCCGCCCCTATGCAAGGTCCTCCTTAAACGGCTAGGGTTTCCAAGGCAGTACAAGGAGGGGAGGGATCTCCTCCGCCTGGTGCCCCTACGACTGCAAGGACCTTCTCTATTTCGGAGAAGGACCTGGCTGAGGTCGGTCAATCTGGCTTGGGGGCTCCTGCCGGCGGAGGGAAGAAGCGGGTTCATTCCCCGCCCTCCTCTCCTAAAAGGGGGAAAAAATAAGAAAAAGAATAAGAAGACTCGGGGCTCCCCTCTATCCGCAGAAGCTGCGCGGACGGATGGGTCTGCTGCCCCTTCGGTAAGCATCCAAGCCAAGATCAGCACATCCGGCCCCCCTAGCCCCAGGGTACGGAGCCCCTGACTATGACTAAGACTAAAAGTCCACAGGGCGGAGCCTCGATAACATCGGGGCCCCTCATTCAGAGGTTACCTGGAGTTTTCGAGCCCGCTGGCTTTAAACGCTTCCTCGTTATTCGCTCCACTGAGGGCAGCATGTTGGCCAAGGGCAACATGATCCATCAGAGAAGAGCATTAGCGGCGAATCCCTCCGAGGCGGCCAAGATAAGTGCTCTTCGGACACTTGATGGCACCCCGTTGGGTGTGACGCCGCACTCTACCATGAACTTCGTGAAAGCAGTACTTTATGCGAGGGAACTCGTTGACTACTCAATAGAGGGCATCACCTTATGGCTAACCGATAATGGGGCCGTCAAGGTCGAACGTGTGATGAGAAAACAGGGAAGGGCCTCGAGACCCACCTCTACACTCTCCGTCACGTTACACTGTGACAAGTTCCCTTAGTTGGTGCGTGCCGGTTGGTACAGCTACCGTGTGAAGGCATTCGTGCCACTGCCGTGGAGGTGCTATTACTGTCATCGCTTTGGCCATACGAATCGCTCATGTAGACGTGCAAAATCAGAGTCACCCGAAGTATGTGTAAATTGCTCCAAGGCCACACACGATAATTCCAAATCGTGTGTGGCCAAGTGTGTCAATTGCGGAGAGCCGCACCCCGCTTCTTCGAAGCATTGTGGTGCATATCTCCTTAAGAAAGAAATCCTGGCCGTTCAGGCCCAGGATAGACTCTCATTTCGCGAGGCTAAGGACTAGGTCCTGGCGCGCCTGGTTCTGCCTGGGACGTCTTATGCCTCAATGGTTAGAAAGAAACCCTCTGCTCCAGGCCCATCCAGGCCAACGAGCACGGTTGTTTCCGTGCCCATTCGAAGCCCTTTTGCGGGTTCTACTCAACCCGGGCTCTCCGCTGGTAAAGCTAGTAAAATAAAAGGTTCACATCCAGCCCTGGCTAAAACCAGGGCTCCCTCCCCTTCTCCCAGCGTGACTGTTTCCCGTAAGGCAAAACGGCAACGCTTGTCCACAGAGTCGTTAGATCTACGGGAGGCAACACCCCTGAAGTTGGTCGCCAGGCCATTTTCTAGGGGGTTCCTAAAGCTGTCCCCCGAAAGGAGGACAGCAAGAAAGGAGCTTCGCTGAGTGGCTCAGAGACGGTGGATCGACGAGAAGAGGGCACCTCAACTCCAAAGCCGCAACCCCCGCCTTAGGTTTCGAGGCGGAGGGAGGAAAAGACTCGCATGGCGAGCCTAACCTCCCCCAATATGTCCTCGAAGGCGACAGCGCCTTCAACTCTTTGTCCGACCAACAGCGCCCGGGGTTCTGCCTACGGGAAGCGTACGGCCATTCTCGTAAGGGTCTTCTGTTCGAAGAGGGCCCCCGCGTCTCCTCCGAGGGCATATCCTTTAATGGAATCGCCGTGGACTCCGGGCCAACTGGAAGGATCTGCGGAGGATCGTCTCGTCCCGTTCCCCGTTAGCTATTTTTCTGCAGGAGACCATGCTAGGCCCGTGCCGTCTGCCAACCCTCCCGGGGTATAAGGGTTTTGCGACCCCACCACCACGAGATGGCCGGGCTGGGGGATGCGCGGTTTACACCTGGCATGATGTCTCCGTTCTTCATTTAACTTTAGATACCTCCTTTCAGGCAGTGGCTGTGCAGCTTCACCTGGATAGAAGGTATACTATCATTTCTGCGTACATTCTACCGTCAGCTGACTTCGACGCGAGGCACTTCCGCCACCTCGTGGCACGGTTGCCGAGGCCCTTTCACTTGCTTGGAGATCTCAACGGCAGACATCCTCTCTGGGTGGGTTTACTCAATAAATCCCAGGGGTCAAGTCCTTGCCGATCTGATCGAGAAGCTTGAGATGGGTGTCCTAAATGTGGATGAATTTACGCATCACTGCCCGAGAACCGCTTTATTTTCTTGCCTTGATCTATCCTTGTGCTATTCGGATGCACAGCCTGATTTTGATTGGGGGGTGGTCGATGACCTCCATGGTATTGATTACTTTCCCATTCAAATATAATTTTCAGGACAACTGCCGCCTGAGAGCTCATCTCGGTGGTGCTTGGCGCAGGCACGGTGGTCTGCATCTCAGGAAATGACTGAATTCTCTATCTCAGTCGAGGAGTTTAGCTCGGTAGATGAGGACCTTGAGTTCTTCTCCGGTAACCTTATCGCCGCGGGCCTGACTACTATTCCCAGAACGTCTGGCCGTTTTGCACGCCGAACACTCCTATGGTGATCGGCCGAGTGTGAGACGACCCTCAAACAGAAGCGTTATGACTACATGCGCTATAAGCGCCGCCCGAACGATTTCTCTGTCGGTGAATTTCGTCGGGCTAGGGCTAGGTTCCGGTATATTTTGAAGCACGCCCGCATCTCTTCTTGGCGTGCATACATGTCTTTACTTAACGGGAAGACCCTTCTAGCAGAGGTGTGCAAGCAAGTCAAAAGGATTCGGCGCAAGCTCTCGCAGGACCCCCCTCCCGTTCTCCAGGAGAATGGGACCGCAATCTCGGACACCGCGTCCGTGGCGGAATCCTTGGCGACCGTTTTTCCGCATTCTCTAGCCGGGATGCTGCTCCGCCAACATTCAATTCACGTCGTGATGTCGCGAAAGCCCGCCGACTGGACTTTACCTCTAGAGGCGGAGAACCCTTAAATGACAGGTTTACTGATAGTGAGTTGCGTTCCGCTCTTGCTTCGTGTGCGGACACCGCCCATGGTCCGGACGATGTCCCGTACGCCAGGCTTTGTCACCTGGGTGAGCGAGGCATGGCCTTTCTGTTAGATTTGTCCAACGGGATCTGGGTGGAGGGAAGAGATCACTCTACTTCGGCCGGTTGTCGCCCAAACTCTCTAATCTCTTGCTTGTGCAGGTTGATGAAGAAATTTGTAAATGTTAGATTAGCCTTTTTCCTGGACAGCAGAGGCCTTCTCTCTTCTGCACAGGGCGGCTTCCACAAGTTCCACTCCACGTTGAATGCTCTGCTCCGACTGGAAAATGCCGTCTGCGAGGCCTTCCTTCGTAGACAGCACTAAGCCACGGTGTTTTTCGATCTGGAGAAGGCCTTTTGATACCACATGGCGATACGGTATCATGGAGACTCTCCACACGATGAAGGCAAGGGGACGCCTCCCAATGTTTATATCTGAATTTTGGCGAGATCGTCGATTCCGCATACTGGTGGGGGGGGGCCCTCTCCGGCGTAAGGGAGCAGGAAGAGGGTATCCCACAGGGAAGTGTCCTCAGTGTCACACTCTTTGCCCTGAGCATCAACGGCATAACCTCGGTGCTGCCGGAAGATGTTCTCGCTACGCTTTACGTGGACGACCTTTCGATCTCTTTTGGCTCGGCCCAGATGCCAACTATGGAGCGTCAACTCCAAAAGGCATTGAACCGCGTCAAACCGCATTGAATCGCACAGGTTCTGGTTCTCCTTGGCCATGACTAAGGTGTTGCACTTCTGCCGCTTTCCGCGGTCCACCCCGACCCAGATTTGTTTCTTAATGTGGTGCGCCTGGAAGTGGTTGAATCGCACCGTTTCCTTGGTCTGGTATTTGACCGACGCCTCACCTGGGAGGCTCATATTCGCAGCCTTTGATATCTTATACCCGCGGCATGGATATTCTCCGCCGTATGACGTTCAGCGCTCGGGGCGCTGATAGGGCTACTGCCTTACTTTTTTATCGATCCTTTGTTCGTTCGAAGCTCGACTACGGATGCGAATTTTAGGCATCTGTAGCCGAGCGTTAATTGCAGAAGTTGGACTTGATCCACTACACCGGCCTTTGCCTGGCGACCGGCGCCTTCTGCACTTACCCCATTTAGAATTGAGAGCCTATAAGTCGATGCTGGGGAGGTGCCTTAGGGGTGCGAAAATGTACCAGAGAAAAATTCCTTCCAACTCGACAATATAAATAGCCGATAAAATTAACAACTCAAAACGGACTAAAGCCTGGTCGTGAGGCTAGAGTGTTGGCGTTTAAATCCAATGGTATCGCGTTCGAAACTCAACAGTCCAAACCCTTTTATGAAGAAATCTCAAGAAAGAAGCGGAAGTCAAGAAAAAGTGAAGACAAATGATGGAAGGGGCTACTTAAAGAAAAAGGAATTTCAGTCAAGAAAGAAGTAAAGATATTCAATAAAGAGAAAAACAAGCATAATATGGATAAATAAATAAAGTTATAATAAGGATACCCCCCCCCCCATAACTGGTGACCCCGGAGTGACAATTGTAAAGTAAAGATATAATAAAAAGCCCCACCCCCCCATAACTGGTGACCCCCAACGGCCGAACATTCTTCTGATCTTCGTTACAACTGCACCTGCTATCCTACTGGAGATTTATAAAAAGTGCTGATGGGAACTTTGGAGACCCAGGAAAGAGAAGCCATTATTCATTGATTAGAGAGAAGACTTCGTTCGCTCTCCTCAATCTCACTGAATTAGCTCCGTTCATCCTGCAGACTCAGAGGTCGTAGGAGGAAGAGCTACTACTCCTCTATTAAGAAATCCCAGACTAGTCTCTCCGCACTCCTCAAATTCGCTCCGCTTTCTAGAAAGGGACTTGTGTAGGGGTGCGAAAATGTATCAGAGAAAAATTCCTTCCAACTCGATAATATAAATAGCCGATAAAATTACCAACTCAAAACGGACTAAAGCCTGGTCGTGAGGCTAGAGGGTTGGCGTTTAAATGCAATGGTACCGCGTTCGAACTCAACAGTCCAAAACCTTTTATGAAGAAATCTCAAGAAGAAAACGAAAGTCAAGGAAAACGCTTGAAGGACCAACTCAACTAGAATCAAGAAGGACCAAGAAATCATCGACTCAAGATAAATGGAAGAAATATGAAAAGGCATCAAGAAAGAAAAACGAAGATTAAGAACCATCCCAGCCAACAAAAATACCTAAGTCAAGATAAATGGAAGACAAATGCTGGAAGGGGCAACTTAAAGAAAAAAGGAATTTCAGTCAAGAAAAAAGTAAATAGAATCGATAAAGAGAAAAGCAAAAATAATATGGATAAATAAATAAAGTTATAATAAAGAGCCCCCCCCCCCTCATAATGCCACTCGCTCTACGCCGCTTATAGTGAATCACTCACCTGTACGCACGAGCCCGGTGCCTCTCTCAGTCGCCAACAACTTTCACTGCATCCGCAGCTGATTTCGACGGTCCCTATGCCGCTGAGAGACGCCAGTCATACCCTAAGCTCTTTGGGTTTAGGGCCAGGAAACTCCTTTGAGAGCTAGGTATAGCTCACGGGCCAGTGGTGCCCCTGGTTCTGCCCAGGATGCCACCCTGGTGGGTACCACATTTGGCTATTTATCGCCACGCCTCTGCTCCCAAAGCTTGTACAGTGCCAGGCGTATTGCGTTCTGCCTTTTTGGAGCACACATCGTGTCACGCTAGAACCGTGCCAGTGTATACGGATGGATCCAAGTCTGAAGAGGGGGTTAGCTTCCACGCCATATCCCCTCTGTTTGAAGTCAGCGGGGCTCTGCCAGGCGCGGCGTCTGTCTTCACGGCCGAGCTGGTGACAATACATCACTCGGTACGTGAGATTACGCGACGTGCCTGGTTCAGAGACCGGATTGTGATCTATAGCGACTCACAAAGCGCTCTGAGTGCTCTCGGGGTATTGGAATCTCCGCAGCCCCTGGTTCGCGATATTCGTGACGCCATGGTTTTGGCAAGCCGGGCGGATGTCCGGATTTTGCTAGGTTCCTGAGCATGTAGGAATTGGGGGGAATGAGCGCGCCGATGAGGGCTCCGAAGAGTCCACGAGGACTCTGCGATCAGACCAGCGTTTCGCTCTTCCCCACACCGACTACATGGCAGGAATACGTACAGCTCTTCGGGCTGCCTGGCAAAGAAGATGGGAGACGGTGGAAAGGAACTTAAAGTTGCGTGCCATTGCGCCGCGACTGTTCCCATGGACCTATCCCCCAATGCCACGACGGCTTCAAGTCGCTTTCTGTCATCTCCGAATCGGGCACACTCGTGTGACGCATCGCCATTTGATGGAGCGCTCGCCTGCGCCCTATTGTGACGACTGCGGCGTCCCCCAGATTGTTCAGCACATTCTTGTCGAATGTCCCAGTCTGGATGATCTTCGTGCACGTTACTTGTCCCGGTACCGGGATGGGTGGGGTCGCTACCGCCTGTCCCTTGTACTCGGGACGGGTTCGTGTACACCAACCTGTGGACTTTTAGACTTTTTGGAGGAGGCCGGCCTTTCTCCCTGTTATTTAATATTCAACTATGGACTGTGGTCTTCTTCGTCGGGGGAGGGCGGGCCTTTCCCCGTCGATGGAGCTTGCTCTATATTTTTTCAATTTGTTTGTTTTTCCTTTGCTTTTTTTTTTTGTTTTGTTTTCTTTTCTTTAATTGGGCTTTTAATATAGCCTAGATTTGGGCTAGTTTGAGTACGGCGACTTATGCCCTAGAAGGCAGTCGCCAGATGAGATAAAAAAAAGAAAAAGATTTTTAGGTAACGTATTGACACCCAAAGTCGTACAAAAATGGATTTTGGGAGAGATACATAATTTTCTCAGACGTGAAATTGCCAACTGCCTCATTACGAACTTTGTAGGAGCTTGCAAATATGTCAGCTGCTACATGATCAACGGGTGAAGGACGAGAGAGTTGACGAGATGATTGAAATGAGTGATAGACTTTAGACATGATTCGGTACGACGATTAAAGATCCAGAGACAATGAATTCCGCTCGTAATCTGCAAAATGAAATCCAAATGTCGGGCATCCACTGTAGAGTGAACGAAAAAGTACTACGAACAGAACGGGTACCAACCAAGAGATTGTTGTCCGTGAAAATATCAGGTTGGAACGAAAGTAATGTCCGATTTTAGGGGATATTAAAATAAAAAACAACAATTTAAAACTATGGAAATATTTAATCATAAACATACGCTTCATTGCTTTATAGAATCAGATTTCTTCTGTAAACAAACTTATAAATGCCACGCATGTAAAATTATTTAGGTTTTAATGCAAAATATAAATCTAACTCATTTTAAACCTCTTCTTTTGATTTCATTCTGAGACTATCGAAATGTTTTTGTAATCCCCTAAACAAGTAATAATAATAAGAAGAAGCAATGTGAAGAGAATATGGAGTATGAAACAATTTTTTCCAACTGAGCTCTTCCCAGAGATCTTTGGTCATTCGAGCTCTGCGAGGACGAGCATTATCGTAATAGAGGATGGTACCTCTTCTGTTGACTAAGAAGGGTCGCCTTTGGCCCAATGATGCTTTCAAACAACGAATTGGATTTCAGTAGAGATTAACATTAATTATTTCATTGCTGTTCAACAGTTCGTAATGGACAATTACTTCAATGTCCCACCATACACTCAATATATATATTTTTTTTGGGGGGGGGTGAACTCCTCCTCTCGGTTGATGAGAAATTCTACTTCCTCGACTGATCCACGAAGGGCGGCGTTTAACTTTATGATACATGATCCACTTCTCATCACCAGTAAGAAGCATGCCATAAAATGGTGCCTGAAGGTGTCGTGAAAGCAATGATTCACAGTAAGCAACGCGCTGTTGCAGATTCACTATGGACAGTTCCCACGAGACCCATTTTCCAATCACTGGAACGGTTCCAAATTTTTCAGTTCGCATTGTACAGTTGTATGGGTTACGTTAAATTGTTCTGCAAGTTCCCTAGAAGTTGTATCAGAATTAGGGAAACAAGAGCTTCAAACTCTTTGGAATTAAATTCTTTTGAACGACCTTCTTTTATACTAAATTTTCCACTTTGGAAAGAGGAAAATCACCTCCTGCAGCGTTTTTCATTTACTGCAACATCCCTATAAGTGCTCTGAATGGATTTTGCCGCTGTAGTTGCATTGACACTTTTATGAAACTTATAGGGTAAAACATGCCTAATGTGATCTTTAGATGGGAGGACAAAGGGGTGAATACTCAAGATTATGAACAATATACCCAAAAATCGGAAAGAAAAAGGTGAAAATTACTCATTATAGCATTCCTAAACGATAACAAGAGGCACTACTTCAATAAATACCTTAAAACTTTATTCTAGAAAATCAGATATTACTTTCGTTTCAAGCTGACAGTAAATTTATCCCCTTTTATATAAAAAGGAAAGTGACGGATTGCGACGAAAATTCCAGAAAGATCGCGAGAGAACTCACTGTACCCCTTTAGGGAGTAAAAAAGAAAGCAAAAGGTTGCCACTGTTCATCACCCTTCTGCTGTCGATTCGATCCTACGTGAGATGAGGAAGCATCTGAAGCAAGATTATTGGGAGCCCAGGAAAAAGGATTGACCATGTAAATCGCGCCTAAAATATACTTTCTTTGGTGAAAGCAAAAAATTAGCACGCTTGTTTAGAGAATAAAAAAGGGAATTCGTTTTAGTTCTCGGCAGCAGAGTCTTCAAGGGCTGCATGAATCAAGAAGATTCAAAAATAAATCTGTGATAGAAAGTGACGATACCACAGATAGACGGAGGTTCTTTAGTCAGGAAAGTTGATGACACTTTCATATACCATCGCATCAATTTTATCCTGAACATGACGAATTCTGTCGACAAAAAACATGTATCTGAGAAAAGACAGTTTCGAAACACCGACAAGAGACTTAAAAGTGTTGACTACGATACTATACGAGTACTCTGCCAAACTAGAACATACCTGACAAGTCCGCATCAGGAAGTCGTCGATGTAGCACTGAAGTTTTCTGATAATACAAAGTTTGGCAGAGAGTTAAAAGATAGAGCTAGTCATTAGACTCTGTAGGCAAATTTAACTGGAAGATGTCCCATCCAACAATAATTAACTCAGGGTAATTAAATAAAACTTTTTTCCGATGTTGCAGTTCAAGTGCATGGTATATTCAAGTCTCGCAATTAAATTTAGCAAAGGTTCATTTGAAACTTTAACGTTTCATGCTTTCGAAAAATCATTCTTTTAATAAAAATATATTTGTTTTATCTGTAGAGAACTAAATGAAGATAGTGCCAATGAAGATCATAGTCTTGGAGAAAGTCTAAGGGAAAAGAAACTCAGAAAGAGATCGCACTGGGTTGCTTACGCTACGATGTTTGTTATGACTGTTGGTTTTTCAGTCGTTCTGAGTGGAGTGTGGCCATACCTACAACATGTAAGTAACGGGATGTCAGATTTTCATATTTTTTAGTTTTCTGAACTTTTTTAATTTTGGCATAGTGTGGTTACTCTCTCTCTCTCTACCTTGATGAATTGATGCTAGATGTTGTCTGATAAACTTATTGAGTTTATTAAATTTGTGTTGGATTTTCCATGTTATTGTTGTGTTATCCTCCGACTTCTTGTTGCAATGTAATTATATATAGCCATCTTGTACGGATCTCAATAATCAATTTAACAATCTGCAACTGAGTTTAAACAAGCTTACTTTGTTCAATCACTCGAATCTACAAGAAGCTTTCCTGTGTAACAATGTTGTGTGATTTAACGTAATTAACCTCCTCGATCGAACTATATCCATAAAACGCGTAGGATCAAAAAGACTCACCCCATCAAGTACTTAGGTATATTGTAGCCAGAACTTATCAAGGGGTCTCTCTTGCTAAATCCTTACGCAATCTCTTCTTAGACGAAGAGATTACAAAAACACAAGCACGCCTTAACTCACTTTTCAAAACACAGCTGTTCACCCTCCTATAAACTTCGCTTTGCTGCCCCTAATATTCACTCCCTCTCTATGATGCTTTTTAAAATGGTCTCAATTTGACGTTAAAGAAGGAAAATTTCATATATAAGCTTATCTCTTTTGATAAGCTGTTAAACCTCGTACTTGGAGAAACGGTAGGTCATTTCCGCCCCAGGGCCTCAAGTGACTCGCACTAAAGTAAGAATACCTGAGCTATATTCTTTCTAGAAACATCCGTTTAATTTTTTTAGTCATCTCCTTTACAGCTTAGTATTACCAATTTTCTTGGCCGGGAAATATTATTTCCAGCAGACCACGAACCATCTTTTCGCGATTCCTTCCTTGTCGCAGCCGCCCAGGGAGAAGTGATGGTTTACTCCTCCTTCTTGGCTAAGGCTGAGGTGATGGATTTTAACATTTCTTCATTCTTCTCAACCTTTTTTCCATTTATTGCCCCACCCATTTCTTTCTTTTCCTTACATATCCGTTTATGCACGAGCTAGGGGATGTCGGGTGACATCTGGAGGCTTGCCGGCCCTCCTGGTCCCATAACCTGCAAATTGCTCTCCTAGCCACAATGCTTGCAAAAGAATTTGCAGCTATATATCTTCCAGATATTTTCACTTTCTTTAACTTCATCACTTTATTTATAGATCTTCCCTTGAAGTTTACCTGCTCACTATCGAACTTCCAAATGCGAAATTGAGAGACCGTTAATTTGGAATTGAATAGCTTCCATTTTCAGTCCAAGAATAATGCTAATTTTTTTTTGGGGGGAGAGAAGAATGTGGCTCGATTTTTACCCCTCCTCCATTCTAAGTTCTAAGGGGGGAGGAGGAGTGGGAGCCATTTTAGCCTTCCCCTATAGTTCTCCCTTCCATTTCTGTATGGGTCCAAGTTGGGCCGAAACAGGTTCGATCAGCTCAGAGTCGGGCAATGGAGAGCTGGGATAAGAGTAAGAGATAATCATGTTTAAAAGCGAAAATTTAAGGAGGAGATACTTTTATTTGACCGTAAATGCTCATCGTCAAATATTTGTAGAAGAAACTGAACAGGTTTATTATTTGTATTACTACATCTGTTTCTTTCTATTTGGCCAAGGACCTAGTGATTAACTTGGTACCCAAGTTAATATATTCTTCTTATTATTCCGTTTCATTAAGATATTGGGAGATTCGATTAGTCTCTTTAGTGTGTTGGTTTATCTCGTGTTCTCACTTGTTACTTGTTACTATTTTCTTAAACTTAATATAGCTTCTTGGATTTTACGACTCTATTGTGGAATTCATGTCTTCTGCATCCTCTATGTTTGTGTTGTATGTATTACTCGTAAAGTATCCTTTTAATATTATTATCTATCTTTGGTCATGCTCAGGTTTTCTTTTTTCCTCTCCTTTTTGGTGTATGGTTTGCGCTCTATTTTAACTTAATTGTTTATTTGATTTTTTTTTTGCACGCCATTACCGGTATGAAGCCTTGTTTAGCCTACTGTTTAGTATTTACTTTATTTGGAATTTTTTAGTCAAGATCTTGTTCCCTTGGCGGAGTGAATAGGCTTCACGAGTGGGTGAAGTTTTTTTTCTCATTTGTTTTATTTTTTCTCTCCAAAGATCTTATTTTAATTGTTGTCGGCTGTTAAACCAACGAGAGTTTAGTAGACCGTTCTCATTGTGATGGAACTGGCCACAAATAGGAGGAAAGTTGCTTATTTTACTCCATATAGATACTGCCCTCTTTCTGAGAACCATGTTGATCGGTTCGAAATTTGCTTGCGAATGTACTGTAGTTCTTTCTGTCTTATATGTTCTATTCTTCTCGTATTAGTTACCATTTAGAAGAAATTGTTCTGTACTCTTTATAATTATCTTTTTCGTCTTGAATTTATAGTGGTCTTATTGAAAGATAAATCGAGGCAGCCCTCGCTAGTGTCAGATAAATTTTTGTTTTGTGTTCAAGTGAAATATTTTTTAGCGAGCACAATAATTCAATTGCCGGATTAGTTGTATTGATTCTTTCGGTTACATCTTACAGTTAACCGTTTTATGTTATTTTCTGACCAGTACTTTTCCTTCCATTAACTATGATATATTTGACGTTGTTAATTGATCCTGGAATCACTGTAAATTTTGGTCCGTTGGTTCATATCTTACACTTTCTTTCAAACTTGAGAATGTACCGACTTTCCGCAGATGTAATTCGTGTTTGTAATTTTGATTTTAATCGTATAGACGAGTATCTGCTGATGTCATCTGCGAAATGGATAGTTAAATTTATCTTTTAAACCTGATTTTCTATTACTTTTGTCCGATTCTGAGCTGACCGAATGTGTTTCGGCCCAACATGGAAAGGTACAGAAACGGAAGGGAGAACTATAAGGGAAGGATAGAATGGATCCCACTCCTCCTTCTCACCTCAGAACTTAGAAAGGAGGAGGGGAGGACAAGATTGAACCACATTCTTTCACTCTTTTCTCTAAAAACAAACAAGCAAGGTTTGCTGACCTAATATCGCGTGCTTTCACTTATTCTGGTTTATGACTTAACGAACTACAAAACTTTAATAATTCCCGGGCTACCATTGAGAGGACTTTGCCAATTATGTCATTCGAAAGGTTTCAGATTTTGTTAGAATCGGCCAAATAGTTATGATATTATTGTTAAATAATTCCCTGGCTAACCTTGGGAGGAATGTACAATTATATCATTCAAAAGAGAATGTAAAACAACATAAGGGTTTCAAATTACGTTAGAATCAGCCGAATAATTGTGTTATTGCAAAATAATTCTCCGGCTAAACTTGGGAGGAATTTGACAATTTTATCATTCAAAAGAGGATGTAAAACAATATAAGGGTTTCAAATTTCGTTAGAATCGGCAAAATACTTATTATGTTACTTCTAAAACTGAAGGAAATCCCGGGACGACCTTGGGACGACCTTGGCAATTACATCATTCGAAAGAAAATCTAAAACAATACAAGGGTTTCAAATTTCGTTAGAATCTGCCGAATAGGTATGATGTTATTGCCAAATTATTCCCCAGCTAAATTTGGGAGGAATTTGACAATTTTATTATTCAAAAGCGAATGTAAAACAACATAAGAGTTTCTAATTTCGTCAGAATCGGCCAAAGAGTTATGAGGTTATTGCCAAATAATTCCACGGCTAATCTTAGGAGGACTTTGGCAATTATATCATTCAACTCAGCGGATACAATAATATGCAGAACAACAGAATATAGTCGGATCACAACCGAAAAGCTATACATCAGAAAGAGCTGCATCCTGCAAAAACCACTCTGTGGTGTGCGATGACACCTCAGAAGATCATTGGGACGTATTTTTATGAGAATGAAAATGGAATTTCAGTCACTGTGAATGGCAAAAGATACCGACACATGCTTGAAGAATATTTTTTACCGAACTTTCGGAGGCTTCACAATAGACCACAATTGTTTTCCAGCAAGATGGTGCAACATCAATCGAATGAAACAATGCAGTTGTTAAGACGAATCTTCAGAGAAAAATCATTTCTCGAAACAGTTAATTTAAGTGGTCTCCAAGATCCCCCGATCTAACATCTTTGGATTTTTTATGGGGATATTTAAAAGATCGTGTTTACCGTATTAATCCTAGAAGTATTCAACAACTAAAAAATAATATCGCTGGAGAAATTAATTACATCAACGAAGAACTTTTGAAAAAGGTGATGAGAGCAACTTCGTCACGAATAAATGAATGTTATGAGAAGAATGGTCAGCATTTGAAAAGAAGAATCTTCAAATAAATCAAGTTATTATGTTAATCAGGCAAAATGATTAATATTCGTAGTTTTTTTTGTTAATTTTAAGCAAGTAAAATTACTTAAAATGAAATTGGTTTTAATAGTCGATAAATATCTGAAAGTTCAGTGAAATTTTAAAAAAAAATAAATGCTTCACTAAAACTGGCATAACATCTAGAAAGATAAATGAATCAAGTAGCCATTATAGGAGCAATAACGTACAACTATTACAAACAAAAACTCGAAAGTTTCATTATGATCACAAAATTATTCTTGATTTGATTAAAATCCAAAAGTAGGAGATGTAAAAAAAAAACCAACCCTGTATCATTCAAAAGAAAATGTAAAGAAACCATAAAACTTTCAAATTTCGGTCGAAATCGGTCAAATAGTTATGATGTTATTGCCAAAACAATATAATTACCGGGCTAACCTTGGCAATTATATCATTCTAAAGAGAAAGTAAAACAACATATGGGTTTTAGATCTCGTTAGAATCGGCAAAAAAGTTATGATGATATTGCCGAACAATTCCATGGCTAACCTTGGGATGACTTTGGTAATTATATCATTCGAAAGAGAATGTAAAAAAAAATATAAGGATTTCAAATTTCGTTAAAATCGGTTGAAGTTATGATGTTATGGCAAAAACAAATCTATTCCTGGGATAACGTTGGGAGTACCTTTGTAATTATACTATTCGAAGGAGGATGTAAAACAACAAGGGTTTCAAATTTCGTTAGAATAGACCGAATAATTATGATGTTATTGCCGAATTATTCCACAAATAACCTCGGTAGGACTTTGCCAGTTATATGATTTAAAAGAGAATATAAAAAAAAAATAAGGCTTTTAAATCTCGTTAGAATTGACCATATTGTTATAATGTTATCGCAAAAACAAAATAATTCCCGGGATAACGTTTCGAGGACCTTTCTAATTATACCTTTCGAAAGAGAATGTAAAAACAACATAATGATTTCAAATTACGTTAGAATCGGCCTCATAATTATGATGTTATTGCCAAATAATTCCACTGCTAACCTTCGGAGGACTTTAGCAATTATTATATTTATAAAAGAAGGTAAAATAACATAAGAGTTTCGCATTTCATTAGAATCGGCCAAATAGCTATGTACCCATTGCCGAATTATTCCAACTAACCTTGATAGGACTTTGGCACTTCTATCAATCAAAAGAAAATGTAAAACAACATAAGGGTTTTAAATTTTGTTAGAATCGGTCAAAAAGTTATAAGGTTATTGCCAAATAATCCCCCGGCTAAACTTGATAAGGCTTTGTTAATTATTTAATTGGAAAGAGAATGTAAAGCAACATAAGACTTGTAAATTTCGTTAGAATCGGCCGAATAGTTATGATGTTATCACCAAAACAAAATAACTGCCCGGCTAACCTTGGGAGGACCTTGCAATTATATCATTTGAAAAAGAATGTAAAACACCATAAGGGTTTCAAATTTCGTTAGAATTGGCTAAATAGTTATAATGTTATTACCAAAAAAAAACAAGAAAAACGGGGACTGACCGACGACATTGTGATATATAGACTCACCCGCTTCCAAAAATATAGACAGAATAAACCTTGGATTCAGTCTCTTAGCGCGAGTCCCGCTTCCAATTCAAATTCAGGTCCCTCGAAATCATCTTTCATTATTTTTTTTTTCCTATTTCCGTTTTATAACTGCAGAGAATTCTCTACATACTGTTGCAATTGGGATATTTAAGATCTTATATTGTATGCCCCTGTCCCAGACCTTCTCAATCGCTTTTCTACGCCTCTCAATACTATATCGATGTATTTTTTCTTTGCCTTTGCAAGTTTTTCCGTATTATTCTAGGTCCATTTTCGTATCCTTAATTTTCCAAACCCGAACTGATATTCACCGGAGAATTTAAAAAAAAAATTATGGTACTATAGCTGCTTAGGAGATTTGGCAGTTTTCCTGGTTTATGAACGAAAATTATTTTTGACTTAAGCGCGTCCAGGAAGAATCCTGTTTTTAGGCACACGTTAAATTTTTCTTTTTAGAGCCATATCGATCTTTTCGGATACTTTTTAAGATTGATTTTAGTGTCTCATGGAGCCTAGTGCTCTCTGTTTGAATTAATACATGTCGCTCTTTATTTATATTTCGGTGGTAGTAGCTCCCTGGCCCATATTTTGTTTCATTTTGGTGTTTACTGTAGGAGCTGGTGTTATTTTATGCATATTATTTCCCAAGCGTTCATGTTCTTGTACTTAGTGATTTTCCTTCAGTTAAACTGAGAATACTGTTTAACCATTTGCTTTTTTTTTATCGTTCTCCCGAATTTATCATTATTGTCTTCTTCTGAGACTTTCCCTTTGCTTGGTTTATTATACTAAGTTTTATTTTAGAGGACTAGTTTCGTCTATTCTATTGCTAAATGTGTTTGGGCTCAAATGTGTCGCAGTTTTTTTTATCCTGTTGCTCGTTTATTAAGAATTTCATTTCTTCTTTTAGCCTCCTTAATTCTCTTATTCTGTGTATGCTCGTTTCTTGAGTTTGTATTTAGATATATGTACATAGTGTTGATTTCTAGGTTGTCGTTTATGTCCATTTATAATACGAGTCTTTTTTTTAGATTTAGAGATGTTCTCCGCAAGTGTTTATTAGGGTATCAGTTAATCGTTTTAGGTCGTCGACATCGAGAAAAGCTTCTGATGGGTATCTGTTTTATTTTTTTAGCCTTTCGCATTTTCTCGTTGGCTTTGCGGTATTGCTTCCTCTTAATTGCAGTGACATATTGGATTTTAGTTCAGTTGCACTTGTGCCCCTCGTGCTCTCTACATGAAACTACTACCAGTTTCATAGCGATGATGATGGGTATATTATCTAGAAGAGCCTAAAACGATGTCTGGTTTCGTAGCAGTTACCTGTAATGTAGGTAGGCTGGTCGTGCCTACTATCCGGAAGATGTTCCTGTTTAGCAGCATTTCCAAGATTACTACTATTGTATTCCTTGATTTTATATAGCCACTTGCTTGACATCGTGCATTATCTCTCATGAATATTGCTGAGTCATCCAAAAATTGTCATGAAATTATGCACTGGTAAATATTTGTCATGAATTTTGCACTGGCAAATGATTTCTCACGGTTATGTATGCTTCGCCAATGTTACTTCTTTCTTTGTATTTTATATCATTTAATTGCTAGAGCCCGCCGTGCGCTCATTTAGTATGATACAGAGGGCCGCAAAAGTTTGCAACATACTGTTGGAAAGGCAAATTTACATACTTTTAGGTAAGTTAGGTTGATGAAATTTACAAAGCACGTGAAACTTTATGTAATAAATACAATGGAACGATCAGGCAAAACTTTATAAGGGAAAAAGTGGAAGTTAGCAACATATTCATATAAATAGGTTACATCTGGAAAAGGTCTCATTAAAAACTAACCCTAATTTGGTGGAGCGTCGGTAGCGACCGGCGTGTTCTCGGCGAGCGTTCTATTCAGTGACGTTTTTCCATTTTGAATTTTTCGGTGAAATATATTTAAGTTCAGGAAGATAGTTAACTGAGAGTATTAGACATAATACTAGATAAATTTTTAATTATATTTTGAAAGGTTTCTCAGTATGGCTGTTGCTTTGGATTAAGTGAGTATGCCTTTTGATGTAAGCAGTGTGTATGTAGTTTGTGATTTTTGTGGTGTTGAAAGAAGAGCAAATGTATCTGAATGCCCAGTTTGTTATGTGACTAGTGAAAATGTGGCTTTGGTAGAGGAGGTGAGTCGGTTGTGTGATGAGTGCAAGAGATTGAGTTGGTGAATGAAGTGAAAAGGTATGCGAGTGTACGTATGAAGAATGTGGCTGGAACAGGAGGGTGTGTAGTATATCTATTATCATTTAGGTTATAACAACTATTTAGAACTCTCACCTAGGATGACGTGGCGTATCAGATGTGGCAGTAATTGACACAATAAGTTATTAGTAGGGGTTAGTAAATATAATAATGTAATATGTAATTTGGGCTGTGATAAGAAACAGTAGGCTAGAGTTGTTGTGTCTATAGCTTTTTCTTAAGTAGGTCGTTATCTTGATAGAGTGGGTGACGGGCGTGGACTGACTGGTTATTTCTACAGGACCTTAAGAGGTCCCCTAATATTGAAGTATCGACAACAAGACTTTAATAAACCGCAATAATAGATCACGTCATTACATCCCTCTACCCTTAGTTAGAACATAATACAAAACTTATAGGTTTAGCTTATCTACAAGTTTCTTCCCTCTAGAAGACCTGCGCACATTAGCTGAAGAACCGATAATCTGCAGTAGGGAGTCTACCACAGGAGAGACAGGAGTAGGAGACAAAATAAGACGAACTGGAGAAGTAGGAGAAACAGGTTGTAACACAGGAACTTCTACAACAGGAGCCCCTGTAGTTCTAGGAATAACCTGATTTTGGTGCCTTTTTACATATCCTGTGGGTACACTACACCTTTAAGATAAAGGACCAGTCTGCTCCTGTACCTAGGCAGGTATCCACTTAGGACCACCAGGAGTATAATTCCTGATCATCACTGAAGATGATTGTGGCAGGGATAAGTTTCTAGTAGACTTAGAGTGGTTAGCTTTCTGGTATTCCTGCCTATGGGCCACTCTAGCAAATAGTGGCTCTGTAGGCCACAACAAATCGAATCTAGACCTCAAGCGTCGACCAAACATCAACTCAGTTGGGAAAACTCCAGTAATAGTGTGGTGTCCGTCGATAGTTAAATAGGAACCTATCTATAGTTGTCCTAATAGGCTTGGAAGATGTACGGAGAGCTTTCTTGAAGGTCTGAACCATATTCTTAGCTAAACCATTAGTAGAAGGTTTATATACTGCTGTAGTAATGTGATGAATACCACAACTTGTGACAAATTCCTTAGACTCAGCAGAAGTAAAACAAGAACCATTGTCAGAAACAAGTGAAACTGGAAAACCAAACTGAGCAAAAGAATGTCTAAGAAACTTAATAGCTTCTCTAGTAGTTGGACCTGATGTAGGGTAAAAATCAACCCATTTAGAGTGAGCATTCACTATGATGAGAAAATGCTTCCCATCTACTGGCCCATCATAATCAACATGCAACCTGTGCCATGGCGACTGTGGCCACTCCCAAGGATGTAATTCTGCCTTAGGAGGTGTAGCGTGCAGAGCTAAGCACTGGAGACACGACCTACATAGTTCTTCGAGGTCCTTGTCCAAATTAAGCCACCAAAAGTAATCTCTAGCTAATTCTTTCATGCGAGAAGCACCCATATGATTAGCATGTAGTTCATGTGATAGAACATTCCTTAATTTAGGAGGAATAACTACTTTACTGCCCCACAAGACTGTACCTGACTGAATAGATAACTCATCCCTCCTTCGAACATGAGCAAGGCCAGGATCCCCCATAGTTGAGGCTAGCCACCCGATCTCACAGAGCTTGTGTACTTCAGAAAGAACAGGATCTGCACGTGTGCAATTCCTGACAGCAACACTAGTGACTAGTAAAAAGTCTAGAAAATTCACCAGCATAGTCGAGTCAGCTGGAACTGGAGTATTGTCAGTTATGTTAATACTAAGAAGAGGTAGACGGCTTAGAACATCGGCCGTACCTAATAAGGTTCGAGAACAATGAATAAGAGTGAAATTATAAGTCTGCAGAAGAAGAGCCCAACATTGTATTCTACCAGAAGCCATAGGAGGGATACATTTAGAAGAAGAAAATAAACCAAGAAGAGGTTTATGATCTGTCACCAATGTAAAATTGTGCTGACCCCACAAATAGAAATGGAATTTCCTTAGAGCAAAAACCATTGCCAAAGTTTCCTTTTCCAACTGAGAATAATTACATTCTGTAGCTGATAGAGTACGAGAAACAAAGTGAACAGGCCGCTCTATACCATCTATCAGGTGGCATAGAACAGCTCCGATTCCATAAGCACTGTTGTCTGCCACCACTACAATAGGTTTCTGTGGGTCAAAATGCACTAGCACTTTAGAAGATAGTAGAAGCTGCTTGGAAGTAACAAAAGCAGTTGTTTGTTCTTTTCTCCAAGACCAAGGTACACCAGCTCTTAATAAGGTGTTAAGAGGCTCCAGGATAGAAGCTACCTTAGGAATGAACCTCCTATAAAAGTTAAGCAAACCTAAGTATGACTTTAGTTGAGTCACATTAGTAGGAATAGGAGCATCTGCAATAGCATGAACTTTGTCAGAAGTAGGGTGAATACCCTGAGCATCAATACGATAACCCAGATAAGACACAGTAGGAACACCAATAGCACACTTCTTTAAACAAAGCTTCAATCCAGCAGTTTCTAGTATCTTTAGTACAGATATAAGTCTCCGATCATGCTCATGTTTAGATGAACCACATATGAGCACATCATCCAAGTAGCAAACAACACCTGTAAGATTCCTTATAAATTTCCATTGCTCGTTGAAAAATAACAGGTATGAAGGAAACTCCAAAAGACAACCTATGATATTTAAATAACTCACGATGTGTGTTAATCACTGTATACTGTTGCGATGCATCATCAAGGCATAATTGGGCATATGCCTGAGACATATCTAGTTTAGTAAATAGCTTACCACCTGAGAGACTGCTAAACAGATCCTCAATCTTAGGAATGGGGTAGGTAGCCAGCCTAGCGGCTCTATTTACTGTAAGCCGATAGTCTCTACAAATCCTGACTGATCCATTTGCCTTCAATACGGGTACCACTGGAGCAGCCCAAGCAGAATGCGGTATAGGGAAAATTATACCTTCTTCTACCAATCTATCCAATTCCCTTTCTACTTTAGCTCTTAGTGTATAGGGAGCTGTCCTGGCTTTTCAGAATTTAGGAGGGATATTTGGATCTACCTCAATAGGGAACATTTTACCTTTAAGGCAACCCAGACCAGAAGAAAATAAATCTGGGAATTCTTTTACTATATCAGCTTCAGTATATGATACACTATTTATCTCTGAGAGTTTCCGATTATTTAGATGAGGGGAATTAATTAAATCTCTTCCTAAAAGACATGGGCCTGATCCTTCAACAACAACAATAGTTGCTTGACAAGAATTAGTAGAATCAAGTCTAGCACAGACAGAAATTTCACCTGCTATTTTGAGGGGAACACCACCATAAGTCTTAAGGTTTATAGAAGAAGGATACAGAACAGGTCTGTCACTTTCAATAAGCCATATATTAGAGAATGTGTCCTCAGAAATAAGGGAACATGCAGCACTTATATCTAATTCCATAGTTACACAGACATTATTTAGAAATAATGTGACATTAAGAGGATTACCTTTAGTAGGAGTATAGTGTATGGTTATCAATGTGATTCATCTTCAGTTAATAAATCAGCCTAGATAGCGTTTTGAAAACCATAACCATAAATTTTGTTTGATCGAAGATGTCTGCCTTAGCCCTAGGCCTAAAGGCTACAGCGAAATAAATTTTGGTATAATGACTTGGGCGTTAAGAAAGACAATTACACAAATTGGTGCGGTTAAGGTAATGGCATAATTAGACAACTTCTCTGCTTCAGGTCCAGCAGGTGATCCTATCCTCCTTGAACCGGAAGACAACACTTAGGGATGACCCATCCATCACAAATATAAATATATTCATAAAATCAACGAATGTACAATGAGATAAGTAGGTTAAGTAAATATGGTGAAAAATATGGTGAAGCAATATAGAGTGAATAATAGAGTAAATAATAATATAGTAAATAATATATAGTATCTAATATAGAGTATCTTTGATATAGAGTAAATAATGTAGAGTATATAATATAGAGTATCTTTGATATAGTGTAGTAATTTAGAGTATATATGTAGTATCTATAATGTATCTTTGTAGTAATGTAGTATTTTAGAGTATCTATAATGGACTGAATTGGGGCTGCAATGAGAAGCAAATATAATTAGGACTTACTCTCGTATGGTCGTTTGCAAAGAATGTGAGAGTGGAATTAACTCAGTATGATTTGTTTGGAGGTAAATGAATAATTGTAGAAGGAATGGTTACCGACCTTTATACGAAGAAAGCGGCGAGTGAAGTGGGCAGGATAGCGTGCTCTTTTGATCGAGTTGGGAACGTGTGTTTGTTTGTTTGTGTGTGAAATTTAAGAAATGTTGTTTGGAACAGTATACATTAATTGAATTAACAAGAAAATAAATGAATTAATTAATTATTAAGTTTAACATAAAATGATATAATTTACAAAAGATGAAGTAAATTAATTGAATTTTATACATAGTAAATGATGATATATATATATATATATATATATATATATATATATATATATATATATAAGTTTCCCAGGTTGTTTTTATTATAGGAATGCCCAGAGGCATTGCTATAGGAGTAACATTAAAGACATAGTCATAGCTAGAATCTACCTCAGTGACTTTAGCCTTGTCCAGTTTATGGACACGATCATTCCCTTTAAATTTTGGTTTGGTCCTACCAAAATTTATGCTTTTCACATTTTTGCACATAGGTTTAAATGCCCCTTCTGATTACAAGCAAAGCAAGTAGCATCCTTTAATGGGCACTCCCGTTTTCAGTGTAATTTACCACAACCAGAACAAGGTGTGTTAGGTTTTAAGGTAACATCTGCCACCCCAGCTTTGGGCTGAGTAGGCTTATGGTTGAAGGTAGGGCTTTGCTTATGTAGCTTGTTTATAGCAGTGTCCCATAGCTTGTGCATCTCTGAAAGCTGCTTCTCTAGCACTAGCTATTTCTACAGCTCTACTAAACGTTAAGTCTGATTCTGCCAGCAAATTGTGCTGTGTAGACTCATTAGATAGGCCCATCACAAATCTGTCTCTTAACATATCTGTTAAATGGTCACCAAACTCACATGTGTGAGCAAGTGCTTTAATTCCAGCAACAAAATTAGCAATAGTTTCACCAGATTTTTGATTCCTAGAATAGAACTTAAATCTTTCATATATTAGAATTACCTTGGATTTGTAATGTTCCTTCAGAACTTTAATAATATCAGGATATTTACAAATCCCTGGCTTCTTTGGTGATAACAGACCCTTAGCTAAGGCAAAAACTTTAGGTCCAGCCAATGTAAGAAAGGCTGGTACCTTCTTCTCCTCTGGGAAAGAGTTAGCTAGAAAATAGAGTTCGACTCTACTAATATAGGTCTCAAAATCTTCGACTCCAGCATCGAAACTATCAATAGAACCTATAAGAGACATTGTATTGCAAAAAATGACCTACCTAAAATAGAAATCTATACACAGAAATAGGAATAGGGGACAATTTAACCCACTGGTAAAAGGCAAAACACAAATCCTCAATCCTCATCGCCAATGTAGTATATCTATTATCAGTTAGGTTATAACAACTATTTAGAACACTCCCTGAAGATGATGTGGCGTATCAGATGTGGTAGTAATTGACACAATAAGTTATTAGTAGGGGTTAGTAAATAGAATAATGTAATATGTAATTTAGGCTGTGATAGGAAACAGTAGGCTAGAGTTGTTGTGTCTATAGCTTTTACTTAAGTAGGTTGTTATCTTGATAGAGTGGGTGACGGGCGTGGACTGACTGGTTATTTCTACAGGACCTTAAGAGGTCACCTAGTATTGAAGTATCGACAACTGGATTATAGTAAACCGCAATAATAGATCACGTCATTACAGGCTGGAAGATAGTCCTAGAGTAGGGACTGGAGAGAAAGAAGTGACTGATGTGAGTGAAGATGAATGGTGGGTGAATATGGATAGAATAAATAGGTTAGGACCGGTTAGGTCTGTGAGTAAGAGGGACATGGAACCTGTTAGGTTGACTAACAGATACGATGCCCTGAGAGAGGAAGAGGGTGAAAGTGATTTGTTTGATGTGGTTGTGTCAGAAAGTGAAATAAGTGGTAGTTTGAATGAGAACAGGAGGGAGGGTAATGCTAGGCCTAGGGGAACTAAAAGGATGAATGAGGCACTTGTGATGGGTGACTCAGATTAAATATTTAGATAGGAAGTTGAGTGCAAGCAACTGGAAGGAAGAGAGTGTTTGTTTGCCGGGTGCTGGTGTAAAAGATGTGTCTGAGAGGTATGATAGTCTGGTGTCTCGGTGTGAAAGGGATACGGTTGTGATTACGCATGTGGGAGTAAATGATGTAAATAAGGTGGGTTCATTTAAGTTACGAGAGAGGTACAAAAGGTTAGTTGAAAGGATGGGTGAAAGTAGAGTGAAAGGCGTTGTTTCAGGTATGCTTCCGAGATTGGATGTGGGGATGGAATGGTTGTCTCATGCAATTGGACTGAATGAGTATGTGGAAGGCCTGTGTGAGGAGTCGGGAGTAATGTTTGTAAATGTTTGTAATGGGTTTTATGGGAATAAGGCATTGTATGCATTGGATGGACTCTCATCTAAGCCAAGCTGGGGTTGACGGGTTGTGGCAGGAGTTAGATAGTGTCGTTGGGTCTTTGCAAGCGAGAAACTAGTTACTGATAGTGGTCAGGAAGCTGTTGTGGTGGAATCACGAGATAACTAGGAAGATTTCTGAAAAGAAAATGGCATACCAGGAATTGCAGAGAGAAAGTACTTTTGAGAATTTAAATTATTATAAGTCGACCAGAAATGAGCTAAGTAAGATTAGTAAGAAGAGCAAAAGAGTGTCAGAAATTAATTTATCTCAAAATAATACTAATAAAGATCCAAGAAAATTCTTTAGCTATTATAGAATTTATAACAAATCTAACAGTGATAAAATAGGGCCTATTAGATATGAAGGGGTTTTGAAAGAATCGGATGAGGAAATAGTAGAGGTTCTTAATGATCATTTTTCTTCAGTATTTACACAAGAGAATCAAGATAGATTAATTGATGATAATTCTAGGTCAAGGGAAGTAGTGTTGAATACCCTTAATGTGAACAGGGAAATAATTTAATGGCTTATATTGGAGTTAAATACTAGCAAGTCACCAGGCCCAGATAACATTCATTCTAGGTTACTCAAAGAAGGTGTAGATAGTATTGCAATAGCTCTTGAGAAGATATATACTAAATCACTAGAGTTTGGAGAAATACCTAATGATTGGAAATTAGCGAATGTAGTGCCAATTTTTAAAAAGGGAAGTAAAGAGGACACAAATAACTTTAGGCGGGTAAGCTTAACTTCTATCGTTTGTATAATCCTTGAGATAAAATTTAGGGAGGGGATTTCTGACCATCTAGAGTGTGCTAGGTTAATAAATGATGCTCAGCATGGGTTTAGAAGAGGTAGATCATGTTTAACAAATTTACTGGATTTTATGGATTATGTTATTAAACAATTAGATAATGGAGAGAATGTTGATGTAATTTACTGAGATTTTAGCAAAGCTTTTGATAACGTTCCACATAGGAGACTAGTTCACTAATTAAAAATGCATGGGATATGTGGTAAAGTTTTAAATTGGATAACTGAATGGCTGAAAGATAGGAAACAGAGAGTTGTGCTGAATGGAGTAAGGTAACAGTGGAGGGACGTTATCAGTGGCGTACCTCAGGGATCCGTTCTATGCCCTTGATTATTAATAGTTTATATAAATGATCTTGGGGAGGCTGTAAATAGCAAAGTGTCAATTTTTGCTGATGACACTAAATTGGCAGCTGTAGTCAAAGAAGTTGAGGGTAGCTTTAAAGTGCAGAGCGACCTAAATAGGTTATTAGCTTGGGCTCAGAAGTGGCAGATTACTTTTAACCTAAGAAATGCAAAGTTCTTAACATGGGAAGGGATAATAGGGAATTTAGCTATGAAATGGATGGGCATTGGCGGAATTCAGTTGAGGATGAGAAGGACTTACGAGGGCTGGTCAATAAGTTTTGCGAATCCGTAGGGCAAAACAGAGGAAGGGAAATGGCTGTTTGTGGGGGTGTTAGGACAAGTTATGACAGGTCAGGATCTACAGCACCACGCTCCTCCCTCATCTATTTAAGAATCAGTAGCTGATCGCAGATCGTCAGTCACAAATTTTTCAACAATGGAGAAGGTTGAGCACCGCGCATTGATCAAATTTTTGACCAAGGAAGGCAAGAATGCAAAAGAGATCCATGAACGCATGGTTGCAGTGTACACCGACACCGCCCCTTCCTATGCAACCATGGCTCGCTTGAATAGGGAGTTCCGCTATGGTCGTGAGTCCCTTGAAGTTAACTCCCGTCCAGGACGCCCGTCAGACGTGACCAACGAGGACAATGTGGCCCGTGTGGAGAGGATGATCCTCGAAAATCGACGGGTGAAGGTCGAACAAATCAAGCGAGAACTTGGAATATCACATGGAAGTGTTACCAACATCATCCACGTCAATTTGGCCATGACCAAGGCCTCTGCCCTTTGGGTCCCTAGAAACCTCACGCCACATGATCGACTTCAACGTCGTCAAAGTCCACAAGGCTAGAGTTGCACAAGCTGCCCTGCGCGAGTGCGGATTTGAGGAGCTCAACCATCCCCCCTACAGTCCAGAACTGGCCCCTAGCGACTGCTTTTTATTCCACCAGCTCAAGGCTGCACTGCGTGGACATCGGTTTGGAAACGATGAAGATGGCCAGCTCGCTGTCCAGGAGTGGATTGAAGAGCAGTCGGGAGATTTCTGGTTGTCGGGAATTCGAAGCCTCAGGGACAAATGGCGCAAGTGCATTGAAGTCGAGGGTAGTTATATAGAAAAATAATAAAACACTTTTCCTCATATCTCGTTTCCTTATATCCGAATTGCAAAACTTATTGACCACCCCTCGTAGGTGTAGTAGTAGATAGGTCACTGAACTTTTCAAAGCAGTGTATTGAGGCCAAAATAGAGCAAATAGGTTGCTAGGATACATTAAGAAGAACTTTAGCTATAAGAGTAAAGAGGTTATTCTTAAACTCTACAACTCGTATGTGAGGCCACATTTAGAGTACATGACATCAATCTGCTAGAGTCAGTACAAAGGAGCGCAACAAAAATAATACCTTCACTGAAGCACCTTGAATATGAAGATAGACTGAGGGTACTAAATATGTTCTCATTTGAGAGAAGATGTGTGAGGATAGATATGATTGAGCTTTTTAAAATCTGTTCTGTGATTGATAAGTTGGATTTTAGCAAGTTATTTGAGTTGGAAGGTGCAGGTTGGATGTTAGAAAATATTTTTTCACCAATAGAGTGGTAGATTACTGGAATAGAATTCCATCTGAGACGGTAGACAGTCCAAACTTGAATGTTTTCAAACGCAGATTGATGATTATATGGGAAGAGAGGGTTAACTTTGGAGGGTATTCTGGACTCATTCCTGTGGATGAAGTTTTTTATTATTGTATATTATTGCTGTGTATGGTTCTAATTGTATATTGTAGATGCCAGATCTGACACAATCCTATGGATTGTTTAAATTGTATATTGTAGATAAATGATCTGACACAATCCTATGTATGCAATTTTTTGGGATGGGTTCTGACAGATGCAGATGACCTTTGATAGGCCCTTGTGGCTTATGTCATCCGCGAAATTATGTTATGTTAGGTTGTGCCATAAACTGGAGACTTCTTCAAGAATTGACAAAAGAGATCAAAATTTATTTCTCATATGATTGCACTGTTGACCCAGACCAAGCAGTTAACTCTCTCACTGAGTTCCTTAACTCCTTTGATCCTCCAGGAATGCCTTCACATAAGCTTTCCTTAAAAGAAGGAGCGCCAGTGATATTGTTAAAAAATTTGGATCCTCCGAAGCTAGGTAATGGAACAAGACTAAATGTGAAAAAAATGATGCCTCACCTCTTTAAGCTGAAATTTTAGTTGGTCGCGGGAAAGGAGAATTGGTTCTTATTCCATGGAATCCACTGATACCTCCAGATATGCCATTTGAATTCAAAAAACTGCAATTGCCTATTCGAGTCAGCTTTGCAGTGTCTATCAACAAAGCCCAAGGCCACTCTCTGAAGTTTGTGGGACTTCATTTGCTATAGCCTTGCTTTTCTCATGGTCAGCTCTATGTTGGATGTTCAAGAGTTGGAAATGGGAGAAATCTATTTATTCACACTCCTCATGGTAATGGAAAGACAAAAAATATTGTATATCCTGCAGCTCTGCAATAGCTGCCCTTATTTGGTTTAGTAAATTTTAGCAATGTCTCCATGTTTTATTACATTTAAATCAATACAAATTGTGCTGGCATTTAACACTTGATCTCATTTTTTAATGTTAAATCAATAAATTTTCCTGCGCTTTTGTGATTCAAAATTTTTATCTTTTTTACAATAACCTTCAGTCCAAAGGTGCCCAGTTTGCTCTCAACAAGATGTATCGTTAAAGTCAGCTCGGGAGATGTTAGAAACAAAAGTTTTGATTAACATTATCAAGTTTACTTATAAGAAAGTAGTACAGGGTCCGGTCCTTACTGCAATTAGCCTCTTCATTACTTTAAAAAGGACTGTCTCAAATAATATAACTAATACATCCATGAATGGTTTCTTCTTTCAATGAGAGAGTATGTGTAAATTCCAAAAGGAAATAATACCCAGAAAAAAAATGATGTTGGATATCTACTTCTCAGAGTGACCGAATGCAAATAGGCCTCAAAATGATACCCATACAAAACCAAATACCGGTGGGTACCCAACTGCTAGTTAAGAATATATACAAACAAAAGAATTTTTTAGAGAATATGAATTAATTATATGGGAAATAGGAAGCAGCAGAGGTGGTAATATTCAAATTATTAAAATGCACGGCTTTTAACTATTAGGGAATAGGAAATATGTTTTTGTTTTTCAAATTAAAAACCGAGATCAATTAGTTTTGGGTGTCTTCGTTGTATAAAAGGGGAGATAATGGGAATATTTGAATAGGTTCAGGGTCCAGGTTGTTGAGCCACTCTACGTATCGGGATATGGCATTATTTTCTGTGAAGAGGAGAGTAATTAATTAGCCTTATTCATTCCTCTTCTTCCACACACACTGCAAAAATTTCTTTGTTGCTCTCACTATTCCTATTCTCTTATCATCTATATCTTTTTTTCGCACTCAGTCCATAATCCTCCCTTCTCCTACTATTCTCTTCCCAGCTCTATCACCAATTCTTCCTTCAATTTCTCTCTGCTTCAATAGGCACCACTCACATCTGTCCTCTCCTCCATTCCATCTATATGTTCACCCCTTCACCTCCAAAGATCCAGTCCATGCCTTGAATAGTAGCTGGCTTGCAAAACTCCCATCATACATATCGTCAATACAGGGTCCCCTTTTGCCTCTGTATAAGTTCAGACTTCTCCCGAACCTTTCTTCTGCATCTAATATTTTCTGCTTCAGTTTTCCCTTTGCTCTGTCCTCTATATAGATTGCTTCCAATTCATACTTTGTATCCTCTCATTACTTCTTTGTGCCACTCAGTCCTATCGTAGGCAACATACATATTAGGTTGATGACTTTTTTACAACCTCATATCCCTGGGTCATAATTTGATGAGCTTTAATTAAAGATTATATAAAATCTTACTTTTAAAGTGATTTGATAAAAAACCTCACGCACAAAATGATTTTAAAATTTTTTTTGTCAGCTTTTTTTGTCCAGTTTTTGAAGTCACTGGCAGCATATATAAGATTGAACACAAGCTTATGAGTCACATATATATAACATTATATAGGGTCATCAAACTCAAAAGGAAGTAAATTAGTTACAATAATGTCATTGGACAGGATGAATCTCAGTGATAAGTTGTCCTTGTTGCACAAGGGACCCGTGCAAGTCTTGCATAACTTTGACCGCACGCTCACATAACTGATTGCTTCGGGCAATATTGATTGGAGATTCATCTGTTTTCCAGTGGGTTTTCAAGCATTTGAGACCTGTTGGGTATTCATTCAGAGCTGCAGATAGTTCATAAAAATCTTCAGCGCGGAACAAGTGGATGCTGAACCAATGGTCAGCCCATGAGTAAGAAATGAATGAACAGATTTTACGCAGCCTGCTCCGGGTGTCAAGCATCAGAATGAACGCAAGAAGGGCTAGAACGGCCCGAGAGTTCCAACGTGCATTGCTGATGTTCTGAATCTTTTGAAACTTTACAAAGGGGACCTCATTCGTCTTAGTGAAGTGACGGAAGACACACGTGAGGTGATAGAGAAACTTCATGTCGTCTCTCCAGCCGCCTGTTTCTTTAATCTCAGTTTTACCATTGCTGAAGGCTGCTTTCAATTTATCATAATTGCTCATCAAATCCTGCACAAAGAAGTACTCTATGTTTGGTGATTTAGTTGACCTATGGAGCTCATCGTCCATGACAACACGAAGAATCCGATCCAGGACATGGTGCTGACAACTGATGAACTTGGGTTTGAGGTGACCTTTATCTTTGAACATTTGCTGCAGTCGAACAACAACGCCTGTCTTTTTGCCGGTATTCACGCTTGTTGTGTCGGCAACAAGCATAAAAATTGATCCCCACAGGTTGAACTCCTCTAAAAAACCCTGGAGCCCTTTTGAAATTGGTACAGCTTTCCCACCCTTCAATTTGAGCGCAGCCACTTTATTTCTTTCGCTTCATTCTTGAGGACCACGAACTTATATTCAAAGTCCTCAATGCGTTTGCCGTCAAAGTGTAAGCTCCACTTTTCCAGATGAAGCGTGCTCACCAAGTGCTTCTTCACCTGAGCAGCACTTGTGTAGATAGCCTTGTGGGTTGCTGACTGACATGGGGTTAGGATTTTAATGCCCTCACCAGAAAGCTGGCGAAATACCTTTGCTGCTCTTTGGGACGACAGCTTTGAGCTTGTAGCAAGGAGTCTTGCTAAGCCTGTTGGGTTATGCTTCCTTTTCCTCGTTGATACTGCATTTTCATCCTCCCCCAAACTATCTTCGCTGTTATTGGATGAGTCCGTGCTAGTTTCGGAACAATCAGGTGGTGCTGAGCTGGAAAGTGGGAACACAGTCGCTTCCATTGCCTTCTTTGTCTTGGATGGGTGGATGGTCTTGGTACTAGCAGGTTTTCCAGTGGAATAACCAACCTGGCCTTTGGTCAAAATTTGCTGTTTATAGAGGTTCTCATCTTCTTTGCACAACCAGTTGCCTTTCACCTTGGTCACGTCAAACAGTTCATTCAAAGAATTAAAGTTTTGTTTCCTTCTGCAGTAGTCATAGTCTCTCAGAAGGTTTCTAGTTTTGCACAAATGGCTTGATCAGATACATGCGGGAAGTTCAATGTTTTGCTCCATAGGGCTTTTAGCTCCACAACAATTAGGCCGATCCTTCGTTCTTTGGCGGTGGATTCAAGAAATTTGAAGCTTCCAACGACGTGGATTTTCAGGGGCATGCGACTCCATTCACTTAAGGGTGCTTCATAAACTGCCACGTTGCCTCTTTTTGATGGTGCTTAAAACTGGACTAAGTTATTTGTCCAGGTTTTCTTGTTCTTCTCCGTGTTAAAAAAGCTCTTCTTAAACGACATGATTTGTACTCAGCAACTGAAATAGAAAATAAACCTAAATATTAAATAGGTATCAAATTAAAGAAACTGTTATTGAACTTTTATATATTTTATTAAAAAAAAAGCAAATTACAATTATAAAAAATAAGAGAGAAGGCAGACACTAATAAAATATTATATGCTATTATATTATATAATTAGGGAGAGAGTTAAATGTAGCTTACCAAATAATACCAGGATCTCTTTACAATAAACGCTGGAGAATACACAACAATTATAATAAGGCAATAATAATATCAACGCCATTAAAACTGAACTAGTAACTACCCGCTTTAAACATCTCGCTTATATACCACACGCGAAATGGCTGAAGAAAATTCTGGAACTCTACAGAAATCGCCCCAGCGATGACGTGATGATTTTCTGGAAAATTCTATACAATTCTATGGTACATAAATTATTGCACAAGTCTGTTTGATGACTTATATATTTAATATAAATATTTTTTACATTTCAAAGTGGTTTGTGCGTGACCTTTTTCAATATTTCAATGGAATAAAAGTAATTTTTGTCATTAATAGACAAAAGTTCATTCATTCGTGCTACAGGAAATAATTTTTGATAAAAAAAGTCAAAATGTCATCACCCTAATACACACATATCCTGCCCAGGTCTCTATTCCTATCCCTTGCAGTCTCAACTTATAATTTTCTTTCATCTTTGCCACCTTCTCTTCATACCTACTCCAGCCCATTTCTCCTCTCAGTGCCTCTACTGCTACATAGGGATTGGCCCCTAGTATTATTCTTGCCACTTTGTTTTGGATCTTTTCCATTCACTCCAATTCTGCCTTTGGCACTTTACAGACTTCATACCCATACAGGCTTCTTGGGACTACTATCCGTTTCCACAGTTCTCTTATCATGGCTTAGTCGCCATGTTCCTCAGCATGCCAGTCATTTTTATCATATTTACCTCATTTTGTCTCTTATGCTTCTTAAATATATCCTTCTGGTTACAGACTGTCATAAAAAACAAACAAACAAACCAAAAACTTTATTGCGGATTTCGGTGATTCATAAAAAAATAAAAAATAAAAATACATTACAATTTTGAACTATAAAATTTCGATATTACTTATCCAAAAGGCACCAAGAGATTATATTTACCTTAACAACTAAAATTACCACTATCTTACTGCTAATACTTATTCACCTATTTAAATGAACTGTCAATCTACTAATATTTAATATTGCCGGATTAATGCAATGGGTCATATTTATCATGTGAGTAGTAATTTCAGAAAGATACCTACAGTCTGAGTGAAAAATACCAGACACAATTTTATTTGAGCTGCTTTCTAACCTATTTAAAAAAAAAAACAATTACAAGTTTTCTGATTACTTCTTTAGGCGAAGGTATATTTATACATATATACATCGGACTAGCTCTACAATACTTAGGTTCACCACACAGAATTCTAAGACTATTGTTATAAGCAACTATAAATCTACTATGGGTAGCGTTTGCATAATTCCACCATAGATGAGCTGTGTAAACTGACTCACAATAAGACCTAAACAGTTTAATTTTTACATTTTCAGTACAATGTCCGAAATGTCTTTTAATCATGTTATTTTGTCTACACAGCTTGTTACGCTGGCGTTCTATATCTAATGTGTCTTTGAGATCATCACTAATTATATGCCCTAAATACTTTATGTTGCTCACTATTGGAATTGTATCATTACCTAGCTTAAAACTATCATACTTACAACATTTAAGAAATTTAGACAGAAAAACTAGCATCGCACTTTTAGAACTATTAAATTTGATATAATTTTTTTATCCCCAAATCATTACAAACGTTAATTAATTTATTTATACCCCTTGCAGATGGTGCAATTAGTGCAATGTCATCTGCATAAATAAAATGATTCATTTTTGCATTACCTATTATACAACCTACTTTAATTTTGCCCAATTCTATGGATAAATCATCCTTCATTTCTTCCTTCTCCAAATATCATTATTTTGCACTTTCCTATACTAAATTTTACTTTGCATTCTTCCCCATACTGGTACACTATATTCAAAAGTCTCTGCAAACCCTCTGCTGTTTCACTAACCAGAACTATGTCGTCTGCAAATCCCAGGGTTGTCAATATGCGAACTCCAACCATGACTCCTTGACCTTCCCTCTTTACTCTCTCCAAAGGTTATTCAATGAAAAAGCTGAACAAGCTAGGAGACATGGTACACCCTTGTCTAACCCCAATGTCATTCACCATCCAACCTGTTTCTATGTCTTTCAGATTTGCTTTGACTTTGTTATTCTCATATAGATTTTGTATTACATTTAGAATATTTGCATCCATCCCAAAGTCTCTTAGTCTTGCAAACAAATTTGTTCTATCAACTCGATCAAAGGCTTTCTCTATATTGAGAAAGTAGACATATAGCACACTTTCTTGTTTTCTTACCCTCTCTATTACATTTCGTAGTATATAGAGATTGTCTATGGCTCTTCTTCACGTCCTGAATCCATTTTGCTTATCTCCAAGTATCCCTTCACGTTCATCCCACTCTTTCAGTTTCTTTTTCATTGTCGTGGTATGACATTATATTAAATCAATACCATATTATATCTTTGGGGGAGGGACCAATAACTTAAAGGCGAGTCGACAAAGGGGCGGAACTCCACGAGTTTCGACGGGTGGAGGGCGAGATAAGAGTGCAACGAGGTCAGGTATAATATGGGCAATGGCAATGCTCAAGGCTACTTAAAGAGGCATGTATAAAAATATAATTTTATTTACATAAAAATAATGAGACGATTGAAGAGCAAAATTACATCAGATGAACGAGGGGGGGGGGATTGTAGTTATAAATCAGAATATGAAGTTAAAATTTATGGTATTACAGGAGGAGACTATTCAAATTGGGAGGGAATTAACTCAAATGGGTTACTGAAGGGGGAGAGGGGCTGGCTTACGGAGGATTCCGGGTGAGACGACGGGGTAAGGCTTCACGTGAGGCGAGGGCGCTCAAAACTTCTGAGCGGGAACTTAAAGTGATGACGGTTCTCCAAAAAAGGTGGGGAGGAGGTAACGTCCGGTTCAGGGGAGAGTATTTCGGCCACACGAAAACGAGGGGCAAACGAGGAGGGCTTCGACAGGAGTTGATAGGTGAAGTCAGAAAAATCGCTCGGTAGCAATCGTTAAATGGAATTACCTCACTGGCTGGGGCTAATTCCAATACACAAAATTCCACGTGGAATTCCTCCACACATCTCCCAACCGAAAGATGATGCTTTACAGAGCAGTTGCGTAGGAAAGGATCATCCTACCCGTCAAACTAGAGTAATCAAGGGTCTTGGGAAATTCTGACCTGCTACGACAGGTGTACACACAAAAAACGTAAATCTGAGCTCATCGGGGAATTTACGGACATAAGCCTTAAACAGGTCAATTCTAGAGAATTTAACTAGTACAATTTTAAACAAAAAAAAATCACAGGAGAACATTGGCGACATTTCAGTGGAACCCCCCCCAAAAAGATAAAATTAAATGGAGGCATAAATAGGGACTAAGGACTAAACAATTTAGTGGACCCCCCAAAAAATCATAATTAAGAACATTAATGAGATAATATATACAATTCACGTGGAAAACCTTCGCTCCCGCGGGAGTATGCATGAGGTAGTCCACGGGTCCTCTAGCCTCGAAAACGGGGTAGGGTCCCTTTCACTGGCTAAGGATTTTGTTGCTTCCCGTGTGAAGTAGCACTAGCACCTCCGCGCCAGGCTTGAATTTTCGTTCTCGTGACTTAAGGTCAAAGTAGGTCTTATACCTCTCAATAAGTCCTTCTTCACGAGATACGACACTCGTGTGTTACCTCGGGTGAACTGACGCTCGAGGGCTTTAGTTTTCTCCCAAAGGGGGGGGAGAGTTGCGCACTCCTTCTGGGCGCGGGCAAACTTGTCGCTCCGGAGGGCTTGGAACTCCGGGTCGATAAGGGTTTCCAGGGGAACGGGTGCATGGGAATCCAGGGCTGCCTGTGTACGGGTAATCACGGGCTGGGCCACGGGATGGTCGTGGATAACGGGGTACTGACCGAACAAAACAGAGCAGAACTTGATTGGGGCCTCTACCACTTCGGCCCAACCGGACATATAATCACACTCGATGTGGCAACGAATTACTGGGAAACGACTGGGCCGGCGAAGGTAGTCGTCGACCACCGCAAATTTCTTCTGGTCGGGGCCAACAGGGCGGAGTAGGTCCTCAGACACTATAATACAGGTGCACCCGGTGTCACGGACGAGGGTGGATACTCGGCGACCGTTCACAGTTCCGTTCTCGAACTTCAATCCACTAGGGTTGTTCTCATTAAAGAGAAAGTTTACCTAATGGACCAGGTCTTTGGCGGGCGAGGGAGGTTCGGGAGTCTCCTGAGGCGACGGAGGAGGATCAGGGGCGGCCCAGATTGGGTGCACTTGATGGGACTGAGGGTTTGCGAATCGGGAGTTTTAAGGACAGTTCGTGCGGTGATGGCCGGGAACTCCACAGGTGTAGCAGACGATCGGGTTCTTTTGGTACGGCACAACCGGGGGAGAAGAAACTAGGGGCTTAACGTCTCGGTGTTCAGATGGATGGAAGTTTCCTGGCTTCGAGGGACTAGGAACTTTGGTAAATCTTGGGACAAATTTAGGGGGGTCTTAGGACCATAAAATTTAGTTTTGGGGGGCGATTGGGGAGCCATTTTAACATCCTTAGGCTATAAATCGTGACTACCCGCGTAGACATCGGCTTCTTCCAAGCACTCCTTGAAAGTGGCGCAACGTTTATCCTTAATGAAGGCGCGAATTTCGGGAGCCACGGCAGTTAAAAGCTGATCCCTAAGGAGAAGTTCAGAAGGGACTCGTAGACCTGGGGAATTTTGCACGCATCCAGCCAACACTGAAGGTGTCTTTGGAGGATGTACCCGTGTTGCCGAAATGTTTGACCAGGACAGATCCTTTCCTGGCGGAATCAGAAGCGGTAGAATTCGCTATTCATATGAACAGCGGCTAACAATTTGGACTTTAACGTGGAATAGTCCAAAGTTGCTTCCGGGGAAAGGGATACGAATATATCCCTTAACTTGGCATTTAGGAGGGGAAGTAAGCGAGCGACGCCATCCTTTTCGAGATCTCATCTATTGATCTGAAAGATTCTCTCAAAATGGGTCAAAAATGACCTAAAGCCATCTCCATCATTAAAAGCGGAAAGTTGGACTGACGGAGTTTGGTGAATTTCAGTTTGGGAACCAATGGACTGAGATAACATTTGGTTTCGGCTGATTTCCAAACCATGCTGCCTAATTTGTTCACGTTCTTCCATCTCCATTTTGTTCTTCTCCAACTCCATCTTCAGTTTGTTCTCCATCTCCGATTTCAGTTTGTTCTCCTCTATTTTTCTTAGTTCCTCTTCCCTTCGCTCTGCCCGTTCGTTCCTCTCTTCTTCCTGTACGTAATTTAGCAAGTCTTTGCCCAAAAGGCCTAACATTTCACCCTGACTCTTGAATTTTTCGAAGGATGACATTGTTACGCAGTTAACTGAGAGAACACTGATACGCGCACCTGCTAGGAAACTACCCACGCGAACGAATACTTGAATATTCGTGAAGGCCTTGTTCACAAAAAAATAAGATACAGCGGAAAAAAAATTAAAATGGTCCTACCGGAATTAGGACACCAAAGACCTTAACTCTTTTGGATTAATAACCAGGAGAGTCTCCAAAATTCAAACACAATAAAAAAAATAATTACCTGGGGTTCAACACCAAATCTAAATAGATTACGTTCCACTGCTCTTCAATTAACTTGAACTTGCATTCTGCTAGTACAATACAAAAATTAAAATAAAAGGGATGTACGTGAATAACAAGGGAACTTCTAATGTCGAAATTAAAATGACACGGGTTCGTAAAAACCCCAAACACACTTGACACCAGAATTATATAATATGTATATTAATAAATATATATGTCGTGGTATGACATTATATTAAATCAATACCATATTATATCTATGGGGGAGGGACCAATAACTTAAAGGCGAGTCGACAAAGGGGCGGAACTCCACGAGTTTCGACGGGCGGAGGGCGAGATAAGAGTGCAACGAGGTCAGGTATAATATGGGCAATGGCAACGCTCAAGGTTACTTAAAGAGGCATGTATAAAAATATAATTTTATTAACATAAAAATAATGAGACAATTGAAGGTCAAAATTACATCAGATGAACGAAGGGGGGGGGATTGTAGTTATGAATCAGAATATGAAGTTAAAATTTATGGTATTACAGGAAGAGACTATTCAAATTGGGGGGGAATTAACTCAAATGGGTTACTGAAGGGGGAGAGGGGCTGGCTTACGGAGGATTCCGGGTGAGACGACGGGGTAAGGCTTCACGTGAGGCGAGGGCGCTCAAAACTTCTGAGCGAGAACTTAAAGTGATGACGGTTCTCGCAAAAGAAGGGGGGGCGGTAACGTCCGGTCTATGGGAGAGTATTTCGGCCACCCGAAAACGAGGGGCGAACGAGGAGGGCTTCGACAGGAGTTAATGAGAGAAGTCGGACAAATCACTCGGTAGCGAACGTTAAATGGAATTACCTCACTGGCTGGGGCTAATTCCAATACACAAAATAGTTCAGCTGTCACTTTGCTTTGTTGTTAGCACCTGACTTGGAACTAGGGAAATATTCTTGGGTCCGGGTGAGACTTCTCAAATCTGGGTTTGTCTCATGGGAAACGAGCACTATAAACGTCTGAGGCTCTCCCCGCGGGAGGGGGGGGGAGTGGGAAACAGCTCTACTCTCGAATGGTCTCGAATCTTCTTCCCGAGGCTATTCTAACCCGTGTAAAGATGGACTGTGGTGGACGCGGTTCGAGGCTACCGCTTGTGGAAGGGAGGGGGGGGGGGTAGGCTTACCAATTTAAGCCTAACAGAATCTTCTCCAGCACATGAAACTTCCATGCTGAAAATGAAATTCCACGTGGAATTCCTCCACAGTCATGATGCTACCAAACAACTTTCCTATCACACTCATTATGGCTACTGGCTTGTAGCTATCTACCAGTTTTCTGTCTTTACCAACTTTAGGCAACAAATTAATCCTACTTTTCTGCCAAGTCTCAGGCACCCATCCATTTACTAGCATATCATTAAATAGGGCTGTCAGTAACTCCTTCATCCTTTCTCCTCCATATTTCAGAAATTCACCAACTATCCTTCCTTCATCCATTGCCTTATGGTTTTTTAACCTTTCAACCCATACTCTATGTCCTCCATGTTGATTCCTATACATTCATCCTCTAATTCCTGTACTGCATACAGAAGTTCCTCATTAGCTCCGATTTCTTCCCATCCCTCCTGTGCCTGAATGATTCTTCCCAAATATTCTTCAATTTGCATCTTTATTTTTCCTCACCCTCACATTATCCTTCTGTTGTCTTCATTATTATTTTTTCCTCACTTTTATTCCTTTCCAAGGCCCTCCTCAGATATCTTCACTGTTCTCTTTCTCGGCTATTAACACCCAACCTGCTCCAGTGTCTTATCTTTTTCCTCTTCCTCCTTGATCTTTGCATCCCAGATTACTTGTGTAACTTTTTGCTTTTGCTTCCTATATTCGAATTCAATCCTTTCCACTTCTGCCTCAACCCTCTCTCTCTACCTTGCCCTAGAAGACCGTAAGGTCTTCTAGGATACCTATTTTCCTTGTAGCTCCTTATAGTTGTTTGTTCATCTTTTTCCTAGTTAAGTACTCTTTCTCCACTTCCTTTTTCCACCACCCCTTGCTTGACCTTTTTCCTCCTGTTCGGATATATTTTTCCCCAATCTTTTGCATCACCACCTCTTTTATTTTTTTCTTCTACCTGCGTATAATTTACCCTCATATCCTCAGAGATTATTAGTCCTGCCAATGCTTCTTCCATTTTATTTTCATATGCTCCCCAATCTGATCCTTTTCTTTTCCATATATTTCTCCGCTTTCCATTTTTCATTTCTTATACTGGGTCCCATTTTACTTTCACTATTATAGCTTTATGTTCAGTTTTGATCTCTATTTCCTGATCCACATGAATACATATGCCTTCATCTATCACGTCATACTTTCTGTTCATTATAACAAAATCTATTGCACTCCTCCTCTCTCCTTGATGCCAGGTTGGGATTCTTTGTACTTCTAGATTCTTCAAAATTACATGGCTTTTAATTATCCATTGATACACCCTTCTTCCATTGCCGTTCATTTCTTTCCCTAGTAGGCTCACATGAGCATTAAAATCCCCCATCACTAACCATTTTTCATTCTCCATTTCTTGAAGTCAGGCTCATTAGTACTTCTATTAGACATTCACTCTTCCTCCGGTTGGTACTTTCCACATAATTGTACACTACTATCACCACTAGGTTGGTTCTGCTCCTTGTGACCCTATATGTCTGTAGCCTTCCTTTCAATCCTCTCTGTGCTGCCCTTTTAGTCGGCTCCACCTCCTCATACACCATATAGCCCTCTTTAATTAGTATACCTACTCCATTGTATCCATCCTCCTCCTGAGTTCTACCTTTCCCCCTCAGATGATATCCACCAATTTCCATATGTTCTTCAATAACAGTCATATCTGTTAATACCATTATCCCTATCCCTATGGGTTGTGTTTTGGGGGAGTGGTTTTGGCGTGTGTGATTCGTGGGTGTTTATAGTTGTAGTAAAACTGGAAATGAGCTTGTGTGGGAGTTTAAAGTAAGTGGGGCTTGTAAATCTAATATAATGAGATTCCAGTGTATGTAGTTGGTTTTCGCTATTTGAAAAATTATTTAAGTTAGATTTATGGTGTGGATGTCCGTTTCCGTAGTCTTTTCGGATAGGGGAGAATTCGGGAGTAGTGAGTGGGGCTCCAGTTCTGTTGCTAATGCCTACATGCGCGCAAATACAGGCATGTGTTGCTAATGAACTTATGCAAGTGCCAATGATGTTTTCATTTAGCTAATGACTTACCATTTTTTTCAGATACCCTCATCAAGTAATATGGTTTGTCATTAGCTAAATGAAAACATCATTGGCACTTGCATAAGTTCATTAGCAACACATAAGTGAAGGTTTAAAATGTGGGAGGTATTTCTGCTGCACCCAGTACATCTCGAGCAGGTGAATTCATATATGATGGAGGATCGAAGCAGCGTTCATAATTTTTTTTAATGTTGAAAAGATGCCATATTTTGCTTGTGTTTCGAAAAATTGGTATAAAATGTGTTGCGGGAAAGTAATTTTTAAGAAAAGGTTAAAGTTTGGCCCAAAGAAGTGAATTGAGGGGTCCTATAGATGGGAGAGGTACAAAAGCTTTCTCTTTAGGGACGTTTTATCAGGGGTCTTTCGGGTTAAATATTCAATTGCTAAAATTTCGAAGAGGTCCTTCGTATAAGTTTAAAGGATATCCGTTTTGTTGGAAATATATAAATATATATATATATATATATATATATATATATATATATATATATATATATATATATAATTTTTTTTCTCTGATAGTTCGCCTTGCTAATATATCTCTACTTAAATCTCTCGCCTCTGATAAAACACGTATAATCTGTAAACCTGATAAAGTAAATTGTGTTGATCGGGAAGAATGCACTAACTAACAAAATGATGGTCATATTTTCAGACAAAAGTAAATTTCAAAAAGTTAAAGATCCCATTATTCAAACTTTGATTTATATAGAAGATCGTATCAATAGATTCTCATACAAATTGATTTAGGGCAAATATATTTCTAAGGAAATATATAAAATGTTTCACATATCAGGCTCCCTTCCTGGCCTACTATAAGGAAAACCTAAACCCATAAGGAAGGAGTTCTACTCCATCCCATTTTTTCCGCATGTAATACACCCTCTTATGGTATATCAAAATTCCTAGTACCCATCCTTTCCGAACTTACCAATAATAACTACACCATAGCTAATTCCGCCCAAATTGTAGAAGACCTGTGCACCCGTTCGGACGCTGCTGACGTCAGAATGGTGAGTTATGACGTCAGAAACTTATTCATAAATATTCCGCTGAATGAAACAATCCAAATTTGTACAAACTCTCTTTTTAATTCTTATCAAAAAGTAATGGGTATTACAAAAAAAACTAAATCATTTTTGGAATTAGCTGTCTTAAATTCATATATTATATTTAATAAAGAATTTTACCTCCAAAAAGGAGTGGGAATGGGCCTACCACTTGGGCCAACTTTCACGAACATCTTTTTATGCCATTATGAACTACTTTGGTTCAATAACTGTCCCATTACATAATTTCACGGATTAAAAAAGCCAAAAGGGCCTATCAAAGGTCATACGTTTACATCAAATCCCACCCACATAATGCATCCATAGGATTTTGTCAGATCATGCATCTACAATATACAATTTAAACAATCCATAGTATTACGAGGGACAGTCAATAAGTTTTGCAATTCTGATATACGGAAACGAGATATGAGGAAAAGTGTTTTATTATTTTTCAATATAACTATCCTCGAATTCAATGCACTTGCGCCATTTGTCCCTGAGGCTTCGAAGTCCCGACAACCAGAAATCTCCCGACTGCTCTTCAATCCACTCCTGGACGGCGAGCTGGACATCTTCATCGTCCCCAAACCGGCGTCCACGCAATGCAGCCTTGAGCTGGCGGAATAAAAAGTAGTCGCTAGGGGCCAGATCTGGACTGTAGGGGGGATGGTTGAGCTCCTCGAATCCGTACTCGCGCAGGGCAGCTTGTGCAACTCTGGCCTTGTGGACTTTGACGACGTTGAAGTCGATCATGAGGCGTGAGGTTTCTAGGGACCCAACGGGCAGAGACTTGGTCATGGCCAAATTGTCGAGGATGATGTTGATAATACTTCCATGTGATATTCCAAGTTCTAGCTCTATTTCTTCGACCTTCACCCGTCGATTTTCGAGGATCATCCTCTCCACACGGGCCACATTGTCCTCGTTGGTCACGTCTGACAGGCGTCCTGGACGGGGGTCATCTTCAAGGGACTCACGACCATGGCGGAACTCCCTATTCCAGCGAGCAATGGTTGCATAGGAAGGGGCGGTGTCGGTTTACAATGCAACCATGCGTTAATGGATCTCTTTTCCATTCTTGCCTTCATTGGTCAAATATTTGATCACTGTGTGGTGCTCAACCTTCTCCATTGTAGAAAAGATTGTGACTGATGATCTGCAATCAGCTACTGCTTCTTAAATAGACGAGGCAGGAGCGTGCGGCTGCAGGTCCTGACTTGTCATAACTTGTCCAAACACCCCCACAAACAGCCATCCCCCTTCCTCCGTTTTGCCCTACTGATTCTCAAAACTCATTGACCGTCCCTCGTATGTTAGACCATGCATCTACAATATATAATTTAAAGCCTCCAGGGGAGTCTTTCAAAAACAAAATCAAAGTCCTCCAAGATATAAAATAAGAAACTGCATCCACAGGAATGAGTCAAGAAACATACCCCCATACCAAAAAGTAAGAAGTTAACCCTCCATCTCCATATAATCATCCAATCTGCGCTTGAAAACATTCAAGTTTAGGCTGTCTACAGTCTCAGGTGGCAAACTATTCCAATAGTCCACCACTCTGTTAGTGAAAAAATATTTTCTAACATCCAGTCTGCACCTCTGTTTTTTAATCTTTAAGTGGTGACCTCTAGTTCTATTACTACCTTCTAACTCAAATAACTTGCTGAAATCCAATTTATCCATCCCAGAAAAGATTTTAAAAAGCTCAATCATATCTCCCCTCACACACCTTCCTTCAAATGAGAACATATTTAATACCCTCAGTCTATCTTCATATTGAAGGTGCTTCAGGGATGGTATTATTTTTGTTATACTGATTCCAACAAGTTTATATCATGTCTAAAATGTGGTGAACATGCTTGTATACAGTACTCTAAATATGTCCTGACATAAGAGTTATATAGTTTAAGGATAACCTCCTTACTCTTGTAGCTAACATTCCTTTTAATGTAATCTAGCACCCTATTTGCTCTATTTTTTGCCTCAATACACTGCTTTGAAAACTTCAGTGACCTATCTACTACTACTCCTAAGTCCTTCTCATCTTCAACTGAATTAAGCCAATACCCATCCATCTCATTGCTAAATTCCCTATTATCTCTTCCCATGTTAATAACTTTGCATTTATTAAGGTTAAAAGTCATCTGCCACTTCTGAGCCCAAGCTAACAACATATGTAAGTCACCCTGCACTTTAAAGCTACCCTCAACCTCTTTGACTACAGCCGCCAATTTAGTGTCATCAGCAAAAATTGACACTTTGCTATTTACACCTTGCCCAAGATCATTTATATAGATTATAAATAATAAAGGGCCTAAAACTGATCTCTGAGTTACGCCACTAATAACATTCCTCCACTCTGACCTCACTCCATTCAATACAACTCTATGTTTCTTATTATTCAGCCATTCAGTTATCCAATTTAAAACTTTCCCACATATCCCATGCAGCTTTAATTTATAAACTAGTCTTCTATGTGGAACCTTATCAAAAGCTTTGCTGAAATCTAAGTGGATCACATCAACTTTCTCACCCCTATCTAATTCTTTAGTTACATAATCCATAAAATCCAGTAAATTAGTTAAACACGATCTACCTTTTCTAAAACCATGCTGAGCATCATTAATTAACCTGCTATTCTCTAGATGATCAGAAATTATCTTCTTAACTATCTTTTCAAGGATTTTACACAGACTATAGAAGTTAAGTTTACCGGTCTAAAGTTATTTGAGTCCTCTTTGCTTCCCTTTTTAAAAATTGGCACTACATTTGCCAATTTCCAATCATTTGGTATTTCTCCAGACTCTAGTGATCTAATAAATATCTTCTCAAGAGCTACCGCAATACTTTCTACTCCTTCTTTGAGTATCCTAGAATGAATGTTGTCAGGGCCAGATGCCTTACTAGTATTCAACTCCATTATAAGCCCTTTAATTTCTTCTCTGTCTACATTAATAGAATTTATCACTACTTCCCTTGACCTAGAATTATCATAAATTAATCTAACTGGTTTCTCTTCTGTGAATACTGAAGAAAAATGATCATTAAGGACCTCTACTATTTACTCATAAGATTCTTTCAAAACCCCTTCATATTTAATAGGCCCTATTTTATCACTGTTAGATTAATTATTGATTCTATAATAGCTAAAGAATTTTTTTTGATCTTTATTATTATTCTTAGGTAAATTAATTTCTGCTGTCCTTTTGCTCTTCTTAATAATCTTATTTAGTTCATTTCTGGTTGACCTATAATGGTTTAAATTATCTAAACTACTCTCACTTTGTAATCTCTGGTATGCCCTTTTTTCTCTGAAACTTTATTAGCTATCTCTTGATTCCACCATAATGATTTCCTACATTTCTTCCTAATAGACTTCATTGGAATACACTGTTCCTGAACCATGTTTAATATAGTCTTAAAAATATCCCACATCTCATAAGTATTTTTACCATGGAATTCTATATCCCACCTAATCTGATTTAGCATATTGCGTAATTTATCGTAATCTTCCCTATAAAAATTTTGAATTTTTTGTGAGTTTGTCCTTGTTCGCCCTTAACTATTTGCAAATTAAACCGAACCATCTGATGATCCCTGTTTCCCAATGATTCCCCTACACTCAATTCTTGAACCAAGTGATCATCATTTGAAAGAATTAGATCTAATATATTGGCCCCCCTTGTTGGCTTATTAACAAATTGGGTCAAAAAGTTATCCTCAAAACACTCCATAAACTTACAACTTGCTCTATCTCTTCCTATCATATTTTCCCAGTCCACAGAAGTTAAATTAAAGTCATCAAAAATAACTGTATCTTCTTTGCATCCTTTACTTACTTCCCTAATCATTAACTCATCGATACAATCAGTCTGTCCTGGTGGTCTATAAAAAGCTCCCAAGTGTATTTTCCTATTTTTACCAACCTTAATATCTATCCATAATGATTCACCTTCTCCTTGTTTTATAGAGTTATTTAGATTTGAAGAAATGCTATTTCTGATATAAATAATCAACCCACCACCATTCCTATCTCTCCTTTGACTAATGTACATAGTATAGTATAACCCTCTAGTTCAAATTCACTCACATTATCATTAAATATATTTTCATTAACCCATGATTCAACTATACATATTATATCTATATCTTCATGAATGATATAAACTAAATAATTCATCCCTATTATTTCTAAGAATACGAACATTTGTGTAAAGATAACTCAGCCCACCTATCCCTGAAGCACCTGAGGGCCTATCTCCTCTGCATCTCTTTTCTCTCCTTCCCAGACCCTGTACTCTTGTATTTCCTTGACCACTATCACTACTCAAGTAATTTAACCCTAAAGCACTTCCATTAGCCCGCCTACCTTCTACAAATCTGTGTTTGCTTCCTTTCCCTGCCTCACTTTGAGCAATTAAATTTCCCATTAAATATAAACCTATCTATTACAGACGTTATGTCGATGATACATTGTTATTAATGAAAGCACGACAGCTCTTTACTGGCAGAAAAACCTAACCTAATGACAAACAATAAGAAGCTGTTATCGTTCACTGCCAAACAAAAAATACGAAAACAATAAAAGACATCAAGAAACCTTACCTAACTTAAAAAACTATAACGACTAAAAGTTACAAATCCCCAAAACAACAAAAAAATATAACGCCGTGATTGGACACATCTGAAGCTACCGTCTGACATCATAAGATATGTTGTAGCTCAAAACTGTAGACTACTAACAGCGCCACCTTCCATGCCCCCCAAATCTGAAGTATTAGGTAAATGTCGCGAGTATGGCCGGATGCGATTCTAGCTTATTTTGGGGGCTATTTTTCAGTGTTTTTCTGCTATCGCACTGGCCAATCACAGATCTGTATTCAGTTTCGTCAATGACCAATCAGAAAGCTCTATTTGTTTCTAGTTTTTTTTTGTGCTTTTTATATTGATGAAAACTAGGTTTATTTTATTTTAGATGTTTTTTCCCCTTATTTCTTTTCTATATATCCTACCTACCCTATGCCTGACATTATTTAGTCTTTTTAATTACTTGTTACTTAATTTTACATTGTTTAATGCTCGATTAAACCATATTTCGGTGTGGTTAACGAAGCCTTACTTCTTAATTCTGACGAAAAACAAGTTTTTCATTTTTTGCTTCCGTATTGATTTCTCTTCTTTGATTTTTTAAAAAGGTTTTTTACGACCTTCATTTTGATTATTGTTCTAAAAGGATGCATTCAGTATTAGTGTTTTTATTACTATATATGTGTAGTTCAAGAAACACAAATTCTCAATTTCAGGAAAAAAAAAGTCAACACTTTTCCGGCCGCGCGGGTCGTATTTAAACGCCCACCCACGCATTTATAGGAAATGTTACGCGAAAGCTAACTGGGCGCAGTACAAAGAAATACTCAGTACCTATCAACCAGCTGACCTGGAGGACGCAAATCTGGAGGAAATTTATGAGGAGATTGATAATATCACCAATCGCCTCATTCAGGCTGACAAAAGATGCGTCCCAGGATCTCGTACAAAATGCTCCCACAACCTAGGTGGACGGATGAAATGAGGGACATCGCTAGGGAACACAGGAAAATTTATGAAGAAGTTGGTAGGACAGGCCCGACCCGGGAAAAGAAAGCCCGAATGGGACATCTAAGCGAGGCTATGAAAAACACAATCCTCGAGAAACAGAAGGAAATCTAGGATGATATCATTGGCAGACTAGATCGGGAGACAAATCCTGTAGGTTTTTGGAATAGCATCCGAAGACTTAGGGGATTGCCTCCCAGGCCTGGGATTAAAATCAAAGAAGGCAACATACTCATAGAGGATCCAGATTCCCTGGAATGAAGATTCAGGGACCACTGGAAAGAGGTCTTTGCGATCTTACCTGAGGAGAACGACGATTTCGACCAGGACTTCGAAGACCGACTGCTCGAGGACCTCGGAACGATGATACATAAGACCCACCCACAACCGCAAGTGTCTAGAGAGAGAGAGAGATGGTTGACCACGGACGCCCGATCACTGTGGAAGAGACCATTAACACCATAAGGTCCTTCAAACAAAGGGCACCAGGATGGTCTGGGCTCACTAAAAACAACCTAGTGAATGCCCCTAGGCAAATTATTCAGGAAATGGTGAGCATCATGAACGCTTCCCTGAATACAGGCTACTTCCCAGACGGGTATGAGATGGCGAAAATCATCTTTATCCCGAAAGGAAACAAGCCTCCAGACCAAGTGGCCAACTACCACCCAATATCTCTCCTAGAAGTACCCGGCAAGATCTTCGAGAAGATAATAGCCAACAGGCTAAAAAATCAACTCGACGAGTTGGGAGCGCACAACCCGGCACAACATGGGTTTAGACCAAAACAGGGCACTGAAACTGCCCTGGCGCTCCTAACAGAAAAGATCACGCAATGCCGTGGGAAGGGTCACTATGTAGACATTGTGATGAGGAACGTGCAGAAGGCCTTCGACAAGGTTTGGCTGAGTGGACTGCAATACAAGATCCTAAGCCTCTAGCTAAACCCAGTCCTTTAAAGGATTCTTTGTGACTTCATCATGGACAGAAGGGCGCGTATCATGATAGAAGATCACAAGGGTCCAGAATTCGAACTCAAAGCGGGCGTTCCCCAGGGGAGCTGCCTGAGTCCCTTGCTTTACCTGGTCTTCACCATCGACCTCCATACTCCAATCCACGGGGACACGATGTATCTGCAATACGCAGATGACATCACACAGATCGTCTCCTGTAGGGATAGGAAAGCAAGGAATCAGGCTATCAACACCATCGCGGAGAGCTCGAACATCAACAACTTCGAGAGAAAGTGGAAAATCCGGACGAACAGGGAGAAGTTCACAATTCTCCCGTTGGGCCGTGAGTTGACGTGGCCCATTGTAATTGATGGGAGGAGATACGGTCACTCCGCCGTAGGCACCATCCTGGGCCTAAAAAATATCCAACTGCGGCAGAATATGGTGAAGAGAGAAATCTCTAAGCTATATAGGTTCAGAGAACTTAGCTCCGCGAATATCAGGAAATTATACCTGTCGTTCATCCGGGCTAAGCTTATCTACCCTGCAGTAGTGACTCAAGCGGCCAGCAAGACAGCTATGAAAAGGCTCCAACGAGTACAGATCTCTGCATCCCTCTTCATGAACAAATGCAGAAGAAGGGATCGACTTCAGCAGAGGGACCTGCACCGCAGGCAGAAACTGGAGCCGATAAATGTCGCAACCCAGAAACTAGCCAAAAAAATCTGGTCTACAATGTCCAGTGATATCATACCAGAGTTAAGAAGAACTGGACGCAGGATAAACATCCCTACCAGGCTGCACGGGCAGGTCGGTCGTAACCAGCGATTCCCAAGCACCAAAGTCTGTTCGGAGGAAAACATACGACCAATTTACACTTAAACACTAACAACACATAGTATGACACGAAAACCTAAAACATAACAGGATAAACAAACAACTAAAACATAACAGGATAAACAAACAACGAAAATTCACACGAGGTACAAACTCATAAACACAAGCTAACAAAGGCTTGAAAGCTCAACAACACAGATACAAGAATACAGATTAAACGAGAAAAGGAGAACAAATACACAGAAAAACAATAAGAAGAACACATACAGAGTAAAACATGAGACAACAGAAATAATCTCACAAGGAAAAAATAAATATATAAAAATAAAGCATGCCAGTGATGCCCCTAAAACAAGCGCAACCATACCCCCATTTCACCATCTTTTATCTACTACTATCCAAATTTTTCAAAGAGTGATTATACCATCAAATTTCGGGCCATTCGTCAAAATAGCATTTTCTTGTGTAGTGTGTTTGTTAATTTTTCACCATTTAGGTGCTGTTTTGGTAACCGACAATGATAAATGTGTTGCGTTTCTCGAAGTCCATGGCCTATTAAAATCTACATGCGAGTGTCCTAATTATAAGGCAGAGCTTAGAATGAACAAAAATTTAGTCTTTTTAATTACTTGTTACTTAATTTTCCTTTGTTTAATGCTCGATTAAACCATATTTCGGCGTTGTTAACGAAGCCTCACTTCTTAATTCTGACTAAGAAATGACTGTCATTTGTTTGCTTCCGTATTGATTTCTCTTCTTTGATTATTTAAAAAGAGATTCCACGAGTTCTGGCTCACCGCCAGTAAACTTTACCCACCCGTCTGACGTAAGTATTACCAATTATTTTGAGCATCGGCTCGTTGTTGGGGTGACTCGTCGTGGGGATGTGCCTACGATGACCCTGAGTTTCAATCATTTGGGGGGTCTGAGGGGCACAGCCCCCCAGTATAGAAACGAAAATCACCATAAACTTCATCGATTTCATCTCAGAAATAGTAGCTACGAAAAGTAGCCCAAAATAAGCTAGGCCTCGGATCCGGCCGTACTCTACACAATTACCAAGTATTACCCCGACCTTTATGCTGATCTGATGAAGGTGGCTCTGCTTTGCTTTGTCATCAGTGCTGAGCATTTGTTGCTTTTCTTTAGTTTCCTTTATATTTTTCCTTTTTGTTGCGGTTCTCTTACTATGTATTGCCCTGAATATGTTGCTCTAGAAAAAATTTCCTATAACTCCATATTTGATTTAAATAGGCTTTATTTTGATGAATTATTTCCTCTCGTTCTTTATTTTCTCCGAAATTTAATATGGCTTCCAGTGTTTTATTTTCTACTGCAAAGTTCTCCCTAATTCCTTTCATTCCTTTACATTTTTTTACAAAATGTTCCACTGTCTCTTCTCTTCCTTCATTACAAATCAAGCACTGTGTGTCGCCCCCTGTCAGTATCGCTCTCCAGTTTAGGTTTAGCGTATTAGTACGACATCTATATAATAATATTGAGCCATGGGTAGGTATTATCATACCAATTCTCCTCCTTGATCTCTGTTTTAAACCTATTATACATTTGTAGCGTTGATTTTTGTTACATTTCTGCCTTCCATTTAATTTCTTCATACTTATTTATCCTATTATATAGTTGATTCTTATTCAGGTCACCTAGTTTATTTAGATTGTTTATGTCTATGTTGCCTAAAGATTTTCTTGTTGTTTTAAACCACCGGTCACTCTTCTCTTCCATCTAACTTGCCTTGAATACTTCTTTTAGCAGGTTATTGTTACTCTTCAATATATGTTGTATATAAGTTAGTTTAGTTTTCATATCTCTTGCTAGCATGGTTGACGTTCCCACCTTCCTCTGCAGGGTTACTGCAGGTGCATAACTTGGTGCCCCAAGCACTTTTCTCCATACTGAGTTTTCTGTTCTTTGTAGTCTCTCTAGCTCCTTCTTAGTCCAAGTTACTACTGCTGCCGCATTTAGATTTCCAGTGAGTTTTCCCCATTAACATTTTGTTACCTGCTCTTTCTATTATTGAATATGTCATGTTGGCTAGCTTCCTTCCTTGTTTAATCTTTAAGCACTTGTATTTTAAAACATTCAATTTTGTTGCACAGAGTTACACCTAAATACATTAATTCACGTACCACTTTAATGCCTGATATCTGCTCTGGTCTTTCTTTTATATTAAATGTCATGCAGTAACTTTTTTGTTTGTTTATTTCTAGTCCACTCTGCTTAGAGACTCTTTTGAGGGTATCTATTAGTTGTTTCATACCTTTGATTGAGTTTGTGATCAGTAATTCATCATCAGCAAAGAAAAGCGATGGAATATAAACACTATCACTTTTAAAGCCTATTTCTGTATTTATTATTTTTTTTAATTATAATATTTAATACCATGAGGAATAACTGTTCAATTTGGTTGTGCTGAAAGCGTGTGTTTGTTTGTGTGTGTGTGGGTAAATTTTAAGAGATGTTGTTTGAACCAGTACGTTAAATGAAATCAGTTTTTTTTTTGGTCACAGGATATTTGAATTATTAAAGGTCACATAAAATAAATGAATTTCAAAAAGTTATGGATAAATTAATTGAATGATAGTATTGACAAAAAGTTAATTAAAATAAATAAATGAATTAATTATTAAGTTGTACATAATTTGCATAAATCATTTAATTTACAAAAGTTAAGTAAAAAGAATTAAATGATTTGAATTTTATACATGATAAATGATGATATATATATTTAAGTTTCCCAGGAGGATTTTATTATAGGAATGCCCAGAGGCATTGCTATACACAGTAAAAGTTTGTTAATGCTCTCTATAAAAAAATATAACAGAAAATACCGTAGAGAAATTATCCATTTTCTTTAGTCTCCCATACTTTGGTAAAAAATCAAACGACTTTATAAATGAGATTACGAAGACTAAATAAATTCTATCCATATCTCGACCCAAAATTCATATTAATAAATGGGTACAATATTGGATCGAATTTCAGCTATAAGGATCGAATTCCATTCCCTTGACGCTCCTCTGTAAATTATAAATACAGTTGGGAATCCTGCGATTTATCTTATATTGGTTCGAACATTAGGCCAATCCATTGTCGCATCGAGCAGCATCGGGAAAGGTCGACCCGTATGGGGCTGATTGTAAAAAAAAAAAACACAGACCCCTCGCCCATACGAGATCACATTAAAAGTATGTAAGTCTGAAATTAGTCTGGATAACTTTAAAATACTTAGTCATAACCCCCATCACAACGAACTACAAATAATAGAATCACTTTACAAACTAAAACTTAAACCTAATCAAACTACATATCCACTCTGTATATTGTATCATGAATTATTGAAATTCTCATTCTTGTATTAAGCAGGTTATCCTAAATTGTACTATTCAATTTTAGTATTTTATGAAAACTAGAAATTTTAACCCTTTACCTTTTTAGTTTCTTAGTGCCGATGATGATGCTAGGACCTCGAAACGTTCGAACACAGACAGATAAAGATGCTTTATCAATAGCATCCTACATTTTCACTTTCCTATATATATATATATATATATATATATATATATATATATATATATACGAGGGGCGGTCAATAAGTTTTGCAAATCGGTAGGGCAAAACAGAGGAAGGGGGATGGCTGTTTGTGGGGGTGTTAGGACAAGTTATGACAAGTCAGGACCTGCAGCCGCACGCTCCTGCCTCGTCTATTTAAGAAGCAGTAGCTGATCGCAGATCATTAGTCACAAATTTTTCAACAATGGAGAAGGTTAATTTTGACCAAGGAAGGCAAGAATGGAAAAGAGATCCATGAACGCATGGTTGCAGTGTAAACCGACACCGCCCCTTCCTATGCAACCATTGCTCGCTGGAATAGGGAGTTCCGCCACGGTCGTGAGTCCCTAGAAGATGACCCCCGTACAGGACGCCCGTCAGACGTGACCAACGAGGACAATGTGGCCCGTGTGGAGAGGATGATCCTCGAAAATCGACGGGTGAAGGTCGAAGAAATCAAGCGAGAACTTGGAATATCACATGGAAGTGTTATCAATATCATCCACGAAAATTTGACCATGACCAAGTCTCTGCCCGTTGGGTCCCTAGAAACCTTACGCTCCATGATCGACTTCAACGTCGTCAAAGTTCGGAGGAGCTGCTGCTCCTGTACAGCCAAGACCCGGCGAGATTCGAGTCACGCATAGTGACAGGTGATGAAACGTGGGTCCATCACTGGGATCCCGAGACCAAGCTCGAAAGCATGGCCTGGAAGCACAGGGGCTCTCCGACCCCATCAAGTTCCGGACCCAACCCTCAGCCGGGAAGATTATGGCCACCATCTTCTGGGATTCTGAGAGAGTGTTGATGGTGGACTATGCGCCTCGTGGAAGGACCATCACAGGCCAATATTACGCCTAGGAACTAGCTGGGTTGAAGAAGTGCATCCGTCAGAAGCGGCGCTTTAAGTTGACACTCGGTGTCCTGCTCCTCCACGACAATGCCCATGTCCACAAGGCCATAGTTACACAAGCTGCCCTGCGCGAGTGCAGATTCGAGGAGCTCAACCGTCGCCCCTGCAGTCCAGATCTGGCCCCTAGCGACTACTTTTTATTCCGCCAGCTAAAGGCTGCACTGTGTGGACGCTGGTTTGAGTACGATGAAGATAGCCAGCTCGCTGTCCAGGAGTGGATTGAAGAGCAGTCGGAAGATTTCTGGTTGTCGGGAATTCGAAGCCTCAGGGACAAGTGGCGCAAGTGCATTGAATTCGAGGATAGTTATATTGAAAAATAATAAACACTTTTCCTCATATCTCGTTTCCTTATATCCGAATTGCAAAACTTATTGTCCGCCCATATATATATATATATATATATATATATATATATATACAGGAGGGGTCAAAAGTTTTATTTTATTCAAATTTTAACACTAGAATGAGACGAATTATTTATTCAGAGTTTACTGAATAGTGTCCACCTGTCCTTGAGCTCTTCGATGTCACTAACGCTTTTGTTATACACGTGATCCTTTATCATACCCCATAACCAGAAGTCACTAAATTGTGAGATCTAGGGAGTATGGTGGCCATGCCAACGTTCTGCCACGACCTATCCAACAAATTGGGAAAGTTTGATCAAGATAAGCGCGAACAGTGCGGCTAAAATGAGGTGGTGCACCATTATGTTGTAAATACCCTGCTCGTCTGATATGTAGGGGTGTGTTATCAATGGCAAACGTTTGCAGCATTTGTAGGTAGCTACTTGCAGTCACCGTTAAAGTTGTAAAGAAATATGGGGCAATTACACCAGTAGTGGTCATGGCACACCCCACATTTACCTTTGGGGAGGCCCGTTCATGCTCTCGAATGACACGTGGATTTTCAGTACCCCAGAAAATATTGTTATGTCGGTTAACATGACCATTTGTATGAAAGGTGGCTTCATCACTAAATACGATACGATTAGCAATGTCCGGTTGGATCCTTGTCATTTCAGTCAGAATACCACAGCATTCTACTCGAACCTGTTTTTGCCGAGATGTCAAAGCTTGGGCAATTTGTAGGTGATATGGTCACATGCCAAGGTCTTTGGATAGAATTCGGCATTCTGTGCTCTGTGAAATCCCTGTTTCCAGACTGCAACATCTCGTCGATTTGGATGAACTCTGTTGTAGGGCTTGCCGCACGATATCAATGTTCAAGTTACTTCTTCTTGTCCTGGGACGCCCAGCATTTCCTTGATGTTGTCTGCTACTGATCCAGTGGATACAAACTTGTCATAGATGCGATAAATTGTTAAACGGCTTGGTGGGCTACGATTTGGAAATTGTTCAGCAAACTTTCGACGCACTGTTGTTGCCGATTCAAAAGCTTCCATCAAGCTTGCAACCTCCCTTCTGTGCTCCATTGTTAGTCTGTCAGCCATGGGTAATGTAAATCTGTAAAATAAATATAAATAAATCATAAAACTTATAGAAGTGTTAACATAATTTTGACTCCCCCCATATATATATATATATATATATATATATTTATATATATATATATATATATATATATATATATATATATATATATATATATATATATATATATATATATATATATATATATATATATATATATATATATATATATATATATATATATATATATATATATATATATATATATATATATATATATATATATATATAAGTGGCAAACAAATTGATGGACGCAAACTTCAAGCGAAGTATAAACAGGATAACCAGGACAGAGCCATAGATGCCTCGTAACATTTATTTCAAACGTTTCAGGATTATAACTAATCCCATCATCAGGGCTAAAGAAAGAATACAAAATACAGAGTTAAATGTAAACATAAAAAGTTAACACATGTAATAAAATTGTGAAACATGAATATTAAATATGAGATTAATTATTCACATTAGAAATATGGAGGAAAAAACAAACTAAACCAACGAGTGAATTTCCAAATCTCGTCGATTTGGATGAACTCTGTTGTAGGGCTTGCCGCACGATATCAATGTTCAAGTTACTTCTTCTTGTCCTGGGACGCCCAGCATTTCCTTGATGTTGTCTGCTACTGATCCAGTGGATACAAACTTGTCATAGATGCGATAAATTGTTAAACGGCTTGGTGGGCTACGATTTGGAAATTGTTCAGCAAACTTTCGACGCACTGTTGTTGCCGATTCAAAAGCTTCCATCAAGCTTGCAACCCCCCTTCTGTGCTCCATTGTTAGTCTGTCAGCCATGGGTAATGTAAATCTGTAAAATAAATATAAATAAATCATAAAACTTATAGAAGTGTTAACATAATTTTGACTCACCCTATATATATATATATATATATATATATATATATTTTATATATATATATATATATATATATATATATATATATATATATATATATATATATACATATATATATATATATATATATATAAATATATATATATATATATATATATATATATATATATATATATATATATATATATAAGTGGCAAACAAATTGATGGACGCAAACTTCAAGCGAAGTATAAACAGGATAACCAGGACAGAGCCATAGATGCCTCGTAACATTTATTTCAAACGTTTCAGGATTATAACTAATCCCATCATCAGGGCTAAAGAAAGAATACAAAATACAGAGTTAAATGTAAACATAAAAAGTTAACACATGTAATAAAATTGTGAAACATGAATATTAAATATGAGATTAATTATTCACATTAGAAATATGGAGGAAAAAACAAACTAAACCAACGAGTGAATTTCCAAATCTCGTCGATTTGGATGAACTCTGTTGTAGGGCTTGCCGCACGATATCAATGTTCAAGTTACTTCTTCTTGTCCTGGGACGCCCAGCATTTCCTTGATGTTGTCTGCTACTGATCCAGTGGATACAAACTTGTCATAGATGCGATAAATTGTTAAACGGCTTGGTGGGCTACGATTTGGAAATTGTTCAGCAAACTTTCGACGCACTGTTGTTGCCGATTCAAAAGCTTCCATCAAGCTTGCAATCCCCCTTCTGTGCTCCATTGTTAGTCTACTACTGATCCAGTGGATACAAACTTGTCATAGATGCGATAAATTGTTAAACGGCTTGGTGGGCTACGATTTGGAAATTGTTCAGCAAACTTTCGACGCACTGTTGTTGCCGATTCAAAAGCTTCCATCAAGCTTGCAACCCCCCTTCTGTGCTCCATTGTTAGTCTGCTACTGATCCAGTGGATACAAACTTGTCATAGATGCGATAAATTGTTAAACGGCTTGGTGGGCTACGATTTGGAAATTGTTCAGCAAACTTTCGACGCACTGTTGTTGCCGATTCAAAAGCTTCCATCAAGCTTGCAACCCCCCTTCTGTGCTCCATTGTTAGTCTGTCAGCCATGGGTAATGTAAATCTGTAAAATAAATATAAATAAATCATAAAACTTATAGAAGTGTTAACATAATTTTGACTCACCCTATATATATATATATATATATATATATATATATATATATATATATATATATATATATATATACATATATATATATATATATATATATATATATATATATATATATATATATATATATATATATATATATATATATATATATATATATAAGTGGCAAACAAATTGATGGACGCAAACTTCAAGCGAAGTATAAACAGGATAACCAGGACAGAGCCATAGATGCCTCGTAACATTTATTTCAAACGTTTCAGGATTATAACTAATCCCATCATCAGGGCTAAAGAAAGAATACAAAATACAGAGTTAAATGTAAACATAAAAAGTTAACACATGTAATAAAATTGTGAAACATGAATATTAAATATGAGATTAATTATTCACATTAGAAATATGGAGGAAAAAACAAACTAAACCAACGAGTGAATTTCCAAATCTCGTCGATTTGGATGAACTCTGTTGTAGGGCTTGCCGCACGATATCAATGTTCAAGTTACTTCTTCTTGTCCTGGGACGCCCAGCATTTCCTTGATGTTGTCTGCTACTGATCCAGTGGATACAAACTTGTCATAGATGCGATAAATTGTTAAACGGCTTGGTGGGCTACGATTTGGAAATTGTTCAGCAAACTTTCGACGCACTGTTGTTGCCGATTCAAAAGCTTCCATCAAGCTTGCAACCCCCCTTCTGTGCTCCATTGTTAGTCTGTCAGCCATGGGTAATGTAAATCTGTAAAATAAATATAAATAAATCATAAAACTTATAGAAGTGTTAACATAATTTTGACTCACCCTATATATATATATATATATATATATATATATATTTTTATATATATATATATATATATATATATATATATATATATATATATATATATATATACATATATATATATATATATATATATATATATATATATATATATATATATATATATATATATATATATATATATATATATAAGTGGCAAACAAATTGATGGACGCAAACTTCAAGCGAAGTATAAACAGGATAACCAGGACAGAGCCATAGATGCCTCGTAACATTTATTTCAAACGTTTCAGGATTATAACTAATCCCATCATCAGGGCTAAAGAAAGAATACAAAATACAGAGTTAAATGTAAACATAAAAAGTTAACACATGTAATAAAATTGTGAAACATGAATATTAAATATGAGATTAATTATTCACATTAGAAATATGGAGGAAAAAACAAACTAAACCAACGAGTGAATTTCCAAATCTCGTCGATTTGGATGAACTCTGTTGTAGGGCTTGCCGCACGATATCAATGTTCAAGTTACTTCTTCTTGTCCTGGGACGCCCAGCATTTCCTTGATGTTGTCTGCTACTGATCCAGTGGATACAAACTTGTCATAGATGCGATAAATTGTTAAACGGCTTGGTGGGCTACGATTTGGAAATTGTTCAGCAAACTTTCGACGCACTGTTGTTGCCGATTCAAAAGCTTCCATCAAGCTTGCAATCCCCCTTCTGTGCTCCATTGTTAGTCTGCTACTGATCCAGTGGATACAAACTTGTCATAGATGCGATAAATTGTTAAACGGCTTGGTGGGCTACGATTTGGAAATTGTTCAGCAAACTTTCGACGCACTGTTGTTGCCGATTCAAAAGCTTCCATCAAGCTTGCAACCCCCCTTCTGTGCTCCATTGTTAGTCTGTCAGCCATGGGTAATGTAAATCTGTAAAATAAATATAAATAAATCATTAATCATAATAATAATAATAAATAAATCATAAAACTTATAGAAGTGTTAACATAATTTTGACTCACCCTATATATATATATATAAAATATATATATATATATATATATATATATATATATATATATATATATATATATATATATAAATATATATATATATATACATATATATATATATATATATATATATATATATATATATATATATATATATATATATATATATATATATATATATATATATATATATATAAGTGGCAAACGAATTGATGGACGCAAACTTCAAGCGAAGTATAAACAGGATAACCAGGACAGAGCCATAGATGCCTCGTAACATTTATTTCAAACGTTTCAGGATTATAACTAATCCCATCATCAGGGCTAAAGAAAGAATACAAAATACAGAGTTAAATGTAAACATAAAAAGTTAACACATGTAATAAAATTGTGAAACATGAATATTAAATATTAGATTAATTATTCACATTAGAAATATGGAGGAAAAAACAAACTAAACCAACGAGTGAATTTCTAAAAAATAGGAAGGAAAATAATTGACAGTGGATTTAATTCTTGCAGCCCCCCTAAAAAAAAACAATGTGAAATTTAACAAATTAGCATGTTTTTTAATGAGTCACTATATTTAATGAGACAGATAATGAATTATTATTTAGACTGGGTTGAAGTTTTGTAATATAAATTGACTCTAGCAGGTAAAGGTCCCAGATGTTTGTTACCGCATTAAGTACGTGAAGTTCTCGAGTGTAGCCCTAGAGCAACATTGTGACAGATGGTTTCGAATTGGGGATGGATCAGGTTTTGAAAGGTATAGTACAGTTCTTTCAGATCTACCCATAAGCTGCATGAAGCGGGAGTAAAGCGTACGCCTTGTTGCCCCCACAGATGATACAGTGCTACTGCACGTACAACGAAAAACGTATATAATTTTAGATTGCATATTGCTGAGTGGTTGATCTTTAATTTAAATAATGATCCCAGTCTGAAGTCATTAATGAGAACAATAGATGGTAATAATTGAGGATAGGCTGAATTTAACAGTTTTAACAACTCTTTTTTAGGTTTTTCGGATTGGTAACCAAAGTATGGTAAGGAAAGGAAGATCTTTAATTTATTAACAGTTTGTAGTGGAGGTTAGAGTCGAGAGCTTCCTTTTCTTACCGTACTTTGGTTACCAATCAGAAAAACTTAAAAAAAAAGAGTTGTTAAAACTGTTAAATTCTGCCTATCCTCAATTATTACCATCTATTAGTATAATGACAGCGTTATCTTGGCCAAATACATTAGAAAGATAGAATAAAATCAAAGACAAATTGGTACGGTTAATGTAGGGGCATTATTATACATGTTTCAAATGTATTTGGCCAAGATGACGCTGCCATTATAGTAATAATAAAGCTAGAATAATGTTTAGATAAAAAAGAAACATTATTTGATCTTGACATAAGAATATTTGTTTTAGCCAATCAAATATGAGAAATTTTGAGGATTAAACAATGTTTGGCTCGGCGAAATAAAAGCGTATACAGAAATTAAATGATCAGCAAAGGAGGCAAGGTAAGCGGGGGGCGGGCTACGATGTAATGCGGCCGGCATTGAGACCTCGCGTGGTGGGCAAACTGGTTTCTGGCTGGAGCTGGATGTTAATTTGTGGTTTCCGTTTCCCTATAGTGACGGCCTAATCTATGCGCAGTTATCGTCGATCACTCTCCCGCAGAATTATGGTGCTATTTCTATTTAACATTTCTCGTGTGAGGGTCGTCCGATGCTTTGCAGTGTGGCGTTTGATGGCTCCATCTTGGAGATGCACTCTTAGTCGCCGAAACAGGGTTGTAGAAGTCATCCTAATGTGCGAATAATTGCGATGCTCACAGTCACCTACGTTGCATTTATATTCGTACAAGAGATTACATTCCTGCAAGTGGCCCGTCGCGGGAAGGCAGCTATTTTTTTATGACGAGAGCGCGAGTCTTCTTTGGTCTAATAAATTACTAATTTAATTTGGCTTGTTTGATCGGTGGGGATAACATTCCAGTGTATGATGGCTTTGAGGACTTTTTCGTCCTCCTTATATCCTGTGTTCATGGATGTTTGGTAATAAAGGTCTATTGTTCTTGGTTTTTTATTTTTCTGCCTTGGGTTGTGATATAAATCCATCTTCTGCTTTATGACATTATCGATTGATGTTTGGGGATACTTGTTTGTTAAGACTTGACGAGGACGTCGAGAAATGGTAACGTGGAGGTTGTTTTCTTTTTCATAAGTGAAGTTGAGGGATGAATTTTCCTTGAAAGTTTAAAATAAGGGTAGGGACCAGGCTAGGGTTATCTGCATTGATGAATGTGTCATCGATATATCTGGCAAATATCGTCGGTTTCAAGGAAGGATTGTTCTTGAAAATGGCATCCTCCACTGTCCCCATGTAGAAGTTGGCGAATAGAACACCCAATGGAGATCCCATTGCCACTCCGTCAACTTGCACATACATATGACAATCAGGGCCGTAGAAAGGCGTCTCTTTCGTACAAGCCTTAAGGACTTGTCATAGAATCTCTTCAGAGGTCCTGAGGGGGGTATTATCCTCAGTGTGGTAGAATTTCTGGCAAATGAGCTCGATGGTTTCATCCCCCGAACGTTGGCAAACAAGGATTCGACGTCCATTGAAGACATGAACCCGGCTGGTTTGGAGATTTCGAGGATGTTAAGAAAGTATATTTCAAAAGACCCCCTTTGTTATTCCATCTTTAAAATGTAAATTTAGCAAAGATAAATGTGAATTGTTTAACAAATATTCAGTTTCTACGATGGTAAACGAGAATAATACAAAATGGGGTCTTTTGAAATGTACTTTTTAGGGTGCATTAGAGGGACCCCTTAAGTGTTATCTGCTTTGATATCGCGATACATTAACTGTACCATTTTCCCAGGATCCTTTTTCTTTAATATATATATATATATATATATATATATATATATATATATATATATATATATATATATATTAGTGTAGATGTGTAGCAGTCTTTCTTGGAGGCAAATTTCGTTGAAGACCATTGTATATTTCGCCTTGATCAATTTCCTTTGGCAACTTCCTATTCTTCTTATTGTCTTTTTTAGGCCATCTTGTAGATGGTAGATAACTTGTCCTATGTTCATATCACTTTTTAATTAATGCGTTTCGTAAAAACCAGACTTAAAATTGCTGAGCTTTCGATCTATTCGATCATCTTTGGAGCCTCTTTAGGTATGGTGGAGCCTGAATCAGGTTGAATGAAAAGAAAATGTTTTTTAGGGGATATTTGTTCCTCCTCGCTTGAGCATAATATCAAGGGAAACGAGTCAATCCGGTGAGTGGAATTATTAAAACAACTTTAATGTTCGATTACAGCACGTAGCCTGGGTGTTGAGGACCGGCTCTTCTTCGTTTATTAAGATGACTTCTAAGATGTTCAACCTAGCTTTATTTCCCTAAAAACATTGCTGCAGTGCGCGAGAATGTGGTCGAAGATCCAGACACCTCTATTCGGTTTTGCGCGCAGGAATTGAACCTCTCCACGACAACATTACATCGAATTTTAACAAAAGATTTGTCTCTACACGCTTATAAAATTCAATCGACACGAGAACTGAAGCCTGCTGACCACTTGAAGCGCCGTACATTCGTCAATTGGGTGCACGAGCAAAGACAAGCCAATGATGATTTTTCGCAAAAAAATCATCTTTAGTGATGAAGCCCATTTTCATCTTGGTGGATTCGTTAATAAGCAGAATTGTCGCATTTGGGCCGATGAAAATCCCAGAAAGATTGTTGAAAAGCCACTGCATCCACCTATAGGTCACTGTTTGGTGTACATTTTTTGCTAGCGGAATCATTGGGCCGTATTTCTTCGAAAATGATGCCGGGAATTTTGTTATGGTGACAGGCGAGCGATACCGTGCCATGATAACCAACTTTTTATGGCCTGAATTGAATTCTATGGATGTCGAAGATTTGTGGTTTCAACACGACGGCGCCACATGCCACACATAAAATGCAACAATGGCTTTATTGAATGAGAAGTTCCCAGGTCACATCATCTCTCGAAACAGCGAGGTCAATTTACCACCATGATCGTGTGACTTTACGCCTTTAGATTTCTTCCTTCGGGGTCATCTCAAAAGTAATGTCTATGCCAACAAGCCAACAACAATTCAATAGCTGAAGGATGAGATAATAAGGCATATTGGTGAGATCGAGGAGCAACTATGCAGAGACGTCATCAAAAATTTTGACCATCGAGTGGAGATGTGCTGCCGAAGCCTTGGCGGATATTTAGGCGATATTATTTTTCACACATAATTGTCATGACTCAAATAACATGATCCAATAGTGAAATCAATAAATTTTCACCAATAGCACTGTTTTATTTATGGCTAACTTCAATCCGTCTTAATGGAACACCCTTTATAATAACGCAAATAGCCAATTACAACCCCACTGCTCTTTTACTTCTTCACGAGGACCTATTCAGTCAATGTTGTGTAAATTTGTGAAAGAATCTGAGTTTTCAATTCTTTGGGGTAGAGAGCACGTTCGACTTGATTGTATTTTAGTGGTGGATTGGACCGTGCTAATTACAACGCACTCATATCTAAACTACCGTTGATTGTAAATGGTGATCTCATTTGTAGTGTTTTAGCTTTGCTAATTACAATGGTGATCACATTCATAATATTTTGACTATGCTAATTGCAATGGTGATCACAATGATAGTATTTTGACTGTGCAAATTACAACGATCTCATATGTAAGCAACAAGTGATTGCAAATGGTGATCCCATGCTTAGTATTTTGATTGAGTTCCTTGATAGACAGCTTAGTGACTTAAATGTAGTTCATAATGTACATTAAGGGAGGTGTTCTGTATTAAAGTCTCCCTCAAGATACATTTTGCAACTTAAACAAACAAATCCCTTACCGAGCCTGTTTTTATACACTAGTATCTACTAATGTTTGCTTTCTTTAACAGTTGGATAATAACTTAACAAAGGAATCTCTGGGCTGGGTAGTAGCAGCAAATCCTTTCGGTCAAATGATTGCATCTCCGATCGTGGGCTACATCGGCAACTCTCTTGGATCAATAAGGTATACTTTTAGCCTGCTTTTATTCTTCAGATCACTTATATAGTGTGAGATTTGTCCATTTAAAATTAAATGAAAAGATAGCGCCTCTAGCGGCCGCCCTGGGCTCTGCCCAGATCATTATGGTAAATATGTATTGGATTTGGTTCCGATCAGTGCACTTAATATTTTTCGGGTTGATACAGCGAATTTTTTTTAAATTTTGCCAAAAGAAATGAAATGATAAGAATTCCAATGGAGACAATATAGACGCGAAACGGAAGTGAGTGAAGAAGCAAACCTTGCGGGACAGCAAAAAAGGTCCTCCGTCCATTGAGATATATCGTTTTTGTTCTTACCCTGGAAATGTCTCTCTATTCCCTGGGGCTGGGCCGCCTTAGTCTTATGTTTGAGCATCTCTTTCATCTTACTGTGCATCCCTATGTGAATTTCCACACTAGGTTTTGGAGATCCCAACCAGGATCTCTCTCACCGGTTGCCACTGCACGAGGTCCACATGGGCCCTCATGCAGGAGGAGCACGCCACTGCCGGGAACCTTCTTTAGTCGCTCCGACTCCAAAATCGAAAACACATCGTGCCTGAGTACCAGCTACCATGAAACGCCACTAACTATGGCCATCTTCAGGGTCAGGAGGTCTTTGCTAGTTTTATGTTCAGATCGAGGAGGAATGAGCTATCTGCAAATGTTTTCAGTTGTCCTGGGGGGCTCCTGTGGAATCATAGCGGGTGCTACTTCCACTATAGAGAGGGTGTCACCCGAGAGCGACTCACTGGAGGAGAGTAAAGGGGAACCCATTTGGAGCACTGGTCAAACCACAGGAAGAAGACACCTCACCTCTGGGGGAGTATTAGGCTTTTCGAATGTCCTCCGAATTCTGGTAATCCCCGGACAACCGAAATTCAAAAGCCTTTTCGTCTCGAATTTTCGCACCTTTCAACGACTACAACTTTGTAATTTTAAAGTTCATGATAACTAAATGTTCGCACCACATACCAATCGGAAGATACCCAGCTACAGGTCACTCTTCTAAAGGTGCAGCATTTTTTTTAGAACTTATCTGGCGACTCTAGCAGGAATATAGGTGTCCAAAATGTTGTAAAGCATAATTTTAGGCTATTTTTTTAACAAAGCAAAAATTAAAACAATGCATAAGAAAGGGAACCAAAATACTAACAAAAGAGAAAATATAAAACAGTCCAAATGCCGGAGGGAGGCTCGTTCCCTCAGGGAACTGAGTGTGCACTCAATACCCCCAAACTAAGTACTCATCAGAAACTCGATAATGCCATAGTAAGACGGTGCATGGATCCGTTACGAGTAAAAAAGTAAAGTGGTAGCGATTTCGTTCATTCCGGTACCGGGGCAGGTAATACACGCAAAGATACCCTGTATGGGAATTTCTACAAGAATGGGACAAATAGTCTACTGGAGCAATCAGTAGTTATAATAAGTTGTGCACTTTGCGAGACCGCATTCACTGCCAGTTGCAGCTGACGTGCTACTCATGGAAGGCAAGGTGAGGAACAGTGTAGTGCCAAGTCATCGACGAACAGGGTCACCGATACACCCTCTGGGAGAAAGTAAATGATATGATTGATCGCAATTACAAAATATAAAACACTTAAGCCGTTGCCCTGAGGAACTCCCTCCTCTTGAGGTTTCAGGTTAGAGTTGGTGTCTCTAACACGCACCATAAAGGATCGAGATGCTAAGAACTTTAAATAAAAGACGGTAAAAGAACTCTCACGCCCCAAACGTGTAGCTGCCTTAAGAATCCGTATCTCCATGCTGTATTATAGACTTTCTCAAAGTCAAAAAATATAGCCAAGACTCGATGCTTTAGAGAGAAAGCTTTCTGGACTGATCCCTCGAAACGTACTAGGAGCTCAATGGTACTATGACCCCTTCGAAAACCTCACTAAAATGAAGACAGTAAGCGATTGGTTTCTAGAAACCAACTAAGGTGCACCAAGACCATCTTCTCTTGCAGCTTGCTCAGATAGCAGGTAATAGCTATAGGGCGGTAGTTATCTACGTCCAACCCATCCATGCCAGGCTTTACAAAGAGAAGGACAATTCCAACGCTCCATGATGATGGATAAGAACCCTTCACCCATATAAGGTTGTACAAGTCAAGTAAAAAAATGACAGTGTGGATGGAGGTACCGAATCATATCAAAATGGATGAAATTAAGGCCATGAGAAATAGATTAACAAAAGAAAAATGCAACACGCAATTCGTTGATAGAGAATACGGCATTATTTGGATAACCGGTTAGAGTTCGTCGTAAAATTGAAAGGATAAGACTCTTTATTTGATTTATAGGCTAGAAAAGCATTATTTTAATGGTTGACCCTGCTGACGCTACAGAAGTGGTTAGCCAAGGCGTTGTTGACAAGCAGGCTGTCATTCACTAAAAATCCCTGTAAATGAGTGTGGAGGTTTTATGGCCGGCATAACGACCACGGATATTTTTAATCCTCTTCCAAATCTTTGCAGGTGGGATCATAGAGGAAATTTATGAAACGTAACGGCGCCATGAAGTTTGGCAAGCCTCCCAAAGGGTTCTCTGAAAGGTACCCGAGCTCGGTTTCGGTATTCTTGTTACACATGGCTAAGTTTCGCCTGAATTGTGCATGAGCTAACTTGTAGTCTTTGGTGGCCGTCGCACACTCCATTGTCCACCAGGGCGCGGTTGGACCACTTTCTGGATATGGTCTGTGTGGCCGCATTGTAGATAATCGATGTGAGATACATCACTGGCGTGTCCATACCATTAAAGGTCCCCAAGGAGGCACTTGTGAAAGACGCCTCTCAGAAGCTTTCTCAATCGGCATGGCCTAAATCCCACTTGAGAGGCATGGTTGTATGAGGGGTAGGATGAACGGCCGACAAGACAATAGGGAAGGTGTCACTTACATGGAGGTCATCAAGGTATGGACATCGAAAATCTGCGGTTTGATATATATATATATCAAACCGTGGATTCATTTAGATTATCCCTGGTCTTGAGTTCGTCATCTCACACCCCCCTTAAAAAGTGGATGTGTTTGGAGTTAATTAATCATTTTATTCTTGCTGTGGTGAACCTCGTCGGATCTGCTAAAGAGGTAGTGGTGATACCGTGGTTGAAGTGTCATCTCACTTTCAGCACAACCCTGTACAAAATTTGTCTTCGATAGCCGAAGTTCTCGTAACCATTTCACCCTACCCACGTCTCAATTGTGTCTAAGGTGTCGTCAGTTCAAACGAATTAAAGGACTAAGACCTCATCCGTCTCTAGAGGAAGCCTAGTACCCAACGTGTCACACATGGGTACTAGACCAGCGACCTAGCTGGAAGCTCACAGCCCTCAGCAACATGGGTTCCGCAAGAGAAGGGACACTGACACAGCCCTTGCCCTTCTCACCGAAAAGCTCGCCCGCTGTAAAGCTGAGAGGAAATACGTAGACGTTGTGATGCGAGATGCACAAAAGGCCTTCGATAAGGTTTAGCTAAGAGGTCTACAATACAAGATCTTAGGCCTCCAGCTGAATCCATTCCAGGAAAGGGTCCTCTGTGACTACATCATGCACAGAAACACCCAAATCTCGATCGAGGGCTACAGAGGACCCGAGTTCGAACTTGAGGCTGGTGTTCCACAAGGTGGCGGTCTGAGTCCGCTGTTGTACTTTGTGTACACACTGGACTTACCTGATCCACTAGAGGAGGACGTGATGTACCTGCAATTTGTAGATGACACCACACAGATCATCCCCAACTACTACAAACATGCTGGATTTCAAACAAGGCAGACAGCCATCGAAATCGATAACATCAATCAATACGAACGAAAGGGGAAAATCAAGACCAACCGCTGAAAGTTTCAAATCCTTCCAATAAACCGCCAAAAACGTGTTGATGTCTTAGTGGACGGCGAAGTATACCCGTACGGAAATGAAATCAAAGTCCTATGTCTGCACTTAACATCAAAAGGATACAAAGTGCACATTAATAGCAGAATCTTCCTAGCCAAAATACAGCTCGGAAAACTGTATAGATTTAAAAACATCAGCTCCAAAAATCTTAAAAAGCTATACACTGCTCTGGTAGGCTCGACCTTAGTCTACCTGGCAGTGGTCATGCAAGCTGCGAGTTCCACCTCTCTCAGACAAATGGTGAAAGTGCAGAACAAAGCAGCCCTGCTTATAGCTAGAGCACAAAGGATGGACCATATTCAACAAACAGATCTGCACGCCAGAGCAGGTTTGAATCCACTTAATATGGAACTCCAAAGGCTAGAGAAAAAGACCTGGGACAAGATTGAAGAAGAGATACTCCCGAACTTGAACCTCGACCTAGACATTCCGACAGAAGTTAGGGGACGCGCCCCCAGGCAAGCCCTATTCCAGAGCGGAAGAAACTGCTCCCGAAAAGAGGGGGTGGTCAATAAGTTTTGCAATTCGATTATAAGGAAACGAGATATAAGGAAAAGTGTTTATTATTTTTTAATATAACTATCCTCGACTTCAATGCACTTGCGCCACTTGCCCTGAGGCTTCGAATTCTCGACAACCAGAAATCTCCCGACTGCTCTTCAATCCACTCCTGGACGGCGAGCTGGACATCTTCATCGTCCCAAACCAGCGTCCACGCAATGCAGCCTTGAGCTGGCGGAATAAAAAGTAGTCGCTAGGGGCCAGATCTGGACTGTAGGGGAGATGATTGAGCTTCTCGAATCCGCACTCGCGCAGGGCAGCTGGTGCAACTCTGGCCTTGTGGACTTTGACGACGTTTAAGTCGATCATGGGGCTTGAGGTTTCTAGGAACCCAACAGGCAGAGACCTTGGTCATGGCCAAATTGTCGTGGATGATGTTGATAACACTTCCATGTGATATTCCAAGTTCTCACTCGATTTGTTCGACCTTCACCCGTCGATTTTCGAGGATCATCCTCTCCACACGGGCCACATTGTCCTCGTTGGTCACGTCTGATGGGCAATGGTTGCACCGGAAGGGGCGGTGTCGGTGTACACTGCAACCATGCGTTCATGGATCTATCTTGCATTCTTGCTTTCCTTGGTCAAAAATTTTATCACTGCGCGCTGCTCAACCTTCTCCATTGTTGAAAAATTTGTGACTGACGATCTCGATCAGCTACTGCTTCTTAAATAGACGAAGCAGGACCGTGCGGCTGCAGGTCCTGACTTGTCATCATTTTTCCTAACCCCCCCACAAACAGCCATCCTCCTTCCTCTGCTTTGCCCTACCAATTCGCAAAACATATTGACCACCCCTCGTATTCAAATACAAAGCGAACTCTACCCATACTCCAGAAATGGCAGAGTACTTAGCCTCAAATTAACATCATCAGGGTATGTTGCGCACTTTAGAGAAAAGATTAATGCGACCAAAAGGACGCTAGAATCACTGTTTCGTTTCCGAATGCTATCACTGAGAAACAAAGGAAAACTATATATGTTACTAGTGAGACTATTACTGCTGTATCCAGCTATTCCTCTTCATGTTTCTAGCGAGACAATGATGAGGAAGGCGGTACAAAATAAGGCCACAAGATTTATGACTAACGTTACACTTCAAAACCGGATCCTATTGACTATACTTCACGAAATTGTAGACATTGAATTAATAAATATGAATGCACAAACGTGCAAAAGATATTTGGCAAAAGATTAACCAATACCTACCAGAAGAAGTGACTCGAAAATAAAACTCGAAGATGAAGAATTACTGAATCTACGTTTCAAACAAACCTTTAAAACTAGCCAGCTGCAGACGCGGCATGCAATTTACCCGATTTATAGATTAAAATGATGCTAATGAATAAAAATAAAGAAAATAATACATAAAAACAATCCTAAAAAAGATCCTTAGTGGACAATTAATTAATAAGTATAAAGTTAAAAATAATTATAGTAAAAAGATCCGAAGTGGACAAAAGATTAAATAATAAAAAGATCCGTAGTGGAAAAAAAAACAACAATAAAAATTATACAGTGACAAGCTCGTTGAATTCACCAAAGATAATTTTCATCGAATAAAAAGGCTTGAAAGCTTGACTTATTTTATGAGAATCAATGTAGAAACATAATGAAGAAAGGAGGCAAAAAGACTGAGGTTATCAGGCAACCTGGTGCAAACCCTCTCACTCTATAAACACATATTCCTCTATTTACTTCTACTTCAAACACAAGATCGTTGATCTGACTATATGTCGCTCCGATCTAGTTCTCTGGCAAAAAAGGCAAAGTAAATTGAAAGTTTGAAAACGTGCTTCTTTTAATGGCGGTCAACTCGGAGACGCCGAGATGTCGGTAGTATGGTATCTGGTTGAAGTTGCACGTTAATTGCAATCTTCTGCAGATGGCCGAAGATATCTGATACAACGGCTCGCTTAATGTTAATATCATGATGAGAAAATAAATAGATACAAGAGTTAGAATGAGTTGGTTTTCGGTACACAGTGAAGCTAACAATTTTTACATCAAGAAAGGATAAACAATTATCTTTTTCCCATTACTTTAAAATTGATAATAGTGGGATGGAGGTGGTTAAGATTTTTAAGGAAATTGTCCAATAAGTTTAAACTATTATAAGCCAAATCGATATGACATCATTTACAACCACGAGGCACGTTTTCGGTCAGTGAAGACGGAGAAAGGGGGTTTATAGGCATTGAGGCAGGAGGATAAGTTAAGGGAGAAAGAACGGAAGGTCAGATTGAGGTCTGTAGATGTGATGACAGAATTTAACGGGGGCGGAGAGAGGCGAGATCCCTTGTCATCTGCTCTTGGTTTATGAAAGAGGGGCTGTCGATAGTAAGACTTGCTAGCAGGGTCTGTGAGGATGTCTTGTGCGCCTGTAAAAGAGAGAGAAAAGTGGAGGAAGAAGTGTCCAGAAATAGCTGTGGTTAGGTCAGTGACTTATCTTTACTTGATCCTAACTTAAGTAACTTCAAAAATAACATGTCTCAAGTTTACTTTCTTACATTTTCAGATACGTTTGCTATTTCACCATGACTTTTTTCATCATGGGGAATCTCTTATATTCATTTTTACCTTTGCTGAATGATTTGTGGCCCCATTCTGGTTTTCACCTCATGATTTTATCCAGATTTATCGTTGGTCTTAGTTCTTGTAAGTGTTTTTATCAAAGTAATTTCAAACAATCAAGTACAGCTTAAAAGGTTTCAAAGGATTTCTTTTAGGTTAAATAATACACACCAAACCATTTTCCGGCGTGCTTTCATATGTGCGTACTTTTGTACCAATTTATCTCTGGAGCCTTGTATTACACCTACTGTACTCCGTCATTTAAGGGTAATTAATTAATTTGCTATATCAATCCTTTTATTTCTCATCTGGCTCACTATTTCTATATTATCTGAGTCCTTTTATTCTTCTTATTCTGTCTGTTCTTCATCTTTCTTTCTCGGAGTTATATAAGCCCAATTAGAAAATTAGACTGCTATTAATAAAGGATACGCGATATTTAAAAGCTGCAATATTTCGAAAGCATTTTTGCCTTGTGTGTGTGTTAGTGAGATATGGATATCTGATTAAAGCGATACCCCATGAAATCATTTGCTTCTTTGTTATTAAAGTAATTCATTCTTTCTTCTTTGTTATATACAGCAAACGTCACGCTCTGTCGTTCTTATCTTGCTTCATCAACTACCCAGAAGGAGAGAACGACTGGCATATCGATCATCTCAGCTGCTCAGTCTCTCGGTTTTGTTATTGGACCAGGTAAGAAGATAAAAATTAAATTTGAATGTAAAAAATCCAGGCGCAACATAAAGGTTATAAAATTTGGCACTAAATTTAGCAATTTTAATCCATATATCCAAAATGTTTAAATAGTCATTTGAAAGCATTTCAGAATTCAGCAGTAGTTCACCTTCACGAAAACCACTATCATTCGAATTCACGTACTACTTCCAAAATAAAACTTTCTCTAACAGATCACCACAGCAAAACATATTTTTTTTAGAATCGTTTGCATGGCGTATAGCTTTGGGGTAATGGAATTGGATCTCATATTAGAATGATTTTTTAGTCTTATTTACATCATAGAAAAAAATATGCAGTTAAAATTGCAGAAATCTGTCGCACTAAGAGAATGTAAAATTTTACAGTTTCACAAATAAAATTACTCGTTCCGGGAAAACAAAATTAATGAAATTACTAGAATTGTCTCGTACTAACTACATATACATATTGCCGGGAGCAAAACTTGCTCGGGTGCGATAAATAGACTATATTTGTGTCGTGGTATAGCAAGGACCGAGTGATGGTGTTCGTACGTATTAGTTGGTTTCGTATTTCAAAACTCCGTGATTAAGTTTTCTCTCTAAGAGTGCTATATTTTGATTATTATTATTGCGCTATTTTAATCTTTGAAGGTTTCTAGTGCCATGCTCAGCGTTTCGAGTATTGAATAAAAAAAATGTTTCTAAGAAACTAGACCTTTAATTAAAAATATGAACCAAAATTGAAATTTGACTATCAAACTACACAGGAATGAATTAAACAAATTTAAGTGAGGCTTACTAAATTGCAAAATTGAATATACAGTAATGGTTGACCTAAAACTCACTCTAATATTGAACGCAAATTGACCTTCATGAGACAGATAATGGGGGTTTAAATACCTTTCAAGATTCCCACGAGAATCGGGTTTGATCCTGACCTTAGGCTCAATTTTTATGTCGCCTTAAGAATGTTGTTTCCGTGCCCGCACCTGGACAAGCCGTTCCAGATGGGATCTGAAGAGGAAATGCTTTAAAGCCTCAGAGGAATTTAGAGCGTGTGGCCGATGGAGTTAAGCACGTATTATGGATGAAATGATTTCACCACGGGACAGGAAAAGTATGTCTCTGCCAATCTTCGGGTTATTCTGGGAAAAATTCGCACTGAGGAGCGATGAGCCAAAGAGTAAATCCTTTGACGAAGGGGAGTGCTTGAGGGAGTTCACTTTGAGGTATTCCACAATGGCGAGGACTATCTCTGTGTTTTGGAGGTACTCCAGGATAGGGAGTTTCTCTGACGAGAGTTAGTTAAACTTGCTCCTCAATCCAAGTTAACTAAAAGTTCGGTGTTACCACCAGGAACTGGTTCGAGGGTAAGCTTCTTCTAAGTTCCTTTCGTAGGGTGCCGGGCGCTCGCCAGACTTCGCTGTCTCGATGACTCTCGCGATCTACCCGTGACAGGATGCTAAATTCGGTGTGACCACCAGGAACTGGCTCAGGATAAGCTTCTTCTAAGTCCCTTTCATTCGCAGCCGGGCCTCTAACCGGACTTAGTTGTCTCGATGACTAACACGATCTACCATGTTCTTCCAAAGTTATTTGATTTTTATACTTTGCCACCCCACTGGGGGTAGGGGAAAGAGGGGTGGGGATGCAGGCAGCGGCATTAAGTCTCCTACTCTAACGGTTTTTCTCAGAGCGTCATTCAGCTAGCCCTAAAGTGGACCTTCTGGCTTTAGGCCGACGCTCCTCTAATTTCGCATATGAAGTGAAATTGAATATCAACTCTTAGGGAAAATCTTGCTATTTTAACCAAGGTTAGGCTCACGGGGTCCGACATCTGATGATTAGAGCATTATGTGGTTTTTGGGCGGTCATTCAGGTTCTCCTCGAGGCGAGGGGAGAGAGAGGAAGGAGGTTAAGTGTTCGGGCTACGCCGCTAAAAAAATGCCAGAACGTTGTGGTTAAGGACCAGGGGCTCAGTTGTGAGGGTGGGGGAACGATTCCCCTACAATTTGTAATAGGAATAAGAGTGACTAGCGATTATAATACGAAGTGGTTTTCAACCTTTTTATGATAGTTGCTCCCTAATTGCTATCTAGAAGCAGACATGGCACCTCAATATAAAATAATTTATGTATAAATACTTAATTAGATGGAAAACACTTCAAAATTAACCACGATTGACATTTAACCTAATTTAATTGAAATAAGACAAAAAAACAAAAAAAAACTAATCTTACGTTTAAAAGTTTAATGGGAAATTTGAGCTTAATGGGTATCGAATAATTCTATAATATTGAGACATAGAGTTGACAAAGCAACTCTTATTTCTTCATTCACATTCTTGTTAAAATATAGAGTTATAGAAGAAGAAGATATATAAAAATAAATTTTCTGAACTTCCTTTGTAATTCTTTGGGTTTTAAAAAATTTACAAAATTTCGACACTTATATTTATTTTTGAACTTCACCATTTTGGTTTTTTTTATATTATAAAATAATTATTAGAAATAACTTTGATAAAAAACATAAGTCATAACCAAACTAAGATGAAATTATTATTCAAATACTCAAAAAAATCCCCTTCTTAAATTATAGTTAGTGAAGTGAAAAATCCCCTTCTTAAATTATAAAGTAGGTGACAAGATAGAGCAACAAATAGGCAGCAGATAAAAGTATTTTTGATCTTCTTTCTAACTTATACAATTATGATAGTCTTCGAACAAGAAATGGCACATTGGTACAAACAAAAATTTCGGAAATATCAAAAAATTCGTTTTCATACTCAAGGAAGATAAGGCGCCTAATTCATGACACAAATGTAAGCTTAACATTTTGTTACAAGTTTAATCGTTCAAGAAGTGAAAGCATTACATGATGATTAATTTAATAATAACATTTACACAGTTAATTGTTGAGAGTTTGTTTCTTGAAGTTGTATAACGCTGTCTGTGAACTCGCCAGCTTGAATGAGATAGTCCCTTTTCTTCGTATCTGTTGTTATGACGCCACATTTAGCAATGTTATTCACCACTTTCAGATTCTTAATACTGTGGCCAAGACCTGCCAGGTTCCAGAAGTCACTTGGATTCAATGCTCAGTCTGTCTATCAGGAAATGTGATTCTGGGCCAATGAGATCCACTAAAGTGATCTTAGATGCGACACTAGAATAAAGGCTTTCTTGTTCGGAAGCTTTCTGGCTTTTCAGGGGCATGTAACTGGGCAGCAATGTCAGCCTCATTATACATGTCACTAGGGATGAGAGTAGAGGCTGGTGAGGCGAGGTGATGAGACTAACTGTGCATGAATGAGCCATTGGCTGATGGTTACCTTGGCAATAATGGAGATGCCAGTGGGCTTAGTGGAGTTGGCTCTGTCATAAAATCTTCTACCTGAAGGGAAGATGGTGCCTGTAAATGCGGGGCAAGTAGCAGCAATATTAGAGTAGGTCGGATTCAAACGTGGAGAAAGTAAAATGGAAACGAAAGAAGTAGAATAGAGGGTTTCCAACCCTCCTGATAAGTGAGAGACGGAAGGCATGAAAGAAAGCTGTTCAGGGTGAACAAACAGACTAGATATGCCCAGGTTTATACAGTACAGAAATACAAAATGAGGTGTGATGAAACGCTGGAGTACAAAGAGCTTTATCCTTGTGGAAATAAAGAGAAAGTGGCCGTAGTAAACGGATTAAAGTAAAATGCAAGCTGAGTCATAACATATAAATAGGTTAGAACAGGTTGCAGGTGGTTTCGACACTAAAGATTTCACCACTAGTGTTTTCGAAGAGAGAAAGAATTCGGCAGGAAATGAAAATTTGGTGTTACCCTCAGGCGATTAAGAGAGGCAGAAAGTATGCAAACCGGATATAGACTATCTTTTAGAGACAGCAAATAATTCAGTAGGGAAAATAGGGGAAAACTGAGGGTACAGAGAAGTAGAGAGATTAGAAAGAAACATGATACCATTGAGTGCCTTGTTTTTGTTTTCTGTAATGATATAACAGACGTCTTCCTCATAGGCGGACTTTAGGAGTGCAGTGTACGAGCGAAAAGCAAGGCTATGGAGACTTGTTGTCACTGCACCACGAGCACGAGCGGAAGGCTGAAATAGTCTCTTGCATGCCTGCCCATGTTTCTTTGCATTCATAATAATGGCTGATAACTACGTGGTAGGCTGTCGGCGAGTAGATGTGTGGAAGAGAAAAAGATGATCCTGGTTTGAGATCGAATGGCAATGTTGAACTCAGTACGTAGACCAATTGCAGTGTCAACGGTGGAAGAAGTGAGCAAGATCCATTCATTGTCATCTGTATTTCGCAATGGAAAAGAGACGAAGGTGATAAAGCTTGGTGGCAGGGTGTGTGTGAGGCTTAGGAGAAAGACGAAGAAAGTAGCAAATCTGGATGAAAAGGTGGTCAGCAATAGATGTGTAGTGGTAAGTTATGGGTAAGCTATGAATTAGAGAGGAGTGGCAACTAGTTCAAGTGTAATTCAATGTGTGTGAATAGGGAAGGAGGCAGATCGAAAAAGTGAGAATAAAGCTTTAAAATATTTATAAGTTCCACACAAGTACCACATAAGTCCCACAAAATGTTTCAGAATGAATCAAATTTCAGAGTGGTTAAAGAAGGCCATGATAATAAATTCACCTAAATCATCGAGGAAACTCCGTGGAATGACCTGATGGAGGATAAGCGATGAAAAATGTAAGAGTTGGTTTCATAGGCACGGTTGAGAGCAGAGCTTCAAAGGTGTTTCGACATTGAATTTGAATGAGAGAGGGAGGGTAATATCGGGCGATAAAAATCAGGACGAGAAACGTTTACGAGTGTAGGCTCGACAAGGCTACCATGCAGCTCAGTTTTTCGAACGGAGAGTTGGGACGAATCACGAAACCGTTGCTTACCCATGTCATGTTCCTTATCAAGCGTTATGGTCGTAGTGTCAAAAGGCGAGGATCAGTATATTTGACTGCGAAATTTTTTGAATGCAAGAGAGCTCGCCCGATATGAGGTTTGAGGAACTAAGAACATGGCGGCTGTCATTCTTAAGTGGAAGGATGAAATCAGAATAACTTTCATCTACCAAAGAGTGAATAGAAGACGTAAGAATGGAAAAGCACCAATCGAAAGTTTTTGCTCAGTGTATTTTTTACTTCACACTCCTCCAGATACTGCTAAAAATGGTGGAGAGTGTAGTACATTGCACTCTCTCGTGAAAAAACGTTTTCACATTTCTAGTAGAGAAAGTGGGTTTATTCACATCTTAAGCCACTCAGTCAATTATGCCCGACGATTTTAAGATCGGATTTGTTCACAAGGTTTTTGAGGCGGGTCAAATTCGAGCAATAGGGAACATAAAAACACAAGAAAAGGAGTCAGCCTATATGAGGCTGTTTCAGTTCGCATCACCCATTTCAGTCCCACCTAGCATCCTCATCCATAAATCTATCCAGTCTATTCATAAAACTCCGCAAGGGGGACGCTTCAATCACATTTCTAGTGAGCCTATTACATTCATCTATCACTCGATTTGTAAACCAATTTTTACCAATCTCTTTCCAAAACCTAAACTTTCCTAGATTAAACCCATTGCCTTGTGTCCTATCCTGTTTGATAAAAAATAAGAACCTTATCTATGTCTCCCTTTTTACCCGCTTGAAGACTTCAATCAAGTCACTTTGACTCTTCCCCTTTCTAATGCATGAAGATTTACTCACCTAAGCCTTTCACTATAAGATAAGCTCCTCAAACTATGACTCATCTTAATCATTCTTCTTTTCAAAGACTCAAGCAAAGCAATATCCATCCTATAATATGGTGAATGTGAATGTCCGCGCGGATCTTCGTAATCGAATTTTTTTTTAGAAATGATCAATGACGTTCTAGTCAATGCGGTTAGGTAAAGGTAATAATAAGAATTCCTTAATCCGCTTGAAAAGTTTCATGGAGTTCCTTAACCCTCTTCAGGAGCATCACATATACGACAAGGCAATCATCAATTTCTCTAAAAGAGAAATTTCAAGAATCCTTTAGTGTAGGCTAACGTTTACTTTAACAGAAAACGGAAATGCGAATTGCCCATTTCTTTCTCATAATTGAACAATAACATTCAAGTCAATGCGGGGAAAAAAATAGAAGGGCGAAGATCCGGAGGGGACATTCACACTCCCGTTTTATGTTAAAGTAAACGTTAGCCTACACTAAAGGATTCTTGAAATTTCTCTTTTAGAGAAATTGATGATTGCCCTCGTCGTAGCATATTAAGGAATTCTTATTATTATCTTTACCTAACCGCATATACAATATATATATATATATATATATATATATATATATATATATATATATATATATATATATATATATATATATATATATATATATATATATATGGTACAGAACGATAACGCCCGCTTCTTATAAGCACTCTTGGGAACGCCCTAGTTGCCACCAGGGAAGATCAAGTATTAGTCACTCCTAGTGAACCCCAAAAAGTTCATTCGAAGCAGTAACTTTTATACTTAAGATCTTTTGCTATTTTTAAGAGAGACGGGGAATTAAACATAACTTTTGGGGTATCCATGCTAAACACCTTATGGCGAATATGGAAAATTATAACAAATGATGCGGTTGGTGGATGGCACAGAACGATACCGCCCGCTTCTTATAAGCACCCTTGGGAATGCCTTAGTTACCACCAGAGAAGACCAAGTATTAGTCACTCCTTCTAGTGACCCCAAAATGTTCATTCGAAACAGCAACTTTTATACTAAAGTATAAATGTCGAACAGATGTAAAGGGTGCAAGCCAGAGCCACTAAACTGTTCTCATCAATTATGCAAAGAGACTATCATACACAACTGAAAGAGATCCGTCTATTTTCGCTAAAGATGCGCAGATTGCCTGGTTATCTGATAGAAGTTTTTAAAATTCTTCGATGCCTTGAGAATATTGATCACCAGAAGTTGTTTACCCGTAGTAGAATAGGGCTATGAACTACGTTTGGAAACTTTAACTGTCCTGTTTTAGGACAACTTGGTGGGCAACTAACTCACATTTAGAATATACTAAACATGGAATAAACCACATTCAGAAGTAGAAGGTAGTTTCAGGGTCCTGCAATTCCAGGAGAGAATCGAGAAAATGATTTTTAGTTCGTAATAATTGTCACGTCGAATGCAACACCTACAAGCTATGAAGCCGCAAGATAGCTCCAAATTAAAGTAGTTCTTATTAGTTCATATAGATTAGTTAGAGGTTTTACTATAAAATACATAGTTGTGTTCTTTTCCTTAGCACAATCGGATATATTTTACTCTTTCCATACAGGCAGATGTAGGTAGAGAGAGAGAGAGAGAGAGAGAGAGAGAGAGAGAGAGAGAGAGAGAGAGAGAGAGAGAGAGACTTCATTTGTACAATCCTTTTTATGGATCTTTTGTTTGGTATTTCTTAAATATTACTTTAATTTTATGAACAACGATGAATTTTGAGCTACTCATATTCCTCGTTACCCTTTGGGACGCCAAAATGAGAACAAAACAAGAAGGCGAAAGGTCGTCAATAATGATGAATCTTTTACGGGAGAATCTTCTCTCAAACATGTGTTCAAGATAGTGTGCGCAACAGCAGAAATGGCCAATAAAGTAACAAAAATGGAATATTGCTATCTAATATGCAAATTGCGCCGGAACATATAGAGATACTTAAAGAAGCCTATTAACATTCAGATGTAACCAAATTGACATGCAATGTGACAATGCCCAGAAAGTGAACCAAGCTGTTTAGAATGTGGGAATAAAAGAGACTACTGGAAGAACTGTAACCTCCCCTTCCCCCCAATGTTTCAACTGCGGAAGGCCGCACCGAAATATGACAAAGGCGTGCCTCAAAGAAAAGAAGAGATAATTGAAAGAAATGAACGAGAAGAAAGACATAAAATGGAATTAAACGCAAGCAAGGGTGACTAAAGCAACTCTATAATGGATGAATAAAGCTTAGACACACATAACGGCACCTAGCGGATTATCTATGGAAGTTCCGACGTGTATACTGTACGCACAAGTCATTAACCAAGGGTGTGGGGGTCCACATTATAAGATGGGATACGAAACTCAAAGAAACCTCAAAATGAACTCTTTGAAGTGTTTTATAAAACCTTCTAATGTGTTCACGTCAAACTAAACTAAAATTTGACGTAAGGTATTCCGAATGAATAAGTATTCGGAAAAGAGCACTAGTCACGTATCGTTAATACCTCTCGGAGTCCGAATGGACAATAATAAAATGACTGATTTATTTTTATTTTTGCCTAAGCTGGTGTGATCTGTACAACCAATGAAACCTAATATTAATAAATATACAAAACTACAAATAATAACGAGCACCTAGAGATACTACAGAACACTATAAGAAATCAGGAGAGATCGTGCTGGATCCTAGGAGCAGTAAAATTTGAGACTATGCTCACCGCTCTCGTGAAGTTCAATATTCGGCACGAACGTAATTAGTATACTTTATAAGAGGAAATTACTTCAACATTATAATCTATATATCTCCTAATGAACAAAAAGAATAAACAGCTTAGACATATTTTCTAAATCACTGTAATTTTCGTGAGCAGTTATTTATTTGTATCAGTAACTAGATCATCATTTTCCTTCCGTTAATTCGAGGAACTTTAGTATCGTTTAAAACAAAAAGAAACAAAACACAGGAATAGAATATTTTAGTTTGAATAATTATACGAATCTTTGCAAACTAGTGTATGCAATAATTGCAACGCAATAACCTCTAGATATTTAATTCAAACCAAATGAATGGATGACTTAAAGGAGAATTTGTGTTTTGAGTAAAAATGAGAGATATGGTAGCATTTGCCAACTATTAAAGGATGTTTCCTAGACGTCACCATGTCAGGTAATTTAATATCGAAACTTAGCCCTTAAATGATCTATATCTTAGAGAAAAAACATTTAAAATAATGATATTGTTTTATTTCTGTTAAAATGAATATATCTTTAGTTTAAAACAAATTATATACAATAAACTAAACTCCAAAAACCTCTATTCGAATCTATTAAACGCTCTCAGTATGAACATATTTTATCGAAGAAATATTAAGTAAATCTAACATATTATTTACTTATGTATAATTAAATTACAATTGTAAGATTCTATAATAATGTAAACATTGTTAAAAAAATTAATATAAGTAGAATGTAAAATTTAATATTATTGTGAAATCGAATGTAAACTAATTTATTCCATATTTATCTGTTGTTTATCGCAATGTATGCAGACCATTTAGATACATAAAAGAGAAATTAGAAAGAACCTCATGAGGAAGAGCGATAGATCTGAAGACTTTCCAATATCCTGGCGAATAAAAAATACTGAATCGAGTACCGAAGATTTCTTTACTCTTAAAGAAATCCCTGATCATCTTTACCCAGCCTGCAATAAAAAAGACAGGTTCAAATCAAGAAAGAATTTAACTCTACCGCTTGGAGACAATGCCTCATGTAAAAGACACTCCTCAAAGAATCAAATCAGTAGCCACTAAAACTCGGTGACAAATCACCCTTGGTGACCAAACCGCTTACAATAGGGCAACAACAGCTATAGTGAAACCTGGCACATTTCCTGAAACCCCAAACACAATGTTCGAGTATAAAAGGATGAAAAAGAAGTGGATCACAGCGAACCCACCCTCATTCAAAATAATAAATATCGGTGTGTCAACAACGATTGGACATATCGAATATCAGGAAAAACAACAGACGCGAGCAGGGGAGAGAAACAATGCGGGGGGGATGTGTGTGTGACCAATCGAACACATACAAAAAAAAGGGCCTAAGAGATAAACCTTGCAAACTTCCTCAGCGAGAACTTTGTTCTCCCTAGAGGAAAGAAGCAAGATGTTGAATGCAAATGGACGTACAAAGCAAAGAATGCAGGGAATGAAAACTGGAGATTGAGAGGCTGCATTTCCAAAATAGCTTTATAGACTTAAGATGTGGAAACTTTAATAATATTTTAATAATGTAAAAGGTATTGAAGAAAGTTCAATACTATACAATCCAGGCATCAATTCAGATGGCTAGATAAAAAAACATGAACTTGAAATTTCTTTAGAGAAAATGATCGTCATATTACCAATATAAAGTCAAAGTAAACCGAGAAAGAGGAGGACTGAAATTTTAAATTACTTCGTCTTAAATTCTAACCCATCAAGTAATCCTTTTGACGGAACCGTCATACATATAAGAATGGGGCTGAATTACTCTTACATTAGTAACATCGATGAGGACTACATAGCCGGGAAAATTAAAATTGAATTATCGCCAGAGATCATAGCCACAAGATAGCAACCACTGAGAAAGAATTATATTACAATGCATAACTTTATGACGATCTTCGGCACGGGTCTTCCAACAATATAGATGGAACACGTGAATGTAATGTACAGAACAAATAGCTATGGGTTCTTTTTCCTTATTATCCCTTTTTTGATTTATTTATTCTTGTTCATCTTGACTGAAGTTCCATTTTTTTTCTTTAAGTTGCCCCTTCAAACATTTGTCTTCACTTTATCTTGACTTAGGTATTCTTCTTGGCTGGGTTGGTTCTTGAACTTCGTATCCTTCCTTTCTTGATGTATCTTCTTTTTATTGCATTTATCTTGAGTTGATGATTCCTTAGTGCTTCTTGATGAATTAGTCCTTCAAGCCGTTTTCTTTCCGTTTTCCTTGACTTCCGTTTTCTTCTTGCGATGATTTCTTGGTCCTTCTAGATGAGTTGGTCCTTGAAGCATTTTCCTTGAGTTCCGTTTTCTTCTTGAGATTTCTTCATATAAGGTTTTGGACTGTTGAGTTTCGAACGCAGTACCGGTAGATTTAAACGTCAATGCTCTAGCCATTACGCCACTGCTTAGTCCGTCTTGAGTTGGTAATTTAATGGTCTATTTATATTATCGAGTTGGAAGAATTTTTTTTTCTCTGATACATTTTAGCACCCCTACAAGCTACCGGTAACGAACTAGATTTTGAGAAACTTGGAAATGTTGTTTTAAAGTAACATCTAAAAGAGGATATGACCAGACTTCCTAAATATTTCACCGGCGATGCTGCTACAACGCCAAACATTACAGTAAGCAGCCATTAGATGTTCTATAGCAAACACGTTCAGCCAGTCACAAGTGCATGGAGTGAACATTCCTAATCCTAATGTAACTTAATCAGAAAGCAATACAAGTGTTAGTGCCGGAAAGGAATTGATACAATAGAGAGAATTTGAACAGTTATGAAGAATAATTTCTGAACTTAATCTCATACGATCTATAGTATACAAACTTGAAGGAAATATATGAAGAAAACGAACTTCTGAAAAGAGCTTTCATCACGGCTCGAGATAAAAACGTTGCCATGACAAGATACCGCGCACTACCCCCATCATAAGTGGACAGAGGGGATGAGGAAGAACGATACGGAATTTTGAAAGATGGTCAATGATAACTTACTCAATAACCCATAAAAATATATCCAGTGCCAGTGGCTAAACAAGATTGAAATTAAATCTTGGGACCAGGAGACACAGTAACATAAGATGAAATAAAAGGTACCATCAACTCATTCAGACAGAAAGCGTCAGTCCCCTTAGGAATAACAAGGATCACCCTCACCAAGGTAGCAGGAAATATAATAGAAACTATGAAGAATATTTATAGGTGGTTGTTGGTTGTGCATTCGTGTTTATAGGTGCCTCTGGGAGTTGGTAGAGTCACCAGTTGTGGAGGGGTATTTTAATTTGAGAGGCAGGGTTACCTGTAAACGCGCGTCGGACGAAGGCATTTGAGGTCTCACCGTCAAGTTTGCTCTGACTCCCAAAGTTCTTACGTAGAATCCGTTTGTAGGATGGGTTTGAAAGGTAACTCAGTTATCACTGGGCTAAAGGAAGGACTCTAAAGAAAAGTAGCGTTTTTTAGGCTTTATTCTTGACTTAGGTTTACTTTAATTTGGGGCAATTGAGATAGTTAAGTCTTACGGTGCTTTGTTGTAAATTTTCCTCGAACGTTAGATAGTTGGGGCTAGGACAGCTGTACTTAAGGACTAGGAACGGACACGTAACGCTAATAATAATCAAATCAGAATAAGAGTACTGACGAATGGATAAGTCTCTTCTTCCTTGAGAATGTTTTGACCCATTTATTTATACTCCCTCCAATTAAGGAGGTGACTTCATTTCTCCTAATCTGGACGCGGGGCGGAGCTTGAGGTGTGAGAAGTATGTTCGTGTGTACTTTGTTAAGACTGCTGGGCAGAGTCGAAGTGTGTGTGCGTTTTAATTTAGACACATGTTGGCCCAACCAGGTTGGCAACCATAGCAAGGTGATAGGACAATTGATTTTCTCGTTTCACAGGTATACGTCAACTTTAACTGGTCAGATCAAATACCACCCTAAGTTTGCCCAACTGCCTTCGTTATCTTGCATCGAGACCTTTTCATCTCGCAGCTGTTTCCTCGCGTGTGTATTTTTGTGTTAGCATGGGGACCTCCAACTATTCGCTTGCATTTCTTACACTCATGTTTTTCTTAATTCATGTACAATTGTGATATAAGTATTTCGCTCTATTCTACATTGTTTCATTGCTGCTATATGGCATGTTATTTCAGTTGTTAATATGTGTACCCAATTTCAAGATTTCATAGGTCCAACAAGCTGCTCATTTGTGGGGTTCCTCGTTGAGCCTACTTCACCTTGCAATTCGTGCGTCACTACATATTTTCAATGCTTACCTAAACAATGGTTACTTCTCAAACAAACAACAAGCTCGCTAAGATAATCTTCGTCCAAAAACCAGGCAAACCACCAAGTCACGTCGCCAGATACAGGTGGAAAAAAATCCAGAACAGAAGGCTCGCATAATTTATTGAAGATAACAATTTAAACAACATAAACCAGTTCAGATCACGCAAAGAAAGAGATACCACAATAACACTTATCATTATTACCGTAAAAATCGATATTGGTGAAGAAAATAATCAGTGCATCGATATTGTCCTGAGTGATGTCAAAAAGGCTTTCATAATGTCTAAATCAAATGCATGTAGCCATACAATCTTAAACCGCCTATGAACAACAACCTGGAAAAAATTCTCTGTAACTATCTCACAGATAGAAGAACATAGGTGAGGATAAACGAATACGAAGAGGGGCTCAGAGTTTCAAGTCGAAGCTGATTGCCACGGGGAGGCTGTCTGCCATCCCTTCCCCCTGTTGTAATACATTTACAAAGTGGAAAGAGAAGGATAGAGGAGAGAGAGAGAGCGAGAGAGGGAGAGAGAGAGAGAGAGAGTAACAAGGAGTAACAAGGAAAAGAAGTACTCTAGGAGACCTTACGGTCCATTCAAGGAGGGTACCTTTGGACTAGCAATCGAGCAGGCACATGGCTGCTCAATTGTTTTGCGTCCCTAAACGGCCACTTTTCAAGACTTTGTCTAGTCTTGACTTGAACTGGTCAACAGATTCCCTGTTGACAACTTCCACTGGAAGTGCGTTCCACATACCGCAGATACTGTAAGTGAAAAAATTTCCACACAGATTGCGGTTGTAACGCTTCAGTTCAAGTTTGAAGCCGTGATTGCGCGTTCTGTTCTCACTCAGAGTGAAAATATCCCGGTAGTCAACATTGTCAAGCCCTCGAAGTATTTTGAAAACTTCGATAAGCTGACCACGCAGTCTACGGGTTTCCAGCGAGAACAGATTTAATTCCCTTAGTCTATCTCAATAACTTTTATGTCGGATAGAGGGAATCAGTTTGGTTGCCCTAGCTTGTACGCGTTCCAACCTTGTGATGTCCTTTCGAAACGATGGACTCCAAAATTGTACGGCATACTCCAGGTGCGGCCGAACGAGGGAGTTGTACAGACAAAGTACTATCTCCTTATTACGGTATCCAAACTGGCGCTTTATGTAGCCTAACATCCTTTGGGCTTTCTTCTCTGCCTCGATGCACTGTTTTGAACTTGAGGTCACTAGTGATTGTTACACCCAAGTCCTTCTCAGTGTCGGTGGATTCAATAGCAGGGCCCTTAAGGATATACTGAGATTGTTTTTTTTTTGTGGCCGATATGCATCACTTTGCATTTGTTCACGTTAAAAGGCATTTGCCACGTGTCCGACCACTCCCCAATCTTTCCAAGATCTTCCTGCAGGCGGGCAGTATTTCCATCCTTTGCAACGTTCATACCAAGCTTGGTATCGTCGGCAAATTTGGAAATCTTGGCAACCATGTCACCGTCCATGTCGTTGACGTAGATGATGAATAGTAGTGTCCCAGGACAGAACCTTGAGGCACCCCGCTAGTAACGGGCACCCACTCAGAAGCCTGTCCATTCACCACCACCCGTTGCCGTCTGCCACTTAGCCAGTTCTCGATCCAGCCGGCTACTTTTCCGTCTATGCCCAGCGCTCGCACTTTCCGGAGAAGGCGGCGGTGTGGTACCTTATCAAAGGCTTTCTGAAAGTCTAAGTAAACCACATCCACCGCCTTGTCCCGATCGTGCTCACTGAACACGAAGTGGAAGAATTCCACAAGGTTCATCAGGCATGACCGTTGCCTTCGGAAGCCGTGCATGGAACTCCTCAGTAGCAGGTTTGACTCTAAATACGACGTTATTTTGTCCACCATCATGCTTTCCATGAGTCTACCGACTATCGAAGTCAGACTGATAGGTCGGTAGTTTGACGGATGGCTGGGGTTTTCTTTCTTGAAGATCGGAGTCACCTCCCCCTCACGCCAGTCTCTACGAACGCATCCGGTCCGGATTGACATGTTAAAGATAGCGCACAGATGTCGTGATACTTCATCGCACACTTCCTTCAACACCTTGGGTAGAAACTTGTCCGGTCCAGGGGACTTATTCGTCTTTAGGTCAGCGATCTTTTTCTTTATTTCTCCTTCGGTGAAGTCCATTGCCTCCAGCTTTCTCCCCGAGTAGGAATCCGTGGGCTGGGGGATGGGACCACACTCTTTAGTAAACACTGAGGGTGAAGTAGTCATTGAGAAGGTTTGCATTTTCTGCATCTGACTGAGTTAATGCACCCTCCTCGTCCACTAAGGGCCCAATCCTACGATGGATTGGTTTACGGCTATTTACATAGCCGAAGAACTCCTTGGGATTCTCCTTGCAGAGTCTCGCGACTCGGAGTTCCTCAGTACGCTTAGCCGCCCTTATGCTGGACTTCACTCTCCTGGCTAGCCTCCGGTACTCGTCAAAAGCCCCCGAGATCTTCGATCGCCGGTACGCATTTCTCTTCTCCCTAAGCAGTTGGCCGATTTCTCGATTAAACCACTTTGGTTCAACAGAAGACGGACGAATGCATTTCAGAGGGATGCAACTTGATTGAAGACTCATGAATTTATATTTGAAATTGTTCCACTAATCCTCAACCTCTTCGCATACCGCTAGCCTTACATCAGTTAGCCCAGCACGAAGGCTTGCAAAGTCTGCTCTTCTCAAGTCAAGTTTCCTTGATTGACTGGCAACAGACCTTACCTTCGGGATCTTGACGGAAAAATCTAACTAGCTGGTGATCACTGCCACCGAGCTCTTCGCCTACAGAGACATCCTCAACGATATCATCCTCAGAGGAGAAGACCAAGTCGAGGATATTGTCTCCTCTCGTCGGTTCTCTGACCCATTGAGTGAGGACCTCGTTGTTGGCGAACTCCAGGAGTAGCGCGCTTTCGCCACAGGCTGCTCTGGTTTCCCAGTTAACTTGTCTGTTGAAGTCGCCCATAACGATGCACACTCTGCCTTGAACAAGCTCAGCCAGCAGCTGGTACAGTTCTCTGTCCTTCTAAACGGGTTGGGAAGGGAGGCTGTAAAGCACCAGGGTCCTGTATCTGACAGGACCTATCTCTAGGTCAACGCCTAGGAGCTCATGATCGGATATAATGTTGGAGTTCGTAGATTTGATTGTATCCTTGACATACAACATTACACCGCCACCCTCTCCATCTGGCCTATCTTTGTGGAAGATTTGGTAGCCAGGAACCGTGAATTCACCTTCAAAGTCTCGGTTTGAGGTTTTTATGCACCATTCTGTTATGGCTACTATTTCGGGTTCTTCCGTCGCTACGAGGCCACGGAGCTCAGGAAACTTGTTCCTGATTGACCTCGCATTAAACAGAAGAACTTCCAGGGAGTCCCCGACTGTAGGACTCCCTACGCTCTTCCGTTTCCCGGCTTGTTTGTTGGCGAGGCACCCCTTTTTGCGACCTCTGAGAAGGTCGTTCCTGGAGTGACACGGGCGTACTGGCGTACGTCCGCCCTCACTCTGGGCCGGATACTCCTTTCGGTTCTTTCTACGACATCCTGGATCATGTTAGACAGAAAGGCCTTTCCTTTAAAGGAAAGATGTACCCCATCCCTTTGGTAGAGATTATTTCTACCATAAAAGGTGCGGTACGGGTCCACAAAAAAGACCCCCTCTGCCGTACACAAATCTGTCAGGTGCCGGTTTAAAGACACATTCATCAAGTGAGCGGTCCGTGTTGGACCTCTCCTCGGAGCATCCCGACTACCACACGCTTGCGGGTTTTCAGCCCACAGTCGTCCACGGCACCCATGACCGTGTGGAGGATTTTATCTGTAGGGCCTACCCTACCTCCTCTCAGGTAGAGATCGTTTCCACTGACCATCAGAGCAACGACTGAGCTCTCAGAAATCTGTAATTTCTCAGCCTCTACTCTGATGGGGTGGTTACCACATCCTGGCAAGCAGCTTACCTTCACACTAGTGCGAGAGAGAGAGAGAGAGAGAGAGAGAGAGAGAGAGAGAGAGAGAGAGAGAGAGAGAAAGAAAGAGCAGAAATTAGGTGCACTCTATAGCAAATAATTTATATGGAAGAACAGATAACTGCTGGGAGAACAATTGTTAATAAGTTCAGAGGTAATTTGGGGGAACGCTTTTAGTGGGTTGGTGTTAATAAGTAAATAGAAAGAAATGGTTAAATGGCAGTGTCATATGACCGAGGCTGTTGGGGTTTGGGAGGAAGATGTTTAATCAAAGGGAGACAGAAATTTTTATGGTCAATCGGAAGATTTGTGGCTGAGAAAATCCTGTGTATTAAAGTTTGTAAATATGATCATGTTAATGAACTATGTAGTCATGCTATAGAATCACCCAGCTTCTAAATGAACAAATGTATTTAATTTGGAATGTGGTACATTATTAAATAATACATATTGAACTGAAAAAACTCATGAAATAAGATAAAAATAACAACAATTAAGGGCATTTGAATCAAAATAATGACATAATTCAATCAGAATTATGCAATTGAGCAAAAAATATTATATTATTTGGCATGGTTAATGGAATAATAAATGTATGATCGAAGTAAGATAGTATACTTTTTGTCTGAATATATATTGAGTGTTAAAATTAAATTGATAAACTATAATTTGAACATATGTACATAATAAAAATATTACTCATTTGAGAGCTAAATAAATAAATGCAATTAAAAACATTTGTAAACTCTTGTTAAAAAATTATACACGTGTATTAAAATAAATAGCATATTAGTTTCTTGTCAACTAAATGCTGAAATTACCTGATATAATAGAGCGAATATCAACAATGCAAAAATAATGATTAGAAATAAATATACAGGATAATGAATCCAAATATTTACAGAGTGCATGATAATTAAGATGGTGGGGTTCATTCATTTAAATATTTTGGGGGGATTTAAAATTCTGAATCAAATTTTTAAACACATAGTACACATTATAATGGAATGTGCATATGCACAAAAGAAATTTTAAAGTCGTTTGTTGTCGCAATTTAATTGTCTTACACGCAAATTATCACAATATCTAAAGCAGGTGGAATGGTTAGAACTAGAATATATTAATAAATTGTGAATGAAGTCAGTTTTCTCATAGTGTAGATTTCAATGTGTGCGCGGTTTTATGAGGCGAATAGTGTTGTTTCTTAAATTTTATGGAAGGTGCGTGTTAGACGTTTGGGGAAAGGCTATCTTGGGTTGCCACTGAAAAACTAGAGGTACTATTTGTGGTAGGATTTGCGGGGGAATCGACATGTGCTGTTTTGAGTTTGCGGGTGTGTGCCTTCAAGTGACCAATGGATCCTTGGAGAGTATATGAATGTTGTCTCTTTTAAATCGAAAAATGGTATTGAAAGACTGGAGCGGATCTGTGTCTTTTAGAAAAAAAACATGAGTTCAAATGTCAAACTCATTCAGAATAAAAGTATCTTGTTTCAAAATGGGCCTGGATTTATTGGAGCAAGTGAATTAATGGATATCTTATGTATTCTTTTGTCTTGTAAAGGATCTCTATTTCTGGTGACAAATACGTCACTTGAAAGTTGTAAGTGAGTGCCATAAACAAGTTGCGCGTGATTGTTAGGCTTAGCGAGCAGATTTGCGTTTAAGATTTTTAATCAGTCACTCGGGTTTCCTTTGGCTAATAGGGAGCCTTTTAAAGCACAATGGAATCTTTCTAGTTACCCTAGGCGTTCGTCGGCGATGTAAAAATGTGTTCTGTACCAGTGAGCTTAACTAGTTCCTGAAATAATCTTGAATTTAATTGAAGACCATTATCAGAGATTATTTTTTCAGGGCCACCAAATCTTAAGATAGAATTAGTGAAAAAGGCATCAACCACAGATTCTGAAGTCATCTTTTAATAGGTATACCTCAATTCATTTTGAAAAATGGCATATAACTGTAAGAAGATATTTGTATCTTTCTTGAGTTTCAGTAAAAACAATGACTAAATTGATAGTGAATTGTGTAAAATATGGATTCTGGTGAACTGAGATGAAGGCAATTGCGAACCCATAATCAAACATTTTGTCTCATTTCTTTCTAAACAAATCGCTGTGGGATAGATTTGAGAGTGATTTAGTACCCAAATGGCCTAGATTATGATATAAATCAGTGATTAGTTTGCGAAAATCGGAAATGAGATAATTCGTACAAAACATTTTGATAAATCGCAAATGAGAGTGAGATGAGGATGGAAGTACTACTTTGTAAAATTTATGGGAGGTGCTCTCATCGTTTTGCAGTATATCAAGTTGCAGATCTGATGATTGGGATCTTGCAAGAGCTACATAATCAATAATAAAAGAGGAAGGAAAAGATGAATTTATTGCATGGCATAGAGGATTTAGAGTGTGAAGTAGCCTAGAGGAGAAAGAAGGGTCCAAACGTTGGCTTTATTTCACTGAAATAAACAATTACACAACATAAGTAGAGAAAGAAAATAAGACACATAGTGAATACACTCTCATATAAGCACACCCACACAAATAAAGGCACATGTGCATTTCACAAACAAAGAATTAATATGCATAAGTGGCATGATGTTGGTTTCACAAACATAGGAGTCCAGTTATTAGAGGAAGTACAGGATCTTCATCTTCATACATTATCGTACATTTTCATATATTAATCATTTTTATTTAATATTTGAACTTTGCTAAAGAAAGAAACACAGGTTAGTTATGAACTTAACCCCAAACTAAATTATAACAAAAATTATAAATTATACAAAAAGAAAATGGGTAAAGTACAATAGAATACTAGTTCAAGTGTCTCATTCGAGTATTTACAAGATCTAGCTTTCTAATTCGAGTAGATCAACGAAGAATAGTTTCCGGGAAGGCGTCGGGGGAAGCAGCTGGAGGAGCAACATCATGAGATAGATCGTTTTCGATAGAATATTCAACAAGTCTTCTATATCGAGTAGATCGACGAGGGATATTTTCAGGAGAGGCTTCAGGGAGAGCAACTGGAGGAGGAACATGATGAATTAGGATCTCGTTTAGTTTCCAAATTTACAGAAGCATCAAGAAACAGAAAGGGGGATTTTATATAGAAATTAAGATTAGGAATATCTTCGATCTCCTTTAACTGGCTCTCGCTGGCTGGGGTTAAATCATGGATAACCACCGTATCTTCTCGGACGTCTGGAAATCTGACGTGTGCATATTCAGGATTGGCTTCGATTAATAGTACTTTACCAGGTGAAGCAAGCCAGCTAGGTATACTCATTTCCGTCGTGGTCTTTCGAAAAAATGAAAAAAAACCGTTCGTGAGAGGTTGTGTTCGTTGAAGTACATAACAATGAAGGCAAGGAATGGTGAGCATCCGGGAGGACGTGTTCCCAATGGTTAATGCTCGGGTTTCTAGATTCCAACGCCAAGGCAACAGTGATCTATACAATTCATACATAGCGCTCGCATTGTCCATTCCTGGTTGGATGGTAAGGTGTTGAACGACTCGTTAGAACCCCTTTCTCGTGCAAAATTATTTTATTTCGGCAGACATAACAGAAGTACCTCGATCTGAATGCACGTACCCTGGTAACCCGAAAGGAAAAAACATCTTAGTAAGACACTGTGTAACAGTTGATGAAGAAATATCCTTAAAAGGAAAAACAAAGGGAAAACTCGAGTATTAGTCTACCAGAATTAATAAATACTTATTGGGAGAAGAAAATGGTAGTGGCCCTTTAAAGACCAGGCTGATTCGATCAAAAAGGCGCATTGCACGGATAAGCTCTTGCCTCTTTGGGCGATAATATCGAGGTTTTAATCTTTGATACGTTTCGCACCCTGACACCACTCGCTTAACGTCTTCTACAGCGTCGTGGTATACATAGGACCGAGTGATGGGAGGAGTTGGTACGTATGGGTTGTTTACGTACTTAAAAAAAGACTCCTTGACTAACGTTATACCTCTCTAAGAGTGCTATATATGTTTGATATTATTATATTGATTATTGACTTCTTTAAACTTTAAGGGTTCTTTGTGCCATACGTAGCGATTCGAGGATAGAATAAAAAAATTGTTAAAACAAACTAAAACTTTAATTGAAACACAAAAAAAAACAAAATAAATATGAATCACAGAAATATTATGAACTAAATACACAGTAAGGACTTCAATAATTTCTAAGTAAGGCTTTCTAACTTGCCCTACTTCACATTATAGTGATGGTTGACCCACCACTCACTTCAATTTAAAAAAAACAAATGCTAATGGCCTTTACCGGCCGCAACTACCTTTGTGGATACCCCTTGAAACGGGTTTAAGTCTGACCTTGAACTCAATGAGCTACTTTACCTCGGGAATGTTATTGTCTCGAAGATGCGTGCTGACCGGACAGATGGAGGTTGCGGAGGAATAACTTGAAAGCCACAAAGGACTTTGGCGAATGTGGCAGCTGGGGAGCCACACGGGACTCGGGGGGGGGGTCTTCTTCAAGGGTGAGGACTCTCTCTGTGCTTTATGATGTACCAGGATAGGAGGGGGTCTCTCTGATGAGAGTAAGTTGAACTTGGTTCTTAAACCAAGTTAACTTGCCGTTCGGTGTGACCACCGGGGAACGGGCTCGAGGAGGAGCTTTTTCTTCTTCGTTTCGGAATTCCTCAAGGGCGAGGACTATCTCGGTGCTTTGTGCTACTCCCAGATATGAGGGGGTGTTTTTCTGACGAGACTAAGTTGAACTTGGACAAGTTAACTTAAAGTTCGGTTTGGTAACCAGGAACTAGCTCGAGGATGAGCTTCTTCTTAGTTCCAGTCTTCCTCAATGGCGAGTCCTATCTCGGTGCTTTGGGGTATACTAGGATAGAGGGAGGGGGGTGTTCTCTGACGAGAATAAGTTGAACTTGAACAAGTTAACTTAAAGTTCGGTTTGATAACCAGGAACAAGCTCGAGGATGAGCTGCTTCTTAGTCCCTTCTCTTGGAAGCCTTGGCTTCATGCCGGGAACTTCGTAGCCTGCTGACTCAAGTATTTTACCCCGTTTTCCCACGTTTTCGGTATATATACCGTCACCCCACTGGGGTAGGGGTAGGAGGGTGGTGGCTTGTGGACGGGTCGCAGGAGGGTTCTAAGTCCAATGGTTTTTCTCAGGAAGTCTTACTTCAGGTCCTGCTGGGTCTTCGAGCTTGAGAGAAACGCGTCTCTAATTTCGTACTTGAGGTGATTTTTTTTTTTTTAAAGGGGCTATCTGGCGACTGCTACTCTAGGTGAAATTGAATACACACTGGTAGGGGAGATCTTGAAGTTTTAACCGTTCTGCTTTTCATAGGGACGAGGGGCGAGGGGCTTTGGTTACGAGATTGACCCAAGGTGCCTACACGACCCAGATGTTTTGCGGTCAACGTCCCGTGTCTCAACCGGGAGAGGAGGGAGAGGGTCGATTTTCCTACATACAGATTAAGGCAAGTTTCGTACTCGAATAAAATGGTGAAATCGTGTAATCCCTGGATTACAGAAAGCTTTATAAAGCTCGACAAGAGTATTGTGGTTTATGCTTGAGTAGAAAGTGTGCGGTAAGGTGTTAGCAGCTCTGTTGAGCGAAACAGGACGATGTACAACTTCGTGGCAAAAGGACATCAATTCTAAACGCTATCTAGCAATCTTTTCGTTCTTTATTTTCCCCCTTATGAGGCGAATCAAACATGTAAGATACAGATTTTTGAACTGTAATTAAGGTAAACTTATGACCGAGAAGAAAATGACGCCACCTTTTGATAACCTCAATAATAGCATAGGCCACTTTTTAGACAGAGCAGTAAGGAATTTCATATATCTCAAAAAGAAGGCAACGGGTCGTCCATTCTGTTTCAGAGTGACCCCAATGGTGCTATTTGAAGCATCAGTTTCTAGTGTAAGCGGTAAATATTCATCCATTTATGGCCTAACAGCGTTAATAATAGCTGATTTTAATCCCTCGATTGCATTTGTAGCTTCTTCAGTAAGTGGAAACTGACAATTAATTAGGGGGCGAATTCGTTGAGAAAATCTTTGAACCCACCGCGAGTAGTATGCGAGCAATCTAACTAATCGAGATAATGATTCTTGGCTGGTTGGTACGAGCATATCCTTGAGAGGAGCAAGGCGTGAAGGATCTAGGAGAAGTTAATTTCGGCCAACCTGATAAACTAGAATACATATAGTTTTAGTTGAGAAAGTGCATTTGTTCTTATTTATGGTCATTTTGATTTTTAGCAGCTTCTAAAAACTTAGGTTTTTATCATGTTCCGCTTGCGTGCGGCCGCAAATAGTAACATCACCCCCAAGATTATTTTTACGAATGAAATCGTCCATAATTCTCTGAAAGCACTCAACTCCGTTGGTTAGACCAAAACTTAAGCGTTTAAATTGAAAAAGCCTTCCATCCGCCTCAAAAGCAGTGTAAATTTATCCTCGAGGTAAAGGAGAACACAATGATAAGCACTACTTAGGTTGATGGTGTTAAATATCTTATAGGTCGATATCTTATCAACCAATTCTTCAACATTGGGTAATGGATACTCATCCAAGTAAGTAAACTTGTTAATCGCCTGAGAATTGTAAATTACTAACCCTTTCTTTGATTGATTCGACACAACATGAACTTGAGCTTGCCAGCAAGAGGTAATCGGTTCGATGATGTCTTCCTTGAACATGCATGCTACTTCAGAACGAATAAATTCAGAGTCAGACGTTTTGAATTTGCCTGACTTCGTAATGACTTGTCTGCAATCAGTGATAAGTTGGTGAAAACTCTTGGAGGATCGGTAATCATAGAAGCCAGAGAGTATACTTCGAGGGCAAGTTGAGGACCTCTGAAGTTTAGCTTAAAGGAGGAATGTTTACTTAGGAAGGGGATTCCTAAAATAATATCAGCGCAACATTCAGATAAAACAAGAAAACGTACTGTCCGGTACTCCTGTCTTCCCACTTTTATGCTAACCTCACAACATTCCTTAATAGGAGATGTTAAATTTGTAGAAGCCATAGATATAGTGCCTTCATAACGTTTAAGATGGAAATTAAAGGAGTTCACAACATTTTTTGAAAAGAAGTTCTCAGAACTGCCGGTATCTAAAATAGCCGTGAGAACCCAACCATTCACCTCCACTTCCAGAGATGATCTTTACAAAATTGATGGCACACTAGCGAGACTTCATTTTGAGAAGACTTGCATACCTTCGAAAAATGTCCTCTCTTCTTGCATTTAAAGCAAGTAACGTCTCTTGCCGGATAGCGGAGCACGGTTCTGGTGCGAGGAATTTCAGCAATAATAAACTTTTTATGTTTTCGAAGCGAAGGAGCTGCAGCACAATTCGAACCCTCAGGATTAAGATTAGAACAATCGATTTCAGTGTCCAGCTCATGCGATTCTACTGAAGCTACAGGGTCAGAAGTGAATGATGAATAGGCCTCCGAATCCCTTGTGGCAATCTCTAACGCTCTCGCTTGATTAACAGTTGAAGATAATGTAAGAGTTTTGTTTTCTAGAAGTCTCGTTCGGATTTTTGATGATGAAAGTGCAGTAATAAAGGCATCTCGAATATACCCGTTTCTATACGTTTCGGCATTTACAGCCTGAAAATTGCAATCCAAACTGAGTGTTTGAAGAGCACGTGCATATTCATAAATCGTTTCACCATATGATTGCTTACGAGTCGTGAGCTTGTGTTGCGCCACGACCTCATTTACAGGTTGAATGAAGGCGCTTTTAAGAGCATCGTTAAAAGTAGTATATTCGGAAATTATCTCGAAATTTTCATGAGAAACTGAATTAGCTTGCAGGCCCAAATACAAATTGTTTGTACCTTCATTTGACACTTTGTATCCGGAGAAGACAAACAACCGGTGTTTAAATACACGTGCAGCTTCTGGTGCAGTTGGAAGAACCTCTAAAGGATCAGGACGAAGACCAAGTTCCATTCTTCTTAGTGAAATAAATTCAAGTAGCCCAAAGGTTAAGGAAGGTTACAACATTCAGCTTTATTTCACTGAAATAAACAATTGCAGAACATATATATGCAAAGAAAATAATACATATAAAGAACATACTCTCACATAAGCACACATACAAATATAAGCACATGCACATCTCACAAATAAAGAATTAATATATGTATAAGTGGCATAAGGTTAGTTTCGCAAACCTAGGAGTCCAGTTAATAAAGGAACTGCAAAATTTTCATCTTCATACATTATCGTACATTTTCATACATTTTATATTTTATTTAATATTCAAACCTAAAGAAAGAAACACAGGTTAGTTATGAAAACTCAAAACTAAACTATAACAAAGGATTTAATATATATTGATTCTGCGATCCTGAGTGTGGTCGGACATTTATTGCTGACTATGATTTAGAAGTTTCTATTGTTACTGGCGTCTTACAATTTATTATGTGATCTCTTATAGGCGAATGTTCTTTTCTCGAAAGAACAGACCCTGTCTTATGGCTAATTTCAATATGCGAAGAGTAACGAGCTCCCAACGATCGCGCAGTGCTGCCGATATATGACGCCGAGGAACAACCTTCACAAATAAACTTGTAGACATCACCACTTCGCAAATAATCGTTTACTCTATCCTTGACAGGGAAAATATTTTGCACATATTTATTATTTAAAAATACAAATCTACATTCTATTTGACAGAAATATTGTTTGACAAGCAATGAGAAATTTCGTGTGCATAACTTATTTATATCTAGCTCTCATTTGAGGAGATTTAAAATAATGGATTTATTTAGAGACTGTAGGTATATCTACTTTGGGCGAATAAATATTGTTTATAAATATTCTAATCATTTTATTAATATATAACAAAGGATAGCTATTATTAATAAAAGTACGTTTTAATTTCATGATATTTTGCTGCATAGAGTCATAAGTGGAGGAAAGATGGTAAACATGCTATAACAAAGTTTTGATGGCAGAAATTTTATATTTAAAATCACAAGAATAGAAAAGATTTATCCCTAACCCAGTGAACGTAGGCTTTCGGAAAACTGTAGTGACAATGGAATCTTGAGTCTTACGAAAACAAAAGGTCCTAAATGGCAAGGTTAAATTTGTTTCTGTTTCCATTGTATATGTAATGTTTAGATACATTGTATTTAAGTATTGAAAGAAAGCTTACAGCTTGAGCTTTATTTCCAGAAACTGCAAAGGAGTCATCAACAAAACGCCTATAGAACAGAGCACTTGATATATATATATATATATATATATATATATATATATATATATATATATATATATATATATATATATATATATATATATATAAATAAATAAATATATATATATATATATATATATATATATTTATATATATATATTTATATATATATTTATAATTGGACCACTAGAAATTTAACATCAATATTTCAATGAGCCATTATATTACGAATATCCATCCAAATTTCATTGTGAGTGTTTGATTTATATTGTAGATACATAGTTTTATTTAGCGACTTTGATGATTATTTGCATTTCTTTTTCAGATCGTGGTATAGATGTTAAGATGCATGACCTCACTGAGGTTGAAAAAGGGCAAATTGTTGGAGCCCGAATCGCAGGAGCTTCCGTCACCAGAACAGATAAACTCCTTGGTTTATTGAGAGCTACCATATCAAGGACTATGACAAAATACAAGAAACCGGGCAAAACTCAATCGAGACCAATAATTTTGGTAGGACTTGGAAGCCTGCTGAAAGAGACCGACGAGTGTTGAAAAGCATTGTGATGAAAAAAACCCAGACAACTGCCCATAAACTGACTGCAAAGCTGAATTAACATCTCACTACTGCAGTTTCGACCAAAACTGTTCGCCGTGAGCTCAATAAAGCCGGATATCATGGAAGAGCCGCTATCAAGAAACCTCTGTTTTCTCATCAAAACATTCAGAAAAGGATGAACTGGTATAGAAATCACAAGGGCTGTTCCAGAGTCCAATGCGTCGGTCTTGCTTCCATTGCAATGGAAGCAAGTAATATTCTCCGACGAGTGCAGTTTTTCTCTTTTTCCCACTACAGGGCGAGTTTATGTGTGAAGGCAGCCCAGGAAAGCCTTTAATCCCTACTACCTTCTTCCTACAGTGAAGCACGGAGGAGAGTTAGTGATGGTTTGGGTAGCCATATCTTGGAATTCTATTGGTCCAATCGTTGCTCTGCATGGTAAGATCAATAGAAACGAGTATCTGAATATTTTGGAAGATCAAGTCCATCCCATGGTCCAGAAATTATTCCCTGATGGTGAATGTTTTTTCCAAGTTGACAATGGCGCAATACACACCACTCATGTGTTTAAGAATTGTATGAAAGTATAGAAGTGAGCTACAACAAATGGAGCGGCCCCCACCATCTCTAGATCTCAATATTATTGAGCATTCGTGGTGCGTTTGGGAAAGAAGAGTTAGAAGTCCTTACTCAACACCGTCGTGTCTAAAACAGCTGGAGCAGGTATTGCAAGGAGAAAGGCTCAAGATTCCTCTTAATAAAGTCAGGAAGCTGTATGAATCAATTCCAAGACGCATCGACGCTGTTCAGAAAGCAAAGGGTGGACCAGCTCCGTATTAAATAAATATTCATTGAATTTAACACGTGTTCCAATTATTTTTGTCCAACCTCTCTCTCTCTCTCTCTCTCTCTCTCTCTCTCTATATATATATATATATATATATATATATATATATATATATATATATATATATCAGGAATATGAAGACCCAGGTGATTACACTGATCATTTATTGGCCGGACGTTTCGAACCTTTACTAGGACCATCTTCAGCGACTATGTCGACTAATGAGAAGGGGATGAAGGCAAGTTAAAATAATATAATTGACAATTATTAAAATTAAAGTAAAAACATTAATAACAACATATAGAATTAAATAATACTACCCAGTGTGATTTTAAAAAAATATAGAAAGTAAAATTATAATATAAACTGACTTGAATATCACATATTAAAAGTTACTGGGGTAAACAAAATATAACCTATTATATTAAATTGTAAAAACAACAAAAAAACCCGAAAACAAATCAGAATGAACAAAGTGACTAACCTTTATCGTGGGAGTTGAGAAATCAACTAACTAAACATATAAAACTACTAACGAAATTTGTTCGGTTGGTCGGCTGGCTAGTTAATCTATTGAAGTGTTGGTTGGTTATATTGTGAACAATTTAATTGAGGAGGCGTAATTATTAAGGTTTGGATTTATTTTAATGATATATAGTGATTCTACGATTGTCAAATCGAGAGAAGTTAAGGCTGAAGATAATATGGTAAATGAGTTAGAATTAAGAGGATGATGGTGATACTCAGAATGTTGCCTGATGGAAGAGGCTTCAGGTTTAGAAATGGGAATGTTAGAAACGCAAATTTATATACTTGATTTAACTTAGGTTCATGAAATTTACAACGCACGTGTAACTTTATGTAAAAAATATAAACTAAGATTAAAATCTAAAACAAAGCAGCCATGGTTAAATTTTTATAAATTTTCTGAACTTCGCCAATTATAATAATTTAAAAAAATATCACGTTGCTAAAATATAGTTATAGAAGAAGATATATAGAAATATATTTTCTAAACTTCACCATTTGTAATTCTTTGGGTTTTAAAAAATTCACGAAATTTCGATACTTATATTTATTTCTGAACTTCACCATTTTGTTTTTGGTTATTATAAAAGAATTATTAGAAATAATTTTGATAAAAAAACATAAGTCATAACCAAACTAAGATGAAATTATTATTCTAATACTCAAAAAAATCCCCTTCTTAAATTATAGAGTTAGTGAAAACTAGCCTTAGCTATATTAACCAAGAGGAGCGCACAGGCCTCAACCTTGATGCAGACTAAAGTGCAAACTATCTAGAATCGGTTTGCCGAACAAATTCGTAAGATTTTTCTCTAATGACATCAACAACCAACCAACTTTCATCAAAATTGGAAATGATCTAAGCTTACCATTCCCACTAAACGAGCATATACCGCAGAGAAGTTGCATATTCCCTATTTTTACACGGTATACACATACAATTTACCGGAAACCATCTACCACAAAACCACCTAACTTAAATTTGCCGATGGCATAATTCAAATCATAAAGTCTACAAACGGTGCCTCTCAACCTTTAGCATTGAGACAAATAGAGAAAGCGACCATATAAACCAATATGAGCGGAAGTGGAAAATAGAAACATTTAATATAATCTCGATAAATAGGATAAACTACTATAATTTATAATAAACCGGGAGATGCACTACCTTAACAAAGAAATCGCAATAATATTAGGATTGAAAATAACATCAACAGCATTCAGTGCGCGCGAGAAAGAAAAGGTCATCAGAGGGAAACAACAACTACACAGATTATTCAGGTTTCGCTGTTTCGAACTGGAAAAAAAAGAAGAAAAACATACCTATGTAAAGTTCATCAGACGGCACTATTGTACCCATCATGCCCATGCTCACTCCTCCAAAATCAAAAATCCTTCAAATACAGGGGGTACAAATAATGTCCGTAGAAATGAGAGGATTCTAGCTAAAAGATTTCTTAAGATGACAAAATTGCCAGCAATTGAGATGGTGCTGCAAAAGAGTTAAGAAAATCTGGCAAAATATCTGGGTGAGAGTGGACAAGGAAATAATGAGGTCACTACAAGTCGAGAACGATTTCACACTTGAGCAGCAACTCCCGAGTAGTCAGAAAATAATCGACCAAAAAGCACTAGCACGATTAAAAGGGTAAATCAAACATACTGTATGACCACTGAAGTAAGACGGAAAAATATCATACGAAATATAGAAATCAAGGAAATATAGTGAAAACTAAATATTATAGAAGTTATAGACGAGGTAAAAAGTTTTCAAAATGCAAAGGGAAATAGACAAAGCAGGAAAGGAATGCATGAATAAGGTTGGAAATATAAAGCAACAGGAAACTATGATGAATCAAAAAAGAACATAAACAACAAAAATAGATTAACATATAAACAGAAAATTACATTTCACAATAGCAAAATTGAACAAATCAATATACAAGGCTGTCACCTGGTAACTTTCTTTCACACTTTACGCGTATCTCTATTTATCTCTTGACCTTTCTTAATTTTTACAACTCATCTCGAACTCTCCAACTTTCTTTAATCAAGAATCAAGTCGGGGCATTTTCGCTTCTGCCCTCACGCTCTAAACTCTCTGAAGAAGGAGTTTTGTTTTAGTTCGAAAGCTTAGAAAAATATTTATCCTAAGCTTATTTTTTATTTCTATTCATAAGAAACAGCGGGTAAAAATGTGAGCAGAGAAATGTTTATTTGAAGAAAGGGTGAGTCAAAAATTAGAGAACGTTAAGTTCGAGCGTGATTTTATTCTACTCTTCCCCCACTTTTTGCCAGATATCATCCACAATCGTCGGTTTCAGATCCATAATCTTCTCACCGAGTATCTTTCATAGGTTGTTCATAAAACTAAAAGCAGGGCTATACCCAAGCCAGTTCATCACGTCGCTATTTTCAGCATTCAAGAACTGCTTCATCGTCTTTGCTGTGTGGCACAGAGCATTGTCCAGATATTCGTGTATAATGCATCGTGTACATACTTTGCAACTTAAATATTCGAGCGGTCAGATTCCAACACTTTAAAACCCCCCTGACATTATGAGCCTGCCATCTCCCGAACTATTCTTTGATCCTGCATGTGAGATTCAATCTTTTGTCACTGAAAACCCCTCCCATTTTTTATCACTCCACAGGACATGATCAGTAGCGAAGGCCAACCTAGCCGCTTCTTTCTTTTTACTCGTGAGTGATTTCTTAGCAGGAAAGCGTGCTATGAGCCCCACTTCTCTCAATGAACGCGATAGAGCGTGGTGACACCCATTCAGTTTCAGATTTTCGCGACTCGACGTGAAATAACGGCAGCTGTCTCAAATCGGTCCTTAATCAACACCCGTTGTTTCGTGCGATCTACTCTGCTAGCGTTTTTTAGGGGATGATCCGTTTTATTTGTCGATGCGCAGGTCTCTGTAGCCTCGCGGGGCATAATTACACGAGAAATTTCACCTTTTGACTGATCATGATGCTTCGAAATGTAAGAAAGTGTCATTCCTTTACTCTTCCATTGGATTATCTACTTTCTGACGATCTTTTCGACCTTAACTCGTCTCGTCATCCTGATTAACGAGTAATACTATGAGTGATAGTATACAATAAACATGGGGAGCCTCTTGCTATACATACGTTACGGATTTTTTTGTGTAAGCTGAAAGCTCCTAATTGTACTTTTCTAGTTTTGGATGTAGCCTTTTTTCACATACGCATTACTTTCTTGATGACTTTTTCAATTAGAGGTTCTATAAAATGAAACATAGACACTATCAAAAATACATTTAAAAAATCATTTGTGCAGTTTCCATAGAAATTAAAAGAGTATTTTGAAGAAAATATAGGGTTTGGTATTTTGTTCTCTAGCTTTGGACTGTACTGTGCATATGTATGTGCATACAGTTAAGCCGTCAAGATATTTTCCTTTTGTATTTCCACCCTCCATCATATAGTTGAATTTGTTTTCCTACTCCCGTCGTTGTCCGCCATTTCTGAATCGAGCCATTTTGGTTCTTTCATCATGTTTGCATTTGAAATTATATTTCGACAAGAAAGAAACTAACTTTGAGGCATTATTCATTTTTGTGTAATTTCCCTATTATGTATTTCTGCCTCGTCGTTCGACAATATATTTTCGATTGAATTTAAGTTTAATTTTGTAGTAGATATCCAACCTAGACTGCTTCATCATCAGTTTCCTATCATGACTCCGTATCCTTCTCTCATCAGATGACTCAAAACATTCTGGTAGTGTGTCCTCATCCGAATTTGTATAAAGCCTAAATTCATGAATCATTCCATCCACCCCTAAGCAATCTGTGCCTATGAAAAGAAACATGTTTAACTCCTTCAAGCCATCTTCATATCCTAGTCTCCAAGTCCTGTCAGAAGTTTTGTAGCCCTACGCTAAAACATTTTTATCATAGTCAAATCTTGAATCAGGTAGGGAACCTAAGCCTGAGCTAATCATCATCATCATCACTAACTCTATAATTTAAGAATGGGATTTTTTTGAGTATTTGAATAATAATTTCAGCTTAGTTTGGTTATGACTTATGTTTTTTTATCAAAGTTATTTCTAATAATTCTTTTATAATATCAAAAAACAAAATGGTGAAGTTCAGAAATAAATATAAGTATCGAAATTTTGGTGAAATTTTTAAAACCCAAAGAATTACAAATGGTGAAGTTAATTTTTTTTTATATATCTTCTATAACTATATTTTAGCAACGTCATATTTTGAAAGGGGGCAGGCAATGGTTTCGCCACTGCCCCCTATGGGGGTAGCATGCGCTTGGCTACTAAGATTAAAATTTAAAATCTAAAAAAAGCAGCCGTGGTTAAATTTGTATAAAATTTCTGAACTTCGCCAATTATAAAAAAAATTAAAAAGGAATTCTAAACTAAATTTTCCCCCTTTCAAAATATAAACTTGCTAAAATTCCACAAATTTCGATACTTATATTTATTTCCGAACTTCACCATTTTGATTTTTGATATTATAAAAGAATTATTAGAAATAACTTTGATAAAAAAAACCGTCATAACCAAACTAAGATGAAATTGTTATTCAAATACCAAACAAAAAAAATACCCTTCTTAAATTATAGTCAGTGGTGATGATAATGATAATTATAATTGGCGAAGTTCAGAAAATTTATAAAAATTTAACCATGGCTGCTCCTTTTTAAATTTTAAATTTTAATTTTAGTAGCAAAGCGCAAGTTCCCCCGCCCCCCGTATGGGGGAGTGGCGAAGCCATTGCCTGGTTATTCTATAATCTAGATTAAAGTTAATATACTCGTATTTATAACCTACAAATTACCTCTATGATTTTATATACGTTTCTCTTATAACATAACATTTTATTAGCTTTGTTTTAGGGTCAAAAGACTGCTTATGGGCCTTAGAATCCCCAATTCATTTTTTCCTTTAACTTCTTTTAACTAGCTACTATTCAAATCATTAAAAAAACTACTCACCGTATCAATATAAATTACTTACACTTGCCATCCTCTAATTTCATGTGCGATTTATTCGGCCAACATATTTTCCTTTTTTAGTTTTTCAAACGATTACCAGCCCCTTCTATACTTGGCACAGGGGCAGCAATCTTAGTACACTCAGTATACCTTCAAACTCTGTTATGTAACCCGTTTTAGAGATTTTAAACATGAAATATAAACAACACTATGCCCATAACAGATTAATGAGACACACGACTAAATGACCATTTATAATCCCTCTGTGAATCAAAAATGAAAGAATAGCAGAATTCCCAGTTTCCTTTAGTTTACTCTGCAATTTTCTCTAATAAACTCCATCAAACACTTTACTAAAACCTAGATAACTTACATCATCATCATGTTTCTTGTCTAAGTTAACAGTTACATGTACATTGAATAAATATATTGAGATTTTTTTTTTTACTAAACTATTGCTTTTTAAGAAATTAAAAACCTAACCTTGACACTTTTTCCCACAACCTTTAAAACCATCCTGTATGACAAGCTGATCGATGATTATTAAAATTAACCTTGCTACCATTCTTTATAAATAGAAACTATATTAACCTATTCCCAGTATTCTAGAACGTCCTACTATGAAACTTACCTATTAAAAGTTATTCTTAATGGCAAGGTTAATGATATGATCCTTGTGAAGAATCCTAGCATATACTCGTATATTATCAGATGATGGTATTTTATTAGGCTTCACATCATTTCCATTGGTAATTTCCTACAAATCCAAAGACTATTTAGACTCATGATTTCAGTTCTACTCTCAAAACTCGTATCATTTGAGCCAAGCTAATCACTACTAAATCCAGAGCTGAAGGGAGCATTAAAACTTACGCCATTTACTCTATTAACCTTTCGACCAGCAAAATCAAAGGGTCATTTTTTATTGTAAGAGGGATAGCAACAACGCCCACAGGTCACCCCCCCCTAAAAAAACCCACCCCTAAAGAGGTGTGGCAGGTAGACAACCATAGGTCAACCCCTCCACTCGGGTCCCAACTCCTCCCGCATACAGCTCAAACCCGGAGGAGGAAGATCGGCGGGAGCCAAGTTGGAAGGAGAGGATGACGAGAATTAAAGAAGGATTAAATAAGAAATAATAGTAAGAGGTAAGAAGTTGAGCTAAGTTAAACTTCTCTCTTAGTTAGGGGGGTAAATAATTGAATGGAACATTATAATTATCATTATTTGAACCGACTTATTAACGTCAATTTCTATTTCCGTTCTATTCTTTGCTCTAGTTGGGTTTTTTTTAGCGTAAATTCTCTATAGGTGACGAGAGATCCGTCTAATATCTGTACCATACAATCGTTCTTTCATTCATATGCTTATCGTGGCATTTATGCCGTTGTGTGGATATATGTTTTGAGTTATTACTTATATGTGTACTGTTCTGAGTTTTGTACTGTAGTTTTGTTTTTGTCGAGTTGATGGCATTTGATGTACATTGCTCCACTTTATTTCACTCTTTTAAAACTTCAAACTTCCCTTTTCCTGCTTAAAACTTTGCTACTACACCTTAATCCATTTATTACATTTAATATACTCTGCTTTGTTAATTCAACATTTTGCCAGCACTTTTTTACTGTTGGACTAGTGCCTGGCACTTTACAATTTCACTTTGGTACGAACTTCACCTTTGGTGTCTTGATGGGGTATTCTTAATCGTGGTCTGTATCCAGAGTCTATTTAGGTTGTCTTATCTCTTTAGTCGCTTGCCCGCGACTCTATAAGTAACTAGGTCGTTCGGTCAGTAGGATGGTAACCATTTTACTTTTCATTGAGTTTTTTAGCCATAACATCATAACTATTCGGCCGATTCTATCTAACGAAATTTGAAATCGTTATGTTGTTTTACATTCTCTTTCGAATGATATAATTGCCAAGGTCCTACCCAGGTTAGTCCGGGAATTATTGAAAGTTTTGAAGGTCGGAAGTTCATATGGTGATAAAGTCATAAGTCAAAATAATTAAGAGCACGCGACTTAGGTTTGTTGACCTTGTTATTCTATCGGATTGAGTTTTTTGGGAGCTAGATCTTGATTTAGTTGCACTGCCTTTTATTTTTCATGTATGTAATGGCTCCTTCCGCATTTACAGTTGAATTTTTCCGTTGCAAATTCGGAAGTTGAACGTTGCGTCAGCTCATAAAGAGCTCTTTGGATTTTGTGTGCGCTCTCTCTCTCTCTCTCTCTCTCTCTCTCTCTCTCTCTCTCTCTCTCTCTCTCTCTCTCTCTCTCTCTCTGACGAACCTTGTGGAATTCTTCTACTTCGTGTTCAGTGAGCATGATCGGGATAAAGCGGTGGAGGTTTGTGTACCTTGACTTCCAAAAGGCCTTTGATAAGGTACCACACCGCCGCCTTCTCCGGAAAGTGCGTGCAACGTAGCAGGTTAGATAGATAGCTGGCTAAGTGACAGACGGCAACGAGTAGTGGTGAATGGACGGGCCTCTGAATGGGCGCCCTTATCTAGCGGTGTCCCTCAAGGTTCCGTCCTGGGACTACTACTGTTTATTATCTATGTCAACGACATGGACAGAGACATGGTTGCCAAAATCTCCAAATTTGCCGACCACACCAAGCTTGGTATCAATGTGGCAAACGAGGGGAACATGAACCGGCTCCAAGAGGACCTTCAAAGGATTGGGTAGTGGTCGGACACGTGGCAAATGCCTTTCAACGTGGGGAGATGCAAAGTAATGCATATCGGCCACCAGACCCCAAATCTCAGTACATCCTTAAGGGCACTGCTCTTGAATAGAGTGACACTGAAAAGGACTTGGGTGTTACTATCACTAGCGACCTCAAGTTATCGAAACAGTGCATCAAGGCAGAGAAGAAAGCCCAAAGGATGTTAGGCTACATAAAGCGCCAGTTTGGATACCGTAACAAGGAGATAGTACTTTGTCTGTAAAACTCCCTCGTTCGGCCGCACCTGGAGTATGCCGTACAATTTTGGAGTCCATCGTTTCGAAAGGACATCACAAGGTTGGAACGCGTACAAGCTAGGGCAACCAAACTGATTCCCTCTATCCGACATAAAAGTTATGAGGATAGACTAAGGAAATTAGATCTGTTCTCGCTGGAAACCCGTAGACTGCGTGGTCAGCTCATCGAGGTCTTCAAAATACTTCGAGGGTTCGACAATGTTGCCCCCCGGGATATTTTCACACTGGATGAGAACAGAACGCGCAATCACGGCTTCAAACTTGAACTGAAGAGTTACAACCGCAATCTGTGTGGTATTTTTTCACCTACAGTATCTGCGGTAAGTGGAACGCACTTCCAGTGGAAGTTGTCAACAGTGAATCTGTTGACCAGTTTAAGTCAAGACTAGACAAAGTCTTGAAAAGTGGCCGCTTAGGGACGCAAAACAATTGAGCAGCCATGTGCCCGCTCGATTGCTAGTCCAAAGGTACCCTCTTTGAATGGACCGTAAGGTCTCCTAGGGTACTTTCTTTCCTTGTAACTCCTTGTAACTCTCTCTTGTTGGTAATTAGGTAGAGAGCTTTAGCTTTATTTTTTTGTTTTCTGAAGTTCCTGTTTTTTTGTTTTATACAGACTTTTTAGCGGGATGTGAGGGTAGATAAGTATCATCCTTCATAGTGCTAGATATATCTTTCTTTTGTTTTCGAGGCTTAAGTCTCTTAAGTTTTATAGGTGGCTTAGCACTGAAGTTGTTCTCTATATTCTTTCTGCTATATGTGAGTTGTAGCCAGCCGAGGTTATCTTTAGTCCTAGTATTTTCCTTCAGAATGATATCGGTAGAGTTGGTCTTCTACTTCGATATCAGCTCCCTTTTGTCTGAAAATGGAAAATATAGTAAATTTTTGTCTGCTGGTTTTGATTGTCTTATCTCTTTCAAATCGTTTAATGTTGTCGATTTCAATAGCTTTCATTCCCACTTGATTTTTTAATTATTTTTTACAAACTTACGGTTAATTAAGTTATGCCGTCCGTTGATTGAATGTTAAGACATTCAGTTATTCTTTGTGGAGATAGGTCCACTGTGGAGATGGGTTACAGAATATGGCTGAGCCACTCACCACCCTATCTGGGAGAGTCTCTTTTTATTCGTTGAGCACCACACAAACTCTTCTATCTGTGAGCTAGTCTCAGAATATTCACTCCAGGTCGTTGTTTAGCTGCAGATTTAAGATCTTATGTTGAATGCCTTTAAAATAGCCTTTTTCAATGGCCTTTTTTATCACTCAGGACCAGATCGATTTACTTGTTTTTTGCTTTAGCTTTGACTATTCACTCAGTGATGGTGCCAAGTGTCATTGTGGTTGGTTTCCTTTACAGAATTCGAATTGGTATTCACTATTTTCTTCAATATATTCTGTCTTCTACTTAAGATATTTTCAAATAATTATCCTATGAAGCTTAGGAACGATATACGTGTGTAGCTGGTGAGAAGATTGTGTGGTTTGCCTGGTTTCGGGACGAAGATAATCTTAGCAAGGTATCCGGTGTTTAAGCATGCATTGCATATAATAAGTCCTTGTAATTTATTAGAGATCCGAATTATAAATTAAACTCAAGCAATAAATTTCTTTCAGCGATTCAGGCGGTAATATCAGTGACCATCAATAAGGGAGCTCTTGAATACAGGATTGCCGGGTGGGTGGCGGCTTGCCTAGGAGTCGTCAACTTTATCCTCCTCACGCCTTGCATATTTCAGGTAATATGAAATATCTCCCTTTAGCACGTTGACTAGGAATTTAACCACATACTAATAGTTCCAACAATTTATTTTCTATCGAAATACATATGTTAGCCATTAAGGGTAATCTTCGCTTCATTTGTTAGGCGAGTATTAATTTTCCATTAGTGTACAGTGAGAGATACTTCCCTCCCCTTGGATTGCTGTTTAGGGAAGGATATCTTTCGGTTGATCAAAGAAGGGATGCGTGCTTTTTTCGTTTTCATCTTTTTCATACTTACAGGCACAGCTTTCATTTGGGTGGTGGTTAGTCGTCGGTAGAGCACTGGTCTAGATCAGTGGTTCTCAACCTTTTTTGCCCCGTAGGGCAAAAGTTTTCACTAATAAAAAAGCAAAGGAATTGTATCAATAAGTAAAAAAATAGTAAATAATTATGCTTGTTTTGAAGGCAAACTTTAGGTTTAAACTAATACAAATAAATTATTTAATAGTTAAATTATATGGAACATTTAGGTATATTAGTAAATAATTCATAATATACCTTTAAAAAGATAAGTGAGTAATTAAATAAAAAATGTAGATTTATTCAATGAGATCCCTGTGACTGATGTTGCTCAGCGAGTTTTTTTATATTCGGCTTCATCGATGTTAATGATAGTCGAAGATCACCCCTTTGCACAATGTCGAGTCTATTACGAGCTTTTGATAATAAGTGAGAAACACAACTAAATCCTGATCCAACTAGGTAAGATGATGGAAAAGCAATGACGTAGAGTTGTGCTTTATCCCAGAGTAGTGGATACTTTTTAGCAGCTTCATTTGTTTTCCATTTATCATGGTTCCCATCTTTAAATTTTGCCTGCAATATTTCATCACTTTGTAATTCAATGAGGGTTTCCTGTAAAGAAATGTCTACATCGGCAACATTAAATTCGAAAGGAATCGTCACCCAAGTAAGTCTTGAGTAAGTCGCTAAACCGAGCTTGCATATCTTTGTGTAAATTTTTTTTTTTCTCTCTCTCTCTCTCTCTCTCTCTCTCTCTCTCTCTCTCTCTCTCTCTCTCTCTCTCTCTCTCCCTCTCTCTCTCTCTCTCTCTCTCTCTCTCTCTCTCTCTCCATTCTCAGTAATAATAATAGTTCTGAAGTAGAATTGCTCTATGGCCAACCAAAATATCACCGTGGACCCCAATTCATTATTTTATGTGTGTGGACTCCTAGTAATGTTACATGGCCCCCTAGGGGCCATGTGGCCCACGGTTGAGAACCACTGGTCTAGACAATCAGAGGTCTGAATTTCGATTCCTTGCTGGGCTATTTATTTTTTTCTCTTTGCTATTTTCGGGGTCACCACCAGTAGAATCTCTTCTCTTGGGGGAGGGGGTTATTCAGTTGAGTGTTCTGGTTGCCTAAGTATATATTATGGACAAACAGGTAAACAATTTCTGTTCGCATAAATCAACATAAATATAATGTCCGAAGAGGGAAAGATAACAGTGTCTACTTTGTCCATATGTCAGATAAGGACCATCTAATTAACTGGAACTCGGCAAAATTTATTTATCGTTCCAATGACCCTATAAAAATACATATCATTGAATGTGCTGTTATAAGCCAATGGGATAATTTTAACCTTTCCCCTGGCTTATATAAAATAGATGCTATAATTAAAAGACTAATACTTATGACCTCCCTTTACCAACAAATATGATCATTGAGTTTATTTGTTTATGTATTAAAAAATGTAAATTTAGTTTCAACGGCAAATTCTATGAACAAGTGTTTAATATGGCTATGGGTAATCCCTTATCTCCCATATTGTCAAATTTATATATGGAATTTTTCGAAACTACACAAATTGTTTGGTTCCGGTATGTTGTCGACATCCTGGTAATTTTAAACCACAGTTTTGACATCGATAGTTTTCTTTTAATTATCAACTCATTGGTTCCGTCAATTAAATTCACCGTAGAAAAGGAAGTAAATAAGAGCCTTCCATTTTTGGATGTCCTAATAATTAGAGAACCACATAGATTTAAATTTACTGTTTATAGGAAACCGACAAATAATTTATCTTATGTGCATGCCAAAAATATAAAATCTGCTGTTTTTTCCTCCATGTATCTTAGGGCTCTTCGAATATGTAGTCCCGACTATATAGATAAAGAATACACAAAATTGAAGATAATGCTTCCAATTTATGCTACCCAAAGTACTTTCTAGAAAAATGTATAAATATAGCCAAAGAAACATTTATAATTGTAAATAAGAGACAATAGAACCTCGTTAAAACCTATTAATTTTCCCTATCATGATAATTTTATTTCTGTAGTGCCCATTCTAAAACAACTTAATATTAAGGTAACCTTTAAATACAATCATACATTAAAAAATCTCTTAATAAAGCATAGCCCCAATAATGATAATAATGTAATTTACCGAATTCTATGTTTAGATTGTAATTTATTCTATGTAGACCAAACTTCCAAAAATGTTTCCATAAGGACCCAACAACACAAAAATGCAGTAATTAAGGGATATCTGAATAATGCCTTAGCTGTCCACAATTCCAAGACGGGACACACAAATTAACTGGTCAAAAACTGACACTATAATTCATAGTAATGATTTTATAAAGAGAACAAGCCGCTGTTCTCTCCCTTAACAGGAAGAGCTTGGTTACACAGGCACCCCTGCGGGGTGTGGCCTACGGCCTTATTTGGTAATCTTAACCGCCTTTTTTAATCCCCTTTATAGACTCTTTATTTTAACACCCTGAACACCCTTTCTTTCTTTTCTTTCTTCTTCTTCTTCTTCTTCTTCTTCTTCTTCTTCTTCTTCTTCTTCTTCTTCGTCCCACCGACTTCATTCGTCCCACCGACTCTCTATTGAAAAGACGTGCTCGCTCTGTCCTCCCGCTAATTTCACTGTGCTCAGAATTTATCGTTCCTCTGCTACTGAATACTTTTATATATATCTACTGTGCCTATTCAATATTCGTCGCCGTATTATAAAGTTCGATCCTTCAATAACCGTATACAGTATATTAGCTTGTGCAGCTTGTTTTCTAAATTAGTGTGAATTAAAAAAAAAAACCGACAATGCCCGTTATAAAGATCGAATGCTCAAGGTGCGCTGCTTCATTTAATAAGGAAATTTACGTTCCCTCGAACCTTGAGCAAATTAGAATATGTCGCTTTTGTATGTTGAACGAAGCGTTTGAACGCAAGTTGTCAAGTGCGATCAGCGAGATCAAACTTGAATTAAATACCGTTGCAAGGGATGTGATCTCGACTAACCGTAAAGTCGATGACTTAAATTCCAAACTAGATTCTGCTATTCACGACATGCGCGGGAGGGAAAATAGTAATAGAGATAGGTGGCCTGCAAATTCGAATCATCAGGTAATTGTTGACGAGCAACAACGAATTTTAAACTTGTTTAGGCCTCAGGATTCGCAATTTCGAAGTGTTAGAAATGGGGCTAGACCAACGAGGGATCAGAACTTCGTTTTACCCTGTTCGAACCCTTTCGCGTTGCTAACTCCTATCGAGGGGGAAGAGGAAACCGTTTTAATGGGGGACTCCTTAATTAGAAGGCAGGATCAGGAGTTTGCTGCGCGTAACCCTTCTAAGCGTAAGCGCTTTTGCTATCCCGGTGGCCGCATTAACAACGTGGCCGCCGAGATCGAGAAATTGGAAGATACGCGTGGTGAACGAACGATCATCACGATGGTAGGGGGCAACGACGTCCATAGGTATGACAGCACCCCGGAAGATATAGTTTATCGTGCCAGAACCATGATAGATACGGCGAAATCCAAAGCAACCAACGTGGGAATTATTGGTGTTCTCCCCCGACTTAAATCCACGTTGCGCCTCCAATCTAGAGCGATCTATACTAACGAATGTCTTAAGCGGTTGTGTCGAGAAACTGGTGTTAGCTTTTTTAACGTATGGGATTCATTCCAGGACCAACCGTCACTTTTCCAAAAGGACGGAATTCACCTAAGCGATGTGGGTAATAGTCGGCTGGGTAGGATCTTAGACGAGTCCGTACGAAGCATTTTAGGTAGGAGAGTTGCGCGGCCACGTGATGCCGATGCGCCGGTCCGGCCCACGCGTGAAGGGGGCACTATCGACGGGGTGCAGGGAAACGGAACGGATCTGAGTGTTATAGAAGAGTTAACGTAAAGCGCAAACTGAGATGCATATATGCGAATGTTCGTAGCATAAAAAATAAAATTGCCGAAATAAAAGCCGTTATTCTAGAGGGTGATTTCGACCTCGTATTCCTAAGTGAAACATGGTTAGACACTCATACGGGGATCAGTGTTTGCGAGTTCGATATAGCGGGGTACAAAATTCATTACAGAAATAGACAAACCGGTAGAGGAGGGGGCGTATTAATGTACATAAAAGAGGATCTAAACGCCATAACGATGGACTCGTCTAAGGATGATATGCGGAGTGATGCTTTATTAGTCCAGCTAAGTTTAGATGCTATAAATAAAATTAACTTAGTCGTGGTTTATCGTCCTCCTTGCCAATTGGAAAGAGAAGATGCTGCACTCTTCGATACGCTTACGTCTTGGATTAGAAAAGGGACCACATTAGTCTGCGGCGATTTTAATTTACCTAATGTTAACTTTAGCAACCTTACTTCTGATAAACCGGGTGAGAGGCTATTAAACTTTATGTTGGAGAATTTTCTCGTACAAAAAGTGGAAGAGCCTACTCGTGATAGCAATATTCTTGATTTAATCATGGCAACCGATGAGTCATTGTTAGAAAACGTACGTGTGGGTGAACATTTAGCTTCCAGCGACCATAATGCGATTAGATTCGATCTAAACACCTGCGTAGAAGTTAGAATGAGCTCGCAGCTCATCCCTCGTTTTGGTAGCTGTGATTTCGATATTTTTCGCGAAAGGATTAAGGATATAGACTGGGGAATACGATTCGAGAACAGGTCGGTAGGAGAGATGTACGCAGAACTTCGATGTACGCTGCTTCGTGTGAATTCTGATTTGGTTAAGTATGTGCGTAAGAGCGGGAAGTCGGTGAGAGCTCCGTGGCTTAGTCCGTTAATACTACGCTTAATCCGGGACCGAAATAGAAAATTTAAAATTCATAAAAACAATGGGTCAGTTATAAGCCGGCAAAATTACATAGATTCTCGTAGGGAAGTTAAACGTGCGGTCAGAGATGCGAAGAGGAAGTATGAAATAAACCTCGCTAAGGATTCAAAGAATGAACCGAAACGGTTTTATGGGTACGTAAATAATAGGAAACCCGTAAAAGGATCGATAGGGCCGATCAAAGATAAGGATGGTCGTTTGACTGAAATTCCGACAGAAATGTCCAAAATTTTAAATGAACATTTTACGAGCGTGTTTACTGTGGAAGATTCTTCCGAATTGGAATCGTTAATTGGGGAAGTTCGTAGTGCTGATAATTGCATATCCGATGTAACTATAAATGACGAGAAAATCCTTAAATTTATTAAGCTAATGAAAAAGTCGAAATCTCCGGGCCCCGATGGGGTATATCCAATTCATTTAAAGGAGCTTCAAAATGAACTCGTTAAGCCATTGCGTGAAATTTTCCATCGCTCATTAGAGGATGGCGTAGTTCCGTTGGATTTCAAGCGAGCAAACGTTACACCTATATTTAAGAAGGGGAATAGATTTGAAGCAACGAATTTTCGGCCTATTAGTCTAACTTCGGTAGTTGGGAAGCTTTTAGAATCTGTAATTAAAGATAGAATAGTGAGCCACCTCGAGGCAAATAAGCTGATTAACGATACCCAACATGGATTTAGGCGTGCGAGATCGTGCTTGACTAACTTGCTCGAATTCTTCCACAAAATGATTTGCGTGTACGATGAAAGCAAAGCTGTAGACGTAATATATTTAGACTTTAAAAAGGCGTTCGACACCGTCCCCCACCAAAGGTTATTAATGAAAGTTAAAGCGATTGGGGTGACTGGTAAGATTTTAAACTGGATTAGAAATTGGCTGAAAGATCGCTCGCAGCGGGTGGTAATAAATGGGGAATGTTCAGATTGGGCCAGCGTTAGTAGTGGGGTACCGCAGGGCTCTGTTTTAGGCCCTTTATTGTTTTTAATTTATATTAACGATTTAGATAAAGGCATACTTAGTCGGATTTCGAAATTTGCGGACGACACGAAGCTGGGCAATCGTGCCTATGTAAGATCGGATGTCGATAAATTGCAGGGGGACCTAAACTCGATTGCCAATTGGGCGGACAAGTGGCAAATGGAATTTAATTTAAGCAAATGCAAGGTAATGCACTTGGGTTGCCATAATTTAAGAGTAGAATATACCATGAAAGGCCAAGTCCTCGACGCGGTTAAATTAGAAAAAGACTTGGGAGTATTAGTCTCAGACGATTTTAAATTCTCGAAGCAATGCGCGGATGCGTGTAAAAAAGCAAATCGCGTTTTGGGTTATATCGCGCGTAATTTCACCTTCAAATCTAAGGATGTAATTTTACCTTTATATAAATCCCTTGTGCGGCCACTTCTCGAATACGCTGTTCAATTTTGGGCTCCATATTTAATGAAAGATATCGCGCAATTAGAAAGAGTGCAGCGTAGGGCTACGAAATTAATTCCAGAGCTGAGGAATAGATCATACGAGGAAAGGCTCAGGGCTTTAGATTTGCCATCGCTAGAACGCAGAAGATTACGTGGCCAGCTAATAGAAGTATTTAAAATACTAAAGGGTTTCTCAAACGTTGACTTTCGCAATCTGTTCGAACTGGATCATAGGGGAAATACTCGTCAGCACGGGTTAAAATTAGTGAACAAGCGTTTTAACACTAGTATAGCCCAAAACTATTTTACATTTAAAGTTACTCAAAATTGGAATCGGCTGCCCACCCACGTAGTAGATAGCACTTCGGTTAATATGTTCAAAAATCGTCTCGACGTGCATTTGAATAGTTTAAATATAACGTAGTTGAGCACTGTGAATTTAAAACGTCCTTGCAGAGAGAGAGTTTGGAGCGGAGGTTTAAGGATATGAAATTATGATGACTAAAAATGATGCCGGCGATTCTCTGCATGTGTAGCTTAGATGTCCCATTTCTTTTCCGCCTATCCTATAAGTAGTCTCTATCCCTAAATTAGCTTTTCACCACTAGCAGTCGAGTGGCTGCGGAAGATGAGAAGAAAAACTTTCTATCTCCCCCGACCCCTAGTTTGATTAGTTAAAATTGCACGATAATGTACACATGTAGATAAGTGTGTACAGTAGATAGTATTAAAAAAAAAAAAAAAAAATAGCATGTTAGAGATACACTCGTAGATAAGGGTGTATCGTAGTTTTTGATTTAGTGTAGCGGACTAGCCTCGAGTGGACCTTAGGGTCTTTGCTGGTCCTAGATTCTGTAGTTCTTCTTCTTCTTCTTCTTCTTCTTCTTCATGTTCATGTCCATCTTCTTCTTCATCTTCATCATCTTTATCATCTTCTTCTTCTTCTTCTTCTTCTTCTTCTTCTTCTTCTTCTTCTTCTTCTTATAAAGGAATTATTAGAAATAACTTTGCTAAAAAAATTAAATATACTTAGGTGACAACCGAACTAAAAGAAAAAATCTTATTCAAACACCTTCAAAAAAATCTCGTTCTTAAAATATAGGGTTATGGAATATCCTGGAATCATTTTTAATCTTCCACACGAACGAGAGTAATCTCAACATTAGCCCAGGGCTGTTTTCGCTAGATCCAATTTTATCACCTTTTCTAAAATGCGACTTATCTGATAGCATTAAAATGTTGACCTCATAGGCAAACGCGCTTAGTATAAATACTGTGTGTCTTATTTTCCTTACCATTGTGAGTTTGAAAATGTCGAATAGACGAAAGTACTAACACCATCCGCCTTTTATTCAGTTTCCTTCCGTGGTACATATTCATATTTATAGTTATCACGCGCTAACTTTCGTGATATTCTCCATATATATATATATATATATATATATATATATATATATATATATATATATATATATATATATATATATATATATATATATATATATATATATTGTGCGCCATCTCCAAGGGGCGTGACCTTGACTTGGTTGTTATGTGACCCCCTCCTGATCCAATATGTTTCTTACTTCCACCCCTTGGGCGGAGTTCCGACAGCTATGTATACCGTTGTATCTACATATTTCCCATGTGTCAGATTTATCGTAATTATAGGGAATCGCTTGTCTCTTACAGTTCTCTGTGAATATTTACTGGTCAAAGCCTGTATTTTTCAGCTCGCCTGTTGTCTCTCGTTGTGACTTTTTTGGCTGATAATTATTCTCAGCACGCGTATGTTTGTGCGTGCTAGACTCATATTTGTTCAGAGTGTGACCTTTGATAGCTGTTTTCAACGTGCGTATACTTATGTTTCCGCGTGACTCATAACGAGCTTTATATTGCTTTATATTGCTTTATATTGATTTGATAAATGTACAATTTGATATATATATATATATATATATATATATATATATATATATATATATATATATTGTTTCTTTTTCTAATTCTCTTTAATTCTTTATTACACGTGGTAAACTATTTCCTCAATTTACACAAAAAGCCATTTTTAGGATTTGATGGATTCACCGAGCGTCCATTTGTGGATTTCCTCGCTGGGACTATTAAATCCTGCAATTTGGGTGCCATGAAAAATTCCCGTGCCAGTTATGGAGTAACTGAGAAATAACGCATTATAAATACATAGGTAGATACATATTAAGTACGTATCTCAGGCAGACCTAGGTTAATGTCTAACAGCATATTAATACTCATCAGAGCATCGGTATGAGTAAGCACATACATCTATACTAAAAAAACCTGGCTTATTAATTATGCCATGTTCTGTCATATAATACACAATATATATTTTATCTTACAATTGGGTCTTATCCTCTTTTCTACTACTATACAAAGCTAAGCTATAATTATGACAGTGCATATATACATAGTTTCGACACGCAAGAAAGCTATACAGTAATGAGGCGTGTTTATATTTTAGCCTCTTCTTCTCTCACTATAATACCTCGCTGCAATATAATGACTACAATAGGATTCAAAAATATAGGAATGACAGGTTCCTGGCAAATCTGACTCGTATCCCGGAGCACGTGAAGACGTCTGGCTTGCCGTTATTCTCTCCGGTTCCTGTAAAAGTGTCTCGTCGACTTCCTTTGGCATCATTGTCTTCTGTCCCATTCACTACAAGAGGTGAAGTGCAACCAGCCATCTTCCTGTTCTCTGCCTGAGTCCTCGGGTGTTGCTAATTACCTGGCACGTTATCACTATAAGAGGGATGAAGCCTCGTCGGTTTAAGTCTGTCCACTGACAGTGTTCCTCTTGCCATCAGGGAATTCAAATTTGTAAACCTTGCCGTCGGGTTCGATCACCGAGAAGGGGCCAGCATATGGTGCTCCCAGCGGTTTACGGACGCGGTCACTTAGGTCATACACATGAGTTGCCTCACGAAGATCTTTGGATACGAAAGTCTTGGGCACCGAGTGCAAGTGCCCTAGTGATGCCTGTGTGAAATTGACTTGTGCCATTTTGAGGCTAATTCTTTATTAAACTTTGAATCGGTTTTGGATGACGATGACGAACCTGAGGGTCTCGGGCACAAAAGTGTAGTTCCCGTGATTGCCGTGAAAGGCTAAAATCTCGAGTCATTAGGCAAGGAGCGAATGCCCCAAAGGATAATTGGAAGTGCAATCAGCAGGTCTTGCCAGCGGGCCATTATGAAGCACTTCAAAGTCCTGGTGCCCTTTCCGCACTCCTGTTCGTGGACGGGTGGTACGCCATGATGCGGAGACGATGAAAACCAACGAGGGTAGAAAGTTCATTGAATAGCTCGGATTCGAATTGGGCGCTTCTGTCGGTCGCTACGTAAAGCGGGACTCTAAATCTGGAAAGCCACCCCTCTAGGAAAGCCAACGCGACCGTTGCGGCACTTACGAGTATATATATGTATATATATATATATATATATATATATATATATATATATATATATATATATATATATATATATATATATATCCAGCATACTGCAAGAAGGAGAAAACGGGATAATTTTCTTCGGAAAAAGTTATTTCCTAATTCGAACAAACCCGTACGTACTAGGGTGGGATTCGAACCAACACACTGAGGCAGCGAGCAACCGCTTTGATCTCAATTAAAGAGAGCCATTAACCACTCGGCTACGCGGAAGACAAAAAATCTTCCTAATGGACAAGCTTTGGAGGCACGCTTCGCAAAGTCGATCGGGATTGTGAAAGCGAGAGAAATTAATTTGGAATTCAAAGGACAAACACTTCGCAAGGTCGATCGGGACTGTGAAAGAGAGAGAAATTAATTGGGAATTCAAAGGACAAAGGAGAAATTGAATTAAATCCTTGGCGAATATACAAAGTATATCTCTTATGAGCACGAGTGAATGATGAAAATAAATCCAACATACCACAAGAAAGAGAAAACGGGATATTTTTTCCCCGGAAAAGTTATTTCCTAATTCGAAAAAATCCATACTAGAGTGGGATTAGAATTAAGCACACTGAGGCAGCGAGCAACCGCTTTGATCCCTATTAAAGAGAGCCTTTAACCACTCGGCTACGCGGAAGGCAAAAAAGGTTTTTAAGGTACGCTTCACAAAGTCGATCGGGACAAGGAAAACGAGAAATTAATTGTGAATTCAAAGGACAAAGGAGAAATTGAGTTAACTTTTTCCGAAGAAAAATATCCCGTTTTCTCTTTCTTGCGGTATGCTGGATTTATTTTCATTATTCTCTCGCGCTCATGATATATATATATATATATATATATATATATATATATATATATATATATATATATATATATATATATATCCCCTCCCTCTCTGGGATCTTTTCTTCAGGGGTTGTTCCCAGAGAGGCTCTGGCCTTCTCGTGGCGAGGGGGTTCAGCTCTGGGCCCCTTAGGGGACCCATGGTGCTGCCAACAAGACTTTTAACATACCCCTCTTTCTTTTTCCCCTATTTCGTTCTTCCACTGTCCTTTATTTCCCCCTCTTCCTTCACCTATCTAGTGGACCTTATGGATACCAGACCTCTGCTCGTTTAATGGATTGATTCCGGATTGTTCTTTCATGAAGGTGAAAGAGGCTGGGCATCTCCACCGCCTTCGTCTACCGAATGCCCAAGGAGAAGCCCATCGTTAGCCCCTTTTCTCCGTGCGTCGAAGAACTCGGGCAGCCTCTTAGGGTTATAAAGATGGTGTGGTGGATCCGATTCATTCTCCAAGAGGACATACCGGACGTAACTGATTGTATAGTTGCAGTAGTGCCGGGCCCTTGTAGGCCTCTATGGTGGGGAGTCTCGAGGGAGAATGCGAAGTTTTTTCTTTTTGCAATGGCTAGCCATAAACCCAAAACCTCCCCTCCTCTTAAGGGTTCTCTTGCCAAACGTTCCTTAGCTCCCCTTTCAGCCTTCCCTCGCTCGATGGACCCCTACTCCAACGAAGTAGACCCGGATCTAGATTATCCTGGCTTTCTTGTCATGAATTCATCATCCGACACCCCACTTGCAAAAGTCGATGTGTTTGACGTCAATGAATATTTTGAGTCCTGCTGTGGTGAGCCCCGCCGGATGTTGTCAAGAGGTAGTGGTGATGTCGTAGTCGAGGTGTCATCTCACTCTCAACACAACCTTGTGCGAAATCTATCTTCGATAAATGAAATTCCAATAACTGTCTCGCCCCATCTGCGTCTGAATTTTGTCAAAGGTGTCGTCCGTTCAGACGAACTAAAGGAATACGACCCCACCCGCCTTCAGACTAAGCTTAGTATCCAACTTGTCACACATGTACACAGGGTAACTAAAACATTAAGCTCCATTAGAGTCCCAACCGCCTCACTGATTTTAACATTTGAACGACAAGAACTGCCGCAGTATATTAAAGCTGTTTACCTTCGTGTCCCGGTAAGTCCCTACATCGAACTACCCAGACGCTGCTTCAATTGCAATCAATTTGGACATGTTGGCCGTGCCTGTCGGCACCCTCGCTCCTGCGTGAATTGTAGCTCTGACTACCATGGCCCCGAATGCACTAAAACACCCCGCTGTGCCAACTGCGGAGGTACCCGCAGGGCTGGTCAAAACTCTGCTCTATATTTTTATATGAAAAGGAGGTGCTCGCTTTGCGCGACTCCCTACGTCTAGATATAAGAGTGGCCCGCCAGCGTGCTCAAGCACAAACCTCACCCTTCGGCCGGCTCTTCTCTGACGTTTTACGTGACGCTGGACAAAACCGACCATCACGCGCGAGTTCCGACCAGCCTGAAGTACTCCATCCTACATCTAATCGCAGCGTCGGAAACATTCAAAATATGCAGTCAAAGCATCGCTCTCACACCGAGATAACTAATGTAGCCCCGCCTCTCTCCAGCAGCTCTAGCTGGGAGAGACGCTTAGGGTGAGACACTTGAAGACATCAGGCGCTATTTGAAAGAATCCTCAACATCGACCAGTGAAGGTTCATCCACCCGGCCCCGATACCCAAAGCCCAGTGGTAAGAGGAAGGATTCCTCACCTGGGCCATCGACCACCAATAAGCGGGCAGCCTTTGTAGCTGACTCGGCCGAGCCTCGGGAATCTTCAAAGGACTCCTCCCCTATGGCTGAACATTCTATGCCTTTAAGTCCGTCCCACCCTTCACAGGACTTAGGCCCCATCCTGATCCAAACGATGGCAGATATATACCCAGCTCCACACACCTCGCTCAGATCACCTGTTCGTTCCACTCACCTTTCAACCCATGATCTGATGGAAGCAGTTGATACTCCAACATCACAAATCGCGGCGGTTGGATCAACTCCTCAGACACCGAAAATACCCTCGACCCATGAATCTGGATCTACTGGCCGAAAATCCCTTCTCGATCTTCCTTTTCGGCAGGATGTGAGCCCGAATTTCAATCAAGGGCCTAGGTCGGTTATCTAAAACACACAAAATAGCCCTAGTTACTGCTCCATCTAGGATCTCTCCCCCTGCAAAAGCAGGCTCCTCACAAGCATATCTCCGTCTCCCAAGCTCTTTGGGACGAACCTCAAATACAATACCGGGCACAAAAGAGAAAAAGATATCCACAGTGGTATCTAATCGTCCCACATAATATCTTCCATTTTACAATGGAATTGCCAAGGCGTTCTTCCAAAGTGGGAAGAACTCAAAATTCTTATGACGACTATCCACCCCGCTGTTATTTGTCTTCAAGAGAATAAATTGGGTATACGTCCCTTTCCGCCGGTACCCGGATTTCTCACTTTCAGCTCTATTGCTCCTGCTGGAAGCTTCTCTCATGGGGGGGGGGGCTGTCAATCATGGTATCTTCATCCCACCATGTTTCTCCCATATCCCTACATACTACCCTCCAACCTGTTGCCGTGAGGGTTTTTCTTACTAAGCTTTTTACCGTTTGCTCTATTTGCCTACCCCCTTGTTTATCATTGTCAAGACTCGAACTTTTAGAACTTGACGATCTCCATTGGAGTGACCACTTCCCTATTGTCTTGTCGGCCCTTCAAGTTAGCCATCATACAACTATACCCCTTAGGTGGGACTTAGGTCATGCAGATTGGGAAGGTTTCCGAGAGGCGTCCTTCACAAGTGCATCCTTGGGGACCTTCAATTGTGTGGACGCGGCAGTAGAATACTTTACTTCGACTATCTACAATGCAGCAACACAGACTATCCCACGGAGGCGACCTGTCACGGGCCGCTCAACCGTGCCCTGGTGGACCTCAACGTGTGCAAAAGCTATCAAAAATTAAAAGTTAGCCCATGCCCGATTCCGAAAGAACCCAACTTTGTGGAACAAAGTCGACCGAAACCGAGCTCGTGCGCTTCGCCAAAGAACCCTTCGTCAGGCTCGCCGAAATTCATGGCACCGTTACGTTTCATCAATTTCCTCTATGACACCTACTGCTAAGATCTGGAAGAGGATTAATAAGATCAGGGGCCGTTATGCTGATCATCATACCCCCACACTCAACTTATACGGTTCCTTGGAGAATGACTGCCTGGCGGTGAGCAATGCTTTTGCTGACCATTTCCGCGCCGTCAGCAGTGTCAGCCATTACAATAAGGCTTTTCAATCCTACAAATCAAAGGAAGAATCTCACTCTCTCAACTTCACAACAAAATCTAACCTTCCATATAACGCTCTATTCAGCATCCATGAGCTGCATAGCGCTTTGTCCATTTGCAGATCTACTTCCCCTGGTCTTGACGAGATCCATTTCGATATGATTCGGCACCTAAATCCACACTCTACTCTCTTCTTAATTGATTTGTACAACCTTATATGGGTGAAGGGTTTTTACCTCTCACCATGGCGCATTGGAATCATCCCTCCCTTTGTCAAACCGGGCAGGGACGGGTTGGACGCAGATCACTACCGCCCTATAGCTCTCACCAGCTGTTTGAGTAAGTTGCTGAAAAAAATGGTATGGGAGCGCCTAAACTGGTTTTTAGATACCAATCACCTTCTCTCTCCATTTCAATGTGGCTTCCGCAAAGGTCATAGTACCCTTGACCTACTTGTACGTTTCGAGGGATCGTTCCGGAAATCTTTCTCATTAAAGCACCGAGTCCTGGCCATATTTTTCGATATTGAGAAAGCCTACGACACAACATGGAGACACGGCATCTTGAAGCAGCCATACGTGTGGGGGATGAGAGACCTTTTACCGTTACTTATTCAAAAAATTTTAGCATCTCGATCCTTCAAGGTACGTGTTGGAGATGCATATTCTGACCTGCAACCCCAAGAGGAGGGAGTTCCTCAGGGCATTGTTTTAAGTTTCTTATGTTTTATAATTGCCATCAATGATATTATTTTGTCTCTCCCAGAGGGTGTATCGGCAACTTTGTTTGTCGATGATTTAGCACTATATTGTTCCTCACCTCGCCTTCCATCAGCAGCGCGTCGGCTACAACTGGTGGTCGATGTTGTATCCAAAAGAGCACAACTTAAGGGATTCCGCTTTTTTACGAACAAAACCAAAGCAATGTATTTACACCGAGGCAGAGGGGTTCTTGTTCAGCCATCTATCTCCCTACAAGGCGAAGATATAGAGTTTGTCTTCGAGTTTCGGTTCTTTGGAGTAACTCTCGATCCAAAGTTATCCTGGTTTACACACCTACGCCGACTTCGAACAACTCTAGACATTTTGAAAGTCCTTTCACACACTTCGTGGGGCAGTGACTGACAAACATTGTGGACATTATACACAGCCCTCGTCCAATCCAAATTGGATTATGGCTGTCAAATTTACTCATCGGCTTCCCCTTCAGCCCTTAAAATGCTGAACCCCATTCGAAACCTCAGAGTTCGCCTTTCTAGTGGAGCCTTCCGTACTTCTCCTGTCAACAGCCTTTACTGCGAGAGTAGGGTACTCCCTTTGCCCTACCATAAACTTCAAACCTGCATGCGATACCTCTGCCGAGTACAGCAAGCCGCTGTATCAGAGGTCTACAGATGCCTGTATGCTGCCGAATCAACTGCGGCATATTATAAGTTACCATCTTTACCCCACCCCTTGAACCTTTACATAGGAGATCACCTCTCTAACCTGGGTGCTCCAAGAGTCCTTACCCTTCCATCCTTACTGACACCTAGTTGGCGTGCTCCTCTCCCCACAGGATGTAGCAACATGTGGAGCCTGGAGAAGTCCTCCATGGACCCTGGCATCATTAAGAGCCTGTTCTTAGAGCATTTGAGCTCACACAAACAATGATGCCCACTATACACGGATACCCCTTAGTCGGACGGTGGCGTGGGCGACGCAGCCATATGCCCAGGAGGAGAATTCCTAACTTTATCTTTGCCGCCAGCAGCATCCATTTTTACCACTGAACTTTCAGCAATCCTTTGAGCCTTTAGACTCATCCAAATTTTACCTTTTAGTGATTTGTCATTTTTTCTGACTCAAGGAGTGTTTTACAGTCAATTAGATCTTTTAATGCGTCCCACCCCTTAGTCACAGAAATTTTGAACTGGCTGATCCAAAATGCGTCCCGATATAGAATTATTTTTTGCTGAGTCCTTGGGCATGTGGGGGTCCTGGGCAACGAGAGGGCTGTTCTGCCGGCCCGCTCAGCACATTCTGTGTCCCCTGAGAACTCGGCTCTGCCTTTTAGGGACTACTTTCTCTTATTAATAAAATATATTTTTAAACTGTGGCAGAATGAATGGGATGACTGTTCATCATCCAAACTATACAAAATTAAAAATTCTATTCACTCTTGGCCCTCGAGCCGTCATATAATGCGGTCATTGGAGTTGGCCCTTTGCTGATTTCGCATTGGCCACACGAGACTTACTCACAGCCATCTTGTTTCGGGTGATGCTCATATCAGCCCTTGCTGTTGTTTTTGCGGTGGGGACCAATCGATTGCCCACCTTTTATTGGATTGTAGCCATTTTGCCATTCTCCGGTTGTCCTGTTTCCCGACCCTTTTAACTATTCCTCAGCGCACCCGTCTTCGATTCATATTGGCGGAGGAATCTTTTAACCCCTCGTTTTTTAAATTTTTGAAACAAAGTGGTCTCCTCCACCTTTTATAGATGATTTACCTCGTTTCATCCTAGCTGCCATATAGAATCCACTTGGATTGGGCAGCAACCCACTGGTTCCTTACCTTAAACCCTTATATATATATATATATATATATATATATATATATATATATATATATATATATATATATAT